>CM027122.1:39962648-40652652 GCA_015476505.1 Urochloa ruziziensis
CCTGCCCCGACTCGCCTCGATCCGCCGCTGCCAGGAGTGCATGTCGTCGAGCGGACTCGCGACGCGTCCCGTGCGGCGAGGGTGTGGGTTTGAGGCGCCTCACCGACGGTGACGGGCTCGAGCTTCCTCCCGGCGGCGAAACCCTAGGAGCGAGCTAGAGAGAGATGTGGGAGGAGAAATGAACTGAGAGATGGGAAGAGTTCTGGATAGATGAGACGAGAGGGAGGGGACGCGGAGAGAGTGCGATAATGGTGGGTCCCACCTGGAGGGTGCGTGGGCAGCACTCGGGTATGGGCGAGCTGCATGACGCCGTTTGGAGGAACACAATTACGGCCGGCTGCATTGTAGTCACTACCATTGCAGTTACAATGTGTCTGAGGGCCTATCGCCCGTGTTTTGCTAAGCATCGACACTCATGGGTGTAGGATCGAGTGGGCCAACTACACGGGATGTGAATAATTGGTTCGAAATCTATATTATATTCCAAAAATAATCGATATTATAAAGGACGATGAAATATTTGTACTAAATCTTACGTGTTACTCTTACTCCTCCAGCACCATCGAATTTTCTCTTAAAATGCTTACACCGTTAGATTTAATGATTATCGAATGCTCTAGATTAATCTAAAGAGTCCATATTAATTACATCACTTAGTTTTTTTTAACACGTGCCTCCTTCTGCTAGTTTCTACAAAGAGTTAACATGGCTACACCCGAAAATAATATCACGACTATGTGCATAAAGATACTGTGGGCGTGCTTAGATCGAGAAAAAGTGGTGGAAAGTACGAAAAAGTACTGTTTTTATGAAAGCGTGCGTAGATAGAAATAAATTGACATGGTTCTCTAGGTGTATATAACTTTTTGTCAAAAGAGGACACTTTTTCTGGATCTAAACAGGACCTATATCTATTTCAAGGTTTGTAATCCTAAAGAAATTGTAGTTCTATGGAAGTAAATTACTTGAATATAAATTGCATATAGTCAATCAGGTCAAGTAAAAAAATCAAAAATGGATATAATAAACTTTTACCGTGACCTCGATGACTTACGAGACACCCCGGCCTTATCCACATATCCACATGAGATTGGTTTAATGTTCCAATTACTCCTCTATCAAAGTATCATTTGATCTTTAGGCCCTGTTTGGCATGGCTCTAGACCTAAACTTCACCAACTCCACCTACTTTTCTAGCCAAACACCCCAACTCCACCAACTCCTAGAGCAGCCCAGCTCCACAGAGTTTGAGGAGCTCTAGTTCATTTTGGTGGAGTACCTCTTTTGGAACTCCAGAAACTCCACATATGAGCATAGTCGTGGAGTTCAAGGGTAATTACCCACCAATGCCACTGGTTACACAAAAAACGATTCGCTTCTGTTTTCCTCGACACCACCTCTTCGCTTCCCCGCGCGCGGCGCCGCGTGCCCTCCCCGTCGGCGCGCGCGCCTGCCCATCCTGCGCCGCCCCTGGCCTCCCCGCCGCCAGCGCCATGCCCAGCTCCGCCTCCCGTGGCCTCCCCGCTAGCACCGCCGTGCCGAGCCGCCGCCGCCCCCTGACCTCCCCGCCGGCGCCTCCTGCCCTCCCCGCGGGCGCCGCCTGCCGAGCCGCCGCCGCCCCCTGGCCTCCCCGTCGGCGCCTCATGCCCTCCCCGCGGGCGCCGCCTGCCGAGCCGCCGCCGCCCCCTTGCCTCCCTACCGGCGCCTCCTGCCCTCCCCGCGGCCCGCTCCCTACCCTGGCTGCCGGCGCCGCCCTGCCCTCCCCGCGGGCGCCGCCTGCCGAGCCGGCGCCGCCCCCTGGCCTCCCCGCCGGCGCCTCCTGCCCTCCCCGCGGCCCGCCCCCTGCACTGCCTGCCGGCGCCGTCGTGCCCTCCCGCTGCCGCCCTGGGTCTATCGCAAGGATGGGGAGGATAAAAAGGAGAGACGTTAGGGTGGATGACATGTGGGACCCACGAGTGGGGCAAAAATGGCAATCTACCCTTACAATCCTCATTTCTGGAGTTTGGAGCATCCTGTTAGCCAAACACCCCTTCCAGTCAGCTCTTGCTCCATGTGGAGCTTGCTCCAGCTGGAGTCTAGGAGTGGAGTTGATCTCTGTGGAGCAAGAGCTATGCCAAACAGGGCCTTAAGCTAGTTTGGATCAAAGAATCGCTCCATATCTTAATATAACAACATTAGAGTTTCTCTTTATAACTCCGGTGAGAGACTAGCACAAATTCTCTCATAATCGCGCAAGATGGACCATATTACAAACTTCTCTTGAAAAGATCACAGGACGGCTACAGGTATTGAGTTGGCGCAAACACCAAGAGTAAGAATGGAATGGACAAATCGGATTGCAAATGAACGATCAGTTCTTCCATTAATCTAAAGTCATTAATTATACCCAAAGTTATTTTATTTTTTAATCTATGCTAAAGAATGGATCGACGCCTTGATGGCAACCGTCCGCGGAGAACGGGTGAATCGTGGGGATGTCAAGATCAACCGCCTGTTGATACTTTGTTGAGGCTGAACATTTATCGCGTCCCCGGGCGCTATATATAAAACGTGGCCCCAACACTACACCGTGCCTCCACCATCGAGAACAAACAAAGTCCGCCAGCAGCCGCAGATCGAATCGGGTCCAAAGCGAGAGCGCAGCGCCGCCTTTTTTTTCTACGAGGGGATCGCCGAGGGTCTAGCCAGCGCCGCTGCGATGGCGACCTGCAACTTCGACCTCCTCGACCTCGCGGACGGCGAGTCCGGAGACGCCGCGGTGTCCGTCGTCGTCGGCAAGAAGAAGGCCGCCGCAGCCAAGCTCGCCGCCGCCGCCGCCAAGCCCGCCCCCGCCGCCCAGGAGAAGACCAAACACTTCTCCTACTTCACCAAGCTGCAGCACGACAGTGGTACATACGACCCTCCCCCCGTATCTAGATGATTAGATTAACGACGATCGCGCTAGATGGCTGGGTGTTGTTACGATCTCGCATGTCGTACGTGGTTGGGTTGTGGTCAATCTTGTGGATCTATGTTGTGATCGCGCTAAATTATTCGTCGTTCGATTTCCTATGTTCCGTTTGTGAATCTATGTGTGCCTTCATGTGCTTGTTCGTATTATATTATTGATTGATTCCTAATCCTACCTTGTCCGGTTTAAATCTACCATCTCCTAGTAGTAGATCACATAGTAGCGTGGTGTATTCTTGCCGTTTGTGCCTTTTATGCGGTTGTTACTGATTGGTAGATTGACTCTTTCTAATCTTATATGGTCATCGATAATCTTTATCATGCATGTGCGCTTTTGATTCGCGTCTCACCCCTGGTATATATATGCTCTTGTTGGACGCCAGGTGTAAGGATATGTCAGCAAGACCTCAAAAAGTTGAGTGATGCTCTAGGAAAACTGACGGGGGAGGAAACAAAGTTGAGGGAGCAACCAGGGAATGAAGCCCGTCTCAGGCTGTTGTGGGATGAGCAAAGGAAACTGAGGCAGGAGCAGATGAAACTTAAGGAGAAGGAAGCGACATTGGTCCAGCAGAGAGATGATTTTTATTATGCGTACTCGATCCCTCTGCCCCATGGTGCCAATGCAGATCTTGGTAGCAATTATAATGATGGTGGCAGCTCTGATTACAGCGACTACAGCAGCTCTGGTTACACTGACTATGGTGACTACGGCAGCTCTGGTTACAGCGACTATGGCGGGAACAATGATCAGTATCAAGCACATGTGTGTGATGGTGGTGAGCACTACCCACATGGACATGACGAGAGGCAGATAGGGAGAGGTCATGACCCCTATGACAATGGTGATAGGCACCTTGGAGAGATTGAGCCAACCAATGTTGAGGGACACATCGTCGACCACTCAGTGGCAGATGCAGGAATTCAAGATTGGTTAGGCAGCTCTGGTTACAGCGACTACGGCGGGAACAATGATCGGTATCAAACACATGTGTGTGATGGTGGTGAGCAGTACCCACAGAGACATGACGAGGGGCAGATAGGGAGAGGTGATGAGCACTACAACAATGGTGATAGGCACCTTGGTGAGATTGAGCGGATCAATGTTGAGAGATGCGTCGTCGACCACCCATTGGCAGATGCAGGAACTCAAGATTGGGTGCACATTGATATTAGTGGACTGAACTCAGTGACGGATGTAGAAATTCAAGATTGGGAGTACATTGATATTGGTGGACCGAACAATCATACAAATGGTGCCTTGTGAGGTACAAAATAGTCCAGAAATCCATTATCTGTTGAGCAATAAAAATATAACCAAGCAATCATTTACGTATTGATCCCCTTCTTAGCTTGTTCTTTACAAAATTCATAGCTGAAAATTTTCAGCACTTGGTGTTGCAAGCTAGACTAATTAATTTTAGAAAACTTGTAGACATAAGTGTATGGCATCATCATGTAAATTCTGAAAGCTTGGCAATATACTTCACCTTCCTTAATCTTTTCTGCTCAGTCCACAAAGATTTCAAACCAATATCCTTCCATCTTTTTAATTAGTGCTAACCATTAAACGATGCTACATCAAAATATTGAACCAGTCGTGAATCATTTGCAACGAACAACTAAAATATTGAATTATTAGCCAATCTGCATTTCGCACGAACCACCATTGGTGCCGTAGCCGAACTAATTTGGCCGCAGCTGCTACGTTCAACGTGCTGTTGCCGTGGCCTGTTCTGTCATTCTGCATCTGCCATGGCAGGTGTGGCGCTGCAGCCGACCTTTGCTTGATTCCTTCACTCTTGTGGGTCGTTAGATAACAGGCCGGCCCGCAGACTGACTTCTCTTTCTTGGGCTACCGAAATGAAACGAGCCGTATGATCAAGTACACACGATCTGAATAGGCACGCCTCGTGACCCATATGCCCAGCCCATAAACGATCTGGCCCTCCCGCCTCTCGCATATGGGTTGGGCATGCGTATAGATTGGATAGGACCATAGTTATTAGGATTGGACCCGACAATGAACTGCCTGTTATGGTTTAATTGGTTCAACGGTTAAACCACCGATTAACACGGTTAAAATAGACTAACATATTAACATAATTACATAAAACACAAACACGGTTGTATTCTGGTGGTTGGTTTCCTAGTTCGGTCTTTCACTGGCCGGATCGTCAGTCCGGTCCTAATTACTATGATGGGGATTGGTCTATCGAATGCTAACTATGAAGAGTCATCAAAATATTAAATTGTCTCTAAAAGTTGTCGCTTCATCAGTACATGGTTTCCTGCGGCATATCACGTGCTAAGTATGAATAGCCAACATAATTACTTGAAAACTTTATGTGTTTCCGAACATTAAGCGACACTTGATTTTTTTTTTTACTAAAGTTTGGACTTCAGGTAGTTTACACTAAACCCCGTGCGTTTCTTATATGTGCAGAAATGAATATTCATCTGAGTGCATTAATTTTCATAGTTCATAAATTCGTTTATGTGGAGGTAAGTGCATGAAGTATATATTCCTGCACACAAGACTCAGGATAGAGAAACATATAATTGCGTAAATTTTACAATGATTATGAATAATGAGGGCTGTCTATCTCAGAGATCTAACATTGGCAATAAAAAAAGTACCAAATTGGTGGATCCAAGTACTCATTTGCAAAATAAATAAATAAATAAATAAATATGGTTCGCTCAGAATGCTCCGTCCCCGTCCTCGAGAGGGTCGTCAGGCCGGTGGTGGCGCCGATTGAGATGACGGCGGGGCAGGACGAGGGAGGAGCTCACGAGGATGTGGTCATGTTAAGCTTGGACGACGCGAGTGTGAGCGGCAGGGCGACGTGCCGTGCGCTTGCTGTTCGTGCCCCGTGGGCGTCCGGCCATCCGGGCAAGGCGGCGAGCTGGTGGTCGGCGAGGCAAGCCTCTGACTCCTGTGACGGTGCGGCAGCGGGAAATATCAAATACGGAGTATATATCAAGCAAAAATGGCCAAGGCGCGTACGGCAACTGCAGGCAGCGTCCGTGCTAGTACTTTCACTGACCGTATTCGACATGCTAGACGACGTGTGTACGTGTGTCCCCTTTTTTCCGTCGTACACGTTCGTCAAAGCGACCGACACCGCAACACGGCAGAAAGCCGCTTGCTGGAGTTCCGAGATCTTCTGCGAATGCAATATAGGAAGAAAAAATATACAAGCATAAATTTACTTTATCCGTTTAACCTCCTAAACGAAATTTAGATTCGATTTACTCCGTCAAACCCTATTCAGCGGACTAGCAAAATTTAAATTATTTCAGTTTTCTTTTTTTCTCTATATATAAAAGATGAATTCTAAATTAAAATTTTGTTAGCATGCATACCATGATGCCATACATTAAAAATTATCCTAAAAATTTTCAGGGTTATTTTAAAAGGTTAGAAAATTTGACACAAAATTGTATAAAAAGTAATTATGAAAGATTCAAAATGTATTTTTTTTAACATAGTGCATAATATATAATGTTATAAATCAACTAACAAAATTTGGAATAAAACTCAATTTGTACACGAAGGAAAGAAAATATAATTAGGAAGTAGATTGGACATAAAATAGTCTGAAGGAGTAATGTGAGTATAAATTTTGTTCAAGAGGCTAATCGGGCAAAGCGAATAGGTGATGAAACGAGCCAAGTAAAATGGATTTTTTTTAAAGTAAAAGCACGCAGACGTATCAGGCCAGCAGACTGTCTGTGTATCTGTGTATCGGGACGTTGAATTTATCTCAGGTTGGCCCGTTGGTCTCTGACAGAAACCTTTTATCCATGCGACCCGGCAACATGCTCATCTAATTAGCCTAATCCAGAAGGTTCAGGTTGACTCTTCGTAAGAGCGAGTTAAATGGAAAAAAATTATTAAAAAGTAAGGGATTTCACTATTGAAAAAGGTGCTATTCCCACCAGTTGGGAAACCCTTTTAACACCTGTTTCTCAACCGGTGCTAATCTTTCAGTGCTAAAGGGTCCAACCTTTAGCAGCGGATATTTCACCCAGTGTTAAAAGTATCCTTTAGCACCGGTTGAAAACAACACCCGGTGCTAAAGGTTTTCGCGCGCAAAAAAAAATAAATGTTTCTCCTACTCCTCATTCCTTTCTCTCTCCTCTCTTTACTTCCCACCACTTCATCTTTTCTCTCTGTTCTTCTTGTTCTTCAAGAGCAGAAGAACTAGTTCATGTTCTTCAAGAACAGATAGATAACACATAGACAGTGGGAAGAAAAATTAAGGAAAAGGAAAGAGATAAGAAATAGAAAAAACTTAATTTCAGTTACAACATTGAATCCAAAATTGCACATTCAAGATCTAAACAAAGATTTACAACTGAAGAATTTTTGAAGCAATAAGAAAACAAGGACCCCAGCCGGCCTCCAGCGCCCGCGCGCCGCCGCCCCGTGCCCTCCCGTCGGCCTGCTGCAGAGAGGTGAGGATAAGGCAGAAGAGAGAAGAGAAAGGAAGAAAAGGAAAAGGGATACGATTGAAGAGGGAAGAGAAAGAGAGAAGGAAGAGAAAGAAAACGGGAGGACTGCTCTGCGCCTCGATCCGCCCCTATTAGCATCCAATCGGCGCTAAATGTGTTTGGGCACATTAGCACCGGTTAGTGGCTGCACCCGATGCTAATGGTTGGCCTTTAGCACCGGGTTTTGCCACCACCCGGTGCTAAAGTCTTCTCACCGATCCCTTTCAGGCTCCTAATATTTGGACCCGGTGCTAAAGCTTTATTAGCACCGGATTTAAAAATGACCGAGGCATATGAGCAGGGCACGTGATAAGATAATTATGCACAGTCCCTCCTTTGATTTTTTTTAAAGAAAAAGTCCCTCATTTGACTTTACACGACAAATGAAAAAAAAAATACACCAAGGTCCGAAGTTCTCTAAGTGCATGTATCGATTATCCAAATATAAAAAATATAATGCATGAAAGTACCTTTTTCTCATGACGCTATTAATTAATAGCATTTTTATGCTTGTGCACTATACTGGCTCGATTATTCAAGGCTCGATCCATGACGATCTAGCATATGTCTGTGAAACAAAGTAGAACATATTATCGTAGTCAGACGACGTGTGTCCCTTGACAAACTGGCAGGCAATAGTACTAGCTCATGTACAAGTCTGAATGCAAATAATCTTCACGGTACCAACCAGAGTTTTCACTATAATATAGGAGCCTTTTATTACTAATTTGATTAATGATGTTGACGCAGAAAATTTACGTACGTTTCAAGACTTGTCATCAGTTTGCACAGGTCACTATCACCCTGGACTATCACACAAGTCACGTCTGTCTACTGATCTGGAAAAGGTCCCAATTGGGTTTGAAC
This sequence comes from Urochloa ruziziensis, assembly GCA_015476505.1. Taxonomy (NCBI): domain Eukaryota; kingdom Viridiplantae; phylum Streptophyta; class Magnoliopsida; order Poales; family Poaceae; genus Urochloa; species Urochloa ruziziensis. Next base: position 39,970,962 of record CM027122.1, read on the forward strand.
TTTGAACCACCGCTATATAAACCTCTGCATTGCATCTCTTGGGCATCAAGTTTGAGTATCAAATCATAAGTTCATAGCCTATATCCCCAGCAGAAGGAACAGTCATATAGATACAGCCTAATAATCCACCAGAAGCAAATCCCACAACACACATTACAGAAGCAATGGCCACTTGGACAAAGAAGGCTTTGCCGAGCTGCGTATCAAGTGTTACTGGTGATGATGACAAGAGGATCCCAAAAGGGTACCTCCCCATAGTGCTGGTCCGCGACGACCAAGGCGTTGATGAAGAGACGAGGGTGTTGGTGCGTGTCAAAGATCTCAAGGAGCCATGCATGGCTGCGTTGCTGGAGCTGGCCGAGGAGCAGTTTGGGTACGGCCAACAGGGGGTGCTCAGGGTCCCCTGCGATGTACAGCGTTTTGAGCATGTGGTGAACATGGCCCGCAAATCCAAAGCAGCTAGATAGAAATGATTTTACTCTGAAAAATAGATTGATCATTAGATTGGCTTTACGTTCTAATTTGTCTCGGACGCATATGTTATTACTGACGTAAATCCACCAAAAAAATAAATATTTAGATGAAATGGACATATGAGGCACCTATGCGTTGTGTTTTATATCCTCAGTGTTTTGTTCTTGAGGCTGGCTATTCTCTGTTGTACATATGAACTGAGCATGTAAATGTTTACTTTAACTAACTCTTAGCTTCCTTGGGCAGGAATTTCATATTTTGCTTGATATTGTAACTAGCCTGGGAGAGCCTCTATTTTGAAACAGTTCGCAAAATTGTTCTAAAACAATCACTATTAGAAAACACAAAATCTAACGGGAGGAGGGCCTCCCGTTAGGCGTACGCGGAGGCCCCCTCCCTTTCTTCCTCCTCGAGTCAGAGGTGGCGGCGATGACCTCGGGAGGGTTGTGGGTGGCGGCGGCGGCGGGGGCGGCGGTATGATGGGAACTAGGGTGCCCGATCTTCCGTCAGGGAAAGGATAATTTGTTTTGGGCGGAGCACGACACACCGATCCGGCTTCAAGTCAGCAAACTCGAACCCTGCAATCTTAGCACCACAACTCCTCTGGTTGTCAACCGTAGTCACAATCCGGTTGACCTCGCCAAGAAGGCTAATCCCTACCTGCGAAACGAAGAACACAAGCAAGAACTCGAAAGAACGCAGCTCTCAAATATAGTGACAATCTGCAGATGAATGATTAAGCAAACGAGTTGGGGTTTCACGAACCGATGAACGGCGACACTGTCTCAAACAGAATAATCTAAGCAAAACCCGAGTCTAAGCAGCGGCGGCTGCTGAGTTTATTAACCTAGGGGCGTCCTAGGGTTGGGGGCGCAACAGGTGGAGCGTCCTCAACTTGGGCCGAAGGCCCGACACGATACAAAGCCTAAAAAGACCCAAAACAGGTGACACAGCATCTTGTTGTGGTCACACAGCGTGATCCACGAACCTTTTAGAGCTAGGACCAGAACCAAAACGACGGCGTCGTCGTCCCCTTTTCAACGCATGCTTATACGCCTCGTTTCGATATCGTATGAGGGAGATATCGCCGAAACCGTGCAGGGGTGTCGGCTGAATCCGAACTGAACGTGGCGGCTGAGTTGGAGACGAGTTGTAACTTGGGGATTGGCTTATATAACTTATCTTCTTAAATATTTATACTAAAATTTTGTTTGACTAGGATAAATGATAAAAAATTGTAAGAAAAAGCCAACAGTGACTTCAATTATGGAGGCAGAAGCTGGCTACTACTCCCTTTATCCCAAAAAGAATGCACTTTTTGCTTCGCGAAAAAATTTAGTTTCTTAAATTTGACTAATTATAGATATAAAATATCAGTATTTATGATATCAAATATATATCATTAGATTTTTTACAAAATATACGTTTATAATAAATTTTATTTAGAGCCATAAATATGAATACAATTCACTATAAATTTGATCAAACGTGAACTATTTTAATTGGCACGCAACCTAGACTAGCGATCTTTTTGGGACAGAGGTAGTACCTCACATTAGCCAAGATGTTGTTCCAATTCCAGTAAAAAGTGTGAGAAGCAATGAATGCATGAAGGAAAGTAACTCCTCCATGAGCCAGAAGTCGGCACCTTCACCTGAACATTGTGAAGATATATTTGTTGTTAGCTCCATTTCTGATAGTGGTGACTATAAATAACTGTATACTTTCCATTCTATGTTGCAATGCTTGTATGATTGCCCGTTGCCATGAAGCACACCAGCCAAATTAGAGAAAGTGAGATATTGGAGGAAACTAACAAGTTTGACACACAAAGGCGAGATCCTGCATGAGTGAGATTCTACCAACTTTCTTATTTTCTTCAAGAATATATTAACAGATTAGAGGTATATTTCGTTAAGTGCAAGTTTAAATTAGATTATAAACTTATTTCCTTCCAAATAGAGAATGGTCTTCTTTTTCAATGGACACTTGATGGTTTCCTTATGTAAGGTATAATGAAGGTAAACTAAATTAACAATTGAAAACGATCAAACATTTTTTGTCTTGATTTCTTACTCAATGCATTTCACATTTTTTTCATACAAATTTGTTATTCATATTGCAGATAATCCTGTATTACATTTTTTCGAAATTTTCTTATAGCTGAAAATATTTAGACCGTCGATATGCAAATGCTTTCTCGATCAGGGCCAATTGGACCGTCAACTGGCTTGAGCAAAACGCACTGCCGACTTGTCCCTTACTGACTAGCAATCGCGCGCTATAGCCCATGTACAAGTCTAGATGCGTAGTTTTCACAGTATAATACAGGAGCCTATTATTACTAGATTTGATTAATGGTGTAGTAGATGTGCAGACAATATACAGACTGAGACGACGTACTCATCCATTTGCACTGCAGGTCACTATCACCATGGCCTGTCACACAAGTCACGTATGTGTACTGATCTGGAAAAAGTCTCAGCATTTGGCTTTGAACCCCCGATCCAAACGCTATATAAACCTCCAGTGCATTGCGGCATAAGTTCATAAATGATAGCCTATCCGATCCCCTGCAAAACCAAAAGAAAATGATTATCTGTTTTTTTCAACCACAGCGAGTTTGTTCTTACTTATTCTATCTTCTTTTCTCTTACAGAATACTATTGAAACAGCCAAAATCGGACATAGCCAGCCAACTTATCCACTAGCGGAACTGGGTCTAAACAAATCGACAGCAGACATACTAAACAACAAACAATGGCCCCTTGGACGGTGAAGGCGAGTACCAAGGCCTTGCCGAGCTGTGTGCCTGGTGTTATTCGCGATGACAAGAGGATCCCAAAAGGTTACCTCCCCATAGTGCTGGTTCGCGACGACGAAGGCGACGAAGAGACAAGGGTGCTGGTGCGTGTCAAAGATCTGAAGGATACATGCATGGCTGCGTTGTTGGAGATGGCCGAGCAACAGTTTGGGTACGGCCAACATGGAGTGCTGAGGATCCCCTGTGATGCGCAGCGTTTTGAGCATGTGCTTAATATGGCGCGCGCACAATCCTGAGCAGCTAGATAAATGGTGTCGCTGTGAAAAATAGATTGATTTACACTATTCTAGTTTGTCTTGGACGCGTATGTTATTACTGATGTAAAAATCCACCGAAAGTTTCATGTTTAGATGTAATGGACATATGAGGCATTTGTACGTGGCTTACTCCTTCCGTCTCACAAAGACAAAAGCTGTTTGTTTAGAAAATTTTAGACATACTACTCGCAGTGAGAAATGACCATGTTGCCCATATTTACTCATGAATTGAAAGTAGAAAAAGTAACATCAATTAAGCATCTCATTGGCTCCATTCGCTTCTCTATGCAATTTTTTCTTGGTATTTGATGTTGCTTTAATTAAGCGGTCCTTACTAAAAGCTATATGAACGCTCTTTGTGAGACAAATTTTAAAAGCTAAACAAACACTCTTCGTGGGACGGAGGGAGTATGTGTTATCCTCTCATGTTTTATTCTTGACGTTGGCTATTCTGTGTTGTACATATGAATTGAGCAAGTAAAGGTTGACTTTAACTAACTCTTAGCTTCCTTGGCCAGGAGTTTTATATTTTCTTCCTTCTCTGATATTGTGACTAGGGAGTGGCTCCATTTTGAAACTATTAGCAAAACTGTTGTAAAAAAAATGTGACCGTATATAACAACAAATTAGCTAGCATTGTGGGGTATGTTTGTCCAAAAATAAATAAATAAAACTAGCTTGAAATTTACACCATTGGAATCTTAGGTGATCTGTTATAAGAATCTCTGCAATGATTTCCTCAGAAAGATCATGTGGATCTCCTCTACTGTGATCTACCTTACTGCGTGCACCCTAGCGGCCTAGCCCTCGCGCACTATTGCGTATGTTGGTTTGAGACAAGGTTGATAGAGAGGGGTTCAGTTTGATGGAGTTCAAACAAGGATATGGGCAGTGTTTCGACTACCAGGATTATTTTGAGCCGAAACGATCAATGGATGAAAACCCAGTTTAGACAAAATATTTGGATGGTTCCTTAAAATAAACCAATCTGCATCCAAACAGAGAATGGTCTATTTTTTTCAATCGACACTTGATGGTTTCGTTATGTAACTTAAGGTATAATAATGGTAAACTAAATTAACAATTGAAAAAGATCAAACATTTTATTTGTCTTGATTTATTAGTCAATGCATATTTAACATTTTTTCATACAATTTTGTTAGTTCTTATTACAAATAATCCAACTTACATTTTTTTCCCAAATTTTTCGTATAGCTGAAAATCTTTAGACTGTCCATATGCAAATTCTTTCTGGACCAAGCCAATAGGACATTAGGACCGGTCAACTGGCTAGAGCAAAACGCACTGCATGGTCAGACGACTTGTCCCTCACTCCCTTGACTGACTACTGACTAGCAATTGCCATAGGCCCATACACAAGTCTAGATGCGTAGTTTTCAGTGTATAATATAGGAGCCTATTATTACTAAATTTGATTAATGTTGTTGGTGCAGACAACATACGGACCGAGACACTCATCCATTTGCACAGCAGGTCACTATCACCATGGCCTATCACACAAGTCACGTCTGTCTACTGATCTGGAAAAATCCCATTTGGTTCTGAGCCTCCGATCCAGCACTATATAAACCTCCAGTGCATTGCATCTCTTGTGCAGCATCAAGTTTGAGCATCATCGGTCATAAGTTCATAGCCTATCCCAACAAAACCAGAAAAAAAACATAAGTTTATCTACCAAGCAAAGCAAATCCACAGCACCACATACTAAAGAAACAATGGCCCCTTGGCCTCGTGACGACAAGAGGGTTCCGAAAGGGTACCTCCCCATAGTGCTGGTCCGCGACGACGACGAAGGCGGTGAAGAGACGAGGGTGTTGGTGCGTGTCAAAGATCTCAAGGAGCCATGCATGGCTGCGTTGCTGGAGCTGGCCGAGCAACAGTTTGGGTACGGCCAACAGGGGGTGCTGAGGGTCCCCTGTGACGCGCAGCGTTTTGAGCATGTGGTGAACATGGCACGCAAATCCAAAGCAGCTAGATAAACGGTGTTATATTTGTCATTAACTCGGTTTTGCACTGTAATTTTACTTGGTCGGATATGTTAGTGATGTAATTCTACCACGAATTTTGTTGCTTATTAAGACATGAAATGAGTGTTATCCTCGAATGTTGTGCATATGAAAAGGGCAAGTAAAGGTTGATTTTGAATAATTCTAGCTTCCTTGTCCAGTCGATATGCAAATTCTTTCTGGGCCTAATTGGGCCGGAGCTAAGCCTTCTTCTTCTTCTTCCGCCTTAGCTCCGGCCCAATCCGCTCTGCCTCTCCCACTCTCTCTCTCTCGTCGCCGTCGAGATGCTTCGGGGCCCCGCCGCCGCCCTCCTCCGCCGTCTGGCCCCTCGAGTCTCCGGCGGTGGCTGCGGCGGAGCCACTCGCCGGCGCCTCCCTATACCCATCGCGCCATCCCTCCTCGCCCGCTTCTCGTCTGCCCCGACCACCTCCTCTTCCTCACCGCCGCCTTCGTCCTCCGCCGCCGGACGCGACGAGGATGCGGAGGACGAAGAGCTCCCCACACTCTCCAATAGTGATGCCGGTGCCCCGCTCAGCATCTCCGTCGACCGCTCCGGCCTCTACAACCCCCCAGGTTCACTCCGCTTCTGTTTCTCACACCCACTCCACGCGCACTAGTTTCTGATGGTAGCTGCTGTGCGTATGCGGCAGAGCACTCGCACGAGCCATCGTCTGATTCGGAGCTCGTCAAGCACCTCAAGAGCATCATAAAGGTGTGCGCGTTTGTCTCCAATCTCTATTGCTTGCAAGGCGGAAATGTGAATTATTGACCATTTTGATGTGATTGTGCTCTGATGTTAGTTTCGGAGTGGACCGATCAGCGTAGCCGAATACATGGAGGAGGTTCTGACGAACCCACAATCTGGATTCTATATCAATCGTGATGTGTTCGGGGAATCAGGTGATTTCATCACCTCGCCCGAGGTCAGCCAGATGTTTGGTGAGGTAACTGGTGCTCACTAATCGATTGCTTTGTCAATTAACATACGAACAACATCACAGTGTGCTGTATTTAAGTACTTAATCACAAAAGTAATAACAAAGCAGACAGAAGATGCAGCTCTTTTTTCAGGTCCAACAAAGCACTCATGAGATTCATGTACTGATTATTCTACCGTTGCATTATTTCTTGGTTTCATCACACAGTATTACTTCAATTGACTACATTGATAGTTACTTCCACAGTAGATGTTCTAGAACCACTGAATAATTTACTTGATTACTTGTTTTTGTGCTAAAAGTGTTAGATTAGAGCACATAATGGTGTTTGTCTACCTCAGATGGTTGGTGTATGGGCAATGTGCCTCTGGGAGCAAATGGGACAGCCAGAGAAGGTGAATCTGGTAGAGCTTGGCCCAGGACGAGGAACCCTCTTGGCTGATCTACTTCGTGTATGTTTTCTAGCTTGCTTCTATTATCTGTTGAATTTCCATTGTCTTGTTCTTAGTGGATGTCACCATTTCAACAGGGTTCAGCAAAGTTTGCTAATTTCACCAAGGCACTCAACATTAACTTGGTTGAGTGCAGCCCTACATTGCAAAAGATTCAGTATAATACTCTGAAATGTGAAGATGAACTTGTTGATGATGGCAAACGGACAGTTAGCAAGCTTTGTGGAGCCCCTGTTTGTTGGCATGCCTCCCTTGAACAGGTTCCTTCAGGATGTATGAGTCTCTTTTCATTTTTGAACTAGCTCTTCGTTTACAACTTTTTTTTTGTTTTTGAATCAATGATCTCCATCATTAGACTCTTTTTTGTCAAAAGCACACGCTTCTACAATCAACTATTATGTTGCTACACATTGTAATGTACATTATGGGGTAGCTTTGAGACCACTAACCACGAGATTAGGGACATTCATACTGTCTGCTAATGTTATTGGGGTACAGAATTGTGCCAACATATATGGCATGAATGGGTTTATGAATCTGCAGTTTACTTTTCTAGGACCAGCAGATAACAGCTATTGGCATCAACTCAGTTTGAAATTTTTAGTTTTGATACTCGAACCCCAAGTGTTGGTACACCCTGGGACTGATCTCGAAGCATCCATCTTGCCATTGCTGATATGCTAGTGTAGTTACTTTATGCATGTAATGTGCATATGATTAACCTGCTTATGTTTTAATCTCTTTATTTTAAGTATTGGTCAGTTCCCATGCTTACCTTCATTTATATGTCTTTCTTCAAGTTCATTCATTTGAACTTCTTGATCGGGGCTCTTATGTTTCTCTTATCTTTAACTGTGATATATGCAGCGCCAACCATAATTATTGCACATGAATTCTATGATGCTTTACCAATCCATCAATTTCAGGTTTGTTTCTGTACTTAATTATTGTTGAGTTCTTGTGGTGATTATCTACAGACTGGACAAGTATTTTGTAGTCATTGACTGAATAATCACATTTTTGCAGAAAGCATCACGTGGCTGGTGTGAAAAAATGGTGGATCTTGCAGAAGACTCCTCGTGAGTTTTACCAATTGTCTTTACGTGTTCTTAACTTTAAGGAAATGTGTAATGCTTACTTTGTAGCAGGTTTCGCTTTGTTCTATCTCCCCATCCTACAGCCTCATTAATTTACCTCTCCAAGCGCTGTGGATGGGCTAGCTCTGAGGAGCTTGAGAAGGTTGAGCATATTGAAGTCTGCCCCAAGGGAATGGAGCTTACTGAACAAATCGCAGATAGAATTAGTTCAGATGGCGGAGGTGCTCTTATCATTGACTATGGAAAAAACGGAATAGTATCTGATAGTCTCCAGGTTTGGATTTTAAAATCATTTCATTATTCCTGACATAAACTTGATATGTTGTTGATTTAGTACAACTGTAATATAAATTCTTGAAGCCTTGTAGCTAGTCTTTGTTGATTTCGTAGACACAGTACTCTCAAGTCAGAAAATGTTATGAATAACTTCTTTGGCAAGAAGTTCCAGCGCAGGAATAAACCACCAGCCGCAACAGTTAATTAGGCTAGTTTGTTTAGAATTGGTTTAAGAGATTGAGTTGGTTAAGATTTGTAATTGCCGGCTCATTATATAAGAGTCCGGATAGTTTGTTTAGGGTAGGGAAGAAGTAGAGGATTCAATCTCAGAGCCTCCAGCGTGAGGGCGAGATATCCATCTACCTCAACCTATATTGTCATCAATAAACCAGTAATTTAGCCATAACATCTCTGGTATCAGACGGGATCGTTCCTGCCTGCTGCCGCTAATCGCCCACCACCCAAATCCCCTGCGCGCCGCCAAACCCATCGCTTTCCTGCACGCCGTCGCCCTCCCCCCCCCCCCCCCCCCCCCCCCCTGCAACCATGGGCGACGCCAATTTCATCACCAAGGCCGTTTTTTATGAAGCCATCGATCGGATGGTCTCCAAGATGAACGACATCAGCAAGAAATTAGATGTCGACCTGGGCAACGTCAAGCAGGAGCAGGGCCGCCTCTCGACGTCCATCAGCAACGTCCAGACCCAGGTCTTGGAGAAGAAGGGCGCGTTCTCCTCGGATGGATCCTCCGGCTCCGATTCCCATCGACCGGCGGCTGTCCATAAACTGCGCTTCCCCAAGTATGATGGTGTCGAAGATCCGCTGGGCTGGCTCCACAAGGCGGAACAATTCTTCCGCTCCCAAGGCACGCCGGAGGACCAGAAGGTGTGGACGGCGTCGTTCTACATGGAGGGTGCCGCCCAGCAGTGGTACTACCGCCTCGAGAAAAATTCCGGCGTTCCGACCTGGGCGGATTTTGTCTCCGGCGTCAACAAGCGCTTCGGGCCGCCAGTTCGGAGCAATCCCTTGGGAGAATTAACGCATCTCCGCCGCACGGGAACGGTGGAGGAGTATCAAGACCAATTTCTCAAGCTGCTGGCTCGATGCGAAGGTGTGACCGAACGGCAACAGATCGATATCTTCACGGCGGGATTAGGAAATCCGATGCGCACGGATGTGGAGATGCAAAAGCCCGACTCCTTTGAAGATGCCATGGCCTTGGCCCGGGCCTACGAGCGCCGCCTGCAAGTCGACGATGACGGGATCCGCCCCGTGGTGACCGCGCGCACGCCCGCCCGTACGACGGGCCGTTTTCCGCCCGCCCCGCGGACACCGGTCCCGCCCCCTGCTCCAGCCGCATCAACCACGCCGGGTGCACCGATCAAGGCGCCACCCAGAGGCACGCGCTTCACCAGATTGTCACCCGAAGAGATGGCTCAGAGGCGCCTGGACGGCCGCTGCTTCAATTGCCCGGAGAAATTCACTCCAGGACACCATAAGGAGTGCTCGTTCCGTGGCATCTATCTGATGGAGATCGACGACACTGACGGTGACGGCGAGGACGAAGAGGACCCGCAGATTTCCCTCCTCGCCATGACCGGGAGCAAGACAGGGGGTACCATCCAGTTAGCCACATCCATTGCCAACACTACCCTGCCCGCGTTGGTCGACTCCGGGTCAACCCACTGCTTCATGGCGAGATATCCATCTACCTCAACCTATATTGTCATCAATAAACCAGTAATTTAGCCATAACAGAAAAGGTGATGTTTTAGTATGCAGGCAGTCAAGCTTGTTGAAGTTCTGTTATTGATGTCTCTAAATATTTAGAGTGGATACATGGAAAATGATGTTTGAAGATTTGTGTTGAAACGTAATTCCACGTTCCTTTTAAAAAAAAACATAATTCCACAAAAGTAACGTTAGTAGGTTGTGTAAATATAATACATTAGTAATTAGTGATTGAAGTTCTATTTTGAGGTTGCGTATGTACTGGAGTATACCTAAATTCAGGCCCTGAACTTATGCATTGTTTGCCACATAAAACACTACTTGGTGAGACTGGAAGGAGTAATGCCTTTATTCAGGACCTGAACTCTTGCATTATTTGGTACACAAATAGTTTCTCTTACTGAGTTCTTAGTTTGTTATAGTGTGATAGGCTGATAGCAATAGCATAATGTCCTGGAAGAATGGTTTGGGCACTGACTATAATAAATGCAGGCAATCCGTAAACACAAGTTTGTCCACATATTAGATGACCCTGGCTCTGCTGATCTTAGCGCTTATGTTGACTTTGCTTCAATCAGGCACTCTGCTCTGGAAGCTTCAGGTGTGTTCTATGATTGTTAAGTCTTCTACTTTTATTGTTCATGCTAAGACTAAACTTTCTTGCATGTTTTTTTTTCGCAATTTCTGCAGATGATATCTCAGTCCATGGGCCAATGACTCAATCCCAGTTCTTGGGTTCTCTTGGTATCAACTTCAGGGTAGAAGCTCTTCTGCAAAATTGCACTGAGGAGCAGGCGGAATCATTGCGAACAGGCTACTGGCGTCTGGTTGGTGATGGGGAAGCCCCATTCTGGGAAGGTCCTGAGGACCAGACGCCTATCGGAATGGGCACTAGGTACCTGGCCATGGCCATTGTCAACAAGAAGCAGGGCACGCCCGTTCCATTTGAGTGAAAAACAGGCATAGCTTTCCCTGTCTAGTGTGTCCACTAGAGACAAATAACTGGACTGTGTTGTAGTAAGTTGTAACACCAGTTGCAACGTCGAGAGATTTTGATGATCAGTCCTGACAAAGGACAACTCAGCTCAACTTTCTTCGATCACACAAAACATCACGTCATCATGATGTATGCTACTTTGTTTCCCCCCTTTTTCTTTGCAGTAAAGATGCGTTACCTACTCGATTGAACCAATTTCATAATTGTGTTGACCTATTGCCATTATAATGTTCTCCCCTTGTCAAAAATGTTGTGTTGTGTAATGTGTATGCCAGCGTCTGCTATCATTCCAAGTGCGCTGCCTTGAGGAAGCAGCGTGCTGTACATTTGTTGGCCTGCAGAGTCAGCCTGTTTAGATGGCATGGCGGCCTCTGTTTCGGAACTTTGCTGTTGCGTTTTTCCTCTTGGTCTCCACAGGCGCCATAGATTAGCATTGACCATTTTTACCCGTGCAATGCGGCCGCTTTGCTTTGCAATTGATCAAAAGCACCCGGCACGCGTCAACGCATGCCTATCTACTCTGCTACCAGTTCCAAGTCATCTAGTCAAGAATGCACATACAAAAAATACGCTTCAAAGTCTGCAAATTCCCGCCCAATTTGGTATTCACCCGGTACTACCAACTACGCATACTCTTTGACGTCGTGAAACCGAAGCCACGGCAAGATCAAAAATAAGCAAAATTACACGTAGACTCTGCTCGGCCACTGCATAGTCTATTCGGCCGTCTCTGTTACCGACGGAATACATGCAAGTAGCGTCGGGGGAATCCGTCTACACTGAGCATGCATGTCGTCGGCAAGACGGAAAGAGCACACGGCAATTATTTGACAATGCGGATAAAAGCAAAGCCGAGGGGAAAGGAGAGCTGAAAACGGCCTGAAACCGTCCACGGGCGGAAAAGGAGCATCAACCGAAGCGTCGCCGGAATGTTTATTCTATGCTGAACGTCATGACTTGAGTGAAGCATCCCTTCTTCTTCGCCTGCTAAACAACGTCTCCGTCACCCGTGTGAAGATGGACCATCCCGGGGAAAGGAAACTGCTCCATCCTTTCCTTTCAAATCTGTTTCATTTCACAATCCTCAGACTAAGACTAGTGATAATCGATGATGTTACCGCGAAGCTCATCATATAGAGCCCATACAAATATGGTAGCTCTCATCATATGGATTGGTACATGCACTACTTCCACAACCTATATGGTTACCCGTATGATGTCATGTGATCTCTCTTTTTTTATTAAGTATTATTATTTCTTTTCGCACATTGTGAGTGTCATTGGGCACCAGTCAACTGTTCCAAAAGAGGGCGCACTCGGTTCTCCAAAGTACATCCCGATTTAGCACCCAATTGCGTCGCTAATCAGTAGAGCATTGCGAGTTTTAATAAGCGCGTGCTAGGAGACACACACAGACACGCTCGGCCAGTGGCGTGTGCAGTGATGCCATCATGCCACTGCTTGCGCGTCATGCTCGCACTGCTATAGAGCAAAAGCGTACTACTACGCTGCCCGTGTGTCCGATCATCTGATGGGATTTGATCCGGTCATCACTCACCTAAAGTACCCGCCTTAACTAACTCCGCTGATTGTCTGTCACGACGGCCCCACGTGTCGAGATCCGGGACCCGGAAGTCGTGACATTCCTCTTCCAATGGCTCTGCTTCTGCTCTCATCCTTCCCGCGCGTCGGGGAACACCTGAGCGCCAATGTCAAGCCCTCGCCTTTCCTCGGGAGGAAAAAAAAACAGAGCGAGGGGGAGAGGGGCACCAGCACCAGCCGAAAGCGCGCGACAGGCCGCCACCGCGGTCGCCGCCGCGAGACCCACCGGTGTCCTCCTGCCCCCCGCTGCCGACACCCCCCTCCTCCCCTACCCCTCCGGCAGGCCGGCAGATTCCGATCCCATCCGTCGCCCGCCTCCGACAGCGACGCCGGAACCGCCACCACCCAGAGGAAAAAGACCACAACTTCACAAGAGCAAGTCTACTCACACGCACAGCGGCCGGAAGGCCCAGAGAGACACTGCTGATCAGGGATCAGGAATATGATTATATGAATGATGAGATCGTTTTTGCACGGATCCTTGACAATACATCATCCATTGATCCACGTTCCATCCATCCATCACACGTGCGAGAGCGAGAACAATCGCTACATACTGACACACTGGGAATTTACAAGCGTGCCTTCCTACTAGGAGAGGAGCAAAAGGGGAGCAGCCATCGACAGGGAGAGGGCACTACTGCAACTACTAGGTGCTAAGTACTAAGGAATAACACCACTATCTGTCCCAAAAGAACAATTGACAGGCTAGAGCTAGAAGACGTCCCGTTCTTCTTTGTTAGATGCTACTACTTGGGGGCCAGGCCGGCTGCTCGGTCAGAGTCTTTGGTTAGGGGTAGGCGAGCCGACGTCCGGATCAGGAGGAAGTGATCCCGGGCTCCAGCTCGGGTGCGAAGCTGCACGCCGGCGGCATCTGATCCTCCCACACCAAGCCCACCTCGTACTCGGGAACATACTCCTGCGAATCACAACGTGCGTATTTGGTGAGAATGGTCAGTCAAAATAGGCATCCCCCTACTTTGAGAATTGAGAGCAATGGATCGGAACTTGGAATCTGGAATTCTCACCTCAAGCTTGAGGACGAGCTCCTTCGCGGTAGGAGCTGAGATGATGATGCGACGTGCGTCCTCCTTTATGAAACCTTCGTTGACAGCCATGTCGATGAAGGATAGCAACGGATCGTAGAACCCGTCCACATTCAGAAGGCCAACCTGATGAATATTTACAGTCAATTAGATACAAAATTCCCCAAGGTAGATGATTATTAGTTGTGGATACAGAAAAAGTTATAAGGTTATCAAGCCCCAAACTATTGGTGATTGGTAGCCTATTCCATACATAGAGGATTTGTGTATGGCCAATAATCCCAGTTGATATAATACTGAAGTGTTATATTAATTTGGTGGGTGCCACCAGGCTCCAATAATAGTAACGGCTGACGAATCAAAGTCGATAACCATTGGATCGATTGTTCAAATCTTTTCATCCATCTATCATTTGTGGCTCACTAACGCTGAGCAATTGTTTAGAGAAGTTGCCAACTACACATTCCTTTTCAAATGCCAGGTTTGACTGGTACAAGATACACCAGAATCATCCTATTAGCTGTGCCGAAATATTCATAAGGAATTAAGTGGACAAAGCGTATAAACAACGGAGAGCGCAGATCGCATGCTCCCTCAACTAAGTTCTAATTAACATCTGCGGATGTTAGGCTGACTAAACTAAACTAATAATTCAACGGTTTGTCTCTAGACATCCAAAACCCCAGCCGTCCACATGGGTGCACCGTGCACCACGAAGCCATCATCAAGGCAAGATGTTCACAGAAGATCACAGTATCTCTAATCAAACGACTTTGTGATAAACTAGTTGGATACAGAATTGCTAGGACAAAAAGAATCCTGAAACTTGGAGGCACTGCACATGACTCTAAATTATTGAGCACCCGTGAGTAAGTTTTGGTTTGGATCCAACAAGGTATCAGAATCAGTTGTTACCGGCTTCTTATGGATTCCTAGTTGCGCCCAGGTGATGACCTCAAGCAACTCCTCCAGAGTCCCGTAGCCGCCTGCAATGTAACACGAGGAAGCGTGTCAAATTTGGCATCCCAGGACCATCAATCAGTTCACAAGAAAAATGATGTGGTTTCGACTAAACAACCATACCAGGTAATGCTATGAAAGCATCAGCAAATCGAGCCATCTCAGCTTTCCTCTCATGCATGCCGGAGACTGCCCTTACTTCGCCAACAGGCTCACCAGTTACCTGCAGAAGCAGAAACTTGGAATCTAAGCATCTGATACTCTTTTAAACACTCCACTGAAATAAGATATGTAGTGCTAATCCCCCGACAGATATGAATGTATGTTTCAGGTATGTCAATGCATGAAAATAATGGTTATACGTGAGCTCATCCTTCTTATTAGAAAACAAAAGACTAGTTCCACATTATGCGCTCGTCAAGGCCGCCGACCAAAACGATTCACGTAAGGACCAAATCTACTTTTAACATAAGAAAGTACAGGCGCAGTGCTAGAAGTAAAGAACAAATCCAGTTACTACGATACATGCAAACCCAGTAAAAACTTAGTTCACTAAAATCATAAAAGCCTGAATAGTGCAGCACGCAATACTTTAGGTCAGGAGCATTTGATTCATGTGATTGGTATGAATGCATCATGTCTCCCTACACAAAAAAGGTCCCTTGTTATTTATTTATTGGTACTTGTTTTTCTCTACTGTTCCTCATATGCAAGGCGTGTGACTACAGGCATGAGGCATCACGAATGGAGCCAGGCATGCATTCCAAAGACAGCAGCAGTACACAGCAGCAATCAAATGCAAGTCCTCCAGGATGTACAAGAGGCTCACGGCTCACCTCTCTGGGCATCAAGGATCTTGGGATGACCCTGCAGTCAAGAGAAGAGGGGAAACAGAAAGAGACATCAGTTTCCAGCATGAAGCAGTCAAGCAGGTAGAAGCACCAGGCCATGGCCTTTCCCGTTGCAGGAAACTGGCAAGCCAGGGCTAGCTCAGGCTAGGCACGGCACAGCTAGAGACAGTCTAGAGGCAGACTGGACTGGAGCAAATAAAGACTGCGCAATTATTAAGGACAAAGAAGAGAGGAGAAGAGAGAGCACTGCGCCTGGTGCCTGCCCCCCTTGCAAGTTGCAGCTCGATGGACATTTGGAGCATGCAACCGAGTAGCCTTTCGGAAACCAGGCCAAAAGGTGCTTCCACTCCTGTGAGTGATGAAGCCCAACCCAGTTGCATTCAAAAAATGGCTCCTGCTGAAATGATGCAGCAAGAGACCCAACGTCTCAACGGCATACCCAGGGGGCAGGGCCATGGCTGTGGCGATCAAAAGCTGCCATTTTGATACAAGAAGGTCGAGGCGCAGGAAGCATGCTCTCGCAGCAGGAGCACTCATCAAGGAGGAGAACGCCTGGCATGCGCACAGCACAACTTGTCTAGAGAGGTTAGGATGCTCACCCAATCACATGGCGCCCTCCGTCATGAACGGCGTGAGAAACCAGCCCCATGAGGCCGATGGATCCTCCCCCGTAGACCAGGTCTATGCCCCTGTCCACCTGGCACCAGAAGAAATTTCATTCACCATCGGCAATTACCTCAAGAAATGCATAAACAAATAAATTACTATAAAATTGGGATTTCGGTGCGCTAAGGAAAGAAGCAAAGATTGTTCATCTGGGGAGGCAAGTGAGGTCACCGCGCGCGGCAGGCCATCATCCACCATGGTCTGCGGGCTGCAGCGACCATTCAACTCCGAGACCACAGCCCAAAACAGCAAAGCATCGCGGTGCCTTTCGGGCTCCCCGGATGGCGAGCAGCCGAGCAAGGTTTGCCGCGTCCCAGCCCTGAGCCGGATACATGATCACGCTGGGACGCGGCGTTCGCCACGGCGGCAGCTCTCGGCGCGGCACACGCCACCGCAAAGGCGCAATCGTGTGGAGGGAGAGGAACCAAACAAGAGAGAGCGCCGCCAGATTGATCTGGGTCCGGGACGGGCCGGGGACCAGAGCGGGCGGCGATTTCCCCCCGAAAAGATTGGGATTTTACGGGGTTCCGGAGCGTAAAAGGCGGGATTTTCTGGGGGAGGAGGTGGAGAGACGCAGCCACGTACCAGCTCCTTGCCGAGCTCGACGGCGGCGTCCTGGTAGCTGGGCTTCCGGCCCGTTGCGCTGCCGCAGTACACGCAGATTCGCTGGAACCGGGACCGCCTCTCGCCGCCGCTCCCCGCCTGCGCGGCCGCCCCGGCGGCGCCGCCGCTCTTCTCGGCCAAAGCCGCCTCCATTGCCATCGCTGCCGCCGCCGTGTGCTGGGGCTGGGAGCTTGTAGCTGCCGGCCGATGTCCGACGAGATGGCAACGAGAGAGAGTAGAGGACCGCGCTGTTGTTTTGGGTAGGTGAGCGCGTGGGCGTAGCGGGAGGGAAGGAAGGGTAGGCAGCTGGGAGAGGAGGTGTGCACGGGAAATCGCGAGTGCTCCGACGACTGGGATTGGGAAGAAGGCTTTGCTGCTGCCGCTGCCTGCCTGAGCTGAGCCGGATGGCGTGGGGGAACGCGTCAATTTATAGTTGAAGGCTTGAAGCTTGAACAGGAGGGGCTGGCCAGGGTTGGTGGGTCCAACAATGCTGGGGGCTGCCCGGGCCCACCTGTGGTGGTAAGGGGCCTCTCTTTCTTCTTTTTGGAGAGAGGATGTGGTTTCTACTTTGTGCTGCTACAGCGGTGTTTTTTCTCTCTTTATTGATTTATTACCATTTTCTTTTGAAGGGATCTTTGTCTTTACTTTTTACCTGCGTGTAAAGTGATTTTTTTTTGGTCCTGGTCAAGTTTGGAGTTTTGTTGGACGAGGTGATTGTGCTTGTGCATGCATTTCAAATTCCGTCGCGTGCTTGATTTGGTTGAAAGGAATTATTGCGTCTCAGTAATGGGGTATGGAAAAGTTGTCACCAAGGATACATAGAGCATGTGCTAAAAATACCGTAATTACAAGCATAAAAATTTGTAGGGTTCTTGAGTTGTGCATATCGTTATTTACCCGTGTGTAAAGTGCAACTTTTTGTCATGGTCAGGTTTCTCTCTTTTATCTACCTTTCACCGAGACAATCCTTTTTTTTATTTACATGTGTGTAACGTGTAATCTTTTGTCTATGTCAAATTTAGAGACGGTAGGAGCACCCAATTATGTCTACTTTTTGAAATTTATCTAATGATAATTCATTTTAAATAAATAGTATTTTAAAAGCACAATACAGACGCAAGCATTCACATATACATATGCTCTCTCTATGAAACACGTGCACGCCATATACGTATGGACATTACCGAAAGACTAAACCGACATATGTCTTAATATTGTTAAAGTTAACACACACGCACGCACACACCTTACTCTTGAGGATTACATGGTCTATTATGAGAAATAGAGTCATTGTATTGTTTCCCTAATATTGTTAAAGTTGCTACTCCATCAATCCACAAAGAGCATATCATGTAAAATGCATATAACTAAAACCATAAGCAAATATTTGAACGTTACTCGTGAAATACTCTCTCCATTTTAAATTATATTTCGTTTGACTTTTCTGACCCAAGTTTAACCACTCGTCTTATTCAAAGCATTTGTGCAAACGCAGTCAAATTTAAGTCGTTTTTGAAGAACTTCTATTAATAAAGGAAGCCACAACAAAAGATGTGATATTTTGCACAATTAAATAACATGAGCGGTCAACTTAGGGTAAAAAAAGCCAAATGAATTATAATTTCAAACAAAGGGAGTACTACATTGGACTATTGCTTAGTTTGGACAGCAGTTTCTAAACAGAACTATGATAATGCATACTGTACTTTCTCCATATCAAGACAAGTGTTCTTTTAACAAATTTTAAGCATGTTATTTGTTGTAAGGATGGTCATATTGTACCTAATTACTCGTACCAGCTGCGACTGAAAGTCATGATGCTCGTTTTTTTTCTGGATATGAATAAATGAGCATGCATTGGAACTTGAAAATAATATTAACTGATCATTTGGTCAGCTACATGTGTTTTTCATAATGTTTTCGTTATTAGTGTGAGTGTTGCTTTGAACTAGATGAGCCTCGCTATAAGCTGAATGCACACTCTTTATGTGATAAATTTGCTATGCAGCACCGATACGGATACGTGTATCAGTATCGACCTGATACGGATACGCGAATACGTCATTTTTCTGGAAAACTAAAGGTAAATTTAACGTATTGGAGTATTGGCAGATACGGATACGCGTATCGGATACGTGATACGGGGGTCATGTTAAAGTATCGGGGTAACATAGTAAATTTGGATGCTAAAAAAAATACTTATTTCAAAACGGGGAAAGTAGTATTTGCTACTGGCTACACTACTACACATGCATCCCTTTCTTCTAGGAATAACTACACTTTTTTTTGAAAGACGGAATAACTACACTTAGGGATGAGCGTGCGGCACCCATGCGTCGGTATTGAGCGTGCATCGTATCTGATCGTATTAGACATAAGAAAAAGAGATAAAATTAGCAAAACATGTAAAACAGAATGAGGATTGAGGGATGTGGAATATACGCGGTGTAGAGTCTAGAGTCTAGACCGGACCCACCCCCACACACACACATCAATCAAACGTGTTTTTCGTTCCGCTGCGTGGCAAAGCAAGAACGAGAATATAATACAGTACTATTCCAAAAGACACGTCATCCATGTGTATCGCGTACAGCTACAGTGCCCCCGGCCGCGTCCACCAGTGTGGATGGGGCTGGGAGAGAGAGAGGCGTGAAGCATGTCGTGGGCCAGTGCGCGTGCCCGCCGCTCCCATCTTTTCGCGGCCACGACGCCGGCCGGCCGCGGCTGTTGGCGCCAATTAATGGCGCGATTTTTTTTTGAAAAACAGAATTAATGGCGCGATTACCACCGGGATTTCGCGCATGCTGTGTGGCGTGCGCTTGTGCTTTGGCATGGCTGGTGCTGGACAGAGCATTCATTCATCACGCACGCTGCGGCGACGCCTCGTCACCACCGGTCAGATCAGAAAGATCTTCTCTCTGCGGATGCCCTGCACCTGCAGTGACTCTCTCTCTCTCTCCCCTTGATCGCATCGCTCTCGTCTGTCGCTGGATGGCGGGTCAAATCGCGTCTGGTGTTTTTGAGTTGAGTCCGTGCATGGTCAAATCCTGCTGCCATTAACGTTTATCAGAGCCCCACCCAATGCGCTGCATTCCTGAGATGTCGGGTGACACGCCTCCCACTCTGCAATAGTACTACTCAGGAACTATTTTCACAGATGTTGGTATTGCAACACGGCCCTGTTTAGATGGAAGTTGAAAAAAATTTACAGTATGTCGGACACACATTCGAAAGTATTAAATATAGACTAATTACAAAACTAATTGCAGATTCTGTCCGTAAATCGCAAGACGAACCTAATGAGTCTAATTAATCCGTCATTAGCACATGTTTACTGTAGCAATTTATTGTCTAATCATGACCTAATTAGGCTCATTAGATTCGTCTCGCGACGTACACTCCAGCTATATAATGGGTTATTTTTTCGACTACATTTAATATATCATACATGTGAGAGAACATACTCCAAAAAATTTTCAGATTCATCTAATGTCGGGAGTACAATACAATGCTCAAACATGCATACGAGTAGACGAACTATTTTCACAGATCTTGGTAGTATTTCATATTTCTCTGAGAAGTGAAAGAAATATTATGTTTTTTGAAAAACTAAAGAAAGATTATATCACTGCTAGTCTCGTCTCATTTAAGCTATTAAGTCGAGTTGTCAGTTGTCACCGGACAGTGTAGGAGATCCTGGGGCCCAATGATCTCGTGATTGGCTCAAAGAAGAAAGGGAAAAAAAAAGAGGCTTCCTCCACGGTCCCTGACAAATTCCTCTAGTTTGGTTGCGCAAATTAATTATAATGCCTTTGGATGACAATTTTGTTATGTTTCCTCGAGGATCATCCACGCAAAATACTTTTCTTATTTGCTCAACAGCTTCCATCCACCAAATTCTCTACACAAGGGCTCGCTGGATAAATGCTTGCATTTTATAAGGTTTTAAATCGACGTCCTTTCCTCTAACTTTTTTGAAACAGGAAAGAAATCTAACCTTGTTCTTTCTCAAAAATGGAAATTACTCTGCAAAAGCACTTGCGACATAAAATAAGTATTCAAAAGGCAAAATTAAATTCCTATGAATGGACTGTTCAACAGTAATCCCAGATGAAAACAATACAACATGAGGTACGGTGTTTGTTTGCATCCAAGAAGAAAGTGTTCTTGCTATGAATTTTATTGTTGCTAAATTCCCCCAAATGCGCGAAAGATTGCTTGGAGCTTGACAACTCTCTCTGCATCCAACAATGTGAATGGGGTTCTTAATCCTCTATTCCGCGTTTCTCTCAATGTTGTTGGACTCTGGAGTCTGGACTGAAAAGAGTAAGCTGCTGTTCTGTTTTTGATAAGGCTACTTGCATATCTTGTTTAAGCCTCACAATGCCTCATGTAAGCTCAGCTTAGTTGTCGCCAGAGTTATATAACTAAAAACAAGCGGCAGGAGAGCCACGGCCTACGTGTCGCGCGACACGCTTACTCTACAAGGTCACCCCTGACAAATTAATTCCTCCGGTTTACTTGCGGATTTGTATATCGATCGGCTTGATGCCAAATTATTAAGCTCCCTCGAGGATCGCCCGCGCAAATATTCTGCTGCTCCCCACACCTTCGATCCGTCGCCACCGGAAAAAGGTCTTATCTATCTCACATGCCATTAGAATTAGATACTCCTCCAGCTTTCTTTAGTACTAGTGAGTGCTTCAGGTTTATCTGTCTCACAGGAAGATCATCATGGATGTACACGAGCTACCGCCTATTGGTTGAGGGGATCAGCAACATGAGACAATTGGCCGTTGTTGTTGCATTATGATACCCACTTATGAATCTTTCTTGCGTAATGTATGTGTATGATTGTCTAATTGAGCGAGCAAGTGGGGCACACGACATCATCGATTAGATCGAGTGAGGCCAAAAACAAGTATTAGAATTGGGATTTAGGAGCAGGAGAATGCAAACAGGAGTACCTCCCAAAAGTTAAGATTGAGTGATATTTGCTCCTCAACAAGTGAAATCCGATCGCCGATTTCTATTTTAAAGTTTTTCTTTTAAGGTAAGCTTCAAAAACTCCACCAATTAGATAGGGATCTGAACCTTAGAGCATCTCCAATAGCTCTTGTATATGGACTTCTTTTGGCTAAAAAAAAGATTCAAAAACCCTCCATCTAACGGCTCTTCTATCTGCTTAGCTATAAATCGAGGATTGTTATCCTACCGTCCTCGCTTGCAATTTTTGTCCAACGCTGCCTGCTTGCTATAGAGGCCACGTTTTAGCATGTCTGTTGAACTAGGCCATTGAATTAGAGGGAATTTCTATTTTTACAAAGAGGGTACAATTCTTATATTTAACAAACAAAATACAAGAGTTTTCTGATTTCTTTTTGAAATTACAGGCTTTGATAAGTTGGAATATACTACTGCTTGTGAGTTGTGACAATAGTCAAATGCAAACATATCATGCCAATGTATAAGATCTAAATATACTTAGAAGCATAGTATGTATTATTGGAGCTTTTTAAATGGTGTTAGGAAAGATTCACTCACTCGTTCATTCCTGACCGACCCTGGAGACGAACCCATTGCAACTGCGTATCCATGAGGCAGTTGAAGATCGAGGCCTTTGCACCCCAAACATGTGCACACTAGACAAAAGCCATGTCGCGCTAGTCCACTACTACAGCTACAAATCAAAAGTGATGCAAGTAATTTATATGCTTACTCCCTCCGGTTTGGTAAATGAAGTCGTTTTGGACAATATTTGAGTCAAACATTGGGAATATAAATCGTGAATAACTTTTAAGTCGTTGAGTTTGGAAATGTGAAAACTACATGAATAGATTTTGTCCTGCAAAATACTTTCATAAAAGTATACATATGTTAGCTTTTAATAAATATCTTTATAAAAATAAGAAGTCAAAGTTGTACTTTGGAGACCGTGTCGCTGTCCTAAACAACTTATTTTACTAAACCGGAGGGAGTATTAATACAGTGCTAAAGCAACAGTGTGGCTCCATCTTTGAGTTGGTAGCATCACGGCCTTTTCAACTCTGCTCCGATCTACATCCACTTCTCCTCGTCTCTGTTGTTATTTTAGTACGCCGAATCGTTTGCTTGCCCATTTGAGGCAAAGATTCCTTGGCTGGCCAACAGTAGCTAGCAATGCTATGCTTTGTCTGTTGTTTGGAGGCTTCCAACTCCACCGACTAAATCCATGGGGGAGATATGGGATTACATGCTCCTCCGATCCTCTTCGTGGCCGGTCAAAAGGATCGGCATGCACAGTGCAGGTCTTCGCATCCGGCCGAATGATTCCGTGGCTGGCTAATTGAGTGGCGACGTGTGGATAAGAGCAAATCTTGCTTGGAACCGGTCCATGCAATTAAACTAATCCTCGTCCGTTTGAATTGATTGTTTAGTTATGGGTTAATAACGTTGATGGGTGGAAGTAGCTAGTTCAAAGATTTCACAGTTGTAATAGTTGTGCTGATATCTAAAGGGAGATGTTGTTTTATCTAAGAATGATTCTTCTAATTTTCGTATAAAGTTTTTCTAGCCAGATTTTAGTTAGAGATTTTTCAAGGAGATTTATTTATCCCTACAAGACACTAATGGCTCTTAGAAATTTTCTTCTGGATTTAAGTAGGGAGATTTTCTTTTGACAAAATCTTGTTATAAGCTTTTTATGTTCCAAATGAGCTCTGCATACACAATTAATGTTGAGAGGTGGCGCAATTAAGCTAGTTCAAGATTTAATAGTTGTCCTTTTGTTTTGTGAAAATTAGTTGTCATTGTTTTACCTAGAGTATATCTAAGGGAAATGGGGTTTACCGGAGAATGATTGTGATTTTGGTGGGAGATATTTTTCCAACGAATGTCGGTTATCCCTGGCAGACATTAAGGTTCTTAGAATTTTTCATTTGGATTTATAAGTAGGATTTTTTTTCTTACAGGATCTGGCTATCTTTTGGATTTAATGAGCTATAACTAGTGAAGAAAAACCATAGCAGGTCGGATAGAATAAGAAAGAGGCTAGCAAATCCTCTAGAAAAAACTTAGAATCGGATCGGTGTGTGGAAAAAGAAGACAAGATACGGCAGCTAAGCTTAGTTGGCGCTGAGCTGAGGTTGCCAGTTGTTAATTATCCCTGTGATTTCATTTCTACTATGACGACACACGGTTCCTAAGCGTGGGCGCAGCTCGAAAGTCCAAACCGCACGAGCTCGCATTTCTTTGACGAAACGAATCGGAGCGCGCGAATCGATGATTCAAAGGCACATTTGCTTTGCAGAATATGCAAATGATTTGGGCGACAAAAAAATATAGTACAAAAAAAACTTTCCATAGATGCATATATATATATATATATATATATATATATATATATGTATATATATATATATGTATATATATATATATATATATATATATATATATATACACACACACATACATATATATATATATATATATATATATATATATATATATATATATATATATATATATATATATATATATATATATATATATATATATATATATATATATATATATATCACGTCCCATTTGATCGGGAACCGCTACAAAATATGCTCAACTCTGCCACGGATCGCAAATAATGTCAAGAGTTTAGAGGTGAGGAATTTCGATTCAGCTGGGCGGAAATTTATGGGGAAAATTCCTGAAATTCTAAAGGGGCCTAGCTAGGAGGAAATGCTAGTACTTGTGAATCCTTTGTGTTCAATTTGACTCTCCACTGTCGATAAGGTCCTCCGTTTGGTTCGTGAAGAAATATGCAAACGATCTGTGAAAGAAAAAAAAAGAAATCGATTTGCTCGTAGGACACCTGCCGCTTCTCTCTGCAAGCTGGGGGAGCAGAGCACGCGACGACTGGCTGGCTAGCTCCCGGAGCAGCTACTTGGCGAGCCCTCGATCCGCCACTAGAATATACGGAGTGCTACTCCTGCTCCGTCGCCTCCGCGTGACATCACCATGTTGTGACTTGTCCTACTCTTGCCCTGCACATACATCGCCGCGCACATGCCTGCCCGAGCCCGGAACGTGTTGGCGGACGGTCGGGGACGCGCGCGGCGCGGTGCAGATGGGAACGGGCGGAGCTGGAGCTGTCGCTGTCGAGGTGGACGCACAGTGTCGACACGCGCCGCGCACGATCTGCATGCGACATAGGAAAACCCTTTTCGACAGCTGCCTCCTGCTCAGGTCGCCATGGCACGTCCTTTTCGGTGCTCCGGACACGGACACAGAGAGCTACGCCTTTCTCAATTCCGGCTAAATACTACTCCGTATATATTAGTAAGCCGTGGATTGAGTTGAGGAGGCCAGTTCACGTCCAACCCTACGCGGCCACCGTCGCCGCCGTTACGTTCTCCACCGCGGCTGGATGACCTTGGCAATGACGTGGCATGCCGCGAGACCCGTATCTCGATCCTGAGATTTGTAATCCAACGTACTGAAGCGAGGGGAGAGAGCTGTGTGCTGGATAAAACGGACACTGATGAATCACTGGTCCAGTTCTTAATTTTTTTAAAAGAAAAAAAAAACAAGAAGAAGGGAATCACTGTCCATGGTGACCGCGCGTCCGCGCGGCTTGTTTTCCCGTTCCGTTCCGTTCCGAGAGGTGCGCGGCGTGGGTGGCGTCACCGCGGCCCGGGACGGTCGACCCGACCGGACGCCGTCGGGACGGCTTGGACTGGAGGAGGCGCGTCAACTCCCCCCGGCCGGTTCGGTTCGTTTCACACACGTCCTGGCTGGCCCGTGACCGGTGGCCTCGACGTCACGCTCGGTGGGGGCACGTGTCAGGCGGTGGGGCGCCAGGACGTGAGCGCGACGCCGCCTCGCGTGCTTTCTACTTGCTCATTGCTCGGGGCCGTGACAGAGACTGACAGGCGACGCCGACTCCGTGGGGCCGCCGCACGCGGGCGGGCAGATGTGCGTCGGCCCGGCCGCCGCAGCCAACCGACGCGGCGACGCCCGCCCCCGCGGCTGGCTGCGCGCGGCCGCCGACGATTGCCGCCGGCGCCAGCGGCAGCCTCCGCGAGACGAAGCAGCAGTGGGGTCGCGCGCGTCATGCACGTTTGGTTTGGTTTGGTTTGGTTTGGTGCGCCGCCGCGCGCGTCGGCCGGCCGGCCGTATGCACCTACGCGTCGCGATCGCGCATTCGACGCTGCCCGCGGCTCACGCACGTTTCGTTCGCCCATCATCAGCTGCCTGACCGACTCGTAGGTACAGTAGGAGTAGGACGCTGCTGCCGGTGCGGTACAGGTACGCTCGGGTTGCTCGCCGCACAAAGCCTGAAACGATACTGTTGTGCTCGTGCCACATTTTCTGAGTCGGTGGCGCGTCCAGGGGGAAATGAGTCGGAACGCAATAATTCTCATCACGAGGCAGGAAACCGTACGTGTCTGAGCTCAATTGAACCGGACTGTACTACGAATAGATCGATCTTTCCTTTCTCCAGTAATAACAAATGTTTTACACTTCGCATTGCCTAGTTCTTGATTCGATCCAAGCCTTCCTCCTCGCTCGTTTCCCCCAAATCTGCTATTCTTCCCTCTTCAAACCCCATCGTCACTTGGCAGTTTTCCCTACAAATCGGGATATTTACCGCTAAAGGCGAGTGCTCTCCGCCCCCGTAAACATCGGAAAAATAATGGGACCTCCAGACATAATTATTTTTTCCGAAGGTATAATTGGGCCAAAACGAAAAAAAGAATTAGGACGACCGGTTATCCAAGCAGCATTTCCGTTCCGCTCGGGAAAAAAAAGTTTGGACTATGTAATTCACATCGGTTTTAGCTCGAATGCCGATCTTCCAAACAGGCCCTACGAGAAAAAGGTGTGACTCCGTGAGGGTTGGCATTTGGCAAGTTGGCCTGGTGCCATGTCCTGTCACACGAACTTAGCTCGACATAGGCCTCGTTTAGTTCCAAAATCCAAAATGAATGTTTAGGTACATGTATGGCGTACTAAATGTAGGTAAAAAACAAATCGCATTATATAGATGGACTGGAATTTGCGAGACGAATCCAATGAGTCTAATTAGGACGTGATTAGACACTAAATTGCTACAGTAATACTACAGTAACATGTGCTAATGACAGGTTAATTAGGTTCATTAGGTTCGTCTCGCGAATTCCAAACGTAATCTGCAATTCGTTTTTTAATTAGTCTATGTTTAATACTTCAAATGTGAAAAGATTCTCTTTCAAAATCTTTTCACCGTGGAACCAAATATGGCCATAGTATAAAAAAGGCACACCCGTCTAGCTGAAAGATCGTGAACCACCGTATCACACCCTACTGGTACTCCAGCAAAGACTACTCACCCACTTGCTGCGACCGATTTGACTGCAATGCAGTGACGCTGCGGCATGCTTTGCTCCCCCGAAAGAACGGAATGCGCGCAGTGACGCTCCATCGAGTACCCACTACAGCATGATGGTGCATGATCCTGTCGCTACGAACTGCAGTGGCAGTGCAGATAGCTCGTACACAATGCTGCCCCCCGCCATGGTGCTTGCGTGTTCCCGGGAGCCGCAACACGCAGGACAAGCGCAAGATCCTGCAACAGAGACCAAAGTTGTACAAGTACGGAGTAGTAATCATTGTATTCCCTTTGGGATCCGCCGAAACCGCATAGGCGTGGCCATGTTTAGTTTTCACCCGAAATATTTTCATCTATCACATTAAAGGAGAATCTTTGATGCATGAAGTATTAAATGTAAACGAAAAATGTGAAAAGCTATATGGATAGACTGTAAATCGCGAGACGAATCTAATGAGTCTACTTAATCCATGGTTCGCAACAGTAATGCTACAGTAATTATCCGCTAATTATGGATTAATTACCCTTAATTACCATCGTTAGATTCGTCTCGAGATTTCCAACCTATTCATATAACTTTCCACATTTTTCGTCTACATATACTACTTCTAAATTGATAAGATCAAAACCCAAAATCTTTTCACGAAATGTTTTCGCGAACTGAACACGGGCACTGTGCAAAGTGCACTGCTAAAAGTGCTACAGCGCAGCCCAGGCAGGCTCTTGCATCTTCCTGATCGCGTAGTCTCGTTCAGTCGCTCCTGGTCCTGGCATGATCCAAAATCTTCCCAGCAGCAGTGGTCGTAGGAAGCAAATCTTGGTGGCTGACAGCAGGGAGGTGAAAACTGTGGAAGCGCCTCCAGGCTCCTCCGGCCGGCACGCGATGCAGACAGGGTGACAGGAGAGCTTGATGATCGCCACAAGTGCCGGCCCTAGGATTTTGAAGGCCTTCGGACGAACTCGCCGCGACGGGCCCTCTAGAGTCTAGACGGGTGTGGTTGTGTACGGTTAGGCCTCAAGATTCACTAGCTGTTATCACCGCAATCACGTCGTGATTCGTGAGTTCGCGACGCCGGCGACAGCCAACACAATGCGAATGCCGAATGCGATCTGTCAGGTGCCAGCCGCGAGCGCTCTGCAGCTCCGCAGTCTGCACACGACACATTTGACGGCCGACGATTCGCTTTCGCTGCTAGGTACTGGCCCCGACAGTTCCTCATTTTATTACTTGGCCTCTTGTACTGCGATTAAATAGACCGGCTAGTCTGTAGCTGCACATATACATAATACACATATGGGCTTGGGCCCCCTCCTGGCTTGGGCCCTTGGCCGTCGCACATGGTAGCCTACCTAGGGCCGCCCCTGCAGATCGCCGCCACGGAATTTTCAAAAACAAAAATCTCAACTTCTGTCAAGTGGGCCCTGTTTAGATGTTTCGTGAAATTTTTTTCGAGTATGTTCCCTCACATGCATGACATATTAAATGTAGTCAAAAAATAACCCATTATATGGATGGAGTGTACTTAACGAGACGAATCTAATGAGCCTAGTTAGGTCGTGATTAGATAATAAATTGCTACAGTAAACATGTGCTAACGACAGATTAATTAGACTCATTAGGTTCGTCTTGCGATTTACTGACAGAATCTGTAATTAGTTTTGTAATTAGTCTATATTTAATACTTCAAATGTGTGCCCGACATATTCGAAAAAAATTTCGCGAAACGTAGCCGTGCCCGAAGCATCTGAATTTCGGATACGGGAATCCTTCACGCTAAAAATCATCCGACGCGACGCGGCTCGCTTCAATGCTGGCTCGACGTGCACGGTCGTAGCCTCGTAGGTCGTAGGCCAGCCAGGCTACTCCGTCTCCGTGCTTGTTGGAACTTGGAAGCCGAGAGGATGCCGCGTGGTCCAGCAGCTCCAGTGTAGAGTAGCCTCCTCCGCTCCTCGCAGGAAGGAGAGACGGCCGTGCTTGTTGGAAGAAGGAAAGGTTTACAAAACACAAGGCTGAGTAATACAGTGCATTCAAGTCGTATCGTAAGAAGAAGAACGTTGGAATTTGACCGGTCCGACGAGGGGCGTACTCGTACAGCCTGTTCAATTCTCGTCATGAAATACTCATAATTAAGCTCGGATGAATAAGAAAAAATGCAGGGTACCAGTCGTACTTGTTGGAGGCGTACAGGCTATGCTAGCGGGGCGGGCTACTCCGCCTCCGTACTCGTTGGAGGCCGAGGCCCGAGGGGTGGGCGCCTGGGCGGTGGATCGGACGACCGGTCGCGGACGGCCCGGCGAGCCCAACCGCCGATGACTATGCTAGCGCCTAGCGGCGTAGCGTAGCGTACCCCCACCTCCCAGGTTGGTAGCCGTAGCCTAGCTCAGAACGCATGCCTGACTTGACTGAAGGCATGCAGTCGCAGGCTGCGCCATGCCATGATTGATTTCCCTCCTTTGAGTTGACTGCTCTTGACGCTCAGGGCGCAATCAGAAGCTGCAGGGGGTACGGTGCAGTGCACTGGCAGTGGCAGTCCCATTCGCTCAGGTGTGCAGCGCGTTCATGCACTGATCACTCAGGGCACTCCCAATGCAGACTCTAGTGTAGAGTCTTAAGGCATTAATTGTATTGCCATGTCATCAAAAAATCTGATGTGGCAGGCCATTTATTGAAGAGAGATGAGAAAAAATTGAGACTCCGTTTCTTATCTGGAAGCCGAGTCTACGTGAGCATCGAGGACCGAAGACTCCACCGAGACTCGCGTTGGGAAGGTCAGGCTCGTTTCCATGGATCCCGTACTCCACCCTCCCCGCCGCCGCGCGCTTCCCCGCCGCGCGCGCTCCCCCTCTCCCGCTCCCGCGCGCTCCCCCGGTCCCGCGCTGCTTTCCCGCCGCGCGCGCGCTCTCCTTCTCCCGCTGCCGCGCGCTCCCGCTCGATTTCCCGCTGCCGCGTGCTCCCTCGCTCCCCCGGTCCCGCGCGTTTCCCTGCTGCGCGCGCTCCCCCTCTCCCGCAGCAGCTTCTTCCGCAGAGGAGGTCCCGTCAGCATCCCCAAGCACCAGGCTGCAGCAGAAGCGTCCCCGCCGCCTGATCCAGATCGAGGTATGGCTGCAGCGTCTCCTCTTCCTGTCCCCTTCCCCTTTCCTGTGACTAAAGATTCACAAATCTTTAGATGAATCGATTAACGAAGACTTCTTGCCGGAGGACCTGTGCTGCAACCCGAACTGGAGTTTCCTCATCCCCCATCTGTCCTCCACCAGATGCAAGCCTTCCTCGAACTGGTACTCCCCCTGTTGGTGGATGGTGGTCAATGGCGTCTCCTAGTGCAGGGTAATTCCTCCACAAGCATTGCTTTATGCCTATTCATGAGATCCGGACGTTGTCTGTTTTGAGTTGGTGAAATATTTCGTGATAGTTACAGCTCCATGAATTATGTGGAGCGTCTGGCTGTAAGGCGGTTGTTATAACTTATCAAGCCACTGGTCAGGTTGTGTATATAAGATGTTCACTGAGGTAGAAAGATGTTTACTTATTGCAGGATATACTCACCAGGAGGATTCTCAAATTTTCTTCAGTCAGATGCATTTGCTAACCCTGCTGATGGAAATGAAAATTCTCACTTTGTTGGTGGTGGATTGAGTCAATCTTCAGTTTCACCGCAATACCCAGGTGCTACAAGAACTCCCTCTCCAGCACAACAAACTGATGATATAGTGAATGATTTAGATGCAGAAGTAGATGAAACAATTAACATCGATAATGACTCTAGAACAGACAAGCGTTTGAATTGGACAGTCCCTGAAGACATACGATTGGTAGGTTCAAATCATGCTATCTCCATGCACTTCAAGATTAACAAATTGTCTTTTTTTAATATGTTTCTGTTTTGTTGTTTTTTTAGGCCAGTGCTTGGTTGTATAATTCAAAGGACCCTGTTGATGGAAATGGAAGGAAGTCAGATGCTTATTGGACTGATGTTACTGAAGAATACAACAAGACAACAGAAACTAGTCGTAAGAGGAACCGGAACCAACTGAAAATACGTTGGGATCGTTCTAAGAAACTATTATATGATTTTCATGGATGTTGGGTCAATGCAAGTAGAGTGTGGCAAAGTGGGATGAGTGACAACCAGTTGACTGACAAAGCATTAGAGATGTGGTCTGGCCAAAATAATAGCAAGGCCTTCAATCTACTGCATATGTGGAAGGTAGTACGTGGTGAGCAGAAGTGGTCAGCATATCTAGCTAGGTTAAAAAAGGGAAATGAGAACAGTGCAAAGGGTAATCCAGCTCAAGTGGCAAATTTGGATTTAGATGGAGAAAAGCGGCCTATGGGACATAAGAGAGCAAAAAAGAACTCAATGGCAAAAAGAAGTCATCTGATCTTTTAGCTGATTTTAGTGGAAAATTTGACAAGTTCATTGAAACAAGCAACAAGAATAGGGAAGATAGAGAGAAGATGGCTGAAATTCAGCAAAGCTTGGCTGATAAGAAGATTGAAGCAGCTAGGCTTACTCATGAAACAGCTCAGGAACAAACTAAGTGCAAAATGCTAGAAACTTATACACAGTTGCTACTTGCACCTACTGTTCAGCTTAGTGAACAAGCTTTGACTGAGAGAAACTTGGCACTGGAGAGCATGAGACTTGCTTTATTTCCTAAGGTATGACATATTCAACCCTTTTCCACTTAGTTCATTATAGTAATGGTAGCTGATGGACTTCGAACTGATTTGATGCAGTAGCTGAATGATAATTGATGGAGTTGGGATTGATTACAGTGGCTGAATGTAAGTACTATTTTAATTCCTTGCACTAGTGTGAAACTGAAGTGCTATTTTAATTCCTTCCACTAGTGTGAAACTGAAATGCTATTTTAACTCCTTCCACTAGTGTGAAACTGAAATGCATGGGACTGTTCAGTCCTTCCACTAGTGTGAACTGAGGTGTAGAGTTCTGACTACATAAAGAACAGCCACAATTGCTATTTCTCTCCTACTGCTGCTGCTATTCCTCTCCTACTGTTGCTGCTATTATCTCCTACTGCTGCTATTCTCTCCTACTGCTGCTGGTCTGTACTCCATGGATGGAGATGGCAGCATCGATCCTGCTGATCTGTACTCCATGGATAATTATCTTCGAGAGCAAGAAATTCTAGATGAGTTTGGTGATCATCTAGTGTCTCAAATGCAGTCTGTTGCTGATGTCATACATGGTGGAAGAAGCAGACGTGGTCCTAGGAGATATGTGGACAGGCCTCGTGAACAAGCTCAAAAAGAACTACTAGATGATTACTTCACTCCTAATCCAGTGTACAATGAAGAAGATTTTCGTAGAAGATATAGGATGAGAAAACCCCTCTTTCTTAAGATTGTTGAGGCCTTGAGTGGGTGGTCTGAGTATTTCACCTTAAGGTTCGATGCTCTGAATCGTCCTGGGTTCTCACCAATTCATAAGTGTACAGTAGCAATGCGTCAGTTAGCATATGGTGGCCCTGCAGATCAGTATGATGAGCATATGAAGATTGCAGAAAGTACTAGTGTGGAATGCTTGAAGAAGTTTGTTCAGGGTATCATTGAAGTATACGGTGAAGAGTACTTGAGACGCCCAACAGTACAAGATGTACAAAGATTGTTGGATATCGGTGAGCGTCGTGGTTTTCCTGGCATGATAGGAAGCATTGACTGTATGCATTGGCACTGGGAAAAATGTCCCTATGCATGGAAGGGACAGTATACTCGTGGTGATCAGGGTGTGCCAACCATCGTTCTAGAGGCTGTTGCTTCACATGACAGATGGATATGGCATGCTTTCTTTGGAGTGGCGGGGTCCAACGACGACATCAATGTGCTGAATCAATCTACTTTGTTCATCGATCAGTTAAGAGGAGAAGCTCCCCAGGTGCAGTACTTTGTGAATGGAAGGCAATATAGCAAAGGTTATTTTCTTGCAGATGAAATATACCCAGAGTGGGCTGTTTTTGTCAAGTCCATACGTTCACCACAATCAGCTGAGCACAAGCTGTTTTCAGAACATCAAGAGGGGGCAAGAAAAGATGTTGAATGTGCATTTGGGATTTTACAAGCTCGTTTTCGCATTTTACGTCACCCGGCACGTTTATATGACCAAGGGGATCTTGAAAATATCATGTTAGCTTGTATAATTCTTCACAACATGATAATCGAGGACGAGAAGGATATAAAGGACGATTCGTTTGACTTGAACGAAGAAGCAACCACGTCTACTGCTCAGGAGGCTACAATCACCCAAGGACATAATCCGGTGATGCAGGAGGTACTAAACAGGGATACCGAGATTCGTGATCGTCAAACTCATAGGCAACTACAATCTGATTTGATTCACCACATTTGGCAAAAGTTTGGGAATCAAACTAATTAGGTAGCATTGTGATTGTTTAATATATACTGTCTTCCTGTTCAACAAGCATTAAAATTTTGTTAATTTAACCTCCTGTATAGTTTTCCCAACTTGACTAACCCATTCTCATTTCTTCACAGATTTGCTTGGAGGACAATGGACATGGAGGATGCTGGACATGGAGTTCTGAGGAGGATGACAGAAATACTATTATTATCTATTTATTTTGCAATTCATATCTATTTCACTATTGCTATATATTGTAATGGATGACTCATGGCTGTTATCTAAACTTGGTTATGTGACATTGCTATATATGTTTTGGTTATGTGACCGGTTCTATACAGTCCTTTTACGTTTAAATCTATGCTTTATTCAAAGAACTTTCTTATTCCCCAACTATAGGCAGTGTATTGGATTGTTTCTATTATGAATGCCAATATTTATTTCGGATGAGTTATACTGTTAGCTGCTTCATTGCGAACAATTAAAATCTTGCCTCTGATCTGGTAGCACATTTGTGCTCGAGTGGTGTATAGTGGATCACATGGTATTGTGCCACAGCTGATCAGCTTTGTTTGTGCTACACAATAAATAGTTTTATTTATAGAAACTACTACTACATACTTTGCATTGGGGAGTATAGTTTCTTGTGATGGAGTCTTGGAGACTAAGACTCTATGAGTGGAGTCTGCATTGAGAGTGCCCTGATGGGCCGGCCCTTCCGCTCGGAGTCTCGGAGGCTCAAGCTAGACTTTTGCTTGCTGTCCTCCCGTGCGTTTTGTAGCTTCCTCTAGAGGGAGTTTTCCTTTTGTGAATGAAATGGCTTGGATCATGCTCTACTAGTTCTGCTCTCTATCAGATTGACGATCGGGAACTAGGCAGAACATTCGCAGGACCAACAGCGTAGCAACACTAGTCCAACTTTGAAATCTAGTGCGAGGCAAATTGTTCGTGTACGTAGTAACAAGCGGTGGGACTCCAGTCTCCACCCAAGCTGCTGTACGTAGAGTGAATGCAGGAGCAAATGCACCTGCAAGGCTGGCATTTTGCAGCGACCCCCGTCTCCCTGCTCGAGGGCGGGACGGAACAGGCGCAGCGACGAGGGCAGCAAGTAAAACAAGACACAAGAGACATTCCGTTCAGTGTTTAGATGGGAAGAGATTAAAAAATCTGCAATCTCAGAACGCCTACGCACTGCGCTGCGTCAGACTTCACTCTCGGGCCTGAAAAAGTTTGGCTAGCCTGCCACGGCACAGCGATGAGCGATCAGTCATGTACGCCCTCGACCCGAGTCTTTTCTTCAGATACTCTAACGTACTGCAACTCGGCTAGTACTTCTACAGTACGGATGTACTGGGACTGGAGTACAAGTTCACCGGGAGCTGGTAGGTGCAAGGTGCATGAAGCTCATCACACCTCTTCTGGATTCATGATACAAGTACGATACACATTCGGATAATGCGATGCTTTTGCAAGGTTCTTCAGACCAATGACAGTCAGGTCAGGCAGAGTGCCCATCCTTAAAATTCATTCAGATACAGGTTCATGCTAGCACTTCACAAAAGGCATGCACCGGAGTCAGACTTCATCCTTCGTGATTAGCCAGGCAGAGAGTTCATCACACCACCACTTCAGAGATTGATGATAGAACATGCAACCCAAACATATTTTGCCAAAATCAATAATCTATTTCATGGAAAAATCCGTGTTCTTGACAACAAGAACTAGCTCTGACCAGCTGACAGAATATGAATCCAATGGAGCTATATTCTACAAATAGGTAAAGTTATAAGTACATCATTGTACTCCAGGGAGCAAGGAGCGAGGCAGTTTGAAAGACAACAATACAACATTTTGCAGCCCTAGTGAGAGCAACACCCTCCTTTTCTGGTCCTTTCCCCCCGCTTTGGCTGCCAGATGACATTGCATGTTGTTGTGCTTCTCCAAGATTGATGCTGGGTTACAGAGGCAGAATATAGTACCACTGGCAGTGGTATTCGCCTTTATCAGAGGTCCTCTAGCAATGGTTCAGCTTTGCATGATCAATCTTTACCAGATATTTTGTTCTGGTGCAATACCCTTGGAATGATCCATGATTTCCTCAAAACTATGGCAGATCTCCGTTGCTATTGTCAGGTTTGTTATGATGCAGAAATTTGAACCATTTCCAGTTTGCATACAGTTTAGCTTCATCATGAAATGGTAGTGTTTCTCCTGGAAGGCTATCATCTAATATGGTGTTCTGAGATATAATTGGAAGTTGCTCCCTGTATCTCTTTGCCATTTCCTCAGCTTCTGAGAACACTTTCTGCATCAGTACAAGACAAATTATACTAAGAATAGACACAAAGGAGGAAGACTCATCAAAGAAGAGGTGGAATGCATAAATAGACTAGAGTGCAACTCAGTATCACACCTCTCTGTCTGAAAGAAACAAACCAGGCGCACTCTCGAGGTCTGCTGTGCTGTTGATTAAGCAGCAAAAATAAGTTTCAGTAATCTACCATATCTGGTGACCAAATCTTATCACAAAGAAAGTATTCAGTAAAATTTAAACGAATACAACAGCTAGTTCACAACTGAATAGTCATTGCTAGAGTGAGGTCAGGTTTACCTCAGCGCAATTTTGTCTGGGACATTTGACTTGATCACTAGAACTTTTACCTCATCATCTATCTTTAGGATGTCGCTTACTGACAAAACACGACCTCTACTGATGTTCGATATGTGTAATAATCCACTGCAAATTATTAAATGCGTACATGTTAGCTGCATGTCCAAGGAAGCCTTTCAGCTAGTAATGAATCAAGTGTTTACTAGGAAGGTAGGCCTCTTTAGCTTATAAGGAACACACAATTTTTAGCTTAGGCTTGATCGCAGTTTTTTCTTTAAAAAAAGGGAAAAAGAAAAGAACCAAGTACAAAAAAAAAAAAGTTCACGTAGCCTTGTGAGCTCCATCTCATACCTTCTGTTTGTCCCAGCAATCCTAACTTGTGCACCATATGAAAAATTTTGCGAACATTCCCTTGTAGGAGAGTTCCTTCTCTAAGATAAGTCATTTCCTGATGATCAGGGGTTCAGTATATTAGTATTTTCATTGTTGCAATATCTTTGGCAGTGTTAGCAGTTTGCAGACAATGGGAACTTCTTTGAAAAAGCAGTAAAACGGAAATAAATTTGCTATGTTCAGTATCATGCATCACATGCAATCACTTTATAACAGGAAAAGTAAACAATACCACCGGGGGTAAGAAGGGCTATTATCTTTTCCATTGATTTTATAGTGCAAACAAGCAATGTCAAGAAGCTGACTTATCATTGACCATTTGGGTAAGTGTTATGGAATTCAGTACACAGCCTCAACAGGTAAAGCCCGGAAAATAAATGACATACCCCCATGTACAAAATCCAGTGCATCTCGCCATATTTGATTGTGCCAAATTTCAACTGGTATTTTTGGTACTTGATCATTTCAACTTACAAACACACATAATCTGATTTTTTTCTTTTACTAAACTATAGTTGTAGTTTATGGAGACAAGTCAGTGTACAGACCCATGCTTTCTTCTCACTAACTATCAGGCCATTAGTTTCTTCATCGAGCCTTGCAATGCACACACGAATGCTGCAGCCGACCTGTATGCCAAGAAGCAACAAGCAATGTAACTTATAATATCATAAAAGACCATATGTTTGAAGTACCATAATGGGCACTATGGTAACTGAATGATTATTTAGGCATTAGCAGTATTAAATCGAAATGGTCCTTACTTTGTTTTTCAAGTCTGTAAATGTACCTATCCTGTCCATGAGCTCAACTTTAGGAAGGAATGCTCTTAGTCCCTGAATTGAATTTGGCCTAAATCTTAGACTTGAACAGAATCAATACAACTTAATGATCAGATGCACCAACAACAAAGGGGAGAAAAGACCCCTTGCCTCAATTCTTGTCAGTAGACCACCGGTGTTCCACTCGTAAATTTTAACCTCAATTGGCTCATCGAGTTGCATAATTTGCCTGACAAAATTGGACACACATGAATCAATGACTCAATTCCTGAATCTCTCGCACTTATCATGAATAGAGAGCTATCTGCTCGGCCTCAGCAATGCCAGATGGGAGAACAAGAGGAAACATGAGGAGGACTAAACCTGCCTGGCGCGGTGCCACGCGAGGCGACGGAAGAGCCGTCGAGCCGACAGCAGCGGCCGCCCGCTGAGCGTCCGGCCGAGCACCTCCGCGAACACCACCGTGCCGGGCGCCACCAGCGCCCTGCTCCCGCGGTTACGCTTCCGGGCCGCCTCCTCGTCCACGGCGGGGCCCGCCATGACGCCCACGCTCCCCGGCCGAGGCGGTGCCGCTCGTTCCGCAACTTCACCGCCATCGCGATCGAGCGGGAGGAGCTCTTTGGCGAGCAGCGTGGCGAGGTTATTGGCGCCGACCGCGACGTCGAGGCGCGCCTCGGTGCCGGATACCACGACCCCAACCGCGAAGTCCCCCGGCTTGGGGTCGTACAGCCCGCCTGTCGCGCCGGTGGCACCCGCGTCCTGCCCGGGGCTGGCACTGAGGAGGCGGACGAAGCCGGCGGAGAGCGCGTCGTCGATGCTCCTGGACCTGGCGAGCGCAACCGGCTGCGCTCGGGCTCGGGAATGGACCTGGGCTTGCCTCGAGGCCAGGGATTTGGCGACGGGTCGCATGGGCTGCGGCTTCGAGAGGGGTGGGAGGAGGCCGCGACACGGCGGCGCCGGCGCCGGCGTCGGCATCTCGGTCAGTGGCGAGCGTTTGCGTTGAGGCGGGTTACTTTATCCGCTTGTAATATTTTTCGGTGTCTTTTATCTAAAAAAAAATGAAATCAATTTGGGCTGGGCCGAATGTTTGGAGGCCCATTGAGTGTCTTGTTTATATGAGCCCATGTTTATTGAGAAATGCAGATCGCGAATCGTGGGCGGTGGCCTTTCCTGTCTGTCGTCTTCGTCTCCGGCGGGCAAAGCGGCGGCGAAAAGAGAGGGATGGGGTATCTCTTGCGGGTGCGGCTCTCGTCGTTCGCTGCTGGCGCGGCGACGGCGTCGGCGGCGGGGTTCTTCCTCATCTACAAGGACCACCTCCTCGCCCGCGCCACCATCGCCCGGCAGGTGAGCCCGCCATCCCCACGCATCTATCTAGCCCACCCTACTTGATTCTCTGGGCTAATCTGGTTAATCACCCGTTCACCCACCGTATTGCGCACTCGACCTTTCTCGATAGATTAGGCGCCTCTGGTTTCCTTTTCGATGCCAGCATACCGTGATCTGGTTCGACCATTGTGTCCTGGTGACCGAAAGGCCACATCGTGTGGTTCCTGGAATTGAGGCGGAACCACGCCTGGTCGAGGGAAATGTAGGTTGTGATTGATTCCTTGTACGTGTTTATTCCAGAAGCTGGAGCTGCTCGCACTGATCTGTGTGCAAACAAATTAATTTGAGTTACTGATGACAAAGGTTGCTATACCATGAGGATATTGTAAAAGTGTCTGTCTAAATTAGATATCAGTTTTGTACCCAGAGTTTATTCACAGCCAGAACTGTATCCAGAGTTTGCCACGATACATTAAGGTACTGTCCTAACTAGAGATCAGTGTTAACATGAATCATATTATGACCTTTCTATTATGAAGTAGCTACTGCATGCATGATACACATTTATGTATGGTGCTGATGCTTGCTTGCCACTTCCTTAGGCAGTCTCATAAAGGTACTGTGCATGCCACTTCTAATTATACCTTGCATTATTGGTGAAAGGCATTTGGCAGTCATCATGGTGATATCATGATAGTATCAGCACATCATGCTGAGTATACATTGCGTATCTTACACCTGCCCATTGCACTAGCTAATAAGGTTAATCGAGCTTCTTGTGCGTTATTTATGCCCCTGGTGCATTGCATATGTTGGTTTAGCAACTTGATTTGTGGCGTGCTATTAGTTATCAACTATAGTCTGACCCACTAGAAGATTTATGTTACTGAGCGTGTTTTAGAAATAGTAATCACGCCTGAACTTTAGTTCTAACTTTGGCAGGGGGCTCTGTATACTATATATTCTTGATTTTTGCGGAGTTAAATTCTGTTATGGTGCAGCTATGGTTTCTCTAATTTTCTTCTTGGTTTAAGCTATCACACTCACATGGTGAATTAAATATTTGTGTCTGATTTGGCTTGTGGGGCTAGTAGTTTTGGAATGGACTATTTCAAATTTGGTTTATGTTTGACTAGTGGCTAAGGTTTGATGTGCTTACTTTCAGGTGGAGGACATCAAGGAAACTTCTGAAAAGCATTATGAAACCATAAATAAGAGGATATCAGCATTGGAAAGCATAAAAGAACCAGGAGCTATTAAAGAGGCATCAGATTAGTTTAATAAGTTGGGCTTATGTAATGGTTACATCAGCCCAAGTTTTTTGGTTGCTGCATGTGGTGTAAACTGCAGCACTTAAAGCTGTACTATTGTGTTGTTGGAATTCCTATGAACCCTGAATTTGACGTGTGTTACACTTCTGCATGGCCATGTGAATGCCACCTTCTTGAAATGGACAAGATTAAATAATTACATTTTTCTATTAAAAAAGGTTCTCAGAAGTCGCGAACTATCTTCTATTTGTATGTTCCCATTTTCTATAGCAAGACTCTGGGCCCTGTTTAGTCTGTGCATGGCATTGCTTCTGAATGTTTCAACGATTTTCTTGTGAGTATTATTCAAAACATTGGTAATTGGTTACTTCTCAGCAGTATTTAGCTGATTCCATAAGCTATGAACTTTTGCGCAATTGGTATTCAATTTGACTGGTGAGACTATATCTTCCAAAGTCCTCTCCTTTTTTTTTTTGGCTCAATTTCACATTTATGGTTGATGTCATGCTTATAGGTTATAGAGGAAATTGTGTCTTGCTATTTCTTGTAACAATTATTTAAACCTGTGTTGATATCCAGTTTTTTTGCTTGCAGCTGCAAATGCAGGGGCATTATAAGGTCCACCACATTCACTTTGTGGTGTCATCTTGGTAATCGCAGCACATGGGTGAGAAGATGGTAAGGGAAGTATCTCCACTAGGGTGGAGAGGAAATGGTCTTGCCTTGATTGCTCCTGCAATGGTGAGGGAACTTGGTTTCTGAAGACATGGTGAAAACATGCCTGGGGCATCGGCAGACCAATTCTGGAGGATGCTAATGTGTTATCCTTTGGACTTATGGTATTATATCTTACCAGTTGCTACATATGGGTGAACAGACGATGCCGGAACGATCTGTCATCTTCATAGGATTATGATGAAGATTGGTTTCTGTAGGTACCACAAGAACACGTATGCAGCATTAGCGGCATTTGCAGATGCTTTTGGAGGGTGGTAGAGGCATTGTGCTAAAAAGCTCACCCTCCCATGCAAAAACAACTTGTTAATCAGCTAAATGCGACCCAATGTGCTTACCTAACTGTAAGTCTCCATCATGACTTTTCACCCTTTTTGAATAGAACTCTTCTTTCCTACCTTACCTGATTTTGAAACTATTAGATTAGGGCTTATCTTTTCATAAGGCATAATATTCAACGATAACACTTGGAGGTATGAATTAGTTCATATACTTGTATAGGCTGTTAGACTTAAGCAAGAAACTGAGTATGAGAAGTAGAATGGAGTCAATAATGTTGT
The DNA here is from genome assembly GCA_015476505.1 of Urochloa ruziziensis. Classification (NCBI taxonomy): domain Eukaryota; kingdom Viridiplantae; phylum Streptophyta; class Magnoliopsida; order Poales; family Poaceae; genus Urochloa; species Urochloa ruziziensis. The sequence continues at coordinate 40,012,166 of CM027122.1, forward strand.
CATTTTAATACACAACATGGTCTATCAGTCCTAGAGTTGGTTGTGTAGTTAATGGGACACTGTGATGTGGTTGCTGTCTTGTTTGCGTCAGTACCTTCACCAGCTTTGCTACCATTCTCCAGATCTAAAAGATCTGCATACGCAACAGCCAGAAGAACTGAGGTTTGACAGTTGCCTGCTCCACCAGGGACCTGACCAGATGGCTGGTCTGTTCTCCAAGCAGGCTGCTGCGTATGCTGCAGCGCGGCCAGTCTACCCGAAGGATCTTTTCACCAAGCTTGCAGCGCTTACCGCTCACCACTGCCTTGCCTGGGATGTCGGCACTGGCAATGGCCAGGCAGCCATCGGTGTAAGCATCTCAAATTCTCAACTCCCTGCTCTCTGCAGAGTGTGTTCGTATATAGTGACATACATCGAGTGCCTTGCAGGTCGCAGAGCACTACGACAGCGTGCTGGCCACGGATGTAAGTGAGGAACAGCTCCTACATGCCGTGCCACACCCGAAGGTCCGGTACCTCCACACCCCCAATGCCACGCCTGGGGAGGACCTTGTCACGACGCTCGGTGGTGAGCAAAGTGTTGACCTGATCACGGTGGCTGAGGCCGTGCACTGGTGTGACCTTCCAGCATTCTATGACATCGCCCGCCGAGTCCTGCGGAGGCCAGGCGGGGTGATCGCTGTCTGGGGCTACAACTACCACATCAGCCCCGTGGAGGACATGATGACGCGCTTCTTCAACACCACCCTGCCTTACTGGGACACTCGAGCTCGGTACAACAGTGAACACTGACCACTAAACATGCTTTGCAAGGGAAAGAAAACAAAATATTGATCAAATGTGCTATCCATCATCCATGCTGTGTTGTTTGCGTGGTAATGTGCAGGTATTGCATGAATGGATACAAGGACCTGCCGTTCCCCTTCGACGACATCGGCCTCGGGAGGGAAGGTGAGCCGGTGAGCCTCGACGTCGATCACGAGATGTCGTTCGAGGGCCTGATAGGCATGCTGCGTTCGTGGTCGGCGGTGACGATGGCAAAGCAGCAGGGCGTGGATCTGTTGGGGGAGCGCATGGTGAAGGAGCTGGAGGAAGAATGGGGAGGGGCGTCGCTGGTGCGTAAGGTGACCTTCAAGGCCTTCCTGCTGGCAGGCACCCCCAGGGCCGATGATTGATGAGTGTTGTTGCTCTTCCTGGATTGGACTGGGAGTTACTCTATTCGTATTTACTTTGTGAAAAGCATAGTATATGTTTTAAATCTGTTTTGCGTTGCAGTCTGTAATTCTATGAACCCTGAATTTGACTTATGTTACACTTCTGCATGGCCATATCAATGTCATCTTCTTGAGATTGACATAGATAAAAAAAAAGCATATTTCTATTTCATAGGTTCTCAGGTGTTGCAAACTGTTTTCTATTTGTATGTTACCATTTGTTATAGCAAGACTCTGCGCACCCATTAGTCTGTGCATCGCATTGTTTCTGAACGTTTCAGCAATTTTCTTGTGAGTACTATTCAAATATTGGTGACCGCCGAGCAGTATTTAGCTGATTCCACAAACCATGAATTTTTTCGCAGTTGGTATTCAATTTGACTGGTCCCCCCGCGTCTATTTCACTTTTGGTATATGTCCTGCTTATAGGTTGTAGAGGAAATCGTGCCTTGCTATTTCTTGTAACAATTATTTAAACCTGTGTTGATATCCAATTTTTTCAGTTGAAGCTGCAGATTCCGGGCCATTATAAGCTCACGCCATTGACTTTGTGGTGTCATCCTGGGGACCAAGTATTATCTTACCATCGCAACACATGGGTGAAGGATGATAAGGGGATGCTCACTGGAGTGATCATATCTCCATTATTAGGGTGGTGATGAAACGGTCTTGCCATGATTGCTACTGCAATGGTAAGGGAACTTGATTGCTGAAGACACAGCGAGAATATGTCTGGGGCATTGGCATTCCATTCTGGAGGATCCTAGTGGTCATTCATGGCTTTCTTGGTGAATCTCGCAGTACCTAGCTATTTGGTGACTGCTGCAAATTCAGGGGCATTTTATGTTTACACCATACACTATGCAGCAGCATCCTTTGGGCTCACTGTATTATCTTACCAATTGCTACACATGGTGAAAAGGCAATGTCTTCATAGGATTGTGATGAAGCTTGGTTTCTGTAGGCATCACGAGAACTTGTATGCAGCGGCATTTGCAGATGCTTTTGGAGGATGGTAGAGGCATTGTGCTCAAAGGCTCGCCCTGCCATGTAAACAGCTCGTCAGTCAGCTAATGCTACCCACTGTGCTTACCTAACTGTAAGTCTCCATCCTGACTTTTCATCCTTTTTGAATAGAACTCTTCTTTCCTACCTTACGATTTCGAAAGTGTTTGCTTAGGGATTAATTTATCATAATAATAACGCATAATATTCAACGATAGCAGTTGGAGGTATGAAATTAGTGCATACTGCATAGGCTGTTAGACTTTGTTTTGAAGAAAAGATGGGCTGTTAGACTTAAAGAGCAAGAAACCGAGCATGACAGGCAGAATGAAGTCAGCAATGTCGTCATTTCAACACACCACGTGGTCTATCATTATCCATTACTAGACGGTTGTGTAGTTAATGGGACTGCGTGCTGTGGTTGGCTGGTTGATGTCTTGTTCATGTCAGTACCTTCACCAGGTCTGCTACGCTTTTTTCAGATCTAAAATATCTGCATAGGCAACAGCCAGAAGAACTGAGGTTGGACAGTTGTCTGCTCTACCGTGGATCTGACGGAATGGCCGGGCTGTTCTCCAAGCAGGCTGCTGTGTATGCTGCAGCACGGCCAGTCTACCCGAAGGATCTCTTCACCAAGCTTGCAGCGCTCACCCCTCATCACTGCCTTGCCTGGGATGTTGGCACCGGCAACGGCCAGGCAGCCATCGGTGTAAGCATCTCAACTCCCTGGTCTCCACAGAGCATGTTCATATACAGTGGAGTTGACATGGATTGAGTGCTAACCGTGCAGGTCGCAGAGCACTACGACAGCGTGGTGGCCACGGATGTGAGCGAAGAACAGCTCCTACGCGCCACAGCACACCCGAAGGTACGGTACCTCCACACCCCTGATGCCACGCCCAGGGAGGACCTCGTCGCGATGCTTGGTGGTGAGGGTAGTGTTGACCTCATCACAGTGGCTGAGGCTGCGCACTGGTTCGACCTCCCGGCGTTCTATGACATCGCTCGCCGAGTCCTGCGGAGGCCTGGCGGGGTGATCGCTGTCTGGGGCTACAACTACCGCATCATCCCCGTGGAGGACATGATGGCACGGTTCTTCAACACCACCCTGCCTTACCGGGACCCCCGAGCTTGGTACAATACTTTGAATACTGATCACTAAATCGTTTGCAAGGGACAAATTTTTTTTGTTCAGATGCATGATCCATCATTCATGCTGTGTTGTTTGCGTGGTAACGTGCAGGTATTGCATGAATGGATACAAGGACCTGCCGTTCCCCTTCAACGACATCGGCCTCGGGAGGGAAGGTGAGCCGGCGAGCCTTGACATCGATCACGAGATGTCGTTTGAGGGCCTGATTGGCATGCTGCGTTCGGGGTCGGCGGTGACGACGGCGAAGCAGCAGGGTGTGGACCTGTTGGGGGAGCGTGAGGTGAAGGAGCTGGAGGAAGAGTGGGGAGGGGTGTCGCTGGTGCGCAAGGTGACCTTCAAGGCCTTCCTGCTGGTAGGCACCCCCAGGGCCGAGGATTGATGACCGGTGGTGCTCTTCCTGGGATTGGATTGGGCGTCACTCTGTTTTCCTTCGTGAATAACGTAGCGTCTGTTCTGACTCTGTTTTGCGTCAGCAGTTTGTTCTTGCAGCAACGCTAATGTTTGTCATCTTTGTGATCCATTCTCCTTGTTGAAGCACTACTTTTTAAATGGCGATTATATTTCTGTTATCAGAATTACAAATGCTCTGACCAAAAAGAAAACCCTCTCAACTGAAAACTAAATAGACAAAAAAAAAACCATGAATCCCTCCAATTTAAGTATTTAACCAAAGAGCATACCTAGAGTGCTTCAACCGTGCTCATTGTGAACTTTCAACTGCTATGAGGCAATAGAGCCTCTTGTGTCATGTCTATTATAGACGAAAACAGAAAGGAATATTGCTCCATCAATCCATCACGACTTACAAAAATGGGGATGGCGTACTGCCCTGCCATACCAAAGCTTGCTTGTGTCAATTTCTCAGCCTGTAAGACGAGCCACAATGAGAGCGCATTGAGAGCGCATTGAAGATAAGATGCATATTCCTTTTTCTTTTTTTTTTTGGCAAGGGATAAGGAGATGAAGGTTTTACTGGCGCGTAGTATGACAAGTGTGGCAGCAAAAGGTTGGGTATCGCTATGATTCAATCGAAGGGTATGGAGGGTGGTGTGGTGCAGATCAAATAAATAGCGGTAGCTGTGGACCGAGGACCAAAAGTCGGGCACTGCGTCAAGCAATGACATTGAGCTTACACGAATTAGTTGCTACCTTGTCGGCTTGTCTTCAAAAAGAATTAGTTGCTATATTTTTTTCTGTGGATTTAGTTGTTGCCGGGATGTATGATTCTATGTTTCCAAAGGAACATTAAATTTTCTGTCTGGTGCAATTCGATGAAACAAGCTCATAAGCGTATTAGATGGTCTGTAGATGCATGACTGTACTCAAATATGTATAGGATTGCACGCAGAGCATTCCCTCTGGTACCGCGCTATCAGTCAGAATTCGACACGTAATACGGTGCTAGGAAGTAGGGGTGTCGAAATGGGCCAAACACGGAACAGCCAGCACCACCACCACCACCTTGAGTTGTCTAGAGATAGATAGCACAGTTCTCACTAATTGCATCGCATTTTCGTCAATGGACCCAAAACTTATCTCAAAATTCCTGACCCGACCCTCCAAAACAAGAAAACGGAAAGGGAGTGTCTATGGCATAAGGGTGTGTTTCATAATAAAGGGAACGTACATCTTTTTCAAAAAAATAATAAAGGGAACATACGTGTGTTCAGGCAAGAAAAAACACACAGATTATAAAAATAAAAGAAGAGTGTGTTTTGTTATGAATGCAACACAATGATTTTCCCTAGGCAATTAAACAACCCAGAACACACTCTTTAATCATAGCTCAAATAAGTGTATCATGCCAAGAAGACATCACACTGATTTTTACAACAAATATACAGTATCTATTTCAATATCCATGTGGACCAGACGTGAATATATAGGGCAGATTCTGACAAATACTGGAATAACTAGAAAAAGAAGAATGACAATTCAACGCCTAGCATATGACAGTAAAATTGAAACTGTCATTTGAACTAGTTTTGACTGTCAAACCTTATATTTGTAACTGTCAACATATAAACCATAGAAATGGCTATTGATCATGTCCATAAAACAAAGAATATCAAGGAAAAGAGATTGTCATGCATCACAACATTGATCAAAACTTGGCTGTGGTCTGGTCCGGCAAGTTCAGGATGAAGAGGATGTTGTTAGGAGGAAACCTTGCCTAGGCGAGAGGCTTGGTATCCCCTGCATACAAGTGCCAAAGAAACTCAGTCAAACCATTATTAGGAACAAGAAGAAACAGGCATCTGTAAAGAGATTATATAAAATATAGAATATGCATTGACAAAACTAACAGTTTCTACCATCCGTTGCTCAAACTGTCCGCATAGACAACCAACCAAGCTAAGAAAATTTTGGAATGTAAACATGATTCATAAACTTCCAATGGGGCCATTGAATCTTTTGAAGATAACATTGATATGCACATTGACACTACTGAAATTAAATGCTAGTGGTCGAACTAAAGAACCTATGGATGCATTTGCTCCTCTGGACTCTACTTTTTCCTAGGAATCCCATGTACCCCCCCCCCCCCCCCCCGCCCCCGCCCCCTCTACGCTGATGTTTGATAAGTTTGAGTCCAGCTCTGAGCCTAACAGGTATGTCTACATGTTCAAACTAGAACTGAATAGAACCAAATCAGTAGCAGGTCAGTCCTCATCAGAGCTTCCAGGTGGCAGGAGTTACTGCTAAAAATCAATCTGGAAGTACAAAAGTACTATCTGCTAATATATATAAGAAATGGATATTGTTTCCACTTTGATTTTCTTTTTCTTATTATAAAAACACATAGCAAAGCCAGAAGGGCAAAAAAATCTGCTACAATTAAATGGCAACTGCAGCAGTAATAAGCATAATCTTAGTTATCTTTGTGGATTCTACAAGGTAAGAATTTTAGAAAAGAAACAACAAACGATCCCTAGGGTTAAATTCGAAGAAAGTTGACACATGACCATAGCCATGACTAATGCTTGGTCATAGTCAGATGCTTGTAAAGCCATTTGTTATACTATCAGCATCATGGTAGCCCTAGCCCAAGTCACTAGCATAAGAAAACTAATCAACCGTAAAAGACTTATGACAAATTTGTATGAAGCCTTTTACATTATGAAAATAACAGTAACAAGTCATGTAACGAGAAGCCATGTTGTCATTCTTGTGTAGACGGCACAAATCTATACTTTATATACAAACACACCAGCAAAATACATGAGGCTTCACAAATGATAGGCTAGGATAGGAAAAAAAATTGAGTATAAAAATATACCAGCAAAATACATTAGGCTTAACAAATGATAGGCTGTTAGTCTGGTAGGATAAGCAAAGTTTTATATTGTAGAGGCACTAAGACAACCTGATTAAAAAACAAAGTAGCAGATAAAAGGGAATAGGGCTTAAAGAAGGAGCAAACTTACATTTCCATTGCCAGCAAAAGCATTGGGGACAGATTGTTGTGTCTCGTCTGTTTGTCGTTTTTTTCTCAGCGGCTAAAAAGAAAACAAGAGGCAAGTTGAAAAAATATTTTCCAAAACTGCAAAATGAAAAAGAAAGACAATAAAAGTTAGTCCTGAACCTATAACTCAAAAATATTTTTACAGGAATCAGGCAAAGATACTTGGAAAAAAGATTACAACACAACTTGAATAAATCAATAACCCTAAACCTCATTCTAAAATAATTGATAGCTTTCTAACATGCATTTGATAGTGAGTTTGAAGCTGGCGGTTGTACAACTATTAATTGTCAAACCTTATATTTGTAACTGTCAACATTAAAACCATTCAAAAGGACTAGGACCATGTGCAGAAACAAAAGATTATGAAGCAATAAAGGTACTCTAGCAACTTACCATTGATTGCCTGACCACAAGATGCATGTCTGACCAACAAACCTGGAACGTTGATCTCCTTGTTGTTCATGCTTCTCAGGCCTAAAGAAAAATGATAAACTGATTCAGGGGAAATGCAGATACGATAACCGAACAAATTGTACTATGCCATCTAAGTAAAGCATGTCAGAATATTACCTTTCATAGGGCAATTTATCTTTCTCAGGGTTAATATCATGAATTGCAATCAGAGCTTCAACAGGAGTCAACGCTGGACCAGTATGAGCAGTTCCCTGATAAAAGTTATTTAATTGAGAGGTTAGGAAAAATATGAATTGCTAAAAAAAACTGGAGCATAATTAATAACGAATGGATCATTGTCTCAGCCATAATAATAAAACATCATGCTAAAGAACACAAACAGGTGCTTCAGATCATAACTCAAACACAGCGATCATGCTCACACGTCATACTTCAACCCTTCTATCAGAACTAAGCTCAAACAGACATATCCACATAACAAAAAAGTTAAGTGAAATTTTAAGGAATCAACATAACATATACCGAACCACAGATTTCATAGCCCAACACAAAGTAAAATGCAATTGGCATAGAACCACATATTTCACAAACAAATAAAAATAAAGTGCAATTAAGAGCAGACCATAACATGGGGAACAAACATGGAAAGATGAAAATAGATTGCTGGATAACAATAACAAATAGGTAACTTATGCAAATTATGAATTAAATAAAAAGTAAAAGAAAATTGAAGATTAACAAATTTTTTCTATAGTTAATAAAATTACAGATTTATTGGGGTTGCTCAGAAACCCTGGAAGATGCAAATTATGAATTGAGAGGACAACTGACAAAAATGAGACAAGAAAAATCTGCAAATTTTAAAAAATACAAAAAAATGATTGGGATGCTTCAGAAAGATATATATAAGAAAAATGATTGGGATACACTAGACTCAGAAAATGAAAAAGCTGTAGGCCAACATTCAATCATGGCTGAACATAATTGAACCAGCACTGAAATGTATTGTAGGCCACAATATGTTGGAACTGAAAGATATATTTGTAGCAAACTCATCCAAACAATGTATGACTCAAAATCTGGACATAAGGCAACTTTGTAAACTCTATGGCCAGTGGGATAAAAAAATTATTGGGATGCTCGCAATCCCGACAGATGAAGAATAAAAAGTCTAGCAACTCTAAGATGGCCAGATTACTCTTCACAATGAGTAGGACTACATTTTTACTAGGTATGTTGCTAACTTGTGTGGTTTGAATCTTCTTTAGAACCTTGTAATCTTCTGTTGATCCTTAGATCAACTCTCCAATCCACACTAAAAGATGAACATGTAAAATCAATCTAGATTTGAAATCAAAACCAGGATTGAACTAGTTGAACTGATTTTAGAAGCTGACAACTAGTTAGACATACAGTATATACAGAGGATTACCAATGACAGGTGTGATTTGGAAGATAGCATATTATTGACAGTGAAAATTCTCTTTTCTGACAGCATTCGTTTCACTTTCAAATTAGTGTATGGACACTGTCAGATTTGTGTATTTTATAAAGTTATAAGGATATATTCAATTTGCTATGATTACCAACAGAGAATTGTCTAGCATGCTAAAGATACATATCATCCAAATATGAAACAATGAATAAATCACAAGTGAGCAGCTCTGACACAATATATAGAAGCATCTATATTAGGGGCAAAAATGTGTTAGTAATGTGCTCAGGCTTTGCAAATTGTAAGTTCCGAGTTGTAGTGAACAAGAAAAATTTCTAGCACAAATTAAGAGTCAAAGGTGCTACTATATGATATATAATATTACACAGTGAGCATTATTGTTGGTCCCCTTTGTGATGGAATAGATTAGTTGAACCACCAGTTCTATAGATGAGGTGGGTCTTTGTGGTTATAACCTTGCTAGCAGATTTCTGAAAGCTGCTTGATACGAAGAATGTTGAGAAAGTGCGATGTATAAAACTACAAGGTTTATTGCATAACTTACGTGTATTGTTGGATCTTGTACTGGGTTTAGATACTATTTGAAAAAGAAAGTGCGAAGTATAGCTTCATAAGCTATCCTAACCTGGAAGCAAAGGTATCATATCAACTAGCTGAAGACATTTAGCATAATAACTTTTCAAACAAATTGTAGAAATGCAACTTGAGCATGAAACACTTGGACACCAAGTGTCTGACCTAAAATGACATGGACATATTCTTCTTTCTTCTTACCATTAGTGCATAACAACAAAATGGTGCAAATGACAAATTGTGGTACTAAGAGAAGTTTAATAACAGGGAAAGAAGACAATTCCATATCTTATGTGCAACTTATATAGAAGCCAGGTAATTCCAAAGCTTAAATGCAACTTAAAATATGAGCTGCAGGCAATGCATTAGATAGAAGAGGGTGAAGGGATATATTCAGTCTGAACACATACAAATAGCGGTACAGGTGTTTAAGTTCTACAAGATTAAGCAAAGAGGGGAAGCAATGAAAAAACTGAATCTAATGGGATGCAAATTCTAAAGTGATTCAATAAGTTTCAGTGAAAACAAAGCACAAGCAAATTGAAAACCAAAAGATAGCATAATCAAAGGGCAGAAACAAACTAAGATGCACAAATATTTTTCTATAGAAAGTCAAATAACAGATTATTTGGGGTGCTAGGAAACCCGGCAGATGAAAATGCAGCAAGAACCAAATGTAAAAGAAAACTAAGATTAATAAAAAAATTCTATAGTTAGTAAAATTACAGATTTAATGGGGTTGCTCGGAAACCCTGGAAGATGCAAAATCTTCATATACCAAATGGTAAAAGGGTCATCGGGCAACTAGCTAAAGACAATTAGCATAATAAGTTTTAGCTGATGGATGACAGTAACATACTGACATACATCAATCCTAATCAAATCACTGGGATAAGCTAAACAGAAACGAGGCAAACATAGACATGAAGCTAACCCTAATCCACGAATCAGACATGATAGCTCCTGTGCTAAGAGTCTAACCTCACTTTCCCCTGTGCTCCTGCTTGTGCACGACCGGCAGCAGCATATTGAATGGCCCCATCGAACAAAATGAAGCAAACCAACCAAACCCAGATCTGCAAAATTTGAAACCCTAGAACATAAAACAAATCAATTACAAACAACATGAACACAATCCTCATGGTTTGATGATGGAGGAGGATATGCCGAGATGCTCACCAGAGTTCTGGGCTACCTACTCCTCCGTTGCCATTGCTCGCTCCACGATGGGGCACGCTGCAGGGTCTCATCGCGCACTGCCGCCCTCGATTTGCCTCACCCTAATGGCGCGGTGCGGGCGGCTGGTGTCCCGAGGTCGCGGCCGCTAGCGCCGCCGCGTGCTCGTCGTCGGCGAGCTCATCCTCGTCCTCGTCCTTCGCCGCCAGCAAGGGGGACGATTGGGCGCGATGGCCGGGCATCGATGAGGAGAACCGGCGCGCACCGTCGGGACGAGGGGTGGCGACGGCGGGACGGTGAGGGGTCCCGGGCAGCGGCGACGGGGCCGGCGAGGGGTCCGGGGTGGCAACGGCGGGGCCGGCGAGGGGGCCGGGGAGGCGGAATGAGAAACGGGGAAATGGGGAAGAGAGCAGAAATGAGTCAGCCCCCTCACCAGCTGGAGGAAAAAAAGAGACAGACAGATGGGGCCCGCAGGCGGGAAAAAGCAAAAAAAAAAGCCCAACAGCAGCCCAGACTGAGACTGGATGGATGCGATGACCAACAAATCAGACGGCCAGAAAGATTTCTAGACCAGATGGGACGCACAAAAAATCAGTGTGTTAGATTAAGAACGAAATGCAATCGTGATGGTTAGCTTTTCCCAAACGGAAAACGTCACAAGAGGAAAAAGAAAGGGTTTTTTGTGTGGAACACACCCTCAAAGTGTGTATTTGTACCCAACACACTCTCTTTTTTGATTTAGCCCACAGGACACTGCTAAAATGCATTTTTGTGTGCAGCACACCGTTCCCATTAAACAATATTTTTGACTGCTGCGATCTGACATCATGGGTAGCAAAATGACCAAAATGTCCTTGGCCAAAATTCATCAGCACAACCGCACATGCCTTATCCACTCGAGACTCCATCCGCTCGTGGCTAAACCGCCTCGTCTGCGAGGAAGGCGCGCCGTCGGCAGATGGATCCCATTCGCCTGCGCTCGGCGCTGTGATCTGCTTTGTCCGCATGTGAGAAAGTGCTGCTGGTTCCTCAAATCTTCTCCCTTTTCCTTTCCTTTTTCCTTTCTTGCATTGAATCTTGCAACGCCGTCTCACTGCAATTCGTTGGATGCAGGTTGCCGCCGCCGTCGATTCCGTCCCCAGAGCATGCCATCGAATCGATCCCTAAATGCCCAGCCTGGAGTGGGGCGGCTACGCAACGCGAGATCGCCGACCAAGGCGTTAGACTTGTCATGGGTTCCTGACGGGTAAGATAAGGGTACCCCTTTTATTCTCATATAACAGTGAGTCTAACGTTAGGGAAAGAATCGATCTGGAGTGTCTAGAGTTCCATATTTTGTTATTCCTGTTGGTTCAATTTGGTATGTCTATTGAATTCCACGTACTTGTTTTCCATTTGCCTTAGGATGGACCGCAATGCAGCCTGTAGGCTTGCCATTCGCATCCCTAGCTATGAGGTGCACGGTACACAAGTGTATCATACCACCAGTGAGAAGATTTGGGTTCGTGATAAGGATACAATTTCGTGGATGGATTTCTATGCAGAATTAGATGCTGAGATAAAGCCAGGTAGTAACCAAAGTTTGTCAGTAAACTTTTGGGACAAGGTTGCATGTGAGTATAACGAGATTGATTCTGATTCAACATTGCTTGCTGCAATTGATATGTACTGGAACCTCAGAAGGCTTCCTCTAATAGTTTCAATCATTAACCAGCCAGGTCATGTTACTAATGTGCCTACTGATCTTGCTGTTGTTGATATGAAATCAAGTCAGTTGTTGATATGCACTACTGAAATCAAGTCACCTCATGTTACTGGCTGCACTGATCTTGTTACTAGCTGCATTGATATTGTCACCAATGTAACTAATGAGACTGATTCTAATACCGGTGATCCTTGGGGTGAAAATGATGAAATAGAGTATGTTGGTGTAAATGATGAGCCTCTTGAGCCTGCTTCTAACACTGCTTGTGATTACATTCCTGACACTGATGAAGAAGATAATGATGATTGTGCTATTGATGATGAGAAAGGTTGTGAGGTTGTTGAGCATGTAACTGACTTAGAAAACCCCAAGATAGCTATTGGTGTGACATTTGAAGATAGAGACACGTTCATGAGAGCTATTAGACAATATGCTATTCTGAATGAGATTGAAATTGCAGCTCCTTACAATGAAGCAAAGAGATATAGGGGATTCTGTAAAGGCAAGAAGTGCAAGTGGAGAATACATGCATCACAATTGCAAGATGGAAAGACATGGATGGTAATAATTTTGAATTTTATGTTCCCACCTTTATGTTTCCATCTTTACGTTCCTTTATGTTTATTTTTTAATTAATACCATTGCTTGCAGATTAAGAAGATGCCGAACAAGCACTACTGTAGGAGCACAAGTAAAGTACAGAACAATTGCATGGCTAATCAGTTTTGGGTTAGGGACAGGGTAATCCAATGGTTGAGGCAAGACCCTACAATTGGTGCTTCTGCTTTGAAGAACAAGTTGGAGGAGAAGTACTTGATCACATTGTCATATTGGATTGTATACAATGGCAGGCAGTTAGCACTTGGCAGAGATTAGTGGTGTTTACAAAGACTTGACTCCTTGGAGACATACTGTTAATCTGGAACAAAGAACTTGCAGCTGTAAGAAATGGCAGCTCACTGGACTACCATGTAATCATGCAATCAGTTTGATATGCTCTTATAGGGGTCTTGAATTGGAGGATTATGTTCACAGTTGTTACTCTGTCTCTAAGTTTAAAGCAGCATATGAAGGTTGGATTGAACCAATTCCAGATAAGACACATTGGCCTCAAGTAGACCTAGGATTTAAGTTATGGCCTCCAGTACTCAAGAGGGCAGCAGGTAGACCAAGAACTAGAAGAATTAAAGCAGTTGATGAGGGAGGCAGCAAGAAGAGTAGGAAGTGCAGGAGATGTGGTCAGTTCGGACACATGCAGAAAACTTGCAATGAGACGGTGTATGACTCAGATGCTCCACCTCCAGCACCCAAAAAACCCAAGAGAAAGAGGACCAAGAAGGAGGAAGTAGCAGGCAGCCCAAGTACACCTAAAAGAAAGAGGACCAAGAAGAAGGAAGTAGCAGGCAGCCCAAGTACACCTAAAAGAAAGAGGACAAAGATGGAGGAAGTAGCAGGCAGCCCGAGTACACCTAAAAGTAAGAGGACCAAGAAGAAGGAAGTGATCACAACAGCAGTGACCAACCCAAGTACACCACTTAGGCTACAACAGCCACCAGCAACACCATCAAGCCCTTTTGACCTAAATTATAGTCCTGGAGCACTGACTAGGAGGTAAACACTAATTCTTTTTACTAAGATGAACATCTAGACTTGATTTTTTTTCCCTAATCTTTGCATATTTCACAGCCGAGCAAGGAAAATTCAAGTGGAGGAGGCTGAGGTGCATGGTAGAATGGCACTGGAACATCTCATGCAGGTCTGATATGTGTGGTTGTCTGTGGAAGTAAAATGGATGCTATCTTTTGACATGCCAAATTGATGTAATTTGTGACATGCTAAGAATTGTGACATGCTGGTCACTTATTCACATATTTTGTCTTCCGAAAGTTGTGTAAATAAAATATTATACTAGTCACCTATTCCCTACATTATGCTATATTATCATTATTGAACATTGCATTTGTAAGAATTGTGACATGCTTGGAAGGCTGGCCGGTGTGGCCTGAGACCTTTGCTTTTAGATATGTTGCACAACTAGGGACATTTTAGTCCTTTTACCCATCATTCTCTCATCTGCCAGGCTGCAAAGGAATAGTTTAATAGAGATGGTGTGTTACCCACAAAAACACATTTTGGTAGTGTGCTCCAGACTAAATCAAGATATGAAGTGTGTTGTGCACAAATACACACTTTGAGAGTGTGTTCCAGACAAAAAACCCAAAAAGAAAATGCCCCCCCCCCCCCCCCCAGGTGGTCCCACACGCCTGCACGAACCAAGAAGGAGCCCACACTGTCAGTGGGCCCGGCCCACCTCCTCTGTGTGTGTGTCTGAGAGAAGCTGAGGACACAGAGGAGGGGAGGCTTTCCTTCCGTCCAACGCGACGCCGATTAATCCCCTTTCCGTTCATCTCGTGCCCTAATGGCTTCCGCCTCCTCCCGCAAAGCCTAATGGCTTCCGCCTCATCTCGTGCCCTAGCGCTGCCCTAGAACCCCGCCCCCGACCCCGCCTCGAATTCCCCTTGCTCCGATCGGCTCCTGGCACGCCCGCACCGGAATTCCGCGCGGGATTCCGGGCCGGATCGAAATCGAACTGCCCGCCCGCCCGCCTGTCTGCTCCCCCGACCAGCAGCGCGCGCCCGAGGCGGTCGTCGGATCCTCGGGGAGTCCCCTTGATCTCGGTTCCTTCCTCCCCGTGCCGCGATGGGGGCGCCCAAGCAGCGGTGGACGCCGGAGGAGGAGGCCGCGCTCAAGGCCGGCGTCGCCAAGCACGGTCCCGGCAAGTGGAGAACCATCCTCAGGGACCCGGACTTCAGCGTGCTCCTGCGCCTCCGCTCCAATGTTGACCTCAAGGTGACGCTCGGATCGCCAGCTTTTGTGGATTTGCGGCGCTGGGTTTTCGGGCGATCGGCCAGGGGGGAATAGGGAAGAAATCTCGGGGCTGAAATAAATCTTGGCTTTGGGCGGTCCGCCAGGCGGGGCGTGTTGCTTTGTTTGGCTTTAGATCGGGATTTTAGGCGGTTGTGCTAGCGATTGCCTGGGAAGATTTGTTCATGATACAACCTATCTACTATTTTGGGCAGACTGGCGAGAGTGATCTGGGAGCTCTGATGATGGGGAATTCTTTCCATAATGATGCCCCAAAAGCTACATCACACCCCCTTTGTTTCTTTCCATGTAGAGATCTAGTTCACCACCTACACCTGGGTCTTGATTGCTTGGGAGCCCATTTCCATGTAGAGATCTTGTTCCCAGAGACTAGGATTTGGTTTGTAATCTGTTTTGCTCTGAACCACCTGTATCGAGTCTCCAGTTTTGTTTTGTATCTCTCTGTGTATTGACAAGTACTAACCATTCTCTGATTGTGCAGGACAAGTGGCGCAACTTAAGTGTCACCGCGGGAGGTTATGGGTCTAGGGAGAAGGCGAGAATGGCGATGAAGAAAAGCAGGCGTGTGGTATCTAAGCTTACTGCTGAGCCTATGGATGTCGATGCAAATGGTTTGGACAATGTTCATGATGCAGTCATTGATGCTGAACCATTAGCAGTAACTGTGGAGCCATTGGCACTCGACGAAAATTCAGAAAAATCAGTTGCTAGGTTAGTAGACTTGATGCATATATTTTATCAAAGTGGCTCCTTATTCTCTTTACAAGTAATCTACATTTTCAGTTCACCTGGTTTCATTTTGGCCAATATATTTTATGCGGATATGTAGGAGTTCTACTAGATCGAAACCATTAACATTAATTAATTACTCCGGTTTCTATAGTTGTTCAGGTTAGACATTACTATTAAATTATACAATTACATGGTCATCACAAATATAAAATTATATGGAGAACGTTGCATGAGAATATAGTGCATGGTCATCATAATATAGACAGGAAACTATGCGCATGCAGATGATAGGCACTTTTGGTTAGCGCAGCAATGGCGGGCTATGCACACACAGTCATCAAATCATACCACACGAAACAGACTAGTAAATGTTGACCTGACCGATCTCTCACTATACAAGTTGGACAGGCGTTTTATGTTTAAGCACTATGGTAACAAAGATTAAATTACCAACATATATATCTTCTTTGCTATGTGTAATATGCAATGCATTTCAGTTGATTATTAGATGTATGCTCATGTGGTACTAGTGCCCCATAGCAGCTTTCATAATTTTGTTTTTTGCCCCCTATAAGGTCTGCTCTATTGAGATGTTCTGGTAGTGTTATAATTTGTTCCATTAGTTTATGACATACGTCTGGACTCTGGACTCGGGACAACACCCTTTCTGTTAGTCAACAAAAAAAGAAACCGTTGTTGTGAATTGGAATATAAAGTTGGCACACATACATGCCCTGAGTTCCGCACATATTGTGCTCCTCCCAATAATTCCTTACATAGTTTTTGACTTCTAGTTGTGCCATGAATGTTGATACTTTTGTTTAACTGTTTCTTAGTCGCATATCACTATTTTTTATATAACTGAGAGAACATATTACTCAACAGTTGGAATCGACATTGCTTAGTTCATTTTACTTAACTGTTAGCCCAACTCCTCAATTTATTCAGCATATTGCTTTCTTGATGCTTGGTCATCTAATGTGATATTTTTATGCATTTCTGATATTTTTCAGGCTTGATGACCTCATATTAGAGGCTATAAAGAAGCTCAAGGAGCCTTCTGGGTCCAATAAGGCAACAATTGCTGCATATATTGAGGTTAGTGGATGTCATTTTTTATAACATGTTTGTTTTTTTTACATTGTCTCTTGTTTATACGTCAGTTGTCTTGCTATTTTTTTTTCCCTGACTCCGGTCTGTACTGGGAATGTTTGTCTCATCCACTTTAAGAATATGGAGCATCTCTGCTGATTTTTTACATTTTCTTTTGCACATGGTTTCAACTTAAATTGTCTATATATTTAGGATCAATACTGGCCGCCTGCTGATTTTCCACGGCTGCTGTCTACAAAATTGAAGGCAATGGTTAACTCTGGAAAATTGATGAAGGTCTCTTCCTCTGTCCCTCTCACTCTCCCTCTCCCTCTCCCTCTCAAATTCGGGGAGGTTTTTAGCTATAAGGTGGACAGACTTCAAGCTGGATACTATTTTAATCATGATTGTAGGTTAACCTAAAGTACCGAATTGCACCAAGTTCACCTTCCTTGGGCGGAATAAGCACCGAGGTGTACTCTGCTGAAGAGATGAATGGAGAAAATAACGTTAAACGGCTAACTAAGCCTCAAGTGGATGCTGATCTGGAGAAGGCGAAATGCATGACTATGGAAGAGGCAGCTGCCTTTGCTGCCAAGGCAGTTGCTGAGGCAGAAGTAGCAATCGCAGCAGCTGAGGAAGCAGCAAAGGCTGCGGAGGCTGCAGAAAATAATGCTGAAGCTGCAAATGCTTTTCTTGAAGCGGTCACTTTGTCTTTGAGGAACAAAAATGCTGCTTCCATGGTAGAGTGAATCCATCCTTTGTCAGGATGAGTGCTTTTAGCAGTGTATGAACCCTACAACTAATAACATTTTGATGAATGCAGATGCTTCGAGCTTGCTGATCCTTTACCCATGCCATCATATGTGGTCAGCAGAATGGTTGTTCCGCTGCAAAGATTTTCTGGATAGATGAGTTTCTTGTATAGCCTTATAGATCACGATGCTTCAATGGGAGGGGTTGTCAACATCTCGTTCTGCTGCAAAGATTTTCTGGATAGATGAGTTTCTTGTATAGCCTTATAGATCACCATGCTTCAATGGGAGGGGTTGTCAATATTTCGCTGCTGGTCATGACTGATGTGCAGCTAATCGACAATATAATGACAAGAATGATCGGGAAAGTAGTCTTCATTTTTTCTTCTTCTATTTTTCCCCCATTGTGTTGCTTTGTAATTAAACTCTAGCATTTTCCCTTCTTTTTAGTTGATGAAGTGATGTCATCAAAATACTCAAGTAGAACAGCTGTAGTGGAAAGAAATGTCAGAAAGCTGCCCTAGTTGATGCAAGTTGATGTGATAAGATTATTTGATGGAATCGTCTAACGTTATGGCTGATTTGCAGTGGATTATTGGCCGCTGCTTCGTTTCTAATTCTCCAGTCTTGTATCCTTTGGTATAATCATATCGTTCTGATTCTCAGTTATATCCTTTGGTATAATCATATCGGTATACCTACTGCCACAGAACTCTTGTTCAGTTTATCCGAGCTTAGGATATACCTTTTATTAAACGCGTGCAGACAACTTTCAGAACTTTGATTTACATCAGTTTGAAGCCGAATCTTATGTTTTTATATATATATAAGAAAAAACTTTCAATATTAATTCTTCATATGCTAAGACCCCATCTATTTTAAAGAAATTCACATATCGTAAGAATGAGTTCCAGGACAAAGGAGTAATTTATTCTATACAGCATCACGCAGGCAGGCCATTTTATCGTAAGAATGAGTTCCAGGACAAAGGAGTAATTTATTCTATACAGCATCACGCAGGCAGGCCATTTTATGTAAATATATGGTCTAAAAAAATGAAGAAAATAAATCTACACGTCTAATACAAAACTGATTACCATTAGCCGCTGCACTGCCGTGTTGTCCCCATAGGCATTCCATGTTTCGATCTATCATACTCCAGAAGTCCACAATGTTTGACAAAAGCACTAGGCACGGCCACACACGGAATATAATGGATTAACAACATATATTTCCCCGCGGGCATAGTTTCTCCGGCTGGGGAAACTATGTCCACAATGTTTGAAAAAGGCACTAGGCAGGCCTTGGAAGGTAGCCGTGTTTAGTTTCTCCCTTTCCACGAAAAGTTATCCATCCTGAAAAACTGTGTCAGTTCACAACAGTAACTTCTCACCCTCTCTCTTTCAACTAAGCATGCGAGAAACTGTACCTCAAGTTAGGCCAGTCTCAGTGGTGCAGTTACCTACAAATGTCCCCACGGGCATAATTTCTCCAGCTTCCATCTGTTCCAAGTTCATCTTGTTCTGCATTGAGTGAGTCACCCATGGCAGATTGCCAGAATTATTGCTTTGAACTTCTGGCCTATCTCTTGATGTTGTTGGACTCCATTCATGAGTCCAGATCATGGTGAACTGTCAGACTCAATTCATGAGTTCAGTCCATTCATCATGGATTGCACAACCCCTCTGCAAGCCTTGATGAGTCTTGGTGAGGAAGTTACTAAATATGCAGCCTTGTTCAGGCATGAACTGAAACGGACCTTGGATGTTCAGAAACTCAGGTGAGCCAGGTACACCCTGGCGTGTGATCAGCACTCTTCTCATTTCCTGCACCACCGTCAGCCATGCTGCCCTGCAGCAATCTCTCATAGTTCCCTGGCGTGTGATCAGCCATGCTGCCCTGCAGCAATCTCTCATAGTTCCCCCCACCACCGTCAGGCTGCAGCGCTCGCAGTTCCTGCACCGCAATGCTCCCGATGACGCTGTTCTTGTGCGCTAGACAAGAATGCAGAAGAGTACGCCACGCAACAGCATTTGGTGCGAGCGGCATCTTCCGGAGCAGGTTGTACGCCTCTTCAAGCCTCCCTGCACGGCCAAGGAGATCGATGACACTGATGTAGTGGTCAAGAGTTGGTTCCACTCCATGTTTCTCGGTCATGCTGTTGAAGTAGCCCAGCCCCTCAGTGACTAGCCCTGCATGGCTGCAGGATGTCAGGATGGCGATGAAGGTGTTGCTGTTGTACATCTTGCATTCCAGTGCACGCTCTGCAACCGCCAAGGCTTGCCTCCCAAGACCATTCTGGCCAAGCCCCTGTATCACAGAGTTCCACGATATGATATCCCTCACCGTCATTTCTTCAAACACCTGCTCCAGATCAAGCATCGCACCGCAGCTTCTGTACATGCTGAGCAGAGAATTGCTGACGGAGACGTTGGTCTGACCAATCCCGTCCTTGACTGTGCGTGCATGGACTTGCCTCCCAAACGCAATCAGAGCCAACACTGAGCAGACGTGCAAAACTGTCGTGTATATTGACGCATTCAGCTTGGCACTGCCGCTGCAGTGGCCATCCAATCTGACCAGATCGATGAAGAGGCGGAGCGCGTCTTCTCCAAGGCGGTTCTCCCCCAAGCAGGATATTATGATGTTCCATGTGAAGGCATCCTTTCTCCTTGTCATTCTGAAGAGATCAAGAGCCCTGTTGACGAGCTTATGCCGGGAATATCCATCCATCATGATGTTCCAAGAGCAGATGTCCCTGTACTGCATCCCGGAGAACACCTTCTCAGCATCTGACAGTGCACCCAGCTTCGCGTGTGCATCAATCAAGGCATTCCACACGAAACAGTGTCTACTCCCCTCATCCATCAGCTTGACAATGATAGCATGGAGCTGCAACGCCATGGCCAGCGACCGGATACCCACACAGGCCTTGAGCAGTGTGCTGAACGTGTGCGCGTTGGGCAGCATCCCGCGCGCAAAGAACTCGCCGTAGAGAGCCACAAAGAGCTCCGCCGCCTTATCAGGCTCGCCGTTCCGGACATGGCACGACATCATGGCCGTCCAGGTGAAGACATTGTGCTGATCAAGCGGGAGCTCCTCGAAGAGAACCTGCGCCCTGGCGGCAGCTGCAGCTCCACCCGTGCGGGAGAGGACCCCGATCATCGTGGTGTACGAGGTAGCGTTCCTCCTGGGCATATCCTGGAAGAAGGAGAGCGCCCAGTCGGTGCGGCCAGCGTCGACGAGCGCGGCCAGAGCCGCGTTCCAGGCCACCTGATTCTTTATGGGCATTGCCTCGAACAGGTCGAGGGCCCTCTCGGCCTGTCCAGCTCTGCCCGCCTCTGTAACCTCGATTGTCCTCAAGACCAGGCGAGAACGGTGCGACAGATCTTGGGCTGCCTTAACGAGCGCCCGCGACGCCATTTTTCGGCGCCGGAGGCGCTCGACTTCCGAGGCAGATCGGTTGTTGTGTATCCTAAATCCTAATATTCTCACACAGGAATGGATGTGTGCGAAGAACTGCCTGTCTGAAGTCAATTGTGGGTGTCCACATTTTGCGGTTAGGTCCTTCAAGTTTTAGTAATCTGCCCAGATGGAGATGCTCCCGAGCGGAAAATATGTAATTAATTCGTTTTTTTGTGTAAGATTAAGCAAAATATAATTGGTTATATAGTCACGAGGAAGGTATCCAGAACCAGAAACATGAGAAGAAAAGAGAGGAAAAAGGAACCGTTTCATGTAAATGCTACTACCTCCGTATTCATATGTTTCATATCACAAATACTTATATTTTTGTTAATATATCTAGTGAATTGTATTCATATTTATGGATCTAAATAAATTTGTTAAAAAACTACATTTAAAAACTAATCTAATGATATATGTTTCATATCACAAATACTTATATTTTTTAAGTTATAATTGGTCAAACTTGAGATTCTGAATTTTTTGGGAAACGAGAAATGTATTCTTTTTGGGACGGAGTGAGTAGTTGGCTATGCATGCCTCTGCTGTTGGAAACAAGGAACATGCTGCTGCATTTTTAACATAAAAGTAGATAAATGTCAGCAACAAAGAAAAAGAATATACTGAGTTTGAACTGAATGTAAGATAAATGTTCGCTCATGTTGTTCTTCTTTTTTCGACCTTGAAACATAAAACAAAAGATGTAGCTTTAAAATATGATGGATTGCAACATTAAAAAAAAACACCTGAAACATCAACAAACAACATCTGCAATATTAACGTGGGAGATGCAGTATCATGTGTCATGGTCCATTCATCTAATCGCTTAAAAAACAGTGAAGAACAGTTATGTAAAATCAGATAACAATTTTTGCAAAAATTAATAAACAACAATATATCTTTCAACACAGAATATGTTTTCTAATAGTAAAAAATATTCAGTCACCTCAGATATAAAAGTTGTTTTTTTTTTTACAATTGGTTGAAGCGCACAGGCAAGAACAGCACCACGGCACGGTATGCGTTCTTTGATTCATTTGGGCTTTTGGCCCAGCGTATGTGTTCTTTGATTATTTTGGCCCAGCGATGCCTTTTAAACTTGTCAAGTCCGGAGAATAGCGACAGCATCGAGAGAGTTCTCACTCCTTCCCTTCGCTTTCCCCTCGCTACAGTTCCGCCAGGGCGAACCGGAGGCGACTCGCGTTCCGGCGACCAAATCGACGGGATTTCCCCGTCTTCGGCGTCCTCGCCGGCGCTGGAGGATGGGGGAACCTTCGATTTGGTCGTCCGGTGTATATACCCTATACTACTAGGCCTGGTTTGAGTAGATTAGGGTTAGGTTTATCTTCGCCGCCAGTGCGGCGTGGATCCTTTTCCTGGTGTTGCGCCTCCGGTAGACGACGGCGTGACGACGAGGATGGCTTCTCCGACGTCAACGACGGCTTCCCAGTCTTCACGGAAGGTGGCAATATCAGGTTCTATTTTCCTTTCTTCTGCGGAAGGGCGGAAATCTTTTGTTCCCTCCATGGATTTCCTGGTGGCGTTTGTGTCAGTGGTGGATGGTGTTTGGCGATGGTCGATAGGCTTGTGGTGCTTGATGACGGTGTCTCATGCGGGGGGTTCAGTATCGACGATGCATCCTTTGGTGTTTTCTTATGCGTCGATTCTCGAATCTTCTGTGATCTTCCCTTCGCCGGTTGTGCCCACAATGTCAATCGCGTTGCCGGACTTGAAATCAGTGACATGGTTGCTGCTGGAAGCTGGAGGTTTGTCTACCAACACGAGGAATCGGGTTGGTTTTGTGTTCCCACCTGCTTGGGTGGTTCAGTTCCCCTTCGGGGTGATTCGTCGTCTGGGATGCTGGGGTCCTTGGCGGAGGCGCCAGATTTCTCAGTGCTTGGCGGTGTGATTTGGCCGGGTCGTTCAACGTTATCAAGGCATGTCGAAGTCGATGTGCTGCACAAGACGGCAACAAAAACTTTCTTTCCATTGCCAGGGAGGAGGTCGGCTTCAAGCTTTGAGCTCCGGCCACCGGCGGCGATGAAGACCGGGAAGACTTTACATGAACTAGTTTGTAATTTTCCTTTCTTTCATGGGAGCTCTTGTAAGGTCTGGGCTGTAACCACCAATATTTTCATGTGAAATATAAACCCGGTTTCTCAAAAAAAAAAAAAAGTCCGGAGAATAGCGGAAGACGTCGTACGCGTGGCCGGCGACGATGTCCTCTGCTCTGTACCCGCACGTCACCCCCGCCTGGACGTTGTTGTACAGCACCCACGTCCAGAACTCCGCGTCCGCGCCCTCATCGGCGTGGGCGCCGGCGCTGTCGTCGCCTCCAAGAATCCGTAACTGCCACTTGCCCGCCGCCGCCGCCTCCGGGTCGTCCCCGGCGGCGGCGGCCTCCAACGTCCACACGTCCAAGCGCGCGCCGTCCAGCGTCTGGTCACGGAAGTGGGTGGGGTAGTACGGGTAAGGGTACCGCGTCGTGTGGCAGTAGCGAAGCAAGCCGCCGGCCTCGCGGAGCATGGCGAGCCCGCGGCGGAGAGGACATGGCACGTTCCAGCTCTTGGCGGTGTTTTTGTTCCACGCCACGACGGCGCACGGGGAGTGCTCTGGCGGCGTCCACTTGCTGGCGGCGGTGTTGGCGCAGCCTGAGCCGCCGCCGGCGTCGTCGTCGACGAGCATCCAGTAGAACGTGCCGCCGACGCACGCCGCGGCCGCCGCGGGGCGGAGGTGGCCGCGAGCCGCCGTAGGCGTGGAGCGCCACCGGTCCGACGTCGAGGTGAACCAGTGCACGGCGAGGTGCCCGTCGTGACGGCGGCAGGCTGCAGCACCGCCGCCGCGCGAGGTAGGCCACCGTGAGTTCCGTGCCGCCGGCCGCGCAGTGGAACGCCGGGCACCCGGCGTAGTACG
Source organism: Urochloa ruziziensis (assembly GCA_015476505.1). Taxonomy (NCBI): domain Eukaryota; kingdom Viridiplantae; phylum Streptophyta; class Magnoliopsida; order Poales; family Poaceae; genus Urochloa; species Urochloa ruziziensis. Next base: position 40,036,173 of record CM027122.1, read on the forward strand.
CCGCCGAGGCTTCCTCGATGCCCGGCGGCGGCGGCGGCGGCGGCAGGGAGATCCACATGTCCGTGGCGGGGTCGACCACCGAGTACCGCGCGCCACCGGCGGCGTCGCCGTGCGCGCAGAGGAGGAGGTGGCCGCTGGAGGCCACGACGTGGGCGCGCCGGCTCCTGGCTGTGGCGAGGAAGGCGCGGAACGTGGCCGGGTCGACGACGTTGTACCCCCTCAGGATGTTGCGCGGGCCGCGGACGAACACGGTGTCCGGCGCCGGCGGCGGGGGGCCGTCGCGGCGGCTGCGTCTGCGGCGGCGGCCGGTCTTGCTGCCGGTGGACAGGAAGAAGCCGGGCGGGGCGCCGGGGACGCCGCCCCGCCGTCGCAGGTAGCCGGCGAGGAAGGGGATGCTTGAAAGCGCCGGGCGGATGGCGGAGTAGAGCTCGGCGGAGGCGAGCGCGAGGGAGCGCGCGTCCGACGGCGACGGGAGGCGCGCGGCGATCTCGAGCACGAGGTCATGGCCCAGGCGGCTCAAGTGGTTGTGGTTCCCGCCGCTAGTGCTGCTGGGCCGGCGTCGCTGCCGGGAAGCCTTGCACGCCTCGCACTCTTCCTCGTACGCGTCAACGCCGGCAACGAGGCCGACGCCGTCGCCGCCGGTTCTTGATCTCTTCGCCATGGCGTAGTTTGTAAGTACGTTGCTACGTTCTTTGATCAAAATTTTCTTTACGCACAAATTTGTTTCTGGCCAACTTGAAGAAACCGATTCGATTATGAGTCCCTTTTCTTCCATGTATCGAACAGGGATAACATAGGAGAGAGATTTTTTTAGATAGATGACATCACAACACAGACAAACAGGAAGAGGCCAGGCTGCCTATGAAATGTGAATTCTGTTTCAATGTCTTTATAATATTATTAAGCTTAACATTTGAAGTCGGCACCAGCAGATCTATGTCAAAAATATTTTTACATGGGGGCGTGGCACTACAATTTAATTTTATTCTATGACCGATCTGAAAGGGAAAGAAAAATCGGAGGAAGTTGGAAGTTCTAGGAAGTCAAGAAAGGCGAGTTACTTCCCAAGGCTTAATTAATAAATTCCAGAGGGAAAATGAGCAGGTTAGACTTCGGGAAGAAATGAGGCGAAATAATGCTAATCATTGGAGGTGTCCTTTCTTCATCTATTGTTGGGAGGAAGTAATCAAACTGCCAACTCCTGAAAATTGCCCTGAGTGTAATGGGCAAGGTTGGAATTCTCTGCCGATGAAAAGGCCGTGTTTCGATGAAAGATGTGATCGGTTTGATGACCGATATCAAGAGGATTGGGATCGATCGGACATGAGAAACTGACGATCGATTAGCAGAGATCGACAAGATGATTCGGATTGGCGTGTTCCTGTTCATGAAAGGCTCGGTCGCAAGATTGATATGCGAGATCGATTGGGAAGGAGGCCGTATATGAGCCGAGAAATTGAAGATATGGCTAATGATCGAATCCCTGATGATGAAATCCTGCGAAGGGATCCTGAGAGGGAGCCGATTCGTAATCAGGCAGCTTGTGCATCGATTCAAGGAGCCACAACCACAGTGGTGTCCAGAAGGATTGACTAAGTCTCAGAAGAGGCGTGTCCAAAGGCTAAGGCAAATCGAATTGGAAGAGCAACGCCGAGCCGATAGAGCTAGTAACAATCGGGTGTGGCGAGTAAAGGCTAAAAATCATGATCAAGATGATACTCCAGCGGCAGATGTTCTTATGGCATTTATTTTGCCAAGAGAATTTATGGCATCGGATGAAGCAGTTGAATCGGATGCTGAAGAAGGGATTGCCCAGTTGATTCTGGAATCGGACACATGCTACCTTTGAAAAGCCAGAAGAAGACCGACAACATCTGAAGCCTTTATTTTTGAAAGGATATATTAATGGAACCTCAATGACTAGGATGTTGGTCGATGGTGGTGCTACTGTCAATCTCATGCCGTATGCCGTGTTAAGAAAACTCGGTAAGGGTGAGTCCGATTTGATGAAGACCGATCTGATGCTCAGGGACTTCGAAGGGAAAACCTCTCCATCCCGGGGGGCACTTTGCGTTGATTTGACTAATCGGAAGTAAGACTTTGCCTACTACTTTCTTTATCATTAATGGCAAGAGTTCTTATAATATGCTCCTGGGGCGAGATTGGATTCATGCTAATTGTTGCATTCCATCTACGATGCATCAATGTGTAATTCAATGATCAATGGATCGAGATTCGGTAGAAGTGGTAAAAGCCGATGCTCCGTTCAATATTGCAACAGCTGAGGTTTGTCCATGGAGTTATGAGGTGACTTGCATATCGGGACAGGTTATCGATACTGAATTTCTCAAGATGTCCGATTTTGGCTTACAACCGATCCAAGCAGTCGGTCCCGAAGAATCGTCTTAATGGATGCAGAAGATGATGGAAAATTAGGCTATTGATTTACATCGGCTGATAAATTAGAAGAAATAGATTTAGGTGATGGTAGTAAGCCTAGGCCGACGTATGTAAGTTCTAAGTTAGATCCTGATTTCAAAACTAAGTTAATAGCTTTATTGCGGGAATATAAAGATTGTTTTGCTTGGGATTATTCTGAAATGCCTGGTTTAGACCGATCGGTTGTTGAACATCGGTTACCAATTAAAAAAGGGTTTCGGCTATATCAGCAGCCGTCTCGCCGAACTGATCCTAAAATTTTGGATGATGTCAAAGCTGAAATTACTCGGCTCATAGATGCTAAATTCATCAGACAATGTCGATATGCCGAATGGATTTCAAACATTGTTCCTGTGTATAAGAAAAACGGGAAACTTCGGGTTTGCATAGATTTTAGAGATCTTAATAAAGCAACTCCGATGGACGGATATGCGATGCCCATAGCCGATGTGCAAGTTGATGCGGCAGCAGGACACAAGGTTATTAGTTTTATGGATGGAAATGCTGGGTACAATCAGATTTTAATGGCTATTGAAGATATTCATAAGACTGTGTTCCGATGTCCTGCTCATCTCGGGTTATATGAGTGGGTTGTCATGACCTTTGGGTTGAAAAATGCTGGTGCTACTCATCAAAGGGCTATGAATTATATTTTTCATGAGAACATTGGAAAGATTGTTGAAATATATATTGATGATGTGGTGGTTAAATCAGAGAGTTATGATGATCACTTGTCCGATTTGCGTCGCACATTGGAATGTACAAGGAAGCATGGTCTCAAGATGAATCCGCTCAAGTGCGCTTTTGGAAGTATCGGCTGGTCAATTTTTGGGTTTTATGGTTCATGAAAGAGGGATCGAAATTAGCCAGAAAAGTATCAGTTCGATTAACAAAGTGGTTGCTCCAGAAAATAAGAAGGAACTCCAATTGTTGATCGGCAAGATAAATTTTATCAGGAGATTCATATCAAATTTGTCTGGTAAGATTAAGCCATTCACTCCATTGTTAAAACTTAAAGCCGATCAAGAGTTTGTTTGGGGAAAGGAGCACTAGGAAGCTTTGGATAGAATTAAAGAATATTTGACTTCTCCTCCGATTTTGGTCCCTCCATAGAAAGACAAGCCGTTTAAGTTATATTTATCGGCTAATGAGTCAGCGATCGGATCTGCTTTGGTTCAAGAGTTTGAAGGAAAGGAACGGGTTGTCTACTTTTTGAGTAGAAGATTGTTAGATGCTGAAACAAGATATTCTCCCGTAGAAATGTTGTGCTTATGTCTCTATTTCTCTTGTACTAAATTGAGGAATTATTTGTTATCAGCTGAGTGCATTGTGATTAGCAAGGATGATGTGGTTCGATATATGTTATCATTGCCGATTTTGAATGGAAGGATCGGTAAGTGGATCTTAGCTCTTTCAGAGTTCAATCTTCGATATGAATCGGCAAAAGCCGTCAAGGGTCAAGTACTAGCCGATTTCGTTGCCCAACATTGTGGATCAGATGAGGCTATGGTGGAACCGATTCCTTGGACCTTGTTCTTCGATGGATCGGCTTGTGGAGTCGGATCTGGTATTGGTATTGTGCTTATCTCACCTCGGGGGGCAAGCTTCGATTTCGCGTTACCGATTGAGAAAACTGCTACTAACAATCAGACGGAGTATCGAGCTGTTCTTAAGGGTCTGCAGTTGTTAAGAGAAGTTAAAGCCGATGCTGTTGAAATATTTGGAGATTCGATGTTGGTCATGAAGCAACTATCAAAGGAATATGAATGTAATGATGATATTCTTTTGGGTTATCGTGATGAGTGTTTCCAATTGTTAAAAGAATTCAAGATGGCAAGGATCGAACATATACCGAAGTTGCATAATCATGAAGCTAATCGACTAGCTCAAAGTGCCTCAGGGTATCGACCGATTCAAGATATATTCGAATCGGATTTGGCTGATAATGATTGGAGAAAAGAGGTGTTCGATTATTTGAAAGATCCATCTAAAAGGACACATAGAAGAATAAGATTGCAAGCAATCAAGTATGTCTTAATGGAGGACAAGCTATACTATCGGACCCTTGATGGGGTATTACTTAGATGTATCGTCCTGAAGAGGCTGAAGTATTAATGGGCGAAATTCATGAAGGTGTGTGTGGTGCACATCAATCGGCTTTCAAGATGAAATGGATGATCCGACAGAATGGGTATTTTTGGCCAACTATTCTTGAAGATTGCTTCCGGTATTACAAGGGTTGTCAAGATTGTCAGAAATTTGGCAATGCTCAAAGGGCCCCAGCTTCGGCTATGAATCCGATTGTTAAGCCGTGGCCGTTCAGAGGATGGGGAATAGATTTGATCGGACAGATCAACCCACCATCCAGTAAGAATCATAAGTTTATATTGGTGGCAACCGATTACTTTACCAAATGGGTTGAGGCTATTCCCTTGAAAAATGTAACGTCAGCCGATATGATCGAATTTGTTAAAGAACATATTATTTATCGGTTCGGTATTCCCAGACTATAACTACTGACCAGGGAACTATGTTTATTTCTAGGGAACTCGAAGAGTTTGCATCGAACATGGGGATTAAGTTGTTGAATTCTTCTCCATATTATGCTCAAGCTAATGGTCAGGCTGAATCTTCAAATAAAGGAATAATTAAGCTGATTAAGAGAAAGATTGAAGAGAATCTAAGAAGGTGGCATGTCACGTTGAATGAGTCTCTGTGGGCATATCAGATGGCTTGTCATGGTGCTACAAGATTATCTCCTTATCAGTTGGTTTATGGTCATGATGTCGTTTTGCCTTAGGGAAATCAAAACAGGGTCTCGGCGTATCGATCTCCAAGATGATTTGACGTCTGAAAATTACTCCATCCTAATGAAAGAGGAATTGGAAGATTTAACAGGTCATCGATTGAGGGCTTTGAGTAATATCGAAAAGGATAAAGCGCGAGTGGCCCGATGGTATGATAAAAAAGTGAAAGTTAAAAATTTTATTGAAGGAGATCTCGTTTGGAAGCTAGTATTGCCAATCGGATCAAAAGATTCTAAGTTTGGAAAATGGTCTCCAACTTGGGAAGGGCCGTATCGGATTCATCGTTGTGCGCCAGGTAATGCGTATATCTTAGAAACACTTGAAGGGGAAATATTTACAAGAGCTCTAAATGGGAAATATTTGAAAAAATACTACCCCTAGTATTTGGGTCAATTCATAGACCGATTGTTGATCGAAAAGGCATACAAGGATAAGCGAATCAGATACATATCCGTTTCGAAAGTTCATGATTCGATTCCAGAGAATCGGATGATACATGGCCGATGTGACATGCATCGCCCTTAGTGCAAAAAATAAAAAATTACAAGGGGTTCAGATACTCCTGGATGATCTCTATTGCTCTTAGGCACCCCTCTTGTTGTTCATATGAGGCTTCGAGTCTTTGCTGTTCTTGGAGAACTCTTGCAGTATTGTCTCTCTCATTTCGAGTGGCGTTTATCAAATGTTGGAGATATTCGCCCAGTTCTATCCTTGATTCTAAAGAGGTTAACTGTTGATCAAGCAGAGGGAGAGAGAGTTGGAGGAGTTGGATTCTTCAGCGAACTTCTGAGATCCCTCCTAGTGGCAGAGAGTTGGAGTTAATGGATCGGAGGACGGGAACCAAGCCTTCTGGGAACTTCTTTCTGATTTCTTCAGCGTAAGCTTGAAGGAAGATTTCGTCATGTGCAGTTAGAGGATTTCCAACTTGGAGCGATGCCATGATTCCATCAAGTCTCTATTCAAAAAGGATAGATTTGAGAGAGAGCATAGAAAAAATGAGACAGGTTCAAAGAATTCTCTACCTGTTGGAATGACGCCATTTTTCTCACAAATGTTTGGTGTGAGGAGAGATTGGCGCGGTGTCTCTATTTATAGAGATTTTCGGTCAAGGGCATTTATGATGTGATATTAAAATGTACGGATTGCAAGGATGACCGAAAACGTTGTGAATCAGCAAAGTCATTAATGTAGATTGATGACAAAGCCGGGAAATCAGGCTGGAAAAAGTAGCATGCGATAGTCAAATCTACAGTGAGTAATATTTATTACAGGCCCATAAATGTATGACAGACAATTCATTACAAAAGGGATCGGACTACATCTAGCGCTCGCAGGCGGATCTAATTGACGTCATCGATGACGCGCTGATGAGTTTCGACCGATCCTTGTTGCGCCGGGATATTTCTGTGGAGTTTGAGCGCATCGGATGCTTGAGCTTTGAGAGTCTTGTTAAGTTCTTCGATTGTGGTCGGCAGCTGCTGTAGCTTCTTTTCCTCTTCTTCGAGTTCTTGAGTAACCAATCGAAGCTCATTCGCCAATGCTACTTTGCGAGTTTTCAACTCATCGACTTTGGCCACCATGGAAGGGCGGTTGGCTTCGAGGAATTTAATCCTGTCCCTGGTAGCATTGGCTGCGTCTCTTTTCTCCTCCGATTCTTTAATCAACAACTCCCGATTTTGCTGATCGGATATTTTCTGTTGAGCTTCGATGAACTCGATCTGGCGGCCTTCGATGTAAGCTGCTGGAATGATGGCCGCCTGAGCTTCGCGACTGAGATGCGGCCGCAGTTGATGGAGGATCGATCGGATCGATCCAGCGTCTTGAACTAATACGGAAGTATCTTGCTCTAGCAGAACTATGAGATCCGATAGTTTGTTCTTGACATCCTCCGGGAGAGATGAAGTATTGATTTCAGGCAGAGCAATGGCCGCATCCGATGAAGTCCCTTCGTCAGCCGATTGGACTTCGTCTTCGTCCAGGAGGCCTTTGATCGGAAAATCAAAGAAGCTGTTGTCAATTGAGTCTTGGGCCTGAAATGTGATCGATTCTCGTTAGATCGGGATTGAAGAAGGAAAGAAATAGACAATCGGATGAGGAAGTGATCTGTTACCATTTTCAAGTTTACTTCGTCGAACGGTGTGAGTTGCCTTGTTGTTGGAATCGGATCTGGTTCCGATTGGCGTTGGCTTTCAGGCATAGTTGGGATCCCAGCCGATTCGTTCTGAAGCAAAGAAGAGAAAACACATTAATATATTAAGACAAAGAATGTGATGGTTAGACAAGGAATAAATTTACCTGTGTCTGATCTTGGACCGATTCTGTTTGTTGTTGAGGATGGGCCTTGGTTGTGGTCACCAATCCTTCTGGAAGACAATCGCTCGTGTTCACTGAAAGAAAAAGTAATTTGGTATTAGAATCGGTTGATATCGATTGGATACAGTATCAGATTGTTACCAGGTGGATTCAGTTCAAGGGTGTTCGATGCCGATGAAGCTGGAGAGTCTTGATGGGGTGCTTGGGGAGGTATCGGCTCCATGTCTTCATCGTTTCTTTGTTCTGAAAACAATATATCGGACATTAGAATCGATTATAGAAAGAAAAGAAAAGGAAATCGACGTGGTGAGGAAGACGGTACCTGCTATCAGTGGAAGTTGAAGATTTGTTTCATGGATTGCACCGACAATCAGATCGATCGTCGTTTGGGTATTGTGGAGGATATAGTACCCGGGTACCTCACGAGCAAGCCTGGCAGCCCACCAATAGGGGACGACCTGGCCCACCGTTCTAGACCTGATGACGTGCGGGACAAGTCGGCGCGTGTAGGAAGGATCTGGAAGGAGAAGTTCTAATTAGAATAGGAGTTTTTGTAAAGAAGGAAAGGATCCTTAGAGATAGGATCGACTACAAACCGACTTGTAACCCTGCTGTCGGTGATATTATCTCCGGCAGTCTTCCACGGGGTAGCCCACGGAAGTGATTTGTAATGCAGGGAAGATCGCAAAGATCGGAAGCAAGATGGTTAGGATGGACAGACACAGGGGTTTATACAGGTTCGGGCCGTCGACTCGACGTAATACCCTACGTCCTGTTTTGGGGTGTTGTATTGCTTGTTGAGAGATTTCGTGCTGAGGCTTGATGTGTTCGGGTGAGTCGAGTTCTTTTTGAGGGGGTCTCTGCCCGCCTTATATATCGGGGGGCAGGGTTACAAGTCGGTTTGTATCCGATCCTATCTCTAAGAATCCTTTCTTTCTTTACAATAATTCCTATTCCAACTAGGTTTTCTCCTTCCAGATCCTTCCTCCGTGCGCCGACTTGTCCCGCACGTCGTCAGGTCCAGAACGGTGGGCTGGGCCGCCCCCTTTTGGTGGGCTGCCAGGCTTGCTCGTGAGGTACCCGGGTACTATATCCCCACAGTAGCCCCGAGCACTTCTTGACCGATCGTTGGCTGTAATTGATTCGTCTTTTCTTGCATGATCCGAGTGCTCCAAGTTGTCTAAGATCTCATCCGAGTGATTTCGAAGAAGATCCGAGTGATTATGAGGAAAACCTGAGTGGTTTCGAGGAAGATCTGAGTGCATGATCAGACGCTCCTGAAAACAATTCTGCAATTATGGCCATAGTGAGGGGAAGGAGTGCTCTTCTTCACGACGCAACAGCGAAGTGAATACACTTAGCCCCCGGGCTTTGGGCAATTTTAGTATGAAATTGGCCAAAGGTCTTCAACTTTTATCCATCTGTATCTTGATCTTCAATGGTGTGCACCTCCAGGTGCACCCATTGGGTGTAGCCCCCGAGCCTTGAGCAGAATAGAATATTCTGGTCGAGGGTCAAAAATAAAATATTATGAATCTCTTTTTGAACTTAATCCATCAATGGTGTGCACCTCCAGGTGCACCCATTGGGTGTAGCCCCCGAGTCTTGTTACGACTCAGCATGATCGTGTCAAGACTCTGAAAGCCGTAAATTCTGACTGATTTTTTCAGCCCCCATGCCTCTGGGCATGGATTTCAGATAATTTTCTCCTCTTGGGGCTTTTTTGTTTCCCCTTTATAAAGATTCTGACCTCAAGTTCTTTGAACTCGGCATGACTCCTGAGTCATGTCCCACAACTCAGCTTGACCATATGGTAAGCCATCTTCTCACAAGATTTATACTTGTCAGCACTTGACTCAGATTTCTAAGTCAATTTAGCGATAGTATCGCATGCCTTACGTAAAAATCAATTGCAAGGATGCAATATTAATTGCTAAATCAAGTCTGGCCGTCGACTAATTTTAGCCTTACGACCGAGTGGTTTCTGCCCCTGAACACTAGCTCAGGAACCCACAAATTTGTTAGCATAACAGAACCGAAAGGTCGTGCTATATTTCAACCCATTTAGGCCCACTAATCCGCAAAGTCCGTCGCTTCCTAACGGTTACTTTACGGAAGGTGAAATATCGCGAGATATCGCGGCTCCTTACCGCATCTTTGAATTCCCGAGACACGCATCGCGCCGCGCGCGGGAGGAACGGTTCATTCCTTTATAAGCCATCCTCGCCGCAATCTTCTTCCTTTACTTGCCATTTGCCTTCCCCGACGCTCCAGTTCTCCTCCTCGCGCAAGAGCAAACCCTAGATCCGCTCCCGCAGCTTTCCTCCTCGCTCTTCAGCCCCGTTCATCGCCATGGCGCCCAAGAGGAAGGAAGGCCCAAAGCGGAAGGAGAGGTCGCCGGCAAGGGCCCGGTCGTCCAAGGCCAAGGCCACCGCCGAGGTCGCCGTGGATCGCGTCGCCGAGTGGAGGGAGTCCATCACTACCACCAGGCGCCTCGAGCAACACGTCATCGACGGCATCCTCCCCGACCAGCAAACCGCCGAGTGGCGCGCCGCCGCCGGTGAGTCTTTCCCCACCCCAAACTCCTCTGATTTGTTGGTGTTCGAATCTTTCTTTCTTCGTGGTTTTGGCGTGCCCGCGCATCCTTTCCTCCGCGGGCTGCTGCATTTTTATGGGATCAGTCTCTGCGCTGAATCCCAACTCCATTCTCCATATCGCCATTTTCATCAACCTCTGTGAGGCCTATCTTGGGATAGAGCCTCACTTCAATCTTTTTCTTCATCTTTTTCTTCTTAAACCTTATCCCCGAACCGACTGCCCGCAAGTAGTCGGGGGGGATCAGTCTCTGCGCTGAATCCAACTCCGCGAGGGTCGAACTCGGGAGTATTTTGACATCCCTTTCCTTACCTCCAATAAGGGGTGGCAGTCCGAGTGGTTTTACGTAGGAAACCACTCGCCGGCCATCTCTCCAGAAATCGATTCTCGTCCTGTCCCCTCCCAGTCCTGGACCGCTCTTCCCAAGGAGAGTGAAATGGATCAGGTTCGGGAACTCCTGGGTCTTATAGCCCAGTTGAAGGACGGAGGGTTGTCTGCCGTCGGAGTGGCAGCCAACTTCGTGCTGCGCCGGGTCCAGCCCCTCAAGCAACGGGCTCATCCGGCGTATGAGTACTACGCCGAGGGAGACAACACGCGTGAAGCCCCCGAGCGTGTTGACAAGGTCCAAGCCGCAGGTCGGCTTAGCAGATTCTTCACGACCGGAACCTCCCTGAGGACTACTGACTGTCCTCCGGCGTTCAACTTGGGGAATCCACGCCCTGAGGTATTTAGTCGACCGGAACGACCGAGCGCTGCCATGCATCCAGTAAGCTTTTGCACATCCTTTTGACAGGTTGGTGGTAGCATCTTGGTGATGGCCGTGATCTTCTCGCGATTTGCCTCGATCCCGCGGTTGCTCACCATGAAGCCGAGTAGTTTACCTGAGGGTACTCCGAAGACACACTTTTCCGGGTTGAGCTTCCACCGGAATACGCGCAAGCGTTCGAAGACCTTTGTCAGGTTCCTTATCATGTCCTCGGTGTTCATGATCTTGACCACGATATCGTCAATGTAGGCTTCTACTATGTCTGGAATCAATTGATCCAGACATGCTTGAATCGTCCTCTGATAGGTTGCGCCTGCGTTTTTCAGACCGAAGGCCATTGTGTTATAACAAAAGGCACCAAACGGCGTGATGAACGCGGTCTTTATTTGGTCTTCCAGCTTCAGGCCTATCTGGTGATAACCTGAGTAGCAATCGAGAAAGCAGAGCAGGGCGGAGCCTGCCGTGGAGTCAACGACTTGATCGATGCGGGGGGGAACGAAGGGGTCTTTAGGGCAAGCTTTGTTGAGATCTGTATAATCGACGCACATCCTCCAATCATTATTATTCTTTTTTCTTACAAGAACTGGATTAGCTAACCAGTCGGGGTGGAACACCTCCTGAATAAACCCGGCTGCTAACAGCTTTGTAATCTCTGCCCTAATTGCCTCCTTGCGGTCCTGCGTGAATCGACGAAGCCTTTGCTTGATCGGTTTGGCAGTCGGGTTGACCTTCAAGGAGTGCTCGGCAAGTTCCCTTGGGACACCTGGCATATCGGATGGTTTCCACGCGAATATGTCGGCGTTTTCCCTTAGGAATTTGACGAGCACTTCTTCCTATTTGGGGTCTAACTCTGCCCCGATGATGGCCGTCTTCTTTGGGTCGTCCAGGTCCAGAGAGATCCTCTTCAGCTCCGTCTCCTTGCTTGGCGCGATGGCTTCTCTCCCTGGCTTCTTGGTGGGGATCTCTAGAGCGTCCTTGTCCACCTCCTGTGATGCAGCCAGTACTTGTTCCACGCGCTTGGACATGTCCAGGGCGGCTGCCGCGTTGAGAGTTTCCTGCTCGCATGTGTATGCGACTCGGACGTCTCCCAAGACGGTGATTACGCCTTTAGGTCCTGGCACTTTGACCTGCAAGTAGACGTAATGAGGAATCGCCATGAACTTGGCGAGCGCCGGCCTCCCAAGGATGGCGTGGTATGCAGTTTCAAAGTTCGCCACCGTGAACTCCATGTGCTCGGTCCGGTAATTGTTCCGGTCTCTGAAGGTAACGGGCAGTGTGATGTGCCCGAGTGGTTCCGCCCCCTCTCCCGGTATCAAACCGTAGAATGCGGACTGGGGGGGACTCAGGTCGAGAGTAGTCAGGCCGAGCTCCTTCAATGTGTTAGCAAAGAGGATGTTCAGACCACTGCCACCGTCGACTAGTACCTTGGTGAGCCGAACGTTGCGAATCGTCGGGGCTACTACCAAGGCATGGGACCCGGGCTTCGGTATGAAGTTTGGGTGATCCTCCCGGGTGAATGTGATCGGAACTTCCGACCACTTGAGGTACTCAGGTACCGGTGGTTCCCTCGCGTGCATGACCTGGCGATGGGTGAGCTTCTGCTGGCGCTTCGACTCGAACTCTGGTCCGCCATAGATCATGCGCACCACTCGGTCGGCTTCCTGGAAGTCGTCGCCGGGCTCGTCGTTTCGCCTGTCGTCTCGCGGGGAACCATCGTTCCTCTTTCTGTATGGAGGGCCTCTGTTGCCCCCAGTGAAGGCTCGCTTGAGCCCGTAGCACTCTCGCACCGAGTGCTTGTGCTTGTGGTAAGGGCATCGCTCGTCGAGCATGCGCTGGAAGTCCTCTGGAGTTACCCGGCCTCTGGATCGGTCCAGGGCGGCGACCATATCTCCCTCGCTCTTCTTCTTGCGAGGTTGGCTGTCAGTGCGTCGATGGTCGTCGTGTCGATCTTCGTCCTCGCGGCGGTCGCGCTTGCGAGTCGTCTTGTTATCTTCTTCCCAGCGACTCCTGATCTCGCTGAGCTGTTCCTTTTCCGCGATCTCTGCGTCTGCCCACGTGCTAGCAACCCGGAACATGTCATTGACAGTCGCGGGTGGTTTCCGAGTCCACTTGTGAATCAGTCTCCCGTTGGAGATGCCGCGCTGGAAAGCCGACATCACCTCCTGATCCGTGACGTCCGTGATGGAGTTGCGCTTTTCTGAGAACCTTCGCACGAAGTCGTGCAGGGTCTCGTTCTTGCGCTGCCTGATCTGACCGAGGAGCCGCTTGCTCCCGGGCCTTTCCCAGGTACCGAGATAGTTACCGATGAAAAGTTCGGTAAGCTGCTCCCAGTTGTCGATGGCGTCCTACGGGAGTCCTGCCAGCCAGTTGCGGCAGTCCTTGGTGAGCATGATGGAAGATAGTTTGCCATCACATCCTCGTCGCCGCCGGCCGCTTGTACGGCGGTGTAGTAGATCTGAAGCCATTGAGATGGGTCAGATTTCCCGTCGTACTTGTCGATGTCCGACAGCTTGAAGCCTCTGGGCCATGTCACGCTTCTCAAGCGCTCGGTGAACGACTGGAATCCGCCGATCCGACCTCTAGGGCGGGAATCGCTCGGACCCGATCTGTCTGTTGTTCTTGGGGGAGTGCTATCCCTCCTATGATCCCGGTCCCTGGGCGGGGAACGAGTCCTCAGATAGTTCCGAGTCCTGTGTGGAGTTCGGTCCCGTCGGTAGGTTCTGCTGCGCGGTGGAGTTCGATCTCTTGGCGGAGTCGGTCGCCTGGGTGGTGGAAGCACTCGTCCTCGTGGCGGAGTGCGACCGCCGTTGTTGCCGCGCCTTGGGCTACCGGAGGGGTCAGAGTAGTCTGACTCCGTCGAGTAGCCGCTCCTGTTGGGGTTACGACGGGGATTTCCATGATCCCGATCGTACTCTTCGCGCCGTCGGATTTCCTCACGGTGGCGCTCTTCGGTGCTGTTGGTGATGACGTCCCTCGCATCTCGATCTCTGTTGATCGTGGTGCGGAGGTCTTCATCACGACCCGATCCGCCGCCGGCCCGGTGTCGAGACGGACCGGGCTCAGGAGCGTCCGTGGTCGTTCTGCCTTGCATCTGGTGAACCTGGATGGAGGCGGCCTGCACGAGAGCCCTTACCTTTTCCAGGCCCGGAGTGTTAGGTGGCAGCCGGTTGATTTCCTCGTTGATAGTAACGAGGTTCTGGACCGGTGTCTCGTAGACGTCGTATCCGTTGAACTCGAACATGCCGTCGCGCATCAAGTTCCGGGTGCTCCTCCGGTCGTGCTGATCCCGTTGGCGACGATGATCTTCAGAGTGAGGCTCCTGGAGTCGAGCAGTGCCAGATCCTGACGCGGTGGCTCCGTGCGGTCGTGCGGTTCTGCGAGTCGCCCGACTGGCGTTGCGTCCTCGACGCTGGTTCCTGGCTTCAGTCGTCTCCTCAGCTGGAGTGACCTCATCTTCTGAGACAGGATTGGTTGGCGTTGCTGGCGCCACCATGTAGCAGTATGACCCGACTCCTTCTTGCGCGAGGTAGTCTTCCTCAGACTCGGAGAAGTCGGATGTGGGCGTATAACGCTCCAAACTACTCGGAGTTAGTTCTCCGAGTGATCCTAGCAGTTCCGGCTCTGTAGAGGCATCGGACACTGTGTATCCTTCCGACAGATCGTCCAGGATTGAGGGTCCCAGTAGATCTAACCCGTAGGAGTCGCTCCCAGAGAAGTAATCAGTCCGACTGGACGATGTCCTTCATCTTCTGCTTCCGAGCAAGCGCGCAAAAGCCAGGGGTCTGGACAGTAATGACCTCAGGGCTCTGGACGCGTGTTGGTTGAGCGTTTACGCTCTGTGATGACTCGGCGACTGCGACTCTCAGGAGTCGGATCGGAACCGAGTGATTGTAGATCTGTTCCCGACTGGTCTGGCCTCGCGTTTTGCGATGGGCTCAGCGGGGTAGATCTGGCACGATCAGATGCGATCGGACCGGACTGGGCCGTGATGGCCGAAGTCGGCGCCAGAGAGGAGACCTCCGTGGCGACCGTAGCTCCTGCCGCTTGGGTATCCAGGGCGGCGGTGATGATATCCCCGAACCGGATCTCGACTTCGTCGACGTCCGGGAGGTTGCAGCTGTCCAAGATCTTGACGCGATCCATCGAGCTTACCAGATTGATCTCGGCGATACCCCCTACCTGGTGCGCCACTGTCGGTGATATTATCTCTGGCAGTCTTCCACGGGGTAGCCCACGGTAAGTGATTTGTAATGCAGGGAAGATCGCAAAGATCGGAAGCAAGATGGTTAGGATGGACAGACACAGGGGTTTATACAGGTTCGGGCCGTCGACTCGACGTAATACCCTACGTCCTGTTTTGGGGTGTTGTATTGCTTGTTGAGAGATTTCGTGCTGAGGCTTGATGTGTTCGGGTGAGTCGAGTTCTTTTTGAGGGGGTCCCTGCCCACCTTATATATCGGGGGGCAGGGTTACAAGTCGGTTTGTATCCGATCCTATCTCTAAGAATCCTTTCTTTCTTTACAATAATTCTATTCCAACTAGGTTTTCTCCTTCCAGATCCTTCCTCCGTGCGCCGACTTTTCCCGCACGTCGTCAGGTCCAGAACGGTGGGCTGGGCCGCCCCCTTTTGGTGGGCTGCCAGGCTTGCTCGTGAGGTACCCGGGTACTATATCCCCCACAGTAGCCCCCGAGCACTTCTTGACCGATCGTTGGCTGTAATTGATTCTTCTTTTCTTGCATGATCCGAGTGCTCCAAGTTGTCTAAGATCTCATCCGAGTGATTTCGAAGAAGATCCGAGTGATTATGAGGAAAACCTGAGTGGTTTCGAGGAAGATCTGAGTGCATGATCAGACGCTCCTGAAAACAATTATGCAATTATGGCCATAGTGAGGGGAAGGAGTGCTCTTCTTCACGACGCAACAGCGAAGTGAATACAGTTAGCCCCCGGGCTTTGGGCAATTTTAGTATGAAATTGGCCAAAGGTCTTCAACTTTTATCCATCTGTATCTTGATCTTCAATGGTGTGCACCTCCAGGTGCACCCATTGGGTGTAGCCCCCGAGCCTTGAGCAGAATAGAATATTCTGGTCGAGGGTCAAAAATAAAATATTATGAATCTCTTTTTGAACTTAATCCATCAATGGTGTGCAGAGCAGAGCAGATGCAGAGCAGAGCACGAACGGCCGCTTCTGAGCCCGGGCCGTCTCGACGCCAGACCAGCGGTGGATCGGACCGTGATGAAGATCTTGGCGACACGATCAACAGAGACCGAGACGCGAGGGACGTCATCCGCAGCAGCGCTAAGGAGCGTCACCGCGAAGAGATCTGACGTCGCGAAGAATACGATCGGGAGCATGGGAATCCCCGTCGTAACTCCAACAGGAACGACTACTCGACGGAGTCAGAGTATACTGACTACTCTGATCCCTCCGGTAGCCCAAGACGCGGCGATGACGGCGGTCGTACTCCACCTCGACGACCGACTCCGTCGCGAGGACGAGCGGCTCCCCCACGAAGGCGGCCGACCCCGCCAAGGGAGCAGACTCCACCGTGCAGCAGAACCTACCGACGGGACCAAACTCCTCCCAGGACTCGGACCTATCGGAGGACCCGTTCCCCGCCCAGGGATCGGGATCGCAGGAGGGAGCGCACTCCCCCAAGGATGACAGACGGCTCGGATCCGAGTGGTTCCCGCCCCAGAGGTCGGATCGGCGGATTCCAGTCGTTCACTGAGCGCTTGAGGAGCGTAACATGGCCCAGAGGCTTCAAGCTATCAGACATCGACAAGTACGTTGGGAAGTCTGATCCATCCCAATGGCTTCAGATCTACTACACCGCCGTACAAGCTGCTGGCGGCGACGAGGACGTGATGGCGAACTACCTTCCCATCATGCTAACCAAAGACTGTCGCAACTGGCTAGCAGGACTCCCGCAGGACGCCATCGACAACTGGGATCAGCTTACCGTACTCTTCATCGGTAACTATCTCGGAACATGGGAGAGGCCTGGGAGCAAGCGACTCCTCGGCCAAATACGACAGCGCAAGAACGAGACCCTGCACGACTTCGTACGCAGGTTCTCGGAGAAGCGCAACTCCATCACGGACGTGACGGATCAGGAGGTGATGATTGCCTTCCAAAACGACATCTCCGACGGAAGATTGATCCACAAGTGGACTCGGAAGCCGCCCGCGACTGTCAATGACATGTTCCGGGTCGCTAGCACATGGGCGGACGTGGAGATTGCGGAAAAGGAACAACTCAGCGAGATCAAGAATCGCTGGGAAGAAGAGAACAAGACGACCCGCAAGCGCGACCGTCGCGAGGACGAAGATCGACACGATGACCATCGTCGCAGCGACAGTCACCCCGCAAGAAGAAGAGCGAGGGCGATATGGTCGCCACTCTGGACCGGCCCAGAGGCCGGGTAACTCCAGAGGATTTCCAGCGCATGCTCGATGAGCAATGTCCATACCACAAGCACAAGCACTCGGCACGAGAGTGCTACGGGTTGAAGCGAGCCTTCACTGGGGGCAACAGAGGCCCTCCCTACAGAAAGAGGAACGATAGTTCCCCAAGAGACGACAGGCGGAACGACGAGCCTGGCGACGAGTTTCAGGAGGCCGACCGAGTGGTCCGTATGATCTACGGTGGACCAGAAGGATTCGAGACGAAGCGCCAGTAAAAGCTCACCCATCGCCAGGTCATGCATGCGAGGGAGCCATCGGTACCTGAGTACCTCAAGTGGTCGGAAGTGCCGATCACCTTCACCCGGGAAGATCACCCGAGCTTCATACCGAAGCCTGTATCCCATGCCTTGGTAGTAGCTCCGACGATCCGCGACGTTCAGCTCACCAAGGTGCTAGTTGACGGTGGCAGTGGCCTGAACATCCTCTTTGCTAACACATTGAAGGAGCTCAGCCTAACCACTCTCGACCTGCGTCCCCCCAATCCTCGTTCTACGGTCTGATACCGGGAGAGGGGCAGAACCACTCGGGCACATCACACTGCCCGTTACTTTCGGAGACCGGAACAACTACCGGACCGAGCATATGCAGTTCACGGTGGCCAACTTTGAGACTGCATATCACGCCATCCTCGGAAGGCCGGCGTTCGCCAAGTTTATGGCGATCCCTCATTACGTCTACTTGCAGGTCAAGATGCCAGGACCCAAGGGCGTAATCACCGTCTTGGGGGACATCCGAGTCGCTTACACCTGCGAACAGGAGACCCTCAACGCGGCAACTGCCCTGGACATGTCGAAGCGCATGACGCAAGTACTGGCTGCATCGCAGGAGGTGGACAAGGACTCTCTGGAGATCCCCGCCAAGAGGCCAGCGAGAGAAGCCATCGCGCCAAGCAAGGAGACGGAGCTAAAGAGGATCTTGCTGGACTTGGAAGACCTGAAGAAGACGGCCATCATCGGGGCCGAGCTAGACCCCAAATAGGAAGAAGTGCTCGTCAAATTCCTAAGGGAAAACGCCGACATATTCGCGTGGAAACCATCCGATATGCCAGGTGTCCCAAGGGAACTTGCCGAGCACTCCTTGAAGGTCAATCCGACTGCCAAACCGATCAAGCAGAGGCTTCGTCGATTCACGCAGGACCGCAAGGAGGCGATTAGGGTAGAGATTACAAAGCTGTTAGCTGCTGGTTTTATTCAGGAGGTGTTTCACCCCGACTGGTTAGCTAACCCAGTTCTTGTAAGGAAAAAAAATAATAATGAATGGAGAATGTGCGTTGACTACACAGATCTCAACAAAGCTTGCCCTGAAGACCCCTTCGTTCCCCCCTCCCACATCGATCAAGTCGTTGATTCCACGGCAGGCTCCGCCCTGCTCTGTTTTCTCGATTGCTACTCAGGCTATCACCAGATAGGCCTAAAACTGGAAGACCAGATAAAGACCGCGTTCATCACGTCGTTCGGCGCCTATTGTTACAATACAATGGCCTTCAGTCTGAAGAACGCAGGCGCAACCTACCAGAGGACAATCCAAGCGTGTCTGGATCAATTGATTCCAGACATAGTAGAAGCCTACATCGATGATATCGTGGTCAAAATCATGAACCCCGAGGACATGATAGGGAACCTGACAAAGGTCTTGAACGTCTACGTAAATTCCGGTGGAAGCTCAACCCGGAAAAGTGTGTCTTCGGAGTCCCCTCAGGTAAACTACTCGGCTTCATGTTCAGCAACCGCGGCATCGAAGCAAACCGCGAGAAGATCACGGCCATCACCAAGATGCTACCACCAACCTGTCAGAAGGATGTGCAGAAGCTTACTGGATGCATGGCAGCGCTTGGTCGTTTCATATCACGACTCGGCGTCCGCGATTGCCGTTTTTCAAACTGCTCAAGAAGCAGGACAAGTTCGTGTGGGATGACGAGGCGAAACAATCTTTCCAGGAACTCAAGGATTACTTGCAGAAGCCACCCATCCTCGTCCCACCGTAACCAAGGGAACAACTTTACCTCTACATCTTTGCTACCCCCCGAGTGGTTAGCACGGTACTAGTGGTCGAGCGCCCTGAAGAAGGGCACGCATATGGAGTTCAGCGACCAGTCTACTTCGTCAGCGAGGTCCTGACCGTGTCCAAGATTCGCTATCCCCATGTGCAGAAGTTACTCTACGGAGTTCTCATCTCAGCAAGAAAGCTGAAACATTACTTTGAGGCCCATCCAATCTCGGTCGTAAGTGAAAATCCTTTAGGGGAAATACTCCATAACCGAGACGCCAGCGGCCGAATCGTCAAGTGGTCAATAGAATTGGCCGCTCACCACATAACCTTTGTTCCACGTACTGCTATCAAGTCTCAGGTTCTGGCCGACTTCGTAGCAGACTGGACAGAGAACCAAGCTCCGGCTGACAACGAGATAGTTGAGTACTGGGAGATGTACTTTGATGGCTCCCTCCAGATCAAAGGAGGCGGCGCAGGCGTACTCCTGATCTCCCCCAGTGGACAGGAACTAAAATACGTTCTTCAAATCATGTTCCCAGTATCCAACAATGCAGCCGAGTATGAAGCAGCCTTGCACGGTCTCCGCATCGCCGTATCTTTGGGCATTAAACGCCTGATGGTCTGCGGGGACTCTGCCCTGGTCATAAACCAGGTAAATAAGGATTGGTCCAGGTCCAACGAGAAGATGGATGCTTACTGCGAGGAAATAAGGAAATTGGAAGGGAAATTCTATGGCTTAGAGTTCCATCACGTGGTGCGCGACAATAACAAGGCAGCTGATGAGCTTGCCAAGATGGGTTCCACCCGTGAAGGCATCCCACCCGGAGTTTTCATCCAAGATCTTACTAAACCATCTATTAAGATAAACCCGGATGGCACGGTCGCGGAGCAACAAGTCGGAGAATCTCTGAAGTCAGCCACATTAGTGGTAGACGAAGCATTGGACTGGAGGACGCACATCATCGACTATCTTGACAGCGGCATATTGTCCTCAGAGGTCGCAGAAGGTGGAAAAGATCTGAAATCGCTCCACGAACAAATCGTGCGGCGCAGCAAAAGCTATGTTATCATCGGAGAGAAGCTGTATCGTCGATCTGGAGCCTCTCAAATCCTCCAGAAGTGCGTGAGTCGCGCGAAGGGTATTGAGCTCTTGACAGACATACACAAAGGCATCTGTGGTAATCACGCCGGGGCTAGAACCATTGTTGGTAAAGCCTTCCGGTCTGGTTTCTACTGGCCGACTGCTGTAGCAGACGCAGAAAATATTGTGCGGCATTGCCAAGGGTGTCAGTATTTTGCAAGGCAAATACACGCACCAGCACAACAGCTGCAGACTATACCAATGTCCTGGCCCTTCGCTTGTTGGTGCTTGGACATGATTGGTCCGTTCAAGAAGGCGACGGGTGGTTTTGATCATGTCTTAGTGGCTATTGACAAGTTCACCAAGTGGATCGAGGTGAAACCAGTCAAGAAGCACACGGCAGCCAAGACCATCGAATCCTTCACCGACATCACTCATCGCTTCGGAGTCCCAAATCGTATCATTACAGATAATGGTACGAACTTCGTTGCACAGGAGTTCAAAGATTGGTGCAGCGAGAGGAACATCAAGCTATGTCACGTATCTGTGGCGCACCCAAGGGCCAATGGCTAGGTTGAAAGAGCCAATGGCGAGATAATCAAAGCACTCAGGGCCCGCATATTCAAGAAGTTGAAGCAGTACGATGGACGATGGATCAAGGAGTTGCCCGCTGTAGTCTGGGGGCTGCGGACCCAGCCGAGTCGTGCCACGAAGCAAACTCCGTTTTTTCTGGTTTACGGCTCGGAGGCTATCCTACCAACGGACATCTCATACGGCTCACCCCGAGTGGAATTCTATGATGAATACGATGCGCAAGTGGCGCGAATTGAAGACCTCGATAGTATCGAGGAGAAGAGATTGGCCGCCCAGATCCAAGCCGCGCGTTACGCTCAGGTCCTTCGACGATATCATGATCGAACCGTCAAGCAGAGGTCTTTTGAAGCAGGCGACTTGGTTCTGAGAAGGAAGCAAGACACCAAGGGCGCGCACAAGCTTGTGTCCCCCTGGGAGGGACCATACATCGTCAAGACAGTGAGTCGCCCAGGCTCATATCGCCTCATGACGGAAGACGGAGTAGACATCCCAAATCCGTGGAATATCGAGCACCTACAGCGTTTCTACGCCTGATTCAGTTATGTATTCATCTTTTTATTTCTTTAAGATATTTTTCCTCGAGTGGTTTTTTGTGGATAATCATCCCAGTTTCGACTCGGCAGAATCATAAATGTCATATGAGTTATCAATAAAGTTGATTTCATCTCCCATCTACATCATATCTACTACTCGAATTTCCTCTTTCGCGTCACGCACATAAAGTATGAGTGGAACAAACTTTAAATCGTGGGGGAAAGTACTCGCCAAGTCAAAGCTCTACACGCACGACAAAGCTCGGCAGCATGAGACTAAGGCGAACGATGCTAATGTACTCCGTAACAGGTCAACCACTCAGAAATTAAGGTCAGCGCAGAAAGAAAGGGAGTAGTACTTCCATAAAAACTTATATACAACAACAAAGGATTAAACATTGTTCAAAACTACTGCTATTGTCACATACTACAGATTTTTTGCCAAATTTAACTTGCAGGGTCACCACCACCAGAAGGGCATGCAACATCAGTGTCATTGACAACGTCCTTAGACAGAACATTGGCGATCGGCTCCACTTCCAGCAGCAGCCTGCTCATATCATCTTCAGAGGTGCTAGCAGCATACCCGCTGCCGAGTGGTTCCAGATCTGACGATGGGAACAGCGACTTCAGGATGGCCAAGACATGCCCGCAACTGGCCTGGCTGATGGAGCGAAGCTGGCGCCGAAAGAAACGTGGAAGCGCCCGAGTACGGTCGAGGATAGAAGCTGAAGGTGATGCTGCCTCCGGCTCGACCTCCTCCGCCACCACTCGAACAACATCTTCCAGCGCGCACTTCTCGGTGCGCAGTGCCTCCGCCTCGCCTTCCAGACGAGTCACCTTAGCAGTGAGTTCTGCAAATTGGGCCATAATCCGGACCCGGTAATCTACAAAAAGTCAGATCTGGACAGTATGTTCACGTCTGACATAAAAAGAATAGCATACCTCTAAGCTCCTGTGCGGCTTGAGCTTCATTGAGCTTAGCCTGTTCCACCTCTCCGCGAAGATCGCGGACGGTGCGCTGGGCTTCCTCCAACTCGGCCCGGTGTTGGGACACAGCGGCTTCACTAGCTGACATAATATACTTATATTAGGTATGGTCAAGGAAACCAAAGTATAAAAATACAACGGTAAGACTGATTCATACCCTGCGTCGCCTGAACCAGCTCGGCTTCAAGCTCAGCCACTCGGGTCACCAGGGAGTCGGCCTTAGCTGCTGCAGGAACAAGCCTTTGAATCTACGAGGTTTTGGCCTCGGTATCGGCATTTATTTCCTACAAACAATCGTCAGATGACACAACAACCAAATGTACCACTCGGTACTCTACTTAAATAGGAAAGGTGGCTCAGGAATACCTCGGCCATCAGTCCCAGGCGACGAAGGAGCGACTTGAACTCCGCCAAAGGTGTCAGAGCGGCACCATCACCCGGAGTCACGACCGCTGCCGGAGCAACTTCGACCTCTGCAATCTGGGGCCCCTCCATCGTCGCAGTCTGCTCAATCACAGGAGCAGGCTGGGGGCTACACAGGGGAAGAGTAGGCAGTACGGTTGGCGACGCTTGAGCAGGACTCGGCGGAGCCGGGGTTGATGCGCGTGGTGATCCTTGTGGCGGCTCCACAGGCTGATCACTAGGAGGATCAGCCGAGTGGGAAGATACTTCTGGCACTTGGATCGCTGGGATCTCTGTCTCGCCGACTGGTCGCGGCGCAGAGCCCGCAAAGGGGATCTCAGACGGCGTGCTGCAGGACAAAGCAAATAAGGAGCAAACACAGGAAAACATAAAAGTCAATAAAATGTTGAGAATATCTCTTACCGAGTAGATACGCGCACTTTCGGGCGCTTTCCTTTCCGAGTGGGGGAAGGAAGGTCCCTTGGACTTGCAGTACGCAAAGGTACTATGGCAAGGGGAGAATGCTCTGAGCTAATAAGTGAGGGCGGGATTGATGACCCGGCATCACCACCTTCGTCATCATCCGAGTCTGATGACTCGGTGAGGATGAGTTGGCGACGGCTCGGCGCATCCCCAATCACGACCCCCGTTGAAGTAGAGCTCTTTCGCTTCCTCGGGACGACGGCAGCTTTGCCACCACTCGGCGACAACACATCCGGAGAAGGGGAGGATGACAGACTGATATCCGAGTCATTCAAGTCATCCTCAGCTCCTCCGAGTGCTTCTTCAGCAGTACCGGCCCTGCGCGACGCCGGCTGGTCAACTCCCTTCGGCATCTCAGGCAGAGGGGGGATTGAGACAAAAGCAGCTCCACCCTGCATTTTAAAGTTGGGTTCAGTTCTTCATCGAGATTACACCCAATGGGTGGTATCGACCGGCGTAACCTTGATATTCTTGCTGGTTCTCTTTGTGGAGGTGCCGGTTCTTCGCTTAGCCAATTTTCCTATGGAGATATCTTCAGCCGATGGGGCATGATATCCGATATGGGGAGTATCGGTTATGGTAGCATATTGGATCAGCCAACCACTTCTGCTTTTCTCAGGAAGAGAGATCCGTTTTTCCTGCAAAAGAGGAGAATTAGCAATCGAAATGGTAAAGAGTTGGAAATTCTTTGTGACAAAGGTACCTTGTGTTTGGTCGTGTGGGCCGGATCGAATATTCTGCAATATAAAGAGGCTGGCTCGCAGAATAGGTGTTGAGACCACTCCTCCCACCAGTTCTTGAAGGCCGGTGTGGTTATGGAGGTGATGCTTGCGAGTTTCCATGTAGCCAAATCGGACATATCGAAGTCAGGGACTCGGTCCAGGAGACGGCAGAAGGCGAGACCGTTTTCGACATGGGTTTGATAACCGATTTTATCAGCAAAATATAGCTTGATCGGAGCTTGGATGAAACCCAGTTGCCTTGCTATCACTGAATGATAGTAGAATTCATAGGCATTGTCATCATTGGCCACGGGGAGAATATTCGGACGGATCATCTCCTTGAAGATCGACTTCATGTCATCATCCGATAGGATCGAATCCAGATGAACGATGACCGGATTTTCGAAGGAGCTGTTTGGGTCCTCATAGGCGAACCAAATCAGATATGATTCTTTGAGGCCATTGTAGAAGCATTTGAAGTAGGTGACCAACCGATTTGGGGACATCTTGTCACCTTCGAGAGTTGCGGCGGCCTCCCCAAAGGATGAGCATCGGCGATGGATGATTTTTGCCCCATCTATCTGATCCGATGGAAAGCCTTGGTTGAAAAGATCCACTTTCCTAGCCTTGTGCATGTATAGGTTCAGCCATAAATTGATGAACCACCAAGGACCGCCTAGACATGATATCGGTTCTCCTTTTCTCAAAAGGACCGATACTTCATGTAACAGTCGATAGACCGATCCGAGGAGATATTTGCCAAGTGGGAGGAGGTTGCCCGATGCTAAGAACTCGGCTGCTCTTTGATACTTGATGCAAGGGCCAAAGGCTTTGCCACAGAAGACAAATTTCTCCAGCCACATCATGAGAAAGGCCGAGTATTCTCTGTGGTCAATCGGTCCCTGATCCTTCGAGTACGTGGACATATAGAGACCCCGACCCATTCTTGCTACTTTGAATTTGTGAGTGGGCTTTGCTAGGTTATCGAATCGGTTTGTGGAAGTAATGTTCAAACCTGTCAGCATGACCACATCAAGGAGAGAGGGGGACATTGGTCCATGACCGAACATGAAAGCATTCAAAGCATCAGGACCAGAAGTGAGAGGTAGCTATCAAGAGCGGTTCGTTCTTTCTGATGTCCGATATGGATAGGGTGAGACATTGACCGATCTGGTAAGTATCCCAATCGGATCGTTTGCTGCTCATCCGGAGATACCAATCCCTCCATCCTGGGATAAACTATTGGCCAAGATCGAAATGCATCTTTCCATGAGGAAACGGGATCCGATAGGCTCTTATAAGGGAGGCTATTGGTTTCCAAATTGATAAAATCGGTTGGATCTTCGCTACCGATCGGTCCTAAGATGGAAAGGCCAGGGGTCTCTGGGATGGGAACCATGATCTCGTTCGTAGATCCCTGAAGAGAAAAGGCAAAAGGGAAGGGATTCGAATCTATGAGGAAATGCGGAGATGCTTTGGGAAACGTGAAGAACAACGAAGAATAGGGAGCAACGGGATTGAAATTTGTTACCTGGGGGGCAGAGGAGCTTGAAGCCATTGCGATCTGCCGGGTTGGACGAGTCGTCCAAGGGGAGTTGGTGATGTTGGTTGAGGTGAGTCGCCAGCGATGATCTCTTGCGCTTGAGGGCTCTGAAGACGGGAGGCAGTGGCGAAAGACGGAACGGCGGCTAAGAGGAGGAAGAAGAGGCGGAGGGAGTATTTATAAGACCGCGCCTGTGGGGGTAAATGAGGAATTTCGTGTGGTTGGATTGAAAATCAGGGTTCCGTGTGAAACGGTAACAAATCGAAAGGGTCCGAGAATTTCGGGACAATATGGACATCTTATCCCGAAACTGGGGGGCATGTGTTGATGGCGTTTTTTGACACGTGTCAGGGCCGGCGTCCGAAGAGATTTTGCGAGATTTGAGTTAAAGTCAAGGAAGGAGTCTGAGTTGGAATCGGTTCGAAGTTGGATCGAACTTGAGGCTACAAGATTGAACTTGGAAGGTTGACCGATCGCATCCAAAGGACCGATCAGGGGCGTCGTGGGCTTTGGGCTGATTTGGGGCTGTTGTGGGCCAGTTTTTTATTAAGAGTATTAGTTATGTAGTTTCTTTCTTTCACGTCAAGTTTGTTTATGTCGTAATCGACTAGGAGTTTGTAATTCCAGAGTATAATATGAGCCCTGAGGATCGTGAGAATTCTAGATACACATCAATACAAAAAACATTTACTACTTCGCATTTACTACTCGCAATTTATTTACAAGTCGGCGACTTCGCCAACCTTTTCTCTTTCACGAGTTCTCCTGGGCCAGTTGAGGTGATCCAGATCTTCAAGGCTTGCTCGTGAGTTCCGCTTCTACTGAGTAATATCTAAGCTTTAGCATCGGGCGCATCGCTGTTGCTTCGTTTAGATTTATTCGACAGTTATCGGTATTTGCTAGATCTGCAAGTATTTTCTTGTTGTTTTAGCTTTTACCGCCATCTATCCAGCTTAGGGTTTTATCTAATCGGCTCTGTGTAAGGCGTAATCTTGAGATTTATCTGATAGCTGATTAATATTGCTCTAAGTGTTGCTTCGCTAAGCTCCATCGGATCACTTCACGGTTGTCTTATATTGCTTAGTCATCAATCGGCTCCCTGCTGTTTGATTTATCTGAATCGGCTCCCTGTGCTGTTTCAATATATATCGGACCGATTCTTTATCGTTCGATCTCATTAATAAGAGAATCGGCTCTTCAGCTGTTTCTTAACGTCCGATTTTTTTTATCCTTGTCAATCAATAGGTCAACAGGTCAGATTGACTGGCACGCCCCGGATTTCAAGGCCACGCCTTCGCTTGTGTGTTTACGCATCTGTTCTCGCCTGATTTTTGCGTCAACAGAAACCAAAACATGTTTTAATGGATAAAGTAAAAAATATTAACGACATGTCATCATATGGACCAAGACATGTTTTATGGCTAAAGGAAAAAATATTAACCACATACCATGATATGTTTACTATACTTTTTATAACATTAATCATCCCTTTTGTAGACACGTGATACCATGATATGTTTACTATACTTTTTATAACATTAATCATCCCTTTTGTAGACACGTGATTAGAACTTTGCTTATTCCTTCTTATGCGTCTGGCAAGCCTCTTTATTTTTCTTATGTGTTGTATGACACCGACTCATACTCTTGCTTTCTATCAAGAAAACAATAATTTAATCTCATTTCATTTTATTTTTGAATTGATATGTTTGTTAGGTGTATTTGATAGAGGGTTTTCCTTGTAGTGTAAGCTTGTTTTGAGCTTCATATGGGCTTAGGTTCGGCAATTTTTTTCTTATTTCTTTCCTGTCGGTGATAGTCCTTTGACATAGTGTGCGCGGCTAGCTACGATACTAAAATCTGAAATAGAATCTGAAATAGATAGACCGGACTATTTTTTTTTCAACAGATCCACGATTCTTTATTTGGCTTTTCGATAAAAGAGTTGGTAATTCAATATGTACTTTCATGCTACTAGCAGAAGGGCACGTGCCACAGGCACATGTTTTAAAAAATTATTAAATTGATGATGTAGTCAACATGGACTCTTTAGATTAATTTAGAGCGTTCGATCATCATAAAATCTGACGGTGCAGGAGTAACGTAGTCAACTTGGACTCTTCAGATTAATCTAGAGCGTCCGATCGTCTATCATAAAATCCGACGGTATTGGAGGGGTAAGAGTAACCTGGTACTTGACATCTTGTGGAAACGAAGTCAAAGCCATATAGGAAACACCGGTCAATTTGTTTCAGTTTGAAGACATTGAGTCCGAACCAGATAGTAAAAATCAATATGATTATTTTTAAATTTTTAATTGCTGAATTTATGTTATTATTTATATATTAGATGTGGAAACATATTTTTTAATAGAACCGTGGAAACATATATATATATTATATGAAATCAAATTAGATGGAAAAACATTAGTTAACTTTTTTTTGTCCGTTGGGACAAATAAGTCAGTCCGATTGTACAAAACTAAAGCACAAACAATCTAATAGGCACAATTATTTATTAACTTTTAATTCTGAATTTATATTATTGGATTCTTTGTGATAATATAGACCGTCAGATCTTTATAAAATCCGATGGTCTATATTCTTCTCTTTTTTAGATTAACGTGGAATTTTCTAGACCCTCTCGGCGAATTTGGTTGCTCCTTTTGCTCCTGTTTTAATAAGATAATAATAGATTGACCAGAGGTTAAACAATTAATACATTCACTATTGAATTTTTTTAGAAATTAGATACATATTTTTACGAGACCATAGATTTTTATCATGTGGAGGATAACATTGTGCATCTAATCAAGTTCATCTCGTTTAAATTGGAAATATATTTATTTTTCTATAAATTTTGCATAATCTTGAATACACAAGTACAAACATGAATATGCTACTTATCTTGTACTGTGCTCAGCTTGGCGTGGGTTCATATGACGCCGAGGTACATCACGTCGGCGTTAATTCAGCAGACGCCGAGCTTTTCACCAATAGCGACATGCTGGCGCTGACGTGGATGTAAAGATGGCAACGGGTACCCGCAACCCGACTACCCGACGGGTTTTACCCGACAAGAAGGCGGGTGTGGAGAGATATCTTCACCCGCGGGTATGTTAATGGGTAGAAATCTTTACCCATCGGGTATGCGGGTGCGGGTGCGGGTGGGTAGTACCCATACCCGCATACCCGTGGGTAAAATATACCCGCCTAAAGTATGTAATAAATTCATAAACTTGCACATAATTAGTTAAGGATGACTTAGTATTGGTAACTAACTAATAATTTCATGATTTATCAGACTATTAGTTGGTTAAGAATTGTCATTTGCCTTTTTTATTTACTAAAATTGATTTATATGTGTGCTTTCTCATGTATTACATTTATGATTCTAATACTTTACCATTGGTATGCTATCGGGTACGGGTTACCCGACGGGTAAAAAAACCCGCGCGGGTGCGGGTATGAGAAAGAACTTGTACCCGAATGCGGGTACGGGTTTTTTAACGAGTAGAGTTGCAGTTGACGGGTGCGGGTATGGAAGGGCACTACCCAGCGGGTAGTACCCGTTGCCATCCTTACGTGGATGGGTCAACGTTCTTCCCAGCGACGCCAAGCCACAGACCTCGGCGTGCTCGAGTTGCACGCCGAAGAAAGGGTCCATTTTAAAAAAAATGTTTCATTGAAGGTCTAAATGTAAAAATACTTTTTGAAAGGGTCTATTTTGGAAAAACAAAACCACGAAACTTCCTCCTCTCCTCCGCCTCCGCCTTCCCCTTCCTCCCAGGCAGCCCCAAACCCACGAAATCCTCCTCGGCTCGCCGCCGTTTCCTCCTCCTCCCGCCCCGCCGCCGTTTCCTCCTCCTCCGGCCGCCCAATCCCGAGCCACAGCGGGAATCGGAGCTGCGGAGCAGGATGCCGCCGAAGAAGGCCGCCCCATCGAAGGCGGAGCTGGCCAAGAAGCAGAAGGTCGTGGAGGACAAGACCTTCGGTCTGAAGAACAAGAACGTCCAGAAGTACGTCCAGTCCCTGCACCAGGCCGTCCAGCCCAAGCCCGACGCGACCAAGACCGCCGTCAAGGTACCGGAGAATGCTCAGATCGAAAGCCCCTCTTCTGTCGCTTCTTCCTCCGATTGCCTAGCTCTTCTGATGTGTCTTTTCTTTGATGTGGATGTGGATGCGTGTCTGCAGAAAAAGAAGGAGGAGAAGGCGCGCGAGAAGGAGCTCAATGATCTGTTCAAGGTCGCCGTCAGCCAGCCCAAGGTCCCGGTCGGTACGGCATCTTATCCTTGCGCTTAGGCATCTTAAGTTGTCCCATCTTAGATAAACTGTATAGCTCGTATCGGTTTACTTGTGGATGAAATGAGTTCCACACAGTTCCATTCCATGTCATTTCTAGTATCAAAGTGGTCTGCGCAATATTACCATTACCAATTGATAACGTTTACCTAATTTGTTCAATATAAGTTTTGTATTGTGAAATGCTGACACCTTAGAGCTCTTTCATGCCCTGTAGAGTGGACACAAATGTAGCGAGTTATTAGAGCAACTCCAGTGGAGCCTCTAAATTTGAGCCCCTATTTGATGGAAATAGAGGGCCTCCATTTTTAGGGGCTAAGAGCAACTCCAGTGGAGCCTCTAAATTTGAGCCCCTATTTAGTGAAAATAGAGGACCTTCAATTCTAGGGGCCCTATACCAAAATTTAGCGGCCTCCACAAAATAGTAGCCCATTTAGAGGCCCTGCTGGAGTTGTTTTTTCCACTGAGAGACTAAAACAAGGGATAGAGGGCCATTTAGGGGCTCGGCTGGAGACGCTCTTAGGATGGGTACAGCATGGGAGTTCTACGAGTTGTGGCTGCTATCTTGGTGACACCCTGACAGATGTTGATGCCTCAAATTATGCTCTGCAGGTGTTGATCCCAAATCAATATTGTGTGAGTTCTTCAAAGTTGGTCAGTGCCAAAAGGGTTTTAAGCGCAAGTTCTCACATGACCTGAATGTCCAGAGGAAGGGTGAGAAGGTTGATATCTACACAGACAAGTGTGATGCAGGTATTGAACAAACATGGTTGGACTATCACCTTCTTCTGTTCAAATGGTTCGTATAAATTCATTTCTATTTGTTATGGCCAGAAACCATGGAGGACTGGGATCAGGAAACTCTCGAGAAAATTGTTGAATCAAAAAAGTATCAGCAGAACAAACCTACTGATATTGTATGCACTAACCTGAGCCTATTTGCAGTCATTCTCTAATTCTTTCCTGTTAAGTGTTGCATCACCTTTTATATTCCTTTGCACATTATGTTAATATATCTATATTTATCAAGTTTCAGGCTAGTTAGAATTGTTGTTATACATCGTGGTTATTATGTTTGAAGCATTCATGAGTTGAAATCATATTTAAGCAACTTTATATGTCTCTAGAAGGTTATACTAGTGAACTGTTATTTGGTAGAAAAGATTCATACCTTATATGCTGAAAACTGAATGCAAATGTTTAGGCAATTTTTCATAAGTGCATTTAAAAAAAAAGATTTACCTTGCTGTCTTATTCTGATGTATTGGGCTAGGGCATCTGAACTAGTGTTCCAATTTTTATTTAGACTGGACTATATCATCCATAATCAGTGTTTTTTTTTTTTTGCCATCAGTTGGTAACATGAATTTATTTACACTGATGTTTATTTCTTTAAAGACATAGTACAACCTTTTCTTTGGCCATTAGTTGGTAATATGAATTTATTTACAAGAGTGTCTTGTGTACTCAGTCTGCAAAGTGTTGTTACATAGGGAAACATTTTGCTAATTTGTTTGTTCTGTGCAGGTCTGCAAGTATTTTCTTGATGTCGTGGAGAAGAAACAGTATGGCTGGTTTTGGGTTTGCCCAAATGGTGGTAAAGATTGCCACTACAGGCATGCCCTTCCGCCTGGATATGTACTGAAATCCCAAATGAAGGCATTACTGGAGGAAGAGAGTGAAAAGATGGTTATTGAAGATGAAATTGAAGATCAAGTAAGTGAAGTCTAATAGGCATAAATTCTCTTGAACTGCGGAGTTCCTGTTCCCTTCATTCATGTTGTGTAGCTGGATTCCTTAATGCTGTTATTACATATTGTCTTGTTATATTGGTTTCACAGCGTAAAAAGACAAAGACTACCACCCCTATGACCACAGAGTTGTTCATGGAATGGAAGAGGAGGGAGGCAGAAGAAAGAGAGGCTGGCCAAGCTGCCTTGAAGGCAGAGAGGGCTAAGAATGATCGCATGAGGTAACCTTCTTTTCTTTTAGCTAATTGTTTTCTGCTCTTTTCAATGTACTAACTGTGGTTATACTTGTTTCCAGTGGCCGTGAGTTGTTCATGGCTGATGCAAGTGTGTTCGTTGATGATGCGGAAGCATATGAAGTCTACGAGAGAGAGAGAGGAAGAGCCTGAGGCCAACGAAGAATCAGTAAATTTACCTTCCTTTGATGATATTTGTTCCATTTTTAGTAGGCATGGTCAAAGCGTTGATAGGTCAGTAAGCCAGTAAGATAAGTGTTTGAGACTGTGAAGACCGGCACCTGCCCTGGCCCCACCCATGCCATGACACAAATTATCCAACTGCCCACCCAAATGGAAATAAAGTGGAAGTGTTTAAATCTCCAGCTATAGGCTGGCTTTAGCAGCAGGACTCTAAAACAACTAATAGCGGAGCTAAATTGGGCTATAGCCACTAACACATGGACCCAAATAGCAGTACTCTGCCTCAAACTGATATTGACGGCTATAGTGGCGTGGCATCTATATCTGTAGATTTAGAACCGCTGAAAATACCATGAAGGTGTTCTGTACCTTAAATCTTGATGAAGGAACACGAGAGTGATTAGGCTGAAGAAACGTATCTTTCTTGATCCTCACACGGTTTACTATATCCATTCTATGCCCATCCATCATCTTGGCTTCCAAAATGTCCAAAACATAAACTGGATGTTGCTGGTTCAGATCTAGACTTGGTCGTAGCTCGATGTTTCCTTTTTCCTTCTCTCTCCATGTGATAGAAGATCAAAACATCTGAGATGGCTCTTAAGTAATGTCTAGACTCAGGAAATATAATTTCTGTAACTGTTCTAAGTGAGCACCAGGAGAATGCACAGGTGGCCATGTACTTGTGCATACTCATTTAGTGCAACCTTTTGATGCATTTAAGAATAAACAAAACAAGAAGTGACCTGGCATCTTATCTGAACAGATTCTTCGGAGTGCAGAGAGATTTATTTCTCACACCTAATATTATTCTCAGATAGAATGTGTTACTGTTGTGATAATTTTCACAAGCTATATCTCTTACCCTATGCTGAAAGATTCATTGGCCTGGAATTAACCTTTCGAATAGTTTCTAGTTAAAGGTGTTAAGATTTATCTCTTACCCTATGCTGAAAGTCGTTATCTGATATCACATTTATCTTAGTTTAATGAAATTGAAATGTGTATTCTGGATAAGGAACTTTTGTTGTCTAGTTTCTAGTTAAAGGTGAATTACTTTCAGTACCTTGCGAATGGCCCAATTCAGCATGCTAAGCATGGAATTTGACAGATGCGTTGATAACACATACATATATTTGCAGGGTGGTTTGCAAATTTGCAATTAACTTGCACAGTATCTATGTTCTCTCATAGTTCTATACTAATATGTATTTTTTGCCTCCCATGTGACAGAGCAAGAAAAGTCAGGATGCAGGAGTTCGTCGACTTCTAATGGCAAGGAAGTTGAGGAGCCAGATGACGAAGATATCGATATTGATGATAATTTGGACATTGACGAATTAAATGAACTCGAAGCAAGTCTGTCGAGAACCTCCATCCAAATCCGAGAGTCTGGCGAGGGAACATCATCTTGAGCAGTATTACTGTGGAAGATGAGAAGTAGCTCTCCATTTTTGGGCTCCCAAACCAATCAAGTTGCTTTTAAAAACAGAGAAGTGGAGCGTAGATGCAAGTGGATTTTACTGTTCACTAGCGATCTTGAAGGAGTAATGATCAACGAATGACCCCCCAGTGTTATGATTACATGACAATTGATGTTTGCTGTGTGCCCTTTTATCCTGTAACCCTTTTGGCAGTTTGAGAATCTACAAAAGTGATGTACAGCAAAGAATTTTTTAGATCATTGGTATCTCACCTGAACAGGTATGTCTGTTATCTGCTGTTCAGATGGTTCGATATTAATAGCAAGCATGCCTTCTGTTCTCAAATATTGCATACATTGCCTTTTAAAAAACAGCTATAAACTTTGTTGAGAAGAGAATGTCTTCAACTGCTAGTTGTTTATATGACAAAATTAACAGAATGGAAGTCACTGAAGGTGCATATTCTACAAATTTACAAGTTTGATGGTCAAAATTATGAAACCACTAACATCATAGGGTAATGGCATTCGAACCAATTTTGTGCAAACATTGTGTCTTTTACCCACATTCTGCTCAAGATTGTAGTTGTGTCTCATGTTATTCCTTATTTCTAATGCAGGCGGAGGAGAAATTTGGCTACCTTCTAGAATCTTTTGACATGGGTGCTCCTACACATGGTACTTCATCTAATATTGTTCTTAATTGTAACAATACAGCTTGCAGAACTATCTTTTCTCGTGTTAAGTTGCTATTCCTCAGACTGTAGCAACCCTTTTAGAACTGTCTTTTCTGGTGTTTCGGACTATAACTTGCAGAACTATCTTTTCTTGTTATATATCTTCTGACAGTTCTTGATTATAAGATAGGCTCATGCTCATTATACAGTAATTTATATCATGCGTTGTGCATAATATTTGCTGTTTTTGTTTCCTTATCAATTTGGTATATCGGAAATTTTACTGCAGGAGGCATTGCCTATGGATTGGATCGGTTGGTGATGATCTTGGCTGGTGAGAGCTCAATCCGTGATGTGGTAGCATTCCCCAAGACCACGACGGCCCAGTGCGCAGTGACCAAAGCACCATATGCTGTAAGACCCTCAGCAACTGAAGGATCTTGCCTTCCCGAAGTCTTCTTCATGCGATGCTGTTCAATTTTTTTGGGTTTGAAGAACAACTATAGCTGGAGCCTTGGTCCTCTATATTTTGAGCGCATTCTAGTTTTGCATGGTAGGGAATGCGCTTTATTCATGAGAATTTTCTGACTGGAAAATCTATAGAAGTTTAACACGTTAAGGGCCTGTTTGGAACGAAGGAAATGAAAACACAGGAAAGGAAAAAAACGCAGGAATAGAAAAGAAGTATAGTAGGAAAACAAAGGATTGGAACAACACAGTTGTTTTACAAAGACGACGTTTGGAACACAGGAATCGGACGCATAGGAATTTTTATAGAAGTAGGAAATAAAGCTTTCGCTTAACCACTATTTAAATTCATTTTAAGGACTAGTATTCAATTCATTTGCGGGGTGTATGGCCCAAAACAGATGGCAGGTGTTGCCGTGCTGGGATGCACGCACGTGTTTATCTGCTTCTCTTATCCACTCGTTCTTCTCCAGAGTCCAGATGCACATCGTTATCTTTCAGTCCAGAAAAAGAAAAAAAAAAAAGCTAAACAAGAGAAGACATCAGAGTTTTCCAAGATCTCATTTGCCCCTTCATCGATCTCAATCCTGAGGGCGGCTTTGGTGGAAGCGGACGGCAAGATTGGCGCTCTTGTTTTTCGGCGCTAACCACGGTGTAGCATGCGAGGAGGCGAGGAGTTCAACCTCATGCAGCGGAGCTGCCGGTGACACGATGTTGTCAACCTAGTCGGAGAAGATGACTCCAGCAACTCGGGTAGGCATTGATAATGAGATACATATACTCTGGTTAAGCAAAGTTGTTAGCTCTTCCTTCACGCGCAGAAACATTTCCAAGGGATTGGACTGGATGTTTTATTCCAGAGGAAAGGGAAGTATCGATCCTCCATTCCAAACGCAGGACGACGTAAGCAAAATATAGGATTCCAATTCCTTTGAAATTCCTTTAAAAAATCTCCATTCCAAACAGCCCTAAAGCTCTGGGTCCTGTTTGGATTGAGAGGGTAAATATTTGCTCCAAGACAAATGTTTTACCTTTTCTATTTGTCCCTAATAAATTTGCTCCTTAGTGTTTGGATTGAGGGGTAAATATTTACCCTAGGCCATTTGAATTGGATAGCTCGTGTTGGCACATCACAAGCAGGCGCTCTTGGCGCCAAAACACATAAAGCGTACTGTTGTTCCTGCCCAAGAATCAACTCGTGAATTCTAAAAAAAAAAATCAACTCGTGAATTGCAAGAATCAACCGGTAAATATTCGTACTGCTGTTCCTGCTCTTGGTGCCAAAACGCATGAAGCGCCAAAATCAACACATGAAGCGCCAAAACACCATCTGAACTGTGCTGAGTTTACAGAAAACTTATTTAACAGTCCACCGACATACATTAGGACATGAGGGGAGTTGGAGAGGTTTTTGTGAGCCCACTAGATATATGTCCCAGTTTATATTGGAAAAAGTCTCAGTTTGACACTTTGTAGGGCCAAATGAAATTTCATGGCAAAACAAGATGGCTCCACGTCAGCGATCCGCGTCGAAAACGCATCCCAGCCGTTCAGCCAAAGAAGCATCAACGGCCCACACGGAGGTAGCGATCCACGGCACCTGCCACTCAGAGCCACGATTTCTTGGTGAAATTTTTCGCTTCCAGAGCCAATTCCTCGTTTCGTGACCGATCGGCGCGGTGGTTGGTGGTTGCGGCTTACCCGTGGAAAATCCCACCCTCCCACCCCGATTCGAGGAAACCACCCAAATTTCCCACAATTTGTGACTAGTTCAATCTCAGCGAGGGTTGCGGAGAAATTGTTTCCGTGTAAAATTCCGGAAGCTGAATTGGATTTAGTTCACGGAGGCGACGGAGGGGATTGCTCTCTGATAAGGGTTGTCGGGCTTGTCCTGGCGTAAAATTCCGGCATCAGATCCGCAATCCAGGAGTGGTGAATTCGATTAGTGGATCTAATTGGGGAAGGCTTGTCCTAAACCGAATCCACAAGTTTGACATGGGCAAGGAAGATGGTACTTCGGGCGAAAAGCTTTATGCCACAGCAGTTGAGGTGGATGGCATTCGTCGCACCTTGGATGACTTCATGAAGAAGCAGGAAGCCCCAAAATGATACACTATCTACAAGTTTGAAAAAGA
The DNA here is from genome assembly GCA_015476505.1 of Urochloa ruziziensis. Classification (NCBI taxonomy): domain Eukaryota; kingdom Viridiplantae; phylum Streptophyta; class Magnoliopsida; order Poales; family Poaceae; genus Urochloa; species Urochloa ruziziensis. Next base: position 40,073,070 of record CM027122.1, read on the forward strand.
TATTAGGAAGTCTGAAAAGTACTTTGAGATGGTGGGAGTTCCAACTGAAGACAGAATTAAAGTTGCTATTTTATACCTGGAAGGTACAGCGGAATATTGGTGGAGAAGCACAGGATGCACTCCAAACTCACTTCCATGGCACCAATTCTGCAGAATGGTGGAGGATAGATTTAACAAAACATCTGAATATGAAATTATTGGTCAATTCCATGACTTGAAACAAACTGGGACTGTCACAGAATATGTAGACAAATTTGAAGAGATGGTTAGCTTAGTCAGAAGGCACAATCCATCTTTGCCAGACTCATACTATGTTTCTAGTTTCATTGCTGGCCTTAAAGATTATATTCAGTATCACATTCAATGCTACAAGCCACCATCTCTTGTCAAAGCTTATTGGTATGCTAGAAGACTAGAACAAACTCAGCCTCCTCCCAGGAGATATCTTTCTTTCAATCATCAGCAAAGAATACAGAAACCATGGAACAATGACAGAGAAAACAAGCACGATGCAAAACTGCCAAACCCCACCATTGCTGAATTAAGAGCAGCAGGGAAATGCTTCAAGTGTAGAGAGCCGTGGGTACCAATTGTGAGGACCAAGCTCGAGATGGAAGAATAACTAGTGGGAAATTAACAGAAATAGCACTGAACTACACGCAAGAAACAGGCAAAAGAGCAGCTGCAAATCACTTAATTGAAGGAAATAGTACAGGAACCTCAATTACAGCCCGTCGCCAGGGAGACGACGAGATCCACAGCTAACCCTACCAGGACTTAACCTGGGCCCTGTTTAGATGTTTCGTGAAATTTTTTTCGAGCGTGTTCCCTCCCATGCATGGCATATTAAATGTAGTCGAAAAAAATAACCTATTATATGGATGGAGTGTACTTCGCGAGACGAATCTAATGAGCCTAGTTAGGTTGTGATTAGACAATAAATTGCTACAGTAAACATGTGCTAATGACGGATTAATTAGACTCATTAGGTTCGTCTTGCGATGAACTGACATAATCTGTAATTAGTTTTGTAATTAGTCTATATTTAATACTTCAAATGTGTGCCCGACATACTGTAAATTTTTTTCGCGAAACATCTAAAGGCGGCCCTGTTTCTTACGCCATATCTATTACAGATCGACCATTCCCCTAAATAGACGGTAGATGGATTGTTTATACTGAAGGTTAAAAGAAAAGTAACTGTTACACATCCAAAAACGGTAAACAGCCATATGGTAACTGTAGGTAGAATCATGAGCCGTTGATCGGAGTTTAATGGATATCAGACGGTCACGATGAAGTCGCCCAACCGTTACTCTTGCTGCCGACTTGCACTTCTTCTATTCTGATGAATTGAATCAACCGGTTCCTGACACCAGGTTCTCAGCCCAGCGTGCGCCAGCGACGGCGGCGGCGGGATCCGGGTCCGCTCCTCGCCGCCGATGGACCAGATGCGGAGGGAGCGGGAGCAGGGCCACCTGCTCAACATCGCCGTCGACGGCTGCTTCGACCTTCACGCCAGCGTCCGGGTGGATGGTATGGTTATCTCCCTCTCTCCTCTCCTCTCCTCCCTTCTCAGATCTAGATCCACACGCACGCTCGATGCCCCCCTCCCCCAAGGTCGCTCCATTCTGTCTCTCCCACGACTACACCACACACTAGTGTCTGGGTTTCTGATTTCTAATGGTAGCTGTTGTGTGAATGCGGCAGAACACTCACAAGCCGTTCGTTAGATTTGGAGCTCGTCAAGCACCTCAAGAGAGCATCAGAAAGGTTTGTGTGTGTGTGTTTGGGTCGCTCAATTTCAATTAATTGCTGGCAATGCGGAAATGTGAATTGGCAATTCTGATGTGATTGTGGTGATGATAGTGGGCGGATCAGCGTAGCCAGATACACGTGTGTATCTCCATATTGAATTTCTTTTGGTTCCAGTTCAACAGGTTCAGTATGCGGAGCTGCGAACTTCTCAACAAAGTGCAGGTAAACAACTCTTTTCATTTCCTTGATGAGTTACTCAGATTTGCAAGCACCATCTTTACTGTATGCAGCGCTATCCTTAAGATCTTATTTCTGAACTAACATACTAATTAAATGTTGACATGCTTGTATGCGTACCTGTTAGTGTGATACCTGTGTTTGATTGATCCGTGTATGGACGAACCGTTCTGTACTCTCATGAATGCCTGAAATTTCAGAATACCTTATTCTTTTTCTTTTACTCCAGATCAGTGAGTTGTAGTGGAATACACTCATAAGGCACTAGAGACTTTTAGCTTGAGAGTCCTTATGCAAAATAATTCCCTTACTGCATGGCGCTTCATTCTGTATGATTAATGATTGGTAGAATGTTATGTGATCTGCCACATCAATTGCCTCTGAATTCAGAACAGCTATAAAGACCCCCAACATCCACCCCTAACAGGTGTAGCTAAATAGCTCATGCATATGTACGAGTTCCAATAATGTTCCACAACAAAGACATGCTTAGGTAGGAGTAATACAAATTTTAGTGACAGTAAAACCAAATACTACACCGATAGTTTGACAAATGTAATGAAAGATAGCACTATCAAACATAATTGAAATGTGTAGCGTGTAACAAATGAAATACTTAAGATTTCTGTGGTTAGCATATCTCTGGAACAATAACCAAGCTGACAGCTTAACTTTACAGATAAAACGCTTGGGAGTGAAGGAACATGGTTGGTCTATATTTACTGGACAGCTTAACAAGATTTCTGTGGTTAGCATATCTCTGTAAAACTTTACAGATAACCTGAGTAGTTGGGCAGCAAGTTGTAAAGCACAATATGAGTTGTAAAGCACTTAGATTCAGATTGCCATTAGCTTCAGTTTATTAGTGGTGGCTTCAGAGAAAGTCCCTCAGTTCATCTATATTTCTGAGAAGCTAATGTAACTTATGTTGACTGATTGGTTAATTTTGTAAGGTTATTCGATGATTCTTTCATATTTCCTTGTACCCTGTATCACTGGTGGTTGCAGTATTTATTTGGTTTCAGATTGCTAAGTGTGGTTAGCTTGCCTATTGCAGACTGGGGCTGTTAATGCCCATCAGCTGAACTGATGTTTTCATCCCGACATCTCAACATATTTAATTTAATTTAATTTCAGGACACCATATCAGCACTTTCAAGACACCATATCAGCAAGTGTGGTTTGCTATTCTCTATTAAATTTATATGCTATTTATTGTAGTTTCATTAAACCAACCGGACATGTTAGAAGAAAAAAATTGGATTAGAAGGTATATGGATGCATCCTGTCCAAACAAGCAGCTGCGCTACTTGTGACTTAGCAACTGACAATCTTAATTCGTATGTGGACCAGAGTAGATAAGTCATTATAGATCTTTTTTACTATATAGCTGTGCAGCTTTTGTCTCTCAGTTATATTGGTAGAAGGTAAATAGCCCTGTTATATTGGTAGAGAGCATGTAGCATGACTTGATCAGGTAAAAGGCTTAAGAAGAATGGATAGAAAGTCTCTCATGTTAGTAGGCTTAACCTTAAGATCTTATTCCTGTTTTGAAGGCAAAATGAGGGTACAGAACAAGTTTTGATATGATGAGAAGTTGAAGCAGTGGATTTGAGAATTCCCCTCAGGTTAGATTTCTTTCTGTTCTTTGCATATGAGAATTGCCCTCAGGTTGATCAGAAATGGTGCTTCTACTTTTGTCTAAAAAACAAATATGTTCTTATGTTTAAATAAAGAAATTTGTGGCCATTGAAGAATTTGTAGCCTATGAATTTCTTTTTTTCTCGAACACGCAGGAGATCTGCGCATCAATATATTAAGAAGAGAAAGGGGGTAAAGAAGCCCCGCGACTAGTACACAGGTTTTTCTTTTCCGGGGGAGAAAAACCAGAAAAATCACCCCACCCACACTTTACAACAGAAGCCTAAAGGAAAGGAAAAACATGACCAGGGAACACCAATATCTACAGATTGCCTTGACTAGTAGGCATCAAGGCGAGGAGATAGGCCACTCCTCGAGCCCCAGCTATGTCCCAAGTGTGCACTTCATCCCGTATAACAGTCAGCAGGCTCATCAGATTTGGCTGTACACCATCAAACACACACCTGTTCCTGTATTTCCAAAGCTCCCAAGACACTAGGATTATTACTGAATTGAGCCCTTTTTGAATCTGCCCAGTTACGCTGTTGGCCGCTCTGTCCCACCAATCATCAAAGGAGATATCTTCCAGTCCAGGGACAAGTGCCTGAAGGCCAAAACTTTTCAACACTACAAACCAGATTTGTCGAGCAAAGACACAGGATACCAGCAAATGGTCAATGGTCTCCTGCTCTTGATCACAAAGAGGGCACTTCACTGGATGCTGTAGTCCTTTCCTAGCAAGCCGATCAGCTGTCCAGCATCTATCATGGGCAACAAGCCACATAAAAAAATTGCATTTGTTGGGTGCCCAGCTTTTCCATATCCTCTCCCATGGCCTGAAAGAAGTGGACCCATTAAACATTGCTTCATAAGCAGATTTTGCTGAGTACCTTCCTGTTGAGGAAAATTGCCAAATGTGAGAATCTTCCACTTCAGGCTGCAACTCAACTCGTGCCAGAAGTGCCAGAGACCGAGATATTCCCCAAGTATAGCCAAGGTGAGGGCGCCTCTTATGTCAGTAGCCCATCTCATGCCTAAACTTTGAATCTCAAGATCCAAAGATTATGTGTGTCTTGTGTATTTTCAAATATTACTGCATTACGAAGTTTCTGAATTTCCCATGCTGCAGAGTTACCTAATCTTATGTTGTTTGATGCATGTTTTGCCTGCATGATCTTGGTATGAATGTCGACTCCTTGATTCCACTGGACAGACTGAAAAGAAGAGGTAGTTCACTAGGCACTGATATAGCATGTTTTTCCAGCTTCTCATCAATCATTAGAACATAGTTCTATATTCTGTGATGTAAATAGATATGTAGTGGATGAAATATGTGTATTTGTAATGCATGTAATGGATAAAACACATGTATTCGATGCTACATATTCAGTGCCCTCTTTTTTTATTTTTTTATTTTTTAATTTAGCCATTGGAGACGCGGATTGACAAAATGCGTCACCGATGAGAGACTTGGTGGTGACGCGTTTTCAGAAGATGTGTCACTGATAAGGGTCATCGGTGACGCGTTTTCAGAAGATGTGTCACTGACAAGGGTCATCGGTGACGCGTTTGTAGTCTAGACGCGTCACCGATGGAGAGTCATCGGTGACGCGGGTGGAAAGCCTGCGTCACCTATCTTTGTCTGATCGATGACGCGAAAAATCCGCGTCACCGATCTTGTTTGATCGGTGACGAAAAAAAATTTCATCTTCAAAGGGAGTTAAGCCGCGTCTCTGATAGCCTTTTCTTACATAGTGGGACGTGGGCAACCCATTTTTGGGGTGATGGAGAGGAGATAGGGGTGCGGGGTGTTACATCTATAGTGTCTAGGGTTTTAAACTTTGAAAGTTTATGGAGCTCAATTGATTATCATATGACACCTGTCATATTGAGTCTGAGTATGTTGGGAGAGCACACAGATTCGGTCTAGATACGGAAATAATGGTCCCAATAGATCATGATGCAACATGTTTGCACGGTCCTCTTTGCTGTTTACTCATCGTTTTCAAATCAGGTTTTCACCGATGCCGACACAGATTAGGAGAGGGCGACGTACCGAGAAAAAGACAGAGACGTTCCTTGTTTTACTATTAATTAGGTAAAGATATAGCTGTATAGAGATATAGAGATTGTATAGATAGATGAACGATGGGCCTTATAGCAACTCCAAGAGAGTTGCCAAGTGACTTGCCAAGCCAAATTTTAGCAACTTAGTACCAAAATCGAGCTCCAAGAGCCTCTCTATCGTGCTTGCTATCCCATCCAGCTCCTCAAATTGGACCTCCGACTGGCCAAACCTAGCAAGCCACTCCCGCTTGCCAAACTGCTTCCCAGGCGTGGGCCCTATGCATCTGCCATCTCACGGCGTCGGCGGCGCAGCGCGTGGAGAAGCGGCAGCTACGGACGCTGGCGTCGTCGGGAAGGAGCCGCGCGGGGAGGGCCCGCGGCTGCCACCTTCCCTGCGCCCCGGCGTCAGCAGCTCCATGGGGAAGGAGGGACGCCGAGAGCACGCCGTGCGGGGGATGCAGAGCCGGACCTCGCGCCGCCGGAGAGGAGGCTCCGACAGAGAGGGAGAGGATGACCCAGGACTGACCTTCTCGCGTCGACGGGGAGGGAGGGGACGGATCTCCGCGCGCCGCCGGGGATGGAAGGGCCAGCCGTGGAGGTGGGCGCGGCACCTCCTCGCGCCACCCGGGGAGATGGGGTGGGGGCATCCTCGAGCCGCCAGGGAGGGAGAGAAGGGGAGGTCGGCACCGGTGCCTGCGCCGCGCCGACGGGGAAGGACGAAGAAGTTCGGTCGCTTTTGGGTGGGGGGCCAGGAGGAGGATGAGGCCAGGAGGAGGATAAAGAGGGGATGATGATGATGTGTGGGACCCATACGTCAGCGTGTGTGGAGAGATTGGTTGAAGGTAGCCGTCGGAATTTAGAGAGTGAAAAATGGAGAGTCTGTTGGAGTGTGCAACATAGTATGGAGAGGAATCTTTTTGTCAAGTCGAATAGAGAGTCAAATGGAGAGTGAGAAATAGGGTGTCTCTTGGAGTTGCTCTTGGCCCTGTTTAGATGTTTCGCGAAAAAATTTTCGAGTATGTCGGGCACACATTTAAAGTATTAAATATAGACTAATTACAAAACTAATTACAGATTCTGTCAGTACATCGCAAGACGAACCTAATGAGTCTAATTAATCCGTCATTAGCACATGTTTACTGTAGCAATTTATTGTCTAATCACGACCTAACTAGGCTCATTAGATTCGTCTCGCGAAGTACACACCATCCATATAATGGGTTATTTTTTTCGACTAAATTTAATATGCTATGCATATGAGGGAACATACTCGGAAAAAATTTCGCGAAACATTTAAACAGCCCACCTTACGGGCCATGATGTTTGGGGCCTCTCACAGGTAGAAATACGTCGTCGTGTACGAGAACAACCCGACGTTCTCCTCCCTTCCTTCCTTACCTACTGCCTACTCGACTTCGACTCTCCCACTTCATAAATTATACCAGGCGCGGCCCGTGTGACCCTATCCACCTCTGGATTCTTAATCTGAGTAGCCAATTGCTATTTCGCTTAGGGTTTAGGAAGTTGCCGGCAATGCCCTCGACGTCGCGGGTGGAGGAGACGGTGACGGAGAAAGAGAAGGTGAAAGAGCCGTCGATCTTGGAGTCGGATCCGGATCCGACGCGGGGAAGGAGTCGTTGGCGGAGGCGGCGGAGGTTGCGGCAGACCCGCTGCCGGAGTCGGAGGCGGTGGTGCTGGCGGAGGTGGAGACGGAGGCGGAGGCGATGGCGACCCCGAAGGAGCCTTCAGTCTCGGAGATGGCCAGACAGGAGACTGAGTCTGAGACGTGGTCCGAAGCTGGTCTACGTGCGGTTATCGTCCTCTTTCAATCTCACCCAGATTCTTATTCGATCAATACCATATATCCGCAAACGGAAAACCCCTCTTAGTGCGTTACAGGATTGCATTTAGTTGGTGGGGGCGTGTGCCTTTAGTTGATTTCGATTAAATTTTATTTTCCCAGGTGTTGAGTTGGGCAACGGAGGGTTCATGTTGGTGCTTTTTGAGACGACAAATGGCTTTGCAATTTTCAGTTATGATGGTGTCAACCTCTACAAACCATTTGCAATTGAGGTACCAATTCCTGTTACTCGTGTGCTTTATTTGCTTGTTGCCCTTGTCATTTGCCTAATTTTTTATATCATCATTGTTGTGTAGAATATATGGGCTGACTTCCTTGTGGATTACCTGGCAAAATCAATTAGTAAACATGTTCTTCCCTTTTGTTTTTTCGTTCTCTTATCTGTAAGCTGATTTGGACAATGTATGCACATAGACATGGTATTTTGTTTCCCACTAACATGATTTTCTTGATTATGTCTTTATTTTTATTTTTGTATCAGGTTGTTAGGCTAGAAATTTTTGAAACTTTTGATGACAAGACCAGCGCTATTAATGTTGTGACGGGTGTTAACAACAGAGTTGCTACAATGATCCGCAATACAATTAGGCCTGGCCAGAAACTAGCTGTCGGTAATTTTGAATATAAGCAGATCATTGAAAAAGAGCTGGTAAATACAAACTCACTTTCTTATACTTGAAATTTTTTTGATTATTAATTTTGTTGCTGCTTTCTTCAGAAAGGTATCTTCAGAAAATACCTTGCTTGTTTGATAAAGCTGTGATGGAGTTGATGTGGGGCCTAAAGAATTGCATTAAGACTTTACTGCCTGGGGCACCAGAACCAACTAAAGAGTATTGTCTCCATATGAGTGAAGGAATGAATATTGTATTGCGTCGCTATGAATTGGAAGTTGAACCAGAGATGGTGAGTTCACCTTCTTATGATTGGTTTCTGTTACCAATGTATTTCAATGGAATCTTTTTTTTCTATTTTTTTGCCTTTTGAGTTTTTCCCCCTATTAGTGATGTAGATGCTCCTTGTTTACAGGTTAATGAATGTATTGTTAGGGTAGCAGGCATTGTATATGATTGTGATCGTTGTGTGAACAAGTACTCTCAATCCTTGCGTACTATTGGAGATCTCCTTAAGAATATATCTAATATTGACACACAACATTGGGGTTTAGTTAAACTTGGGAGTGCTCTTATGATATTATGTAACTTTCATGATGTACTTCCTCCTGGCGATCCTCTTGAGGTAAATCTTATTTCACTAATCTATTTTTGGCTTCTTTATGTGCATTGAAGGAAACTTTGAAGTAACATGCTAAATTGTTTTTACACAGGTTTTTACTGAAGATGAATATTTAAAGTTGTTGAGTCATGGACCTCTATACGAAGGTAAAATATTTAAGGCGTCACTTAAGGTGGTCTATAAAGAAATGTTGTGGGCCCGCCTTACTAGAAATAGGATGGTCATTGACTTGCGCCATTATGTGAGGGGGGCAATAAAAGAATATAAAGCAGGACAGAAGTTTAAGGAGGCAAGAGAAAAATATAAAAGTGATCAAGGTTTTACTAGCAAAATTGATATGAACAAAGATGTCTGAGCTCTGGCACCCATCATTGTTGAAGGACGACACTATCATTGTTGAAGGTCGACACTAGCAGATGGACTTAGCCAGCATCGTTGATGGATGGCACCAACAAGTCTGACATGGTTTGATGTCGGAGTTTGTGTTTTGAATCTATGTTTCTCTACCCTATTCTGTTGGGGAGTACTATGTTTCTCTACTGTGTTCCGTTGGGGGAGTACTAGTAATGCTCATTTGATTTTGGTATTGTTATTAATACTTCTCACTAAAATACTATTTCACTTTTCGTTTTAGTACTGTTATACTTACATAGGTAGAATATGCCATGATCTTTCGTTGCACCTTGTTGCATGCTATTATTATTTATATATAGTTGGAATGTAAGCGATTTTGCCTTTATTTCCATTGTCGATTCTATCATGAGATCGTGTCTGTGATACCTTTTGAATGGTTTTTGTTTTATTTGCAATTTATTGGATTCAAACACTGTTCTCAGCCACTCTCAGAAATCAGTAAGCTTGTGAACTGACACAAAACAAAGTCAGGGCATGGCAGAACTCCAACGTGTTCATTGGCCACCCGAGATGTGTTTTCGGCGTTGTCGCTGCTGTCGTGCACCTTCACAGCTGCACGCTATTCACAAGCAATTCTCTTCAGTTTCCATCCGTATACGGCACTGAAGTGTTTGGGAAGTTCTGAACTTTCAGATATGGTTTAGTTTGGCATGGCAACGGCAATCCCTGCGGAACTGTTCAAACGGACAACCCCTCTGGGAGAGAACCTGACAGCTGTTGTAGAGGGCAACGCAAAATCCTACCTATAGGAAATAGCTACTCCCTCCGTTCAAAATATAAGTCATTCCAACTTTTATGGAGAGTCAAACTATTTTATCTTTGACCAAACTTATACAGATGACTTTAAAGATTTTTGGTACCGAATAGCTTACTATGAATATATATCTAATAAAGAATCTAGTGTTACTTATTTGATATCATAAATGTTAGTACTTTACTGTATAATAAACTTGGTCCAAGTTGAGAAAGTTAGACTCTCCAAAAAAAGTTAGAATGACTTATATTTGGAACAGAGGGGTACATCCTACCCAGCCACCCTCTGACCCATGTGCACCCCCATCCGTATTGCACGGTGGACACTCGGCGCTTCCTTTAGGCTGCCCGCACTAGCAAATGGGATCCCGCTGGCTACATGCTGTGGCAGAACCACCCAAATTAAACCGGCTTAAGTGCGCTAACCATCATTTTAATAATTAATCCGGTCAACACGCACTTAAAACGGCATAATTTGGCAGTCTGTCAGGTAACTCCCGATTCAACCACGATTCTAGAATCCCGATCGAAACGAACACCGGTAGTCTCACACGAAGGTGAGCGCAGATAGTATCAACATGACAGGGTTGTATAAAAAAATTAATTACAGAGAATGAAGCTTAAGTTACAATTTGAGTTCAAATACAAAAAGGAACAGAGTTCAATTATACAGCGGAATCAAAGTTTGAAACACAAATACGAAACAACCACTACGATACGGTAACGACGACGAGTAGAGGACATCACATCGAGCCCACCGATATGACATCATAGAGAAGACAACTCCACCTGAAAACAGTTAATCAACAAACCCTGAGCAACTAATACCCAGCAAGACTTACCCGACGAAAAAGACTTCTAGTATGAAAGGCTTTTGGCTGTGGGGCTTATTTTGCCAAAAAAGCATCTAATAGTGGATCCTTACTTTCAATATTTTAGCCAAATTAAAAGTGAGAGAAGCTAATTTCTAAATTTGCATAACTACAACAATCATGGTTGATAAATAATTAATCAAGCAATAATATCATCATTATCATTACATTTCACTTCTTTACTACGATGCGACAGAGTGATCGAGGTTCTCTTATCCGAGAGCGGCGGCGAATCGATCCGATTTTAATCCTTGCAAGGAAGACCTAACCACATGTCACATGTATGCCCCGTCGAGCACCACGCGCCAACAGTTCCTATCTTCGCTACCGGAAGCTGGATCTGCCCCGCCCGCACTAGTCAGCCAAGCCCTACGAGAGGCCACCAAAATAAAAGTACATACCCAATCCTCCGCGGCCACTTGCGCTACCCTAGGAGGGCAGGAAGGAGTTCCAACTCCGGAGCGAATCAAGTACATAGGTTTACCGGGTTCGACTATCTCCTACTACCAGCATGTGATTAGTACTGTTCAAACTCGATCAATTGTGCCGACAACGGTCGGGCCTTAATCGACACAGGCGGAGCTAGTAACCAACAACATCATAATAATTCACATCCCCGCCTGGTCACCAAATTATCATATGAACCATTTTCAGAATTTAACTTCAGGACCAAGTAATCCTATCTCGCGAGTGACAGGAAATCACTCGTCTTCTACCGAACTTAATTAAGCATGGCAGTGCTAACGACCTACACATACTAGTATAAAGTGAGGGAGCCTATGGATCATGCATCTATGGTTTCATCCAACTCCTAAAAACATAAATGCACAATTCATAAAATGTTATAATTTTTAAAGAAGGGTTATGCTCCTGGGGCTTGCCTTTGTTGCACAATGTTAGTATTATCTAGGCCTTGGGCCCTTCCGGACCTTGGGCCGGGTCTTGCTGCTGCTCAAATACTCCCTGAGGCTCCTGGTCCTCCTGCTGGAACACCTGCTGCGGCTGCTCCTCAGCCACAAGCTCGTACACAACGTTGCTAGCTTCGGTTTCTACATGAATGCAAACAATTATCTACCAATAGAACCTGGCGTAAACATCAACAACATACCTACAGCTCAAAGCATAATTATTTTATTGAAGGACTGTCCCGAAAAGACAGCAATGAGTTATACGGAAAGTGAACCCAAATTTAATTACTAAATTGATTCCTGAAATGTATAACAGACTGACATTATTTTTAAATTGACAGCCACATGTATAAGTAAGATTTTGGGATTTAGTTTCATATCAACTAGCATTATAGCTTAATCTGGGCAAAATAACAACAGATAACATACCAGGCTTGTGTTTTTAAGTTCAGGATGTCAAACAACAGTTTCATCAGTCCCAACATTTTATTTAGTGGCATAGCACACAGGAAATGGTTTCATCATTTTCAGATGTAAAGATATTTTAGTATAAATCAATTGGCCATAAGTACCAATCTATTTCAAGGCATTAAACGAGCTCTGACCTGCTATTTCATATATACAGATTGAAGAGAACTACATAGCAAAGCTACATGTCAAGTTTCAGGATTTTTGGATCTATCAATATTTTTCTATAATTTTCACCATACCAAGAATGCACAAGTACAAATAGGACCGAGAGTTAACTAGCTTCTACTGCTTGTCTCCTTCACCTAATGCCGCAGGAACAGAGGGAGAGAGGAAAACGGAGAAGGAACAGACGGACCTGCCTGTTGCGTGTGGGCGTGTGGCTGTGTTGCAGCGCTGGGGTGGATCACCAGCGGCTCACCAAGACTCACTTGCGTGGTTGTTGGGGTAGGAGAGGGCTGGGAAAGTGGCCGTTGGCGGTGAGGTCGAGGTCGAGCAGCGGCGACAATGGCGATCGTGAGATCCGTGATTCCCGCCGGCGGAGTGATTGGCGCAGAGAAAGAAGTGGATGGGGAGGGAGCTGGGAAGGTGTAGGCTCCATGGGTGAGAGGGATTTGGTATTGGTAGAGGGAAGTGGCAGGGATTTGGCCATGAATGTAGCTCGTTCCTGCGTGCTGCTAGGACGGAGGAAGAAGAAAAACAAGAAAGAGAGGGAGATGGAAGAGAGGCCAGCGGCTTGGGAGGATAAGGCCGGCTGTGGGCGAGGACGGCGAGCAGTGGCGCAAGGACGAGCGGCACTGGTGAGGCATCAGCGGCATGGTCACGCACGCAGAGCAGGTGAGGACGGGACGGCGGCAGTACGGCGCACACGTAGCATCACTTGGTGCAGACCAACAATGACCAAAGTTCAATGCATTTGAACTGAATTTGCACAAGATTTTTGATGTAACCGGACGAAGCAATTAAACTATAAATCGATCTTTGTACAAAGGCATATTCTACTATTGTACATGTTTCACGGTGATTAGGATTTTAGTTTGATAGATTAACAGCTCCAAAGTCTGGAGAAAATCAAGCTGTCTCAACACTTATCAGAGTTACAACATTCATGGAGATTTGTTTCGTTTGACTGACTTGAACACAATTTTTATTTGCCAAAATTTAATTAAAAAATGCTCAGATTATGCAGATAATTATTTCTAATTGCCTACGCTAAACACCTGGGGTGTTACAACCCACCCCCTTAAAAGAATCTCGTCCCGAGATTCAGATGAAGCTGTATGATAGAATTAATATTGGGAAGGAAAATACGACACATAAATCCTTAGTGAGATACCATGAGGGAGCTGGAAAATGTGGAATAGATGTTGAAAATTAGTGCAGTAAGGCCACATCTGCATAAATCTAAAATACCTACGCGCCCCAAGTGACACAATCATATATCCTTCATCTTTCAATGCAGTAGGGATGTACTGGTTATCATGGTACCAGATGACCGTCCAAGTACAAGTCCAAATGCACAGAACGAGATAGATAGATACACGAGGTCCTTGGTTCCGTCGTAGCACCTTAGATCATTGCTCAGACCCCCATTGCAAAATAAAACACCGAAAGACATCAAGTATAACACAGCTAGGTAAAGGGGAGAGATTAGGACATCAGGAATGCCTATGGACCAGTAGTCTAGTGTTGTGATCCTCAAAAATGTATAGGATATGACAGTGATACTGGAATGCTTATCAGGGAATGGTCAAATGCATGAGTACTGTGAGATGCTTATGCATAAATATCTTTCTAAACTTTTCAAGGCATGACAGCAACAAAGACTTTTTAGGAGCTATGATTTTGTACAGATTTCAAATGTGAACTGACCCAAAATGGGTTTGACTGCCTGCTGTTCACTCCGAAAATTTCAGAAACTTGGTACTTATGTAACTGCTCATATTTCAAGAGATGTCAAACTAAAAATTGTGAACTTTCGGCAACAGGTAGAACTATAAGTTTTCTACAAGTTTGGTGTTTAACTGCAGAGTCAGATCAGACTTCATTCAAGCTTAAATTGCTGCAAACATATATCTACGTATTTCTGGAATTTATAGACAGTGGTCCCCCAACAATCCATATCTCCAAAACCATATGTCCAAAAATGCTCAAATTTTGCCAGCAACGGTCTTTGAATGAAATCAACTTTATTGTTAGTTAGTTCCATAGATCACATAACCAAGGTTTCCAAAAATGACTTTTTCTAACTGCTGTAAATTCTAGAATTTCAGAAATCTAAGCACCAGTGAACTCATCATAAGTCAAAATTTACTTCACACAAGAATGTGAGATTTTTACAACAGATTGGATTAAAAGATAGCTACAACTTTCTTATTAATGACTTCTGGAGTAAAAATCATTTTGGTGGCTTTAATCATGTAATCAGTGGACTTCCAAATTTTAAGGACAGCACCAATACAATTTTTCTACTAAGCAAAATATATGGAATCATAATCAAAACTGAAATAACACAATGTTTATGCTCCATTAGCACCGGGTCCAAAAATGACCCCTGTTTATGTGGTTCGCGGATGCGTCTTTCTCTTCTAGTGTCAGTTTCCATCCGTATACGGCACTGAAGTGTTTGGGAAGTTCTGAACTTTCAGATATGGTTTAGTTTGGCATGGCAACGGCAATCCCAGCGGAACTGTTCAAACGGACAACCCCTCTGGGAGAGAGACTGGCAGCTGTTGCAGAGGGCAACGCAAAATCCTACCTATAGGAAATAGCTACTCCCTCCGTTACAAATATAGTCATTCCAACTTTTATGGAGAGTCAAACTATTTTATCTTTGACCAAACTTATACAGATGACTTTAAAGATATTTGGTACCGAATAGCTTACTATGAATATATATCTAATAAAGAATCTAATGTTACTTATTTGATATCATAAATGTTAGTACTTTACTGTATAATAAACTTGGTCCAAGTTGAGAAAGTTAGACTCTCCAAAAAAGTTGGAATGACTTATATTTGGAACAGAGGGGGTACTTTCTACCCCCAGCCACCCTCTGACCCATGTGCACCCCCATCCGTATTGCACGGTGGACACTCGGCGCTTCCTTTAGGCTGCCCGCACTAGCAAATGGGATCCCGCTGGCTACATGCCACCACAACTTTTACCGTGCCGCTATGCAGTTTCTCGCCCCATAGTGGGGGACGGTAAAAGCTGTGGTATTTTCCCATCTCGGCCTGCACACGCTACTTCTAGCGTTTTACTGGGACACCCGCTATCCACCACCATGGCGTGGGGGCCACGCACGCGCGCTTCCCAACCACCCGGCCGTAGAGCAGGGAGAGAGAGGGCACGGAGGCCGGACGGAGAGAATGAGAAGAGGTCGCCGCTGCCCGCCACCTGTGCGTGCCCGCCGGAGCAGAAGATGTCGGCATTGCCCCGCCGCAGCTGCCTCGCATGGGAAAGAAGGCCCCAAATTAAGCACCACATTGACTGTAGAGGATGCCGGCACTCCTTAGCGTCACGTTTTAGCAACGCTTCAAGAGCGCTAAGATATATGTCGTTGTATGCAAAATGAATTCTGCAAGCGCACAGAATATATCTCGTTGTAGCACTTCACCTCGGGAGTAACCTCAGGGTATCGTATTTATATTTCCGCAGGGAGGCAGATGGTTAAAGTGTATTGAAGAATGAAATGATATATCTTGCCAGAAATATCAAGCCACAAACCCAGGGGCACAAACTCGGTTTGGGGATAATGGTCAAATAAATGACCGGATAGAAGGTCTAAAAGACCAGCGACACACGGAGCACCTAATTCTAAAGAAAAGGAAAGATGTTGGGAGAGACCGGACCTAGACTATTTCCTAACTCAGAGCAAAAGGCACTCTAGTCTTAGCCTAGACTCTAGCTTAGATACTGGGAACAGAGCTCGCTTCGATGGCTAGAGAGGGAGAACGTCAGAACGGGATGAGAGAGGGGATTCTCCGGGCTCAGCACTACTGTTATGAGTACACCCGAACGTGGTGGACTACAAAGGACGGACATGACTGTCACTACCTGCCGCCTACCACTGCAGTTCCGTGGGGTACAACACACTTCCTAGTTAATCAACAAGCCAAACACCACGTCTGCACTCGATGATTAAGATTTCTCTTGAGGCCTGTCAAGAGAAATCCCCGTCTTCCCTAAGGCGTCTTACGGCCCGGTCAAGGCGAGCAAACCTGCGAGATAAAGCCCGATAGAGATAAACTAAACTCTACGCTAAAACTAAAGGGGGATAGAACTTTGCTCTAAAGAGAGCAAGATCTTTACTCTAAAAGAAGAGCAAGACAGAAAGACAAAAGATAAACTTAAGCTCTGAAGTAAGAAAGTAATTGCATTAATAAACTCTTCAAAAGAAGGAAAGGATACAAGAGCTTTACCAAAACTCCGAAGACTCCGAAGATCCGAGCTAATGCTTGACTCGACTCTACTCCCAACTCTAATCCTAATCTAAGAAATGGAAAAGATACAAGAGCTCCCTTCAAATAAAGACTTGAGAAATGTGGTGTGTGTGTGTCACAAGGTGGATGAGCTGCCTTTTATAGCCTCCAGGGGGTGGATGCCAGCGTCATTAGCACGCCAAGGACCTGCTTAAGCTTCACACGAAGGAGGAGACGTGGCGGCCACAGAAGGAGGCCGGTCGGCCTCATCTAGGCCTGCCGGCCTGGTCCTGGTGCCACTTGGCATCGACCTTTGCAGGAACGGCCCTGATGCTCTCCTGAAGTCGGTAACGGTTGTGTGCAGTTGAAGCTTGTCCGAGAATCCTAGGATGTGGGTCCTTCAATCCATGTGCTTCCCACTCTAGGCCTTCCGGGTCCTTGGATCAAACCGATGTTGATTGCACGTCTCCTGATCATCCTGGATACTTGGCTCACCTTGTGGATCAGTGACGTGGCCAGACTTGGCCAGGGGAGGCCAGTCGGCCTAGGCTAGGCCAGCCGGCCTGGCTCTGAGCCAGGTTTGGCCCTGGTTTCTCCTGTTTTGTCCTGCAAGCACAATTCATCCAAAACTTGTGGAATTGATTAGTAAAAACACTTTTATGCATGGAACATGGTATGATAATCCTCATTTTATCGAAATGTTGACGGTCACTACAAGGTTATAATGTCCGTCAACACCGTCGGAGCACCTCGTCCCGTGCTCGAGTCCGCTGCTGTCCGGCCGCCACCGAGGAGCAGGTGACCTCCGCTGCGCAAAGCAGGGCTGGAGAAGCTGTCCGCCGGACCCGCTACACGAATTGCACACCGGCCTTGATCCGCTGCGAGCCTCCTGCCTCAATCCGCCATGAGCCAGGCGGGGCCCAGAGGAGGCTGGTCGGCGCTCCCTCCGCGCAAGCTTAAGGCTGCTATTACCGCCGCCATCCGACACGCCTGCCGCGCGCCGTATCTACGCGCTGACGAGAAGAGGATTCGTCCACCCCGCGGCGCTGTGCCCTGCCTCCCCTCGCACCGCGCCAGCCAGAGATGGAGGCACTGCTCCTCTCCTCCACTCGATCTTGCGTGTAGGGGAGCAGGAGAGGAAGCAGTGGAGTAAGAGAAGAGGGGAGCAGGCGAGAGGCATTGTCATTGGCGAGCAGGGGAGGAAGAACACGACGGCAGGCCCGAGGAGCTATGCCAGGTGGTCCGCGTGCGCCGGGCAGGAGTAGCATCGCACGCCCGCTCAGCTTCTGGAAGGGGAACCCTTTCGAAGAGCCGCGCAACTGCTGCTAAGGGCTAAGGCCCATGAGCGCAGGCATAGCATCGCACGTCCGCTCCACTTCCGGAAGGGGAACCCTTCTGAAGAGCCACGCGACAGCGGCTAAGTGTTGGCACTCCTTAGCGTCACGTTTTAGCAATGCTCAAGAGCGCGAAGATATATGTCGTTGTATAATAAATGAATTCTGCAAGCGCACAGAATATATCTCGTTGTAGCACTTCATCTCGGGAGTAACCCCAGGGTATAGTATTTATATTTCTGCAGGGAAGCAGATGGTTAAAGTGTATTGAAGAATGAAATGATGTATCTTGCCAGAAATATCAAGCCACAAACCCAGGGGCACAAACTCTAAAGTTTGGGGGATAATGGTCAAGTAAATGACCGGATAGAAGGTCTAGAAGACCAGCGACACACGGAGCACCTATTTCTAAAGAAAAGGAAAGACGTTGGGAGAGACCGGACTTATAAACTTCCTAACTCAGAGCAAAAGGCACTCTAGCCTTAGCCTAATCTAAGAAATGGAAAAGATACAAGAGCTCCATTCAAGTAAAGACTTGAGAAATGTGGTGTGTGTGTGTCACAAGGTGGATGAGCTGCCTTTTATAGCCTCCAGGGGGTGGATGCCAGCGTCATTAGCACGCCAAGGAACTGCTTAAGATTCACGCGAAGAAGGAGATGTGGCGGCTGTTGGCACTCCTTAGCCTAACTAAAATCCGTAAGCGCACGGAGTCCGATGTAGCCTTTCACCAGGGAGTAAGAACCTGGATATCGAATCCAAGGAACGGTAGACGCGACTAGCCTAGAACTTTTCTAACCGGACCCACCAAGGAGCAAAAGGATAAATGGGTAGAGAGCTTGACTTTAGTTAGCTACTCATTACCCCAGACAAACTATCGATACCTAACCTGATCTGCTTCGACGGCTAGAACGGGAAGAACTCAGAACGGGATGAGAGAGGGGTTCTTCCGGGCTCAGCACTACTATTATGAGTACACCCGAATGTGGTGGAGTACAAAGGACGGACTGGGCTGTCACCACCTGCCGCCTACCACTGCAGTTCCGTGGGGTGCAACACAACCTGAGGTGACTAGCCAGCACAGGCACCACGCCTAAGCTTTCAGTCACTGACCTCCACCCAACGCGAAGGGCTATAGAGGAAACCCCAAACAAGAGTCGCTTGTCACTCGCGCAAACTCAGGTACCCGCAGATCAAGATAAATACGATAACTTGCTGAAAGTAAGTTGTAAACTAGCGAGGTACTTGCTGAAAGTAAGTTGTAAACCCGCAATCAGGAGCGTCCACGACGAAGTCGGTGGCCAGGCGTGCCAGGTGTAGGCCGATCGGCCTACACCAGGCCGGCCAGCCTGCTGCTGTGTCTTCAAGCTACCCTCTTCAGCGTGGATGCTAAGCAGGATGGTGGCGTGAAGATTAAGCTGACATCCACCCCATGGAGCCTATAAAAGGCTGCTCATCCTTCCATTCAAGACACACACCACATATCTCAAGTCTTTACTTGAAGGGAGCTCTAGTATCTTTTTCATTTCTTAGATTAGGATTAGAGTCGGGAGTAGAGTCGAGTCGAGCTTAGCTCTGATCTTCGGAGTCTTCGGAGTTCTGGTAAAGCTCTTGTATCCTTTCCTTCTTTTGAAGAGTTTATTAATACAATTACTTTCTTACTTCAGAGCTTAAGTTTATCTTTTGCCTTTTTGTCTTGCTCTTATTTTAGAGTAAAGATCTTGCTCTCTTTAGAGCGAAGTTCTATCCTCTTCAGTTTTAGTATAGAGTTTAGTTTAGCTCTACCGGGCTTTATCTCGCGGGTTTGCTCGCCTTGACCGGGCCGTAAGACGCCTTAGGGAAGACGGGGATTTCTCTTGACAGGCCTCAAGAGAAATCTTAATCATCGAGTGCAGACGTGGTGTCTGGCTTGTTGATTAACTAGGAAGTGTGTTGCACCCCACGGAACTGCAGTGGTAGGCGGCAGGTGGTGACAGCCCTGTCCGTCCTTCGTAGTCCACCACGTTCAGGTGTATTCATAACAGTAATGCTGAGCCCGGAGAACCCCCCCCCCCCCCCCTCACATCCCGTTCTGAGGTTCTCCCGTTCTAGCCGTCGAAGCGAGCTCTGTTCCCGGTGTCTAAGCTAGAGTCTAGGCTAAGGCTAGAGTGCCTTTTGCTCTGTGTTAGGAAGTATCTAGGTCTGTTCTCTTCCAACGTCTTTCCTTTTCTTTAGAAATAGGTGCTCTGTGTGTCGCTGGTCTTTTAGACCTTCTATTCGGTCATTTACTTGACCATTATCCTCCAAACCTAGAGTTTGTGCCCCTGGGTTTGTGGCTTGATACTTCTGGCAAGATATATCATTTCATTCTTCAATACACTTTAACCATCTGCTTCCCTACGGAAATATAAATACGATACTCTGGGGTTACTCCCGAGGTGAAGTGCTACAACGAGATATATTATGTGCGCTTGCAGAATTCGTTTTGCATACAACGACATATATCTTCACGCTCTTGAGCGTTGCATAAAACGTGATGCTAAGGAGTGCCAACACCCACGACGCCCCTGATCGGTCCTTTGGATCCGATCGGACAACCTTCCAAGTTCGATCTTGAAGCCTCAAGTCCGATCCAACTTCGAACCGATTCCAACTCAGACTCCTTCCTTGACTTTAACTCAAATCTCGCAAAATCTCTTCGGGCGCCGGCCCTGACACGTGTCAAAAAACGCCATCAACAGTTTCATATGATGGCATGTCGTTAATATTTTTGCTTTGGCCATTAAAATATAATTTGGTTCCTATATAGTTAAAATCATAGTTCTTGATGTGCCATCAAAAGATCTACGGTCCTGCCTCTACCTATATGGGCATATAACAAATTTGTATGAGTGTGTGCATGTATATTTGTAAGCTATATTCTTTTCTAGAGTTGGTAAAAGCCTAGAGTAAATTAGTAGAGATATTTATATATCTATATACAAATTTAATCGCATGTAGTCTGATGCACATAGACATGTTATGTACTAAAAATAACATGTACGGTAACTTTTTTAAAAATAACTAAAAGAGTGTGTCATATGTAATATTTATCAAGAAAAATAATAGCTGGTATAGAAGAAGTATAACTTAATACAAAATGACCTTTAACCACCTGCTGCTAGCAATGAGAATCTTTCCACAGAAAGAACATTGGTTAGAGGATTTCCAATCCTTCACCACAGAAAGAGGGGGCTTGCCAGCACTAGCGAAAGCAAGGTCAATATCCACATATAATGATATAAGGCGTGTGAGGGGTAGAACACTTGGGACAAATCCAACTAGGTTCAACGAGTAACATGGTAGTCGCAAGATGATATGGTCAACGCATCTGGCCTAATGCAATTCTAATCACAAGAACCACCATCATCAGAGACAACTCTATTGGCACACATCCATAGCAAGGAACACCTTAACCAACACAATAGTAGCACTGCCCTCAATGCTTACTTTCATCCATGCCTTGTGAGAGATTTAGTTTAGAGAGAGAGAGTACACACTTTGCTTTCATTGGCCAATAGAGTAGGGCTAGCTTTCAAAGCCAGACCAATAGGTAGAAATATGTGCTCTTAACCTGCAACCTCTTCCTTTATATGCAACAATCAAAAGTAACTGTTTATAGTGGTGCGCTCTAGCAATGGTAAATAAATTAAAAAAATGTGTGTATTCTCATAATAATATTATCTCCCCTTAAATCAAAAGAAAAACTAATGAAATAAATTCAGATACACTACTTCACATTAACGCAAGAAGATAAGTCAGTTGAGTTGCAACAAAAGAATGAAAGGGCTATCACGGAGCTGCAATGCGATAACTACACACAATGAGAAAGTGAACAATCTAGAAAGCATAACATCGACCACAAAGAGAAGAGTTGAGATGGCTGGCCATGAGGAAGCATGGAACAACTATGATCAAAGTAAGAAAAGGACATCATGGTTAAATTCTAAGAGAATGATAATGACCGTAGCTAGCGTAGCCCATATCCACATCCGATAAGAGATAAGGTTGAGGTAGACAGCTTGGCGTGAGGTAAAGAAACTCCCATATAACTGACCTTGGCGTTGGATTGACAAACACCAAGCTTTGATGTGGTGGCCACACTGGCCCTGACGTGGCAATGCTTGGCGTGAGAGCATGCCACGCCGAGTCACATACTTTGGGGTTTACGTACGGCACGCCGAGAAAAAGATCCATTTTTGGAAAAAGTTTCGTCAATGGTCCAAATGTAAAAATAGTTTCTAAAAAGGGCTAAATTGAAAAAAAGCCACGGCCTAGAGATGGTGGTATCAGGGATATTTAACTTTTTACCACTATAGTGAAGGGTCACTTCTCAGATAACACTATAACGGATGGCGCTACATTTTTACCATTATACTGAAAAAGGTAACATATTTGCCACATTTGCTCGCGTGGCACGCCAGCTGCGCATGCCACGTCGGACATCTGTCAGCTACGCCCCGGCATTTACATGAAACCCATTGACTTGTATCTTCTTCTCACCTGCACCTCCTTGACACACCGCTACTCCTCGCTCAGGCCTCCCCGATGCGCTGCTCCTCCATTACCTCCTCCCGCTGACGCCGTCCTCACTCGGCGGCCTCCCCTTCCAGCGGCAGCGAAGCAGCAGCAGTGGGCGTGGAGGAAGAGCAGCGGCGCCCAAATCCTCCGCCGGCGACCACGACAGGAAGCAGCGGCGGATGGCGGAGCTCCGGCCGCTCGCGGCGGGGAAGACTGCCCGGCGCCCGCCAGCCGCTTGCGCGGGGAAGGCTCCACGTCGCCCGCCCGCTGCCACGGGGAGGACGCGCCACGCCGTCGAGGAAGCCCGGCGAGATCTGCCATCGGGCGAGCTCCTCTGCTCCGCCTCTAGAGTAGGCACGCGCCGCCTGAGAGGAGGGCCGGAGAGGAGGAGCGGCACGGCGAGGACGCGCGTCTCGCCGCCGTGCCGCGCGCCGCGTCCTTTCGCGACCTGGCAAGGAGGCTCTAGGAGATGGCCGGCGGCGCGGAGGTGTGCGCCGTCAAGCACCACGTCGCCGATGAGGCGCTCGAGGACGTGCTTGTCTCCGTCACTTGCGATGAGGAACTCGCCCACAAGCACCACGAGTACGACAGCAGCAGCTCCCCTCGCCGGATCCGCCTCCGGCGCCGTCGCCCACCACGGAAGATCGCCGGCGGCGGCGGGGCTCCCTCCCCTGGCGCCCAAGATGCGGTGCGTCCAGTGTGACATCTCTGATGTCTAATCACCTCATTAAGTCTTTAAGTACAATTAAACTTATGGTTATGACCAAAGTCAACACATGAAATAATGGTTTTAAATTACATGCACCGAACCTTTGGAGCTTGAATTGATTTGAATTCAAAATTTCACTTAATGACTTGAAAATCTGTCAATATGAAAGTTGTCCCAATTTTATAACGAACAACTTTGTCAATTGGTGGTTTTCAAGATTTTGGATGGAAGATGCTCTAAATCATGGTCAAACAGCAGTCAGACATGTTTTCAGCCTATAGTTAGAAATTTTTCTAAGTCTGGAAAGCTGAGATTCTTCTCAAAAGTTGAGCCTTGGCATTTGGAATTTCATGTATAAGACTTCATGAACTTTTCTCTAAATTGAATCTTTGGTGTTTGGACTTGCCCTTGATCATGTTCTCCATCAACTATTCACACCCTAAGCATTTAAAATTTGCATGGGAAGAGGGTCAAGTCAAATCGAATGAAATCTCTTTTTGCAACTCGGTGAACTTTTGACCTGCCACGCGGTGCCTCGCGCCTGAGCACTCCCGACCGGTCCTCCTTGACGTCCACGCGGCCGCCAACCTCTGCGCACCGCCGCCCTCACCCAATCGTCGGCAGCCATTCCATCGACCAAACCCCCCCACCCCCCCCCCCCCCCCCCCGCGTGCGCTCTCTTCTCCTGCACGGCATGACGCGAGCACCATGACACACGCACGGTGTTGCCACACTGCTCACCACGGATGCCCCCTAAGCACGCTACCAGTGCCACGCCGCTAGCCGCCCAACTCGCGCCATGTGCTCGCCGCCCGCCGGTCCCTGCCGCGCCGCTGCCCGGCCACCTGCCCGCGCTGCCCGTCCCGAGGCTTTGCCTCGTCGCCTTGGCTGCCTATAAAAGCCCAACCCCGAGGCCTACCATGGCTGCCGTCCCTCCAAGCTCCCATGTTCACCGATCCGGTCACTCGTGGAACTTCCCCTTCCGGCCTCGCCCGTCACGATCTGGGAGCACCATTGCCTTGCCCTGGTGCCACTCCACCACCCCAAGCCTTCGGCCCTCGACCAGCGCCACTCCCCTTGCCGGCGCAGGAGCAAAGTCGGCCATCTCTGCCCCTCACCATGGCGCGCCCTCTCTGGTCCACCTCTGATCCCGAGCGCTACATCAAACCAGTCCGAGGTGAGCTCCTCTCCACCCCAAGCAACTTCCCTTCGAATCCCGTGGCCTCCCCCAGCCGAAATCGAAGGAGCAGATCGATGGCCGCCTGAGGACCATGTTCCTAGAATTAGATGAACGTCAGGGTTGTTCATGTAAGTTTTAGGGGACTGTTCGTGAGTCTTTAGAAAGTTCCAGGGGGGTTATCCGAAAATCTGCGAGTTCATGTTTAGATCCAAATCTATGAACTTCTAAAATCGGTTAAAAATCACAAAAAATCAGAAAAATGCAAACTCAATTTTGTTGTACTTTTGGTGATGTGTTCTATCTTTTATGGAAAGCATGTATAGGCGTTTGTGTGTATATTTCAAACTATATGGTTGGGAGAAACGTTTGCACGGAAAAGAAAAAAACTCCCCCGATACCCCCCGCGTCGTCCTCCCAAGGGGCGACACGGGCGGGCTCCCAACCCTAGCCGCCGCCGGCTGCCCTTGACCCACAACGCCCCCTTGCCGCCACTTGAGCTAGGCTCCGAAAGTCCGGAGGCCGGCTAGGATGGCGGCGGCGGGTCCATTTCGGCGCCATCCTCTTCCTTCCGAGCGGATCTGGGGAGCAACAGGGAGGAGGTCGACGGCCCGGCGGCGGCCACGCGGACGACGGCGAGGCTTGGGCCTGGTGGAGTGCGGCGGATGCGGCCTTGCCTTGGCCAGATCTGGTGGTGGGTGTGCATTTGGGGGTGTGGATTTGGCGACAGCGAGCGGCGCCGGCGACCAGGGGCAGCTCCGGCCGGCCCAAGCCGGCGGCGTGCGGCCAAGGGCTGGCTACGACGCTCCACGGCCGTGCCCGACCGGCCACGGCTGGCCACGGCCGGCTACAGCCGTGCCCAGGAGGCCACGGCTGGCCACAGCGGGCTACGGGCGGCCACAGCCGGCCAACGGCGGCCACGACCAGCCACAGCCGGCCAACGACGGCCAAGGGCGGCCACGGCCACCCACGGCCGGCCAACGACGGCTAGGTTTGGCCACGGCCGGCTAGGCTTGGCCTGGCTCGGCCACGGCCGCCCATCACGGCCACCGGTGGCCGACGGCCGGCCACCCCCTTTTCCTTAGTGATGCGGGGAAGCCAAGGGCGTGCGGAGGGCATGGTGCGATCTCGGGCGAAAGCCTTCACTGACGCGTCTGTCGGTGGCCATGATGGCAGCTCCTTTGGGTGTCAGTCTCCCCGTTAGGGGCATCATGGCGAGGTACCATGCTCTCTATCGCGCAGGGCTCTCAAGGTCAAGACCTCGTCCATCTATGGACGTGCGACGGCGGTGCCTTGGCGTCGTGACCTTCTTGGAGGCGTCGTATTTGGAGTCCCGTCCTTGCTTGTGGTGGTGGTGGTAGAGGTCGTCGGGTGTTCTGCGGGCTGCTGAGGAAGCGCACGTTGTTTGTGTTGCCAGGTGGTGCAGAGGGCCCATGAGTGCTAGAGGGCTCGAGCTGCCGCGCAAGGTGTTGTGGTGAACTCGGTGACGGTTGGGCGGAGAAGATGCTCTCATAGCAGTCTTAGATATCTGAGTCCTTGGCAGAGGAGTTGAGGCGGTGGAAGAGGCAAGGCCCCCACGCAGAGTGGCCAGGATTAGTGGTTTCCCTTGTGCTGAGATGAGAGTGGTCTGCTGAAGCATCACTAGAGCAGAGTGATCGACGATCGTGTGTACGCGGCTTGAGGGTGACAGTCCCATGGTGGAGGAGCTCAGGGGGCCGCTCGGGCTTGCAGCGGGCTGCGGCTTTGGCGTGGCACAACGTTGGTGACGACGGCGCAGGTGTCGACGGCTTGTTTCGAACTTATCTCCCAATTGGTTGGGGTGGTGGTGTGTTGTGTTGGGCGTGTTTGTTTTGTGTTCGGGGGTTTGTTGTGTGGTGGTGTCTGCTTCGGCACGTTATGTACAATTGCTTCTTCTTCTTATATGACAATAGCAGTGCTCCTGCTTTTATTTCAAAAAAAAATTCAAACTATGTTCAAATCTGTTCAAACACTAATTTGTACACAGTTTGAAATCTACAGCTTTGTTTGAGTTGATCTTTTAGTATGTTTTTTCTGGTAGCATGCTTGACCTCCTGTAGAAAGATGGAACCCAGATCTGCTCTAAAACTTGAGTTATGAATTAATTTGTATCTCTGCATAGCACATGATCTATGAATTATTCAAATTAATCTGTTAAGCAAATAAATACAATCTTTTTGTAGTAGCTCTGTAGTAGTGTGATACATCTGTGATAAAAGGTAGAGCTTAGGTTGGCATGGCTAACATGCCCTTTTAATTTAGCATGGTTTAAATCAAGTAAATTCAAATAGCATGTTCCTGAAATCTTTTTAAGCTAATCTTTGGCAACTAGATATAGCTCTGGTAGGATTTCTAGAATCAATTGCTAATAGTGTGATTTTCTAGGATTTATTCTTCATGTTAGTGTGCTGAACTTGTGTGATTTTTCATGGTAGTTCTGTTCATGTTTTTGGTCTGGTTTTGGGCAGTAAATCAAAGGTCAAACCAAGAGCACACTGTAATTTTCTCACGTGCAGAACATGTGTCAAACTGCCGGAATGATTTATCAAAATTTCAATGCTTAAAGGGTTAAATAAAATCAAATTACCTTTAAGTGATTTAAAATAAATAAATCACCCCCACTGCACCACACTTACTGTTTTATGCTGAAATCAAATTAAATAATCTTAGATGTGTACTCCCTCCGGTTCAGTAAAAGAAGTCGTTTAGGACAGCGACACGGTCTCCAAAGTACAACTTTGACTTCTTATTGTTATAAAGATATTTATTAAAAGCTAACATATGTATACTTTTATGAAAGTATTTTGTAAGACAAATCTATTCATGTAGTTTTCACATTTCCAAACTCAACGACTTAAAAGTTATTCACGATTTATATTCCCAATGTTTGACTCAAATCTTTCCAAAACGACTTCCTTTACCGAACCGGAGGGAGTACACAATCACCATCAAATCCACCAGCCAAAATCCTTGCATGTCTAGGAGTCGGTGATGTAGTTTTCACCCGACGGGTAAGTCTTGTTGAGTATTAGTATACTCAGCATGTCTAGGAGATGGTTGCAGGTCTTACCTGGCCGACCACCCTTCCTCCGGGTTGGACCGTTGTCTGGTACAGAGATGCTTCCGAGTGATATCATGACGGCTTCACATGATATTACCGCTTTACGAACAAATAGTTTATTTTCCGCTGCAATTTGAACTCTGAATTATCCTTACTTTATGCATGAACTCAGTTTGTAATAAAGTACCTCAATGAGACCTATTTAAATTATTTGTGGATTGTTGTAACCTCTGGGACTCGCCTTTGTGTGAGTATTTGCACGACTCGTTTCGATCGAGGTACTGTTCGTGGTTGTATCGGGCTTGACCCGACAGACTGCCACCTTAATTCGATTTAAGTGTCTGATCATGTTTAATGCGATGCTTAGCACACTTAAGCCAGATTAATTTGAACAGTTCTGCCACAGCTGGTATCAGAGAGAAAAGTTGTGCATCAGAGGTTTTCACGGTCCCAACACACTTGTTTTATAATAAAACTTGACCATCTAGTGCTTTTGCGAAAGCTCGTTGGATCGCTAAGGATTATCATAGACCGTGAAGCCCTAGAGGGTATTTTGGAAAGTTTTTGGTGGCTTGATATCTATGGTATATTTGACTAACTTGCCCAGCACATCTTGCCCACGTGTTTTATACGTGCGCTGGTTTCCGTGCCCCGCGTGCACGAAGGGTGATAGGATTTCCATTCCAAGGAACGTATCATTACGGTTGTGTATGAGTCGCCCACATGTTTTATATGTGAGCAAGGTCTTGATGGTATGGTTCTAATTCCAATGAGCCTATCATTCTGGTTGTTCGCCACGTTCGAGACATGTGCATGATGCCACATCACGAGTTATGCGAAGGGTTGTGTGCTCTATTCAAAATGAGCGTACGGCCTAGACTAGATGCACTGTCCATGCAGTGTTGAACGCATGGATAACATTTCTATAAGAAGAACGGTAATGAATGGGGACGCTTCCGTGATGTGCTGGCACGGAAGGTTCATGGTTTTCATGCAGGTACACTAACGCCGTTTCGCTACGTTTCGTCTATTTTGAGAGACGGCTAGCTATTATAAGGAGAGACGTATATTATGCCTTGCCACCGGCAACTAACTACGTACACAAAGACTTCTTGGTACTTGTGAGAACGATTTTGCTCTTTTGCATCATGTAAACAACCATAAAAAACATTAAGTAAACTTTGGAGCAAGGAAGGATTGAAAATCTGAGTTATCCTAATGCACTTCAAATCTGTCAAACTACACAGTCCTGCTGGTCCGTTTTTTTTCTTTCAGGTCATTAAAACCTCTCAGTTGAAGTTCCACCCTAAATGAAAGTTGTTAAAAATTTCATAACCAATCTGCTCTAAAAATTTTAAGATTTTTGGTTGAGTAAAACTTGAGTTATGCTTAAAACAAGAGCTGGCTGTTCGCTGAAAAATCTGGCAGACAGCAAGTTGGAAATCGAGTGTTTCACCCACGTTAAACTCAAAACCAACCCTACCTCCGAATACCAAACTTGTGGCTAATAACCTAATGAACAACCTGGTAAAATTTGGGTTTTTTTAGTTTGATAGTTTGAAAGTTACACCTGATTTTCCACCGCTATCCCGATCAGTCTTTATTCTTCTACACAGTTTTTCACCAAGCTCTTTTATTGCTTTCCTTCAGATGGCCCATGCCTGTTTTTGTGGACGCTGAAGGTTGGACCCACTCAGAGTGCCTCCAAGAAGATGGGTTTCCTTCTTGTGGAACATGCTGCACTACATTGGATACAAGAAGCGTCCGGAATATATTGGACGAGAGTATATGGCAGCAGGAGGCATACAACGTTGTGAGATGAAAGTGAAAGTTTCAGCATCTCCACCCTTTCCTGATTGGGGCCCATGGGAAGTTGTTGCCGATGGTACCCACCTGGCTGACACCAGGCAGAAGGCTGCTCATCGTGCTCTTACGACTTTTTGTGAGAAGCATCCCACCTCAGTGGCCCTCAGCCCAGCAAAAGTGTTCCTCCTCATCAATTAAATGACTGGACCAGGGGTAGAGCTTTCGCCTCTTTTCTTGGATTCAACAAAGGTTTATCACGAACCGGAAATAGCCGCCGTGATTCGCTACTCCACGGGTCTACTTCCAATTTACCAAAGTGTATGTGGTGAGAATTCAATCTACATGCATCAAGTTATGGACCTGGAAACAACCAAGCACTTCTTAAATGAAGCCCATGGTCAGATCAAAGCACTCAAGAAAAAGAAACGAAAAGATAAGAGGGGAATTCAAGAGCTTCGCAATGAACTACGAATAAAGAATGAAACAATTGCTCAAAAGAACCATATGCTACAAATGGCCGACCGGCATATGTGGGACTTAGAGAACCAGTTGGAAGTAGTGGCAGCCCAACAGCATGAGATACAAGCAGAATCAGGGATAGAGTCTGGAGCCGAGTAGTCATGAGCCGAACAATAGTCTCAATATGAGAAGCTTCTAAAATCAAGAGCAGCCGTTACATTCCTCTTAGAGATGGTTAATGATGTAATAGGCTAGTTTAGATTAAGTTGAATGAACCCTTGGAACATCATGGAACGGTGTTATCACTTAGAGTAGGAGTTGACCCTAAAGTCTGCTTTTATGCATGGTTGTAACAGCTAAACTATGCAGCTGCGTCTAATTTGAATTTTTAATGCATGCATCTTTCATTTCTCGGCTGAATGTTGAATATCAAAGTTGTAAGGAATTTCATAATGGTGATGCTCGCAAAATTTTAGCTCCATTGGTTAAGAATTGAGAAAGTTATGTACGTTTTAGTGAGCCTCGGCCATTCTAAAACAGCAGAGACAAGACGCGAATATTGAATTTTTTTTGCCCTAGATAGAGTCCGAATCTGACTCGGAGTTATAAACCAAAGTTGTAGCTTGATAAATTTCCTAGCTGCTGGCAAAAATTCACAAAGTTTGGACGTGTGGCCTAGGAGTTATGAATTTTCTTTCGTAACAGCCTTGCTGTTGAGAAAACTTCCGGCGATTGATTTTTCTTGCCTTCACGCATGAATTCCTTGTTTACCTTGTAAACGAGTTTAAGGATCGTGCGCCAATCAAGTGAATTTTATTATGAGGAATGAAAGCAGCACACCGATCCAATTTGGTTCCAAGCAATAACCATGAAAGAAGTTGGATTTTGAGGATCATATAGTTGGAATGAGTTGAAGAATGTTACGACAAGGGATACCTCACCTGATCAAGTCCTTCTAACGAAGTTGAGTTCTTTTTGGATGTTAACTTAAAAGATAGGGGACATGAAGTGCTGCCCAAAGCTTTGAAACGATTTACTCTAGACGTTTTGTTACACCATACGCTCTCAAGCTAGCTAGGTGACCGTTAGCAGTTTTCTTGACAAGTTTCTGCTCATCGGATGGCTCCTTACTCAATATCCATAAGCAACGTAAATTCTTGTCGTGCACCTCTAGCACAACTACACCCTTCGATCAGCTAGATGTACTCACTCTTTTTGCAATGGCTAGTGAATTCTTCCTTGCCATTACACTCATTTCCATTTGATTCTTGACATATCCCACCGTGCCTTGATAAATCCTGATATTACCTCCCCTGTGACGTCTTTTCCACCTAGATGAGTCTCTTGATTGCGACTTATAAACCTTGTCTCACCCTTGTTGTCTCATGAGCATCAGTTAGACATACATGGGCATTGTTGCAACATTTCTCACTTGCATTCCATGGATCAGTATGCATAAACCTTTTCTTGCATTGTGTAACTGCACCCCTCGTTTCGTTGCATACTGACATCGTGTGTACCCTGACTTATCGCTGACTCCTTTCTCCCCAGTCTTCCTTGATATTCGGGTTGTGTTTCTACTTTTCTCTTGTGAAGAGGTATTCCCAAACCTATGGTGCCGTGACGGAACAAGGTTTTTTGTGTGTGCGACGACCACATAAATTCCTACTAGGAGCGCGCTGGTATCTCGGTAAATGAATACAACTTCGCCGAAACCTCTATGCCGCAACCCGGATACGTGCCCGTATCCTGGTGATCTCTCCTAACCAATGATACGTTTAGTGTGTAACGTAAGGCATGCTAATTAACGTGCATCCAAGCATGTGCACATACATTATTCACTCATAAGCATATGCACCATCCGCTCATATGCATGTGCATCATGCAACATACCCTTCATCATGAACATATGTCGTATGCACCATCACTTGTGCATCATACAATATGCACCATATCACGTGCATCATCAAGATGGCATCATAATGCATCATGCCATATGCCACTCATAGATGCATGAATCATTCATGAGTACCTTGCATCATGACAACCACACTCCTTCTTGGTGCATCACCACTTTCCAACCTGGCATGTGCATCCCGAGTACCGACCTGCCTCCTTGCTCTCTTGTCGTGCAAGTGTTCACCTACGAAATCCTTGCATCAAGCAATTAACCAAGTTATACCCTACCAACGTCTTGTACTTCATTCGTGGAGTAAAACCTTGAGCTTAGATTATCTGAAAAATCTCACTTAAACCTACCTTCTTCGATGATCATCACCTTGTCGTAGCCTTATGACTTGTCGTAAGTTTTTCTCAATCACCTTGCAGATCCTCGCTAAAGAGAAAGTTCTGACACCGTGTCTTGTCCATCTATACATGTACGGTTCTATCTCCTTTTTTATCTAGGAGATACGTGACTTAGTGTAATCTTGTTGCGAATCCTAGCGACCTATAGGTTTGCCCAATAACCTTTGCCTACGAACATTAGAAGTACGCTCAGTAATGCAAAGAAAAGGAGAGTAGAAAAAGGGAACCCAATCGAGTTTTTAGCCTAGCCGATCGCGCAAGCAAGAACGATTTTGAGGACCCGGTGTGTCCGAGGACCGGTGGATGGTCGCTTCCTGGTGTGATGAGTGATTGACAACGTGGTGTGGATTGACGTTTCCCTTGGCTCAAGTATTGCAGGTGTAGAATGCGGCTTGATTGCATTGGTGAAGAACAGGCGCGAAAGGTCTTAGCCATGGCGGCCTCCGAGGAGTGGAGAGACAAGTAGGCTTGGTTCGAGGGACCCGGTGGCCAGATGGATCAAGTGCGGTTCACATGGTGGCAAGAACAAGCGAGGAGACGTGGTTCCGGTGCGAGGTAGCGGCTCACAACCGAAGCTCGTACGCGGACATGAAGCCGGTGCAAGGTAGCGGCTCACAACCGAAGCTTGCACGCGGGGTTTGGTGGTTTGGCCAGAAGACCATCGGGTGGATGGTTTCCCTTGGTTTGGGCCTCAAAACTAAGGCCGAGGACTCGACGTAGCGACGGCCCGGCCTGCCAGCCAGGGGCAGTCAGACCAGTCCCACCTGCGAGCCAGCGTCGAGGAGCTTCGATCCGGAGGACACGCGGTGTGATCGCAAGGTTTGTGTCAGAGGGAAGCAAGCGTGCGGTGGAAGGTGTCCCAGCTAGAAAAAATCTTCGTGTCAAAATGTCAAATTTGCCCCTGAAGGGTATATATCACTTAGGGGTAGTTAAGTCTTTAGAGCACCACCATTTGGACTATATAGTAGACCCCCTAGGGGTTGGTGGCTGTTGACGGCCATTATAACCTTGTAGTGACCGTCAACATTTCGGTAAAATGAGGATGATCATACCATATTCCATACATAGTCTTGAACTCACGAACACAGTTTGGGGGAATAAACCAATAAAAGTAACCAATAACTTAGGAAATAGCATCACCAGATGTGTGGGAACATCACCACGGGAGATGAGCTTTGGGGTTGGGGGGAAACATCAAAGAAGGGAAGGCAGGAAAAAAAAACCAAGACAATACTAGTATTCAACGTTGCCTGATTGCAGACATATCTGGCCACAAATCACTGGTAGAATTCATTTCCGGCGCTATCTGAAACCATGTCCATAGAAGTGTCATTGGAGCTTGCAGAATTGGTCTCCCTATTTGCCCCTGTTGAGTTTGGTTCTGTGTTCCGGCCTCCATTGCCAGCACCTTGAGCCAAGTGATAGTTCTGGAGACTCCTGCGCACCGGACTCGAGAGGGCATTAGAGAACATTGTATTCTTCGACTGATCACTGACGCTGGGTCTAGGAGCAAACCCAGCTGTTGTTTGCCCATATAAACCAGTTGCAGGTGGGACAACTGGATTTGTGAATGGATTTGCAATCTGAGGATGCTGATGTATTCTTGGGGAGACATGTGCATCAGTACCTCCATAATCCATCTCATGCTGTAAAAACAAAACAAGAATATTAACATTATGATTGCTTCACAAATTTAATTAGTGCAAGAAATCTTACTACCCAAACAGGTATCAAAGGAGGTCTCTTGCTTGCCTCCTTTGATACATCTCCTCTCATTATATAGAGAGGATTACTTAACCTCTAAGTAAGGATCTAATCTTATCTCTAAACCTAACCCTAATAGACCCGGCCCATGAGGCCCAATCGGCCCAGCCTACCCCCATGACAAGGTCCATATAGGTATATGAACACACATACAAAAAGAAACAAATATGGAACTAAACAGCTACCTAAGCAAATGCACAGGATAGATTCAACATATGCTTATGAAATCAAATCAAGTGTTTCTTCTCCAGAAAAAGCTCATAGTCAAAGCATGTTCAGGAAAGGAGGTGGCATCATAGTCTAGTAGGTTTCAAGGTTGGACCTGAATATGAGACATTATATCAGCTACAGTGAGCCTTGACTCTTCCTCATGCTTCCTCAGGATCCACTGGTAGAGCTTTTCCTGCATAATTAAGCTTGAATTTAGCAAAGGAAAATAGCATAAGAAATGAAAGGTATTGTACCTGGTAGGCAAGACACCATATGACCAAGTTTTAAATTATAATTGTAAATAAGATCATCACAAAATATTCAACATATGCTGTCTTGAAGAGCAGGATTGAATTGAGGTAGCAAATCCTGTTTGTTTCTACATAATTCTAGACTTTTGGTTACTTTTTTTTTCCTCCAAAGAGGCAAAGTCTAATCGAATAAATGTTCATACTAAACTACTTCAAGTCTCAACGGATACTATACTGTTGCAATACAAAATTATTACATCCACTGTAAGCATACTAAATACAGACACAAGCACCTATGGAATCCCACACTACATTGCACAATTACTTGCAGCATTACTCTGAATTACCTAAGGTTTCTGTTCCAACATGGTTTATTATGAATAATCGACAGTGTGGCAGTGGCACTACACAATAAGAGACTGTTGTAACCAACATTTCTTCTTCTGAACTTCTGGTTGCAGAAACCACACTTATTGATGGATGGCTGAAATCCAACCCCTCCACTTCTTCCAACCTAGGGACATTTCGATGTGAAGATCGGAAGATTTCTCGCATCTTAACATATATAGTTTTAAATTCAAGAGTCGACTCGAGTCAAAGCAATCGAATTCGCACCAATCGAATTTCCCTATCCCCCAACCGACAGACCGAAGAAGACAGGGAAGCAGGCAGGCAGGCCGCGGTAGAAGTTAGGAGAGAGAGGAGGGGAGGGGAGGAAGGCAGGGAGGGTGTACGCACGAAGGCGTGGCGCTCGCCGGCCTGGAAGGAGAGCTTTTGCTGGGCCATGGCCTGGGTGTAGAGCTGGGAGAGGGAGTTGGCGGCGCCGCAGAAGGTGGAGTAGAGCGTGCGGTCCGCCTCGTCCAGCCGCGGCGCGGCGTCCGTCTTCCTCTTCCGGGCCATCGCCGCCGCCGCCGCCGCCGCTGCCTGCTGGCGAATCGAGGAGGGGAAGAGAGAGAGAGGGTTTGCGGATTGCTTGCGCTCCCAATTTGTTTCCCCTTTTCCCCCTCCTCTCTCTCTCTCTACTCGTGGTTTGGGTTCGGCTCGGTTCGGTGCCCCTTCAAATCAAATCAAATCTCGTCTCTTATTTTTGGTTCACGCAAAGTAAAACACGCCAACCAGCAGGAATAACGGACCGGGCCGGGCCGGGAAGGATAGTTGTGTGCAGACGACTTGAGAGCATGACCGAACGGAATCCAGCCAACGAGAATACTTTAGGGCTGCGTTTCGAATTTCGACGTTGGTATTGAAGGGATTGGTATTGAATTGATAGTTCAATACCAGTTCGGTCATGGTATTGAAATGACCCCAATTTCGAATTCTATCGTAGAAAGCAATCAAATTCAATTCACGTTTGAATGTACAAAAGGAAGAAATTGAAATTGCTACATCTCCATCGCCCAGCTCTCTCTGCCCGGCAAGCCTGTCGTACCGCCTATTTATTGGAGGGTCGTCGCCTATGGAGGGCAGCGGCGCGACCTGGTGGTGGAGAGGAGCGGTGCCATGGAGAAGACGAGCTGTCGGCCATGAAGAAGAGAAGGCCGCCAGACATGGAGAAGAGAAGGGCTGCCGGACATGGGGAAGATGACCCGCCGAACACGAGGAAGATGAGCTCCTGCCGCCAAGGATGAGTCGCCATCGGCCATGGAGAAGAGAAGAACCACAGTTGTCCCTCTGCCTACCCGCGCGTCAGGTCTTGAAGGGAGCTCGAGCCATGGCCAGAGCTTGAGCCCAGCCGTGGCGGAGAGAAGGAGCGACGGGGATAGGGCGCAACTGTCGGCGGAGGAGGAAGAGGATGGGCAGCGTGGCCGCCGACGAAGGAAGGCGCGACGCGGAGGGAGGGGGGGCATGGCCGCCGGCAGAGGGTCGGAGGGCCGCAACCCGCAGAGGGGAGGCACGGGGCGCGCCGTCGGCGGCGGCGAAGGGGAGGCACGGGCCCTCCAGCGGCGGAGGCGATGGGCGGGCACGTCGGAGACGCGCGAACGGGAAGTGTAAGAGAGACGGAAGATGTGGGTGGGTGATCGATTCAGGCTATTTCGAAGGGTAAGTGGTCGGTATTGAGGGAGGGGGCAAGACAACAGGCCCAATACCGCTCGGTATTGGGAGCCATTTCCAATTCCAATTCTAAGAGCATCCAAATACCTTGTATTCGGCGCATCCAAGTCCAATTCCCAATTTCGAGCTCCAATTCAGACATCCAAACGCAGCCTAGGGCTTGTTTGGTTGTTTCGCAACCATTCTAGGCGGGAATAGTTCCTAGACATGAATATAAGAAGAAATTTATACTAGATACAAGGCCGGGATTTATTTCGAATGAGAAATAATTTGTGCTAATTTACTCATGATAGATACAACAAGAAACCAGGATTGATTTCACACCTCTTAACTAACGGATTGATTCCCGGTCTTTTGTTGTATCTATCATGAATAAATTATTTCTCGACCCGAAATAAATCCTGGCCTTCTATTATATCTAGTATAAATTTCTTCATATATCCATGCCTAGGAACCGTTCCGGCCGGAAACGGTTTCCAAACAACCGACCAAGCCCTTAAACTTTTCAAAAATATAAAAAATCAAAATATTTATTTCAGGTATAAAAGAGCTCCAAAACCGGCCCTCAAAATACTCCTGGTACTCGAGAATTGGACGGAACCTATCCCAATTTAGGTCTTCTGGTAAACTTTCACTGTCGCGTTTCAGATTAGGTGATCTTCAAAGTACTACCTCCGTCCATAAATATATGACTTTTAAAACAAACTATCTAGTTTAAAAATAAACTAATTTGGTTGTTCTACTTGAGAACGGACCAAGTAGTATCTAGTGAGTTGCAGCAATAAAATACCGCATGACGAGGAACAGTGACACTGAGTCGTCGTGAAAATGAGTTGGGGGCAAAGGAGAAAATGGAGAAGAGGCCAAAAGGCAAAAGCCATGGCCAATGGAATAAGTAGGAAGAACACGAGGACACCCTGATAGTACAATAGCAATGTGGGTAGTTTTGCCCTTTCTCATCCATATTATTTTTCATTCTATTTTCAGCTTTTTTTCCCCTAACACTAATGCCTAAACAAAAGTTCAAACTAATGGCGGGCGGAATGAACGGAAGGAGCTGATGCTAATCTTACAGGTACGGTTTTTCTTTTCTTTTCTTTTTTTGAAAGGAGTTACGATTTTTCTAATGGTGAGTTTCACTTTATTGGTCAAAGTAGGGTCAAAGTACTTGGCTAATATGCAATTTGCCCCATGAAATCGTCCGGGAACAGAAGACTGTCTTCTTCTTCCCCCAAACTGTCCTCTCTGTCTCTCGCTCTTGCTCTCGTTCTCGATCAGATCCGTAGTGCCTCACGTGCCGGTTCCTCGCCGGCGGCAGCGGCGCTGGGCGAGCGTCTTCGCTGGAGAAGATCATCCACTAGGTAAGCTGCCCTTTCCCTTCCCTTCCCTACTTGCTGCGCGGAATCGAGCAACCCGAGCTATGTGCATTCGGATCTGACCCAGTTACTAGTATCATACCCACTAACTTCGATTTTTAGGGAAAAAAAATACTGGGTCTGCTATACTGGACGAGCCCCTGGATCCGTCCAATGCCTTGCGCATTTGTTTGCTTCTCACTATATTTTGGAATAGCGAATATGATGCAAGTTTCCTGTGCAGGGTTGTAAGCTAAACAATGGGGAGGTAATTTCTCCAGCTCGGCACGAGATCTTAGTTCATGGTGCCTGGATGAGCAGTTGAGATGCTACTGGCCGTGGAAGGAGGAGGGTTCTTCTCGTCTTCAGCTTCAGGGTACAGCCATGGCCTCGCCCTCTTGCTGCTCGGAAGGAAAGCGGAAGAGAAGCCCGTCAAGGTCTCGCCGTGGAACCAGTACCGGTTAGTCGACCGGGAGGGCGAGCAGGTGTACCATCTGGCCTCCGCCAAGGATCAGACGCCTGGGAAATGTGCTCCCTTCGTCTGCTTCGGTTGCACGGCCAATGACCTCGAGGTGGCGTCGCCTGCAAAAGCGGGATCGAGCAATGTGTTGGGTAGCACACAGGAAGAAGAAGCATCTTTCCCAGCAAACAAGTTGACTACTAGTGGTTCGATCACTGGGAATGAGAGACGAGGCTGTCTTAAGAGCAACTCCAAAAGAGATTCTTTGGAGCATTGCATAGTGGTGAGCGAGGGTGAAGAACCGCGCGAGTCACTGGAAGAAGTGCAGACCTTAAGAGCTAGCATGGAACGGAGGAAAGTTCAGTGGACAGATACTTGTGGGAAGGATCTTTTTGAGATACGGGAGTTTGAAACAAGGTATGGTCCAAAAATTTTATTTTCCTTGTAAATTATTGTGCCTCCCAGAATATTTATGCCCTCATGTTTATTGATGTCAGAATGGTCCAATGTCAATTATCATACATATAAATGAATACAGATCTATCTTCTACTAATATTGAATCCAAGTTTCAATAGAACAGCTAAAAAGCACCATATCATCTCATATGTTTTGTATTTTTCTGCCATCTAGAAACCATCCTGCGAGGTGAAATGCATCATCAAAGGTTGCAGTAAGAAACCTACCACAAGGTCTGAGTATTCTCCTTTTAAGGAGTGGTCTCTACAATAAGCCTAGAACTTAGCAGATTCTTGCTTATAGAGTCAAATATCCAGTAAAGCCATCTACACATACTTTAAAAGGCAAAGACACTTCTATATAGTAAAATAACTTATATTTGTCAATTGTTCTATATTGCAAACTCGTTCTAGTGCATGGAGCTTACTCCAGTTTTAGCTTATTACCTTTCAAAAGAAAGTTTTAGCTTATTGAAGAAGCAGTGACCGTTAAATGATGTAGTAAATATATGTGTTGTCTGACTCGATGGGGTTTAATGCATATTACTATCACTTGTTAAGAAACAGCTGCATCTTTGCTTGATTTGCACTCGTTAATCGCAAGAGACATCCCCCTCCTTGCTAATTAGCACTGATTCTTTAGTTATATGTTGAAAGTGTCTGAACGCTTCTACTATTTCTAAACTGTAAGGTCACAAAACTTGTTAGTTAGTTTTAAGCTTCAGCCTTTATCTTGACATGGGCGCAACGAATGCATATGTCTTCCTATATTCTACATTTCTACTAGTGCTTTGTTGTACTTTGTAATATGTTCTGATTACTGAAGTTTACGATTTCGCAGTGATGAAGGTTTGTCAGATGATGACGCTGAAAATGAAGGTTTTAGAAAATGCGAGTGTGTGATTCAGTAGATTCCATGTTTTCACAAGAAGGTTGACAGAAATATTTCTTCATTGGAAGCCGAAGTTGTGCCGGGCAGGGTAGCTGCACTGGTGACTTCTCTGAACTGGAATGATCGGTGATAGTAGAAATGAAGAAACAGGGACGGCTAAATTATTTGTTGGTTCTATGCTTAGCTAGCCTGTGCAGCAGATTTACAGTTTTGATGCCCACCTGTACACTATCAAGATTTGACTCCTTTGTTTCTTTTTTTTTTCCTTCATATTTCATTTTCCTGGCTTTCCACTGTGTTTTCATGCCCGTTGTAGCATATGAGGCTGTCCAACTTGCTGCTGACGTGTTGAGTGATGCTTGTCGACATATTTCGTTGAAGTTTGTAAACTTAATGTCTTTGTTGCATAGAAGTGACTCCATGGGACATGGGAGGGCCATTTGGGTTGTCTCTCAGTTTTACTGTATTTTGATGTGGATTTGTTTTCCTGCCCCTAAAAATTTGTGGTGATGAGACATTACTTCTCTTCGCCAACAAATTAGGGGAGAAAATGTAAATTTTTTGCTAAATTTGTACTGTGATGGGTCAGTTTTGAATCGTACATACCTTTGAATAGTACTTTGTACTTGAAAATGTATTTGTAAAACTAAGTAATCAACAATAATTCATAAAGATAGTTTGTTTTTTCACGATAGGAAGAAGGAACCCTACATAAACAATTAAACACTCATCCAAATAGTCGTGCTGGTGGGCTATGGGCTTGTTCTAAATTTCGGTAGCCTTTGTGATGTACTCTAGTCTCCTACGTGACAGTGACAATCCCGGCAGGTCAGCAGAATGTCTGAATGTGCTGCGCCCATGTTGAGTCCCTGCAAACCTCACAAACCGTTAGGAGACAGCACGCCCGATTAAGGTCTCGGGCCCTCTGTTTGCAGACGGAAACTTGGCACCACAGTACCACACACTCTTATCCACAGCGAGAGCGTGGGTGTGTGTCCAGACCTTCTCCACGCGTTCCTTCCCTCTTCTCCTTCTCCCTCCCCTTCCTAAGAAACAAAAGAACTAACCAGCCAGCTCTTGCAGAGCTCAAGCGACGCAGCAATGTCTTTGGCCCCGTCCATCCCTTCCATCAAGGTGAAGGTGGGGGGCGTCTCAGTGGCGCCCCCGCACCGCGCGAACCGGTCGTCGTTCGCGGTGATCAGGAGCTCCAAGGCAGAAGGGCCCATCCGGAGACCTGCGGCGCCTCCGCTGTCGCCACCACCGCCGATGCCACCCAAGACGCCAGCTCTGTCCAAACCTCCGACCCTGTCGCAGCCCCCGACCCCTGTGAAGCCGGCTGCTCCTCCAATCATCGTCGGAGCAGCCACCACCGCCTCCTGAGCAGAAGCCAGTTGAGACGGCAGCTCCAGGCGGCAACTATGCAGAAGCCGGTGGCTGGGGCTGTCACGCTGGAGTACCAGAGGAAGGTGGCCAAGGACCTGCAGGACTACTTCAAGCAGAAGAAGCTGGAGGAAGCCAACCAGGGACCCTTCTTTGGGTTCTTGCCAAAGAATGAGATTTCCAATGGAAGGTACGTTTGCCCCCCCTGCAAGGTGCATCAAATTTGTGAGCCATAAGATGATTTGAACTATCAAGGCATGATCGGTGCGATTTTCTTATTAGCTTTAATTATTTGAAGGAGATGCAAATTTACGAGTAAAATTATCTGGCCTAAGCTTGTCACAAGCAGCATGCTCCTTAACCATCAGTGAAACAGACAAACATCAAATTTGAGACCGCTTATAACCTTATTCTAGTTGAGGATTGGCATGTTTCCAAGTCAATTAGGAACATGACCTACTGAAGTTACGGCAAACTATAATGTTCAGATTCACCATATTGTTGAATATAGATTAAGTTGTTTCTATGCGCTAATTCAGATTTTTACAAATTCTACAGATGGGCTATGTTTGGGTTTGCAGTAGGAATGCTAACAGAGTATGCAACAGGCTCGGATTTTGTTCAGCAAATGAAGATCCTTCTCTCCAATTTTGGAATTGTGGACTTGGATTAATGGAGGGTGCTTGGTGGTGTTGTTCTGTATAAGTCTTTTGAATGTAATGTACCTTACTTGGTATGGCGTATAGAAAATTCAATCTTGCACGTTGTTTAACTTATAACTTGGTTTCGTTTGTGCTGCCCTGTGAATTTGGATGAACATAAAAGTCAATTTCCACTTTTCTTCTTTGCTTAGCTTTCTGAATTTGCGCATGGAGAAAGGCAACATGTTCAGTTAGGATTTACTGAGTTACAGTGCGTGCAAAAAGGGTTTACTTCTCTAATGCTAATGTCCGGTTAGAAGGTGCCACGATGTTTTCAGCTAGCAAGTAAATAACAGCTCATGTAGCTTGAGTTCAAACTCACGAGTCTGCTAGATGAACCAGGGGGTAGTACCATGACATATGCACATTGTCAGCCTCAACCCCTGCGAAGTGTGCACCAGGAACTCACCCAAGAACACTATTGGAATTGTGCTGCTGTAATGCTTGCAGCTTTTCTGGGTTTTCTTCCACTATATAGCTACAATAGCAAAGGGGCTCACGGTGCAGTGGCAAAGGCCACCGGCTCTGGAGAGCCCCCACCCAGGGTTCAATTCCTGGGCGATGCACAATTTGTGGAAAATAAAAAAAATTCCCTCGCTGGTCCCGTGTGCCAAAGCACTAGTCAAGAGACGGCCCAGGTAGGAGTCTCGCGGGTTACGTCTCCTAGTGTCTGGGCGGGACCGGAGTTCGGGGATTTTCTCGGCCTGTGTGAGAAGGATTTCTTCTTACGTACAATGCCCGGGGGGCGGCTTGCCCCTCGCAGGTCGAGTTTTTTTATATAGCTACAATATGAAAGTGATGACCTCCTAATTATTGCAGGATTTTCCTCCCTATGATCAGCTCATAATCTTCTTTAACTACTTGCTGAAATATAGCTATACTGGTGATTCTGAACCTGGACACTGATTCAAACGAGATTATTTGTAACAGACATCATAATGTACTGAACACATATCAGGCATGCAAAGTGATGGCTCAGGAATAATATTAAACATACTGGACTTCTTCACATAGTCGTAAGGAAAAGGAAATTAGCTGTCCGCCAGATTATGGATGAATCACAAATATTATTTTAACTAATGCAGTGTGTGCAATCCATTGACTTCCATGAAAAGATAATACGTACAAGTAAGCATAAGTTCCATCATTTCTAAATATTTCTAAAGCTTCAGATTAGTCTAGACAAATTCAATTTTCAAGTTACAAGCTAGAATAGCAATCTTTGAGCATTTGACAGATGTAGTGATTGCTTTACAAATTCCTTGGGACAGGGAAAAATGGAATAATAGTTACCAAGAGTTTGGAATGGAATGGTAAATTCATGTATCTGAAGACAAACACTAACTTTACCCTTTTTTATTCTAACTGTAAGTCTGTAACTGTATATTTGAACAAAAAAATTTGTGTCCAATCTGAGAAAGTTAAGAAATCTGTACCTGGCATTGTGGTACTATGGTCTCAGAAGTTAAAAACTGGTACTGTAACCAACTTTACAAATCAGTTACCAGTAATCCCCACAAGAACACTTCCCATCCTCAAAATGATGAAATCTGATAGAATCTCTTAAAATGATTTGCCGGTCAACAATCTGAGAAATGTATCTAAAGGCTGTGTGACAATCTCCACAAACGCGAAGGTTCTTCATTATTCTTATTGGGCCGCCTGAGGAGGAACGAGTTAGAACAAAGGCAACAGCTAGCTTTTCACTGTGATAGCTCAACAACTCCTCTTTGTTTTCTTCTTCAAGATCATACAAGGCATACTCTGTCAGGGGAACATAACCAGCACTCCTTATATTTTGTATCAAAAAATTCAGCTTTTCATATATTTCTCTGGTGTTTGGATGTGATCTGTCTCCAGCAATGAAAGTATGAACTCCGTCATTGAGCGTTACCCAACTACGACCAGCCTCTTTTTTCACTGTCGCTTGCCTCATTGCAGCTCGGGCTTTGGCTGTATCTTCCCACATCCCTGTAGCCGCATGAAAGTTGGATGCAAGAACGTAGTTCACAGGATTTTGAGGCTCTATTTCCAAAAGCTTCCTTAAAGCTTCTCTCCCCAGATCAATCTTAGCCCCATCTTTTGAATGTCTGCAAGCAACTAAAACCGTCCTCCATATAAGAGCATTAGGCTTCATTGGCATTCTTTGTATGTACTCTTTTATCTTGTCCAGCTTACCAGCTCGACCAAGAAGGTCTATTATACAAGAATAATGTTCAATCTGAGGCAGTATACCATGCTCCCTCATCATTTCGAAGTATTCTAAACCTCTTTCCACCAATCCAGCATGACTACATGCCGATAGGACACTAACAAAGGTGACATGATCTGGACTTTCTCTGTTGCGCTGCATTTCCTCAAATATATCAAGGGCTTTACTTCCAAGACCATGTCTTGCATATCCTGAAATCATAGAGTTCCATGAGAATTCATTTCTCTTAGTCATAGAATTGAAAACCTTTGAGGCATAATCCAACCTTCCGCATTTGGAGTA
This sequence comes from Urochloa ruziziensis, assembly GCA_015476505.1. Taxonomy (NCBI): domain Eukaryota; kingdom Viridiplantae; phylum Streptophyta; class Magnoliopsida; order Poales; family Poaceae; genus Urochloa; species Urochloa ruziziensis. Next base: position 40,117,131 of record CM027122.1, read on the forward strand.
CATATCAACAAGAGCACTCTCAACCACAACATCTGATTCCAAGTGTGACTTAATGCCAAAAGCATGCATCTCCATTCCACGCTCCAATGCTGCCACAGATGCACATGCATTTAGTATAATGGAGAAAGTGCAGCAGTCCAACATTTGACCAGTGTGTACCATAAGCCAAACACAGTCCATAGCTTCCTGAAGATGGCCATTGTAAATGTATCCTGAAATCATAGAATTCCATGAGACGGCATCCCTTCTGCCAGACATTTTAGAAAACAGATGCTCACAGGAATCTATCTCTCCTGATTTTGCATAGCATGATATGAGTGCATTATCTACTGCATTATCTTCTGTAACTCCATGCTTTAGTACTACAGCATGAACCTGCTTCCCCAATTCCAGAACAGACAACGGGGACAAAGCAGCCAGTAAGTTTACAAATGTTACTTTATTTGGAATCAAACCACCTCTCATCATATTGGAGAAAACTTCCACAGTTTCAGAAATTGGTGCTTGTGAACTTGCCATTACCCCCATCATAGAGTTCCAAGAAACTTCATCATGTTCGGTCATAGAGTTGAAAACCTTCCAGCAATCTGACATAGCTCCACACTCTCCATACATTTTAACCAGTGCATTAGAAACAGAAGTGTCTAAATCTAGGCCCCACTTAATGGCATCACAATGCAGTTGCTGTCCTGCAGCTAACAGTCTCAAACCTGCACAGGAACTCAAGCAACTGATGGCTGCAAAGTTTGATGGGCTTATGGAACCTCGTCTCATCAGACAGTAATGCATTATTGCTTCTTCACAATTATCGTTCTGATCAAGAGCTGAGATGATGGTGTTCCATGAAATCCTATCCCTCGATTCCATTAGCTGAAATACTTTAGAGGCATCATCGATGGCACCACATTTGGCATACATATTAACTAAACCATTACTAATAGCAACTTTCATATCAGTAATTCCAGTTCTAAGCATATGCCCATGGACTTCCCTGCCTTTCCTCAACCCTTCTTCTGATACAGAAAATTCAGCTATGGCACTGAGTAGCACAACATATGTATCTGCATTAACAACAACAGAATCCCTTGTCCCCACAAAAATCGCCACCGATTCTTCACCACAGTGTTGCTTGACCAACCCCACCATCAAACCATTCAAAGTAACTGCATTTCTCTCTTTCAAACTGAGAAAAATGTCCTTAGCATCATCAAGCAAGGCATGCCTTGCGAATGCACTAACCAGAGCACTGCCAACATAGAGGTCACTAGAACAACCAGATTTGAGCACCCTCACGAATACTTGGTAAAGAACACCAGAGCTGCACGATGACAGAGAGGTCGCAGTGATTAAACTGCCAAAGGTATGCTCCGTTGGCCGCAGCTGAATCCTGGAATCATCTCGTTCCATATCCATGAACAGAGTGAACGTCGAAACCACATCTCCTTTCTTGGCATACACAGACATCAAGGCGTTCCACGTGATCAAGTCCCTGACTGGCACACAATGAAAGACCCTCTGCGCTAGGATCGGCGATCCAACAGCGCAGCTACCATACATCGAGATCAAGGCGTTGCACACAGTGGTGTTGGACGCATACTCTGTCTTCGACACCAACCCATGGACCTGGGTCGCAAAGCCCAGCCGGTCGTGCCCCCCGTCCTGACACGCCCGGAGCACGGTCCCAAAGGTGAAGGACGTAGGCCTGCACCCGGGATCAACCTCCCGCAGCATGTCCCGGAACACCTGGAAGGCCTCTTCGGAGAGGCCCTGCAGCACGTACCCGGAGACGAGGCAGGTCCAGGAGACGGCGTTACGCTCGGGCATTTCGTCGAACACGCGGCGCGCCGCGGCCAGGCGCGCGCCCTTGGCGTAGGAGTTGACGAGGTGATTGGCGAGGAAGAGGTCATGGTTGAGCCCCCGCTTGACGATCTCGACGTGGAGGCGCTCCGGGGAGGTGGCGTCGCCGCGGCGGCGGAGCAGGAGGAGGATATCGGCGTGAGGGTGTGCGATCGAAGGCGAGGGCGGACGATGATGCGGGAGGCGGTGGGCGAGGAGGTCGCGGAGTGGGACGGGAGGAGGGAGGCGGCTAGGTGGTGCCGAGGAAGCGGAGGCGGAAACGGCGGCTGAGGAGGAGGCGGATCGGAGCGTGAGCTGAGGTAATGGCGGGAGCTTGCGGTGCATTGGTGTTTGGAAAGGAAAGAGAAGTGTCAGATGAGAGGGAAGGCGTAATCGACGAAATACGTAAAACCATTTCGGGTGGTTTATTCATGGCACGCCTAGTTTGCGGTCGCCCGCAGGGGAGCGCCGTGCGGTCAGGCAACCCGACAAATCTGGCGGGCCCCTGCATGGCTGCATTCAGGCGCACGGGGGAGCTATGCGCGCACTCAGCAACAGGTTTCATCCATCCCACTGTGTTATACGTACCATATACGCTCCTTTGTAGAAAAAATATATCAAAACAGAAAGTTTTACGAAGAAATATTTTTGCACCAAAAAATCTTTGTTTGCGACAAAATTTACAGCGTCAATTTTTTTGAGAAATTTTGTTTAAAATTTTTTTGACAAACTTTTGCGATAAAATTTTACGGCGTCAACATTTTTGTAATAAACTTTTGCATGTGATAACATTCTTGAGCGCAAAAATTTTTGCAACAAAATTCTTCAGCGTCAAAATTTTTGTAACAGAAATTTTGCAAGAGAATTTTGTCAACAAACTTTTTGTGAAAAGGATGAGGGAGTGTTGGGTCCCACTCTCAGGGGAGTGAGCGCACGGCCGTGTGGGTTCCTCATGTTGGGGTTCATCATGTGGGTTTCATCGTGTGCGGTGAAAGGGACGCGCGGTGGCAGCGGGTTAGCCGAGCGTCGCAGGAGAGCGTGACTTTGCGTCCGCGCGCGCGGACGCAAAGTTGGGATTCCGGTTTAGTGAAGGTCGCGTCTAACCAACCACTCGAGGCGCTAGGGGATTGTTTGGATTTCGTCCAAGGCTGTCCTACCAATCTTGGCCATGCCAAATTTTTTGTGGTGGATTTTGCCGCCGACGTTTTGGCCAACAGTTGACAACAAAATGAACTAACCAGCATCACATGCATGTTGGCTCGCGAAATATTGGAGCTAATCCAAACGTAGCACTTGGAGAGGGTCAACGCCAATATTTTGGTCAGGCAGCCATCGGCGTCAATCCAAACATGCCCTAGGTCTTCTCCTGTCGATGTGTTGGCTACAACGACCAACCATTTTTAAAAAAAAAATCACAAATAGACAGTTAGCAATAGTAGTGGCTTTTGTATCATATATGTGGTGCAGAACATCAAACGATAATAGCCAGTGGCACCCTTGTCTCCTGCGTGTGGTGCACTCCTCCATGCAATAGTGAGAGGGCATACTATACGGCGGTATGCGCATGGGTACATGCATGCTAATAGGGAAGGTGTGCAAGCTAGTTGGAGCTCTGACGCGCTGCATTCATGACAAGGACAAGACGCACATGTATTCATGATGACCTAACGCGTTGCTCTATTCCGAGGCCATGCATGCATGATCAGTTTGGCACCGCAGATCTCGGCGCCGAGCTCAGCGCCACGTGTTTTGGCGCCATCCTGCCACGTCAACACCACGCATGAGAGCCACATCGACGCAACTTTCTGGACCTCAGCGCCAAAACTTATGGCGCCGAGACGTGTAAGTTCGGTGTCATGATCTTTGGTACCGAGGTCAGGGTCCTTTTTAAAATCTTTCCGTCAGGGGTCTATTTGTGAACTTTTCACGAAAAGGGTAAAAAACAAAAAAAAGAGTCGGCTACATCGACAACAGAGGGTAGGAGGAGCAGGACGGTGAGCAAGGTCGCGAGCAGAGACCACTTCCATGATTCATTATTATTGGCCGATCGTTGTTATACTTTGGTTTGATTTGATTTGCTAGAGTTAGATAACTCCTCCCATTTTATTGGGGCCTTCTTACTCTGCACAGTCCAAGTTGGCGTTTAATAGAGGTGTGAGTTAATGGCACAAAACAAGGCCCTGCTTCTGAAAAACTGGCATAAATTCCTAAATAGAGCAGATATCCCATGGGCAAAGCTCATTTGGGAGAAATACTACCCTAATGGTAAACTACCAAACAGCACAATCAAAGGCTCTTTCTGGTGAAGGGATATGTTGAGACTCTTAAGTTCATTCAAAGAAGTGGCAATTGCCAATATCCAAAATGGGCAGTCTATTTTGCTATGGCATGATAATTGGAACAATCAGGCACCTTCTGTGGAATTCCCAGAATTGTTCTCCTTTGCAAAAAATAATAATAAGATCACAGTAGCACAAGCAAAAGCAATTACCTCCCTAGATCAATTGCTACACCTGCCCCTTTCATCTGAAGCAGCAGTCCAACTCCATGTCTTGCTAGATTTACTGGAGAATATATCTTTCACAGATAACCATGACACCTGGTCTTACCGTTGGGGTTCAACTATATTCTCTTCCAAGAAAGTCTATAAAGCTATAATTGGTCACAGACAAGTACACCCAGTATTTAAATGGCTATGGAATTCAAAGTGCCAGAATAAACATAAAGTTTTCTTCTGGCTGGTTCTGAAAGACAGATTAAGCACAAGAGGTTTGTTAAAAAGGAAAAACATGGTTCTCCAATCTTATGATTGTGTGCTCTGTCCAGATCATGAAGAAGAATCTTTGCAACACCTCTTACTGAACTGCACCTTCGCACATGATTGTTGGCTACTCATTAATCTACAAGTGATAGATGGGGTGAATCATTTAGAAATGTTTGGCAGGTTCAGACAAAGGATCAATGTCCCGTTCTTCATGGAGATCATTGTAATCATGAGTTGGAGCATCTGGATGGTGCGGAATGACTCGGTTTTCAGAAATATCCCTCCAACAATTGCTTCTTGCAAGAGGTACTTCATTCAGGTCTTCTCCCTAAGTGCTCTGAGGGCGAAAGAAACTCTTCAAGAACATATGAAGCAATGGCTGCAACAGACTTTGTAACCTCTTTCCTTATTTTTTTCGTTTCTTTTCATGTTTCTTAAGTTTGTCTGTTGTAAATCTCTTGACTCTTTGATATATTATAATCAGAAGGGGATTACCCCTCCTGTTCAATCAAAAAAAAAATATGTGGAGCGGATGAAATGAAAGAATATTCAGGCTTGAGAGGAATGGAGTGTTTGAAAAGAGGAAGATAACGACCACAACTCTAGCCATTAGCTGAATAACAGTTTTGATCGTCCAATTCCAACCTGGTGCAAATCTCTTCACATGAGACACGTTTTTAGTAGGGGTACATGGTACTAGAAACAAAGGCACCGCTTTGCTACACTCTCGTTGAAGTAAATCATTCCGGATATTTTTAGTATCAGTGAGAGAATGGGAATTTGTCTTAAGCATTATAGATTTGATATTATTCAAATTATCATGTCAGAGTACATGTAATATTGGAGGTACGAGTATGACATCACCGATACGCAACAAGCACATCTAGTGTATCATATAAGATGCAGATTCTGAAAGAAAAAATACAATAACCCACTACCTATGCATGAGTGCTTTTCTGTCAGTAAATGACATGGATCATTGAAGATAATTATCTTAGGATTGCTTAAAAGATCCAATAAACTATGAAAGACTTTAGTCCCTCAATAACCTGTAAGTTGAAGTTGTCATTTTTTTTTGAAATCTCAATAATAGGATATAAATCTTTATATGATTTTTCATCCAAATATTTACTAACCATGTGCTAGTTATATGATGAAATCAGTTCTTTCTCTCTTAATCTAGATGTGATTTGTGATAGCCTTCTATCCAGAATGCTTCATATATAGCATTACCGTAAAAGTTTCCATGCCATGAAGTTATCTCACTATGAATACAGTGTGATTGATACAATACAACATGTGCCAACTAGATGTTTGTTTCAATGAGAACATTTTTTTTATGTTGCTATAATGCATAAATATTTTATTGTGATGTGAAACGTGTAGCGATCATCCTTAAGTTTGTTCGATTTTAGAGGATTGTGTGAACCAAGCAGAGATCCTCCACCATAATGCTATTTGCCTCCAAATTTGAATATATTGCAAACATTGGTTTGGAGGGCATCACGAAATTGCAGACCCAGCTCATTTCTCGGCACACTGTCTTGTTTAATCTTGCATACATTCATCTTAAGTATTTATTTTGCAACATTTTATCATCACATCTATAAAAAGCATGATGAGGGTTAAGGAAAGAAAGCAATATCAATGATACATAGAAGACTCATTCGATGTAGTTTGATTGTACAAGTTGAAATGCTGACATTGTTGGCGCTCTTAAATGACACGCTTTTACCACTGTTTAACTTTAATATTTGCATAAATTTAATGTCTAAACTATTGATCATACTTCATAACCGGTACGTTTTCGTATATGCATGTGTTTTTGAAGGATTTTGGTTTATGTAGGATAAATGATTAGTTCGGAGCGATTATTGGCTAAATTCGAGATAAGTGAAAGACGAAGGCCAGAAGCCCGGATGAAGCAGGCCTACTAGGCTCAGGCGCCCAAGCCATGGACTTGAAGCCCACTTAAGCCCTGATGCAGCCCACCAACCTCCAAGATTGCTTAAGGACTAAGCAATTGAAGATAAGATCAAATCAGGCGCCCAAGCCATGGACTTGAAGCCCAATTAAGCCCTGATGCAGCCCACCAACCTCCAAGATTGCTTAAGGACTAAGCAATTGAAGATAAGATCAAATTACTTCGGGATGAAGGCGATTTAAATGGAAGTCTATCAAGAGCAATTTTTATCTCGAAGCAACCAACATCCAAGGCCCACATGCATAGGAAGGAAGACTACAGAAGCATCAAGGAAGTGTGGGGAAAACGTTGAGCACGAGGTGGGCCAAAAATGGGCTTGGCCGACTGGCCCAAGGCCCCTCTGGCCGGCCGGCCTAAGCCATTCTTGCGTCGCCTCACCTTCTGAAAGTGCATCTAGACACTTAATCTAGTTTTGGTAATTAATAATGATATAAATTTGGATATAATGCTTTGCATGAGTTGTGCAGGAATAAAATCAAAAGAAAAGAAAAGAAAGGTGAAAGGAAGGTCCCCAATTCATATTTGTATGGTAATGGATTCTATCGGAGGTTTTAAATTTATTTATGGTTTGAAATTGAGTATAGGATCACCGTACTATCAAGGGGGACATGCTTGATGAGTTTAGGTTGTTAAAGTGCATATACTTGAGATGACAAACACCCAAGAGAGACACAAACACACAAAAAATCTACCCTACATAAAGTTCACTGTGTGTCGGAACTTAGGCTGGATGATCCGGCCCCTAAGTTCCAGCGCGCTCTATCTCGAATTAATTTTCCATCGGAAGATCCAAACCTTGCGTCGGATCTTTGTTAGCACTCCTTAGCGTCACGTTTTAGCAACGCTCAAGAGCGCGTAGATATATGTCGTTGTATGCAAAATTAATTCTGCAAGCGCACAGAATATATCTCGTTGTAGCACTTCACCGTGGGTGTAACCCCAGGGTATCGTATTTATATTTCCGCAGGGAAGCAGATGGTTAAAGTGTATTGAAGAATGAAATGATATATCTTGCCAGAAATATCAAGCCACAAACCTAGGGGCACAAACTCTAAGTTTGGGTGGATAATGGTCAAGTTAATGACCGGATAGAAGGTCTGAAAGACCAGCGACACACGGAGCACCTATTTCTAAAGAAAAGGAAAGATGTTGGGAGAAACCGGACCTAGACTCTTTCTAACTCAGAGCAAAAGGCACTCTAGCCTTAGCCTAGACCCTAGCTTAGATACCGGGAACAGAGCTCGCTTCGACGGCTAGAACGGGAGAACCTCAGAACGGGGTGAGAGAGGGGGTTCTCCGGGCTCAGCACTACTGTTATGAATACACCCGAACGTGGTGGACTACGAAGGACGGACAGGGCTGTCACCACCTGCCGCCTACCACTGCTGTACCGTGGGGTGCAACACACTTCCTAGTTAATCAACAAGCCAGACACCACGTCTGCACTCGATGATTAAGATTTCTCTTGAGGCCTGTCAAGAGAAATCCCCGTCTTCCCTAAGGCGTCTTACGGCCCGGTCAAGACGAGCAAACCCGCGAGATAAAACCCGGTAGAGCTAAACTAAACTCTACACTAAAACTAAAGGGGAAAAAGGACTTTGTTCTAAAGAGAGCAAGATCTTTACTCTTAAAGAAGAGCAAGAGAGAAATATAAAAGATAACTTAAGCTCTGAAATAAGAAAGTAATTATATAAATAAACTCTTCAAAAAAAGGAAAGGATACAAGAGCTTTACCAGAACTCCGAAGACTCCGAAGATCCGAGCTAAGCTCGACTCAACTCTACTCCCAACTCTAATCCTAATCTAAGAAATGAAAAAGATACTAGAGCTCCCTTCAAGTAAAGACTTGAGATATGTGGTGTGTGTGTTCCCAAGGTGAATGATCTTCCTTTTATAGTCTCCAGGGGGTGGATGTCAGCGTCATTAGCACGCCAAGGCTCTGCTTAAGCTTCACGCGAAGGAGGAGACGTGGCGGCCACAGAGGGAGGCCAGCCGGCCTGGCCCTGGTGCCACTTGGCACCGCCCTCTGCAGGAACGGTCCTGATGCTCTCCCAAGGTCGGTAACGGTTGCGTTTAGTTGAAGCTTGTCCGAGAATCCTAGGATGTGGGCCCTTCAATCCATGTGCTTTCACCTCTAGGCCTTCCGGGTCCTTGGATCAAACCGACGTTGTTTGCACGGTGCTTGATCATCCTGGGCACTTGGCATGGCTTGTGGATCAATGACGTGGCCAGACCTAGCCAGGGGAGGCCGGTCGGCCTGGCCTAGGCCGGCCGGCCTGGCTCTGTGCCAGGTTTGGCCCTTGTTTCTTCTGGTTCATCCTGCAAGCACAACTCATCCAAAACTTGTGGAATTTGTCAGTGAAAATACTTTTATGTATGGAATATGGTATGATCATCCTCATTTTATCGAAATGTTGACGGTCACTACGAGGTTATAATGGCCATCAACAATCTTTCAACACTTAGACAGATTTGGGTTTCTTTCTCAGGCGTCGGATCTTCCTCCAGATGATCCGACACCTAAGTTCTGACGCGCTCTGTCTCTAATTTATTTTTCTTCGGAAGATCCGAGCCTTGTGTCGGATCTTTCATGACTTAGCCAAAATTCAGAGCACATGTTTTTTAATGCAGCTCGTCGGATCTTCCTCCGGACGATCCGACACCTAAGTTCTGACGCGCTCTGTCTCTAATATTTTTCCATCAGATGATCCTAACCTTGTATCAGAACTTGCATCGGAACTTCCATCGGATCATCTGCACCTTGTATCGGAACTTACAAGACTTAGCCACATTTTAGCGTTTCTGCCTCATGAAATTCAAATCTCGGAAGATCCGGCACACCGTCGGAAGATCCGGTACCCTTTCGCAGAACACATAACAGCTAGTTTTGGGGGGTTGGGTATTTATACCCCTGAAAGGACCAACACTAGGCCTAGAGGGGGGGGGGTGAATAGGGCCTGTTAAAAATTCCTGAAAATTCTTCACGAAACTGTCAGATGGTCGGATGATCCGACGCAGTCTCGGATCTTCCGGGCTCCCGGAAGATCCGACACTGTGTAGGATCTTCCGACACAGAGAGGAGACTAACTTCGAGATTCAAAATCTAACAAGCTATTCAAGATTCTATTTGAATACAAAGTTGCTAAATGAAGTAACTAAGCACCTAAGTATGATCTCTAAGGTCGAACAACACCTAGCACATAGATCGGGCACAAATAAGGTGATGAACAACAAGAACAATAGCAAGAACAATGAGACACAAGATTTATCCCGAGGTTCACTCCACAAAGGAGCTACGTCCTCGTTGAGGGATTCACAAAGAACCGGGTTGTCACTAACCCCTTGCCTCCCTCAACCAACCACAAAGGAAAGTTGAGTCACTTACTATTGCTCTCACAAAGAGAGGGGAAATACAAACTTTCCGGTGCTCAAACCACAAAGGAATGGGAGCTACCGGCGACGCCTAACCGTCTAGGAGCAAAGCTCCAAGAGTAACAAACGAGGATGACGAATCAAACTTGCTTCAAGTGCTTCTTGAGATGAACGAATCAAAGCTTGTGCTTGCTCACCGCTCACACACTCAATCTTTTCCTCTCACTCAAACCCTAGATGAATCAAGGCTAGAATCAAGCTTTTGGGTGGAGTAGAGGAGTGCAATGAATGCTCTTGGAGTGTTTTTGGGCGTGGGAGCAGCAGCAATCAATGTGGGGGGTGAGGGGGTATAAATACCCAACCCCCAAAAACTAGCCGTTATGTGTTCTGCGAAGGGGTACCGGATCTTCCGGCCTAGGGCCGGATCTTCCGAGATTTGAATTTCGCAAGGCTGAAACACTGAAATATGGCTAAGTCATGAAAGTTCCGAGACAAGGTCCGGATGATCCGGTGAGAAAAATAATAGAGACAGAGCCGCCCGGAACTTGTTGGCCGGATCTTCCGGTGGAAGTTCCGACGCCTGAGAGAGAAACTCAGAAATGGCTAAGTGTTGGAAGTTCCGGTGTATGGGCCGGATCTTCCGGTGAAAAATAAATTCAGACAGAGCCGCCCGGAACTTGTGGGCCGGATCTTCCGGTGGAAGTTCCGGCGCCTGGCGAGAAGACACGAAAACTGGCTAAGTGTTGGAAGTTCCGGTGTAAGGGCCGGATCTTCCGGTGAAAAATTAATTCAGACAGAGCCGCCCGGAACTTCTGGGCCGGATCTTCCGGCCTAAGTTCCGACGCACAGTGAACTTGTGAATGGGAGGTTTTTGTGCGTTTGTGTCTCTCGTGTGTATATGTCATCTCAAGTATAAGCACTTTAACAATCTAAACTCGTCAAGCACGTCCCCCTTGATAGTACGGTGATCCTATACTCAAATTCGAAATATAAAATAAATTTAAATCGTCCGATAAACTTCGTCACCATATGAATAAGGATTGGGGACCTTCCTTTCACCTTTCTTTTCTTTTCTTTTGATTTTATTCCTGCACAACTCATGCAAAGCATTATATCCAAATTTTCATTGTCATTAATTACCAAAATTAGATTAAGTGCCTAGATGCACTTTCAATCTCCCCCTTTTTGGTAATTGATGACAACTCAAATTTGGCTCACAAGATAGAAATAAAATTCATATTTTTCATCCAAATAGAATTGGCAAAGCTCCCCTAAACATGAGCATATACAACACAAATGGCCTCAAATGCCAATGCTCATGTTCATGTAAGAACTCCCCCTTAAACATTGCATACATGTGCATAAGTGTGATAAAAACAACGTGATGCATATGACAAGATATTCACTTCAACAAAAGTGAGAAATAACAATTCACCAAACATAAGCACCACAACTAAATAGTTAACCAAGTTCAACATCACACTAACATCACAACCACAATTAAGTCTTACAAATAAAAGTTCTCGCTTGGCACACATCAAGCATAACCCAAATCACAAATAAGTTCTTACATGTCCATTAACTAAAACATGAATAGAGATAAAAGATGGTAAAGATGGTGAGGGCCCTCCAAAGGCCAAATTCACTCCCCCTTTGTCATCAAAGACCAAAAAGGGAGCTACTCGTCGTCTTCATCACCATCGTCCTCCTCATCATCGTCGTCCTCATCATCTTCTTCCTCCTCCTCGGCTTCTTCTTCGGCTTCTTCTTCTTCCTCTTCCTCTTCCTCATCTTGCTCTTCTTCTTCTTCAACTTGAGAAGCTCCAAAGGTATGGCCATGAGACGATCCTTCCCAAGGGGTATAGAAGGATGGTGGTGGAGGGAACTCTCTAGGTGCACGAACGGGAGAGTGAGGGAGATTGTCCTTAGCCATGATCTCCTTTTGCCGACGCTCAAACTTAAGCATTTCTTCATCCAAAAACTGACGAGTGTCGCGAATGTCTTGAGAGTTTTGCTTGCACATGTTGAAGCAAGCAAAGACTCCCTGGAGAATGGAATCAAGCTTCCCTTTCTTGCCGGTGCCACTAGAGGATGGAGCAAAGGAAGGAGATGGAGCCGATTGAGCTTGTGCTTGGGCTTGGGAGGATGAAGCTCCACGAGATGGTGAGGATGGGGCTTGAACCGGCACATATGGCTTGTTCTTGAGCTTTAGAAGTTGTGCAATCTTGCCCGGGGAGGAATGATAAGGTGAATGCACTCTATCGGCTAAGATGTTGACACCACTAACATTCTTGATCATATGAAAGATATAAGGTGCATAGTGGCAACCGCTAGTGGCATCATGAGAGCAATAGATGATTTCATTCCAAATGAAGTTGAATACCTTGAACTTGGGCTTGCCGGGAGCCATTTGAAAAAGCAAGTTCTTGGCCCTCTTGGAGATGTTATCCGCATCTCCGGCTCTAGGATACAAGGTGCCTCTGAAGAGTTGGTTAAGCAACTTGTAGAAAGGAGAAAGACCATGATATTTTCCAAGTTGCACATCCCCATAATCCCCATCATACATGAACATCATCTTGGTCTCTGCAAGCTCCAAGCCACGGTGAAGATCCACTTTGGTACGGTCATTCCGAGTGTGAGCATAAGCGGTCTCCTCCGCTAAACCAAACAAACCGGCAAACTCAAACAAGGTCACTGAGAACCGTTTGCCGTTGGTCGTCCAATGCATCTCATCTCTAGCCTGATCAACCCAAAGAGTGGCATAAAACTGAGCCACAACCTCCTCATTGTATGGACACTGAAAACCCATGATGTTAGCCACATCCATCTCAATGCACCTCCTGTGCACATCCCTTATCACCGGCTCAAGAGGACCGGTGATGCCATCCATGTAGTGCCAGTCAACCCACTTCATGGGTGTGCAAATGTGACCAATATGAAGAATAACTGACTCATACCAGTCTGCCTGATGTGGAAGCCAAAATCTAGGATCCCCCTTGAGCTGCTTGTGTGGAATAGATCTGGGGTCCTCATGCTCACTGAACCTCAGGGGCTTCATGCTGTTTGCCGCTAGCCGAAAGTTGACCAATGGCGGGTCATCATGGGCACGGCTAGGGATTCCAACACTGATGATGTTCTGAACAAGAAATGACAGATCAATGTTGTCGTTGTATAGCGACCCTTCTTGTCTTCTCTGTGTCCCTGACTTGGTCCGGCTATAGGTACGGAGCTCCTTGCTCTTTCCCTTAGCGGCACCCCTGCCGCGTACACTCCGGGAGGAGGATCCCTCGGAAGTTCTCTTGCTCTTTCCGACTTCCCTTATCTCTTCATCGGACTCGGTCTCCGACTCTTGGGTGTTGTGCTTCTTCAAGGCTGCGGGGGGTGGTGGCTTCTTGCCGGAAACCTTGGTACGACCCATCTGGACAGATAAAAGAAACTAGAATCAAGATATGGATCAAAGTGGCATGACTTAGAATGAATTGTTATGTTCTCAGTCCTGTCGGATCTTCCGGCTCTACGTCGGAAGATCCGGCCAGGCGGAACTTCCGGCGTACAGTCGGATGATCCGACAGACCCCGAGAACAAACAAAAATCCATGGAATCGAAGTTTTAGCCCACCAACTGAGATAAGATTCTAGGCATGAGTTCTAGGCATGTATTCAAGATGATTCACCGAAGGAAATCCACTAGAACAACCCACATTGATAGATCGGGTAATAGAAAGTTTGAATGAAAACCTAGGGTTCATGGAATCGAAGTTCTAGCCAACCAATCGAGACAAGATCTTAGACATATGTTCTAGGCATGTATTCATGATGATTCACCAAAGGAAATCAACTAGAACCTCATACATTGATAGATCGGGCAAAAGGGGTTTGAACGAGGTTTGAATGAGATACCTTTGAGATTTCCCGCGAAAACTCCGGAAGATCCGATGGGAATCGAACCTCCGATGCTTGGGGAGTCCAAAGGTGCTTGAAGATCGAGATTCCGTTGGGTGGAACTCAAAATCGCCTAGAACAGTGGAGGGAGGCAGGAGCGGGCGGCGTCGGTGCAAAAGAAAGCGCTCTGGCGCTGAACCGTTAAGTCCCAGTATTTATAGTCGACGCACTTGCCGGATGATCCGACGTAGGGCCGGATCTTCCGACGGGACTGGAAATTCCGGAAGATGCCGCATAAGATCCGGCGGGCTGATGCTGACCGGATGATCCGGCCATGGGCCGGATGATCCGGCGAGGTGAAATTCACCGGAAAATGCTGGGTAAGATCCGGCTGGCTTATATGGACCGGATGATCCGGCTAAGGGCCGGAAGATCCGGTGGACAGGAAAGCAGAAACTTTCTAGATGAGATTCGAACGATGATTTTGAGAGATTTAGCTTATGGACATATAAGAACACTTGCCCCAAATTGATCAGCCACAATCATCATTACATAACCATGACCAATTTGAGACAAGAAATGATCCAACGATCACAAATCCAAATATTTTGAAAAACTCACACAAAAATCCGTTTTAATTCTATTCTAGGCAACAATCAAGGTGCATGCAACATGTCAAGCCAAGTAACGAGAATCCAAGATATTTAGCTCACTCCTTAGAGAACAAAACCTTTGCTCATCAAGAGGCTTTGTGAAGATATCGGCTAGTTGACTTTCGGTCCCTACATGACTTAGGGCGATATCTCCTTTGGCTTCATGATCTCTAAGGAAATGGTGTCTAATGTCAATGTGCTTGGTTCTTGAATGTTGGACGGGATTGTTGGCTAATTTTATGGCACTCTCATTGTCACACAAGAGTGGAATATTTGTGAACTCACAACCAAAGTCTCTCAAAGTTTGTCTCATCCATAGGAGTTGGGCACAACAAGCACCGGCCGCAACATACTCGGCCTCGGCGGTGGATAGCGCAACGGAATTTTGTTTCTTAGAGCTCCATGACACCAAAGACCTACCAAGAAATTGGCAAGTTCCGGTAGTACTCTTTCGATCTACCTTGCAACCGGCATAATCCGAATCGGAATAGCCAAGTAAATCAAAAGTGGAGCCCTTGGGATACCACAAGCCAAGGTTAGGAGTATGCACTAAGTATCTAAAAATTCTCTTTACGGCCATTAAATGACATTCCTTAGGATTGGCTTGAAATCTTGCACACATGCACACACTAAGCATTATATCGGGCCTAGATGCACAAAGATAAAGCAACGAGCCAATCATGGAGCGATATACCTTTTGATCAACCGATTTTCCTTCTTCATTGAGATCAAGATGTCCATTCACCGGCATAGGAGTTTTGATAGCTTTAGCCTCGGCCATGTCAAACTTCTTGAGCATATCACTTGTATATTTAGTTTGACATATGAAAGTTCCATTCTTCAATTGTTTGATTTGAAATCCGAGAAAGAACTTTAGTTCACCCATCATAGACATCTCAAATCTTTTTGTCATGATCCTACTAAACTCTTCACAAAACTTTTCATTAGTAGAACCAAAGATAATATCATCAACATATATTTGACATACAAACAAGTCTTTGTCTACTTTTTGTGTAAAGAGAGTAGAATCGGCTTTGCCCATTACAAATCCGTTCTTGAGAAGAAAATCCTTAAGGCATTCATACCATGCTCTAGGAGCTTGCTTAAGCCCATAGAGCGCCTTATGGAGCTTGTACACATAGTCGGGGTGGTCAAGATCTTCAAATCCCGGTGGTTGCTCCACATATACTAATTCCGAGAGAGGCCCATTCAAGAATGCACTCTTGACATCCATTTGATAAAGCTTGAAATCATGATGTGTGGCATAGGCTAGAAGAATGCGAATGGACTCAAGCCTTGCCACGGGGGCATAAGTTTCACCAAAATCTAGACCTTCAATTTGAGTATATCCTTGAGCAACCAATCTAGCCTTGTTTCTTGTGACAATGCCATGTTCATCTTGCTTGTTCCGAAAAACCCACTTGGTGCCAATCACATTTTGCTTGGGCCTTGGAACTAACTCCCAAACTTCATTTCTTGTGAAATTGTTTAGTTCTTCTTGCATGGCCACAATCCAATCCGCATCACCAAGAGCATCTTCTACCTTAAGAGGTTCCAAAGAGGAAACAAACGAGTAACATGCACAAAAATTTGCTAAACGTGAACGAGTAGTTACCCCTCTTCGGATACTCCCAAGAATATTGTCAACGGGATGATCCCGTTGTATACTTTGATGTACTCTTGGGTGTGAGGATGTTGATTGGCGTTGAATGAATCCATCATCATCTTGGTCATGAGAGTCATCAACTTGAGCTTCATCACCTTGAACTCCCCCTTGATCATTGCCATGTTCATGATCGTCACCATGAACTTGATCTTGATCTTGAAGAGAGCTTGGTGCTTCAACTCTTGTTGATGGTGATGGATCAACATTTGTATTTGCCGGAACTTGATCCTTGTCTTGAGCTTCTTGAGGTCGCACTTCACCTATACCCATTCTCATAATAGATTCGCTTGGAGGCTCTTCATTTTCTACAAAGTCATTCTCAACTTGCTCTACTTGAGAGCCGTTTGTTTCATCAAATTTCACATCTACCGTGACCTCAACACAACCGGAGGTTTTGTTGAAGACACGATAGGCGTGTTCATGAGTTCCATAACCAAGTAAGAAACCTTCATCTACTTTAGGTGCAAATTTAGAGCTTTTGGTTTTCTTATTAAGAATATAACATTTGCATCCAAAAACTCTAAAGTAATGCACTTTGGGTTTGTTACCGGTGAGTGCTTCATATGGAGTCTTGCTCAAGTACTTGTTTAGAAAGAGACGGTTAGAGGCATGGCAAGCCGTGTTAACCGCCTCGGCCCAAAATATATCCGGAGTCTTGTATTCATCAAGCATTGTTCTTGCCATCTCAATCAATGTCCTATTCTTTCTCTCAACAATGCCATTTTGTTGAGGGGTATATGGAGCGGAAAGTTCATGCTTGATCCCTTCTTCATCAAGTAGCTCTTCAACATTTGTATTTCTAAACTCCGAACCATTGTCACTTCTCATGTGCTTGACCTTCAACTCAAATTCATTTTGAGCTCTTCTAATAAATTTCTTGATAATCCCTTGAGCTTCACTCTTCTCCCTCAAGAAAAATACCCAAGTGAATCTTGAATAATCATCCACAATCACTAGACCATATTTGTTTCCACCAATACTAATATAAGCAATTGGTCCAAATAAATCCATATGAATCAACTTCAATGGTCTAGAGGTGGTCAATATAGTCTTGGGTGGATGAGAAGCACCAACTTGTTTCCCGGCTTGACAAGCGCTACACAACCTATCTTTCTCAAACAAAACATTTGTTAGTCCTAGAATGTGTTCATCCTTTTGAAGTTTGGCCAAGTTCCTCATGCCAACATGAGCTAGCCGGCGATGCCAAAGCCAACCCAAGCTAGATTTTGCCACTAAACAAGTCTTCGGTTCCACTTTAGTGGTTGTGAAATCAACCAAATAAAGCTTTCCCTTAAGTTGACCCGTAAAAGCAATAGAGGAATCCTCCCTTCTAAGAATGTTCACACCCTCATTAGTAAAGAGACAATTGTAGCCTTTCTCACAAAGTTGTGAAACCGACAACAAATTGTATCCCAAAGAATCAACTAAATAAACATTTGAAAGAGATGAATCGTTTGAGATAGCAATGTCACCTTGACCAACCACATCTCCATGATTGTTATCACCAAATGTAATTCTTTCAATGGGTGAGTCATATTCTTCTAACTTGGTAAACATATTCTTCTCTCCGGTCATATGATTTGAACAACCACTATCAAGCAACCATGAAGAACCACCGGAGGAATATGCCTACAAAACAAGTTAAGCTTTGTGTTTAGGTACCCAAACAAGCTTGGGTCCTTGGGTGTTAGAACTAGGCAACTTTGGCACCCAAACACTTTTCATCATCTTCTTGGCATGAATACCAACATACTTGACCACCATTCTCCCATTGTGATCCCACATGACCGAATAATCAATAGTGTAGTTGGGAGATGGCTTGAGCTCATTGATCTTCTCACTTGCCTTTCCCGAAGTTGAGCCCTTCGCACCCTTGCTAGGGGTCACAACAACGGGCTTTGCTATTGGGGTGGTCTCCCTTGACACACCATGAGCAAAGTTCATCAAATCACAAAGGTTTGCACCTTGGGTGAACAATGGCACATCTTTTCCTTGGATCCTTTTCGTGCCATTTGCTTTTCCTCCTCTAGAGTATCCAAGTCCATCCTTGATATTAGGATATCTCTCGGCATGATAAGCCGGATGGGACTCAAATACACTTTTCTCTTGAGCCTTTCCTTTGCCCTTGCCAATGACCTTGCTCAACTCTTTGAGTTGAATGTCTTTTGCCTTGATCTCCTTCTCTAGCTTAGCAAGGTTAGCAACACAAGAATCCACATTTATTTTATAACATCTTGAGCAACCTTTGCTAGTGGAGGCATCGGAGTTAAGAGTGACTTTGGAGTCGGTCTTGATGCTTTTCCGAAGAATATCATATTTAGCTTCACGGTCTTTGTATTTGACCTCAAGGCTTGAATGCCTTTGTTGAAGCTCACTATGAACATTCTTTAGATTAGCTAGAGAGTCATTTGCCTTGGTCATTTCCTTAGACATCCTCTCATTTGAGTCCTTAGCCAATGACAAGTCAACGGCCAATTTCTCCACCTTAACCTTCTCCTCATCTAAAGCTTTCTCAAGAGCAAGGTTTCTCTCCTTTTCAAGGATGAGCAAGTCTTCTTGCCTATCAAGAGTAGCTTCCCTCTTATCCAATTTCTCCATAAGCTTTTTAATATGCTTAGCACCTTTCTTGCCAAAAGCATTTACTAAGTTTTTATCATGTTTAGCTTCTTCCTCATCTAGGTTTTCTATGTCACTAGATGTTGGGGAAATAGATGATGGAGGAGTGGAATCGATTAGTACCTTAGTCCCTTGTGCCATGAGACACATGGGAGCTTCATCATCATCATCACTATCAAGGTTCTTGAAGAGTCTTGGTGTTGGTGAAGAATCATGAATAGCAAGTGTTGCCACACCTTCATTGTCGGAGTCATCACTAGAATCCCAACCTTCACCAACATGAGCATGTCCACCTTTCTTCTTGTAGTCTTTGCTCTTCTCCTTGTACTTTTTGTCATAGGATTTGTCCTTTGACCTCTTGTCTTCCTTGCCTTCCTTCTTGTGAGGGCAATCCGCAATGTAATGCCCTCTCTCACCACACTCATAGCATCTTCGTTGTGAGACCGGCTTCTTAATACCTTTTCTCTTGATGAAGTTCTTGTACTCTCTCACCATCATGGCGGTTTCTTCATCGGTGGTTGCTTCATCACTAGAGTCTTCCTTCTTGCGAGACTTGGAGGGCTTTGAAGATTTATCCTTGATATCACTTCTCTTGCTAGGCTCGGCCTTGAATGCAATAGCCTTGACTTCTTGAGGCTCACTAGGCTTGGTCTTGACTTTCTCCACTCTATGTGACTCATGATATTGCAATTTGTTGTATAGGTCAATGGGAGTCATGAGCTTGAACTTTCTCTTGTCTCTAATCATGGTAGCAAGATGTGGGTCTCTTGGGGCATATGCTCTAAGCATCTTCTTTGTAACCTTGTGCTCATCCCAATCATCACTACCAAGAAGTCTAATAGCGGACACTAGAAGCTTCAACCGATTGTACATGGCTTCCAAATCTTCATCATCTTTCATTGTGAAAGCCTCGAGTTCTCCTTGAAGTGCATCCATTTTTCCTTCCTTGATGATCTCATCACCTTCATGTGACCTTCTAAGCTCATCCCAAATTTCTTTGGCCACTTCAATTCCCCTAACCTTGTTGTACTCATATGTACTCAAGCAACTCCTAAGAATGATGACGGCTTGAGCATTGCGGTAGTTGTCATGTTCTTGTTCTCTTGTGAGGGGTGGCTTGGCTTTCTTGTCAATGCCTACACATGTCACGGTCCAAAGATGTGGATGAAGTCCATACAAGTACATCTTCATGTCATCCTTCCATCGAGAATAATCATTGCCATCAAAGTGCGGAAACTTGCCCAATTGAACCGATGAGAATGAAAGTGAGTCCGGATCTTTCTTGGATGAGGATGAGGAAGTGTCATCATACTTGTGAGGAACATTGTGAAAGCTTGCAAGAACTTCCTTTTCTTTCATCTTCTCTTTCACCATCTTGAGAGCTCTTCTTTCAACTTTTCATCAAACTTCTTCTTGAGCTTCTCTTTCCTCTTCTTGTTCTTCTCGACCTCATCCAAGGTCTCTTCAACATCACTCACATCAAAATCATCGTCGCTTGACACGATCACTTCATGAGTGTCATCCTTGTTTGAACCGCCAACTCCGGAACCATCCCCGGAAGGAGCCATAGTGTTTTCTCTTAGGTGATTAAACCTTAATCAAGAGAACCTGCTCTGATACCAATTGAAAGGACCAACACTAGGCCTAGAGGGGGGGGGTGAATAGGGCCTGTTAAAAATTCCTGAAAATTCTTCACGAAACTGTCAGATGGTCGGATGATCCGACGCAGTCTCGGATCTTCCGGGCTCCCGGAAGATCCGACACTGTGTAGGATCTTCCGACACAGAGAGGAGACTAACTTCGAGATTCAAAATCTAACAAGCTATTCAAGATTCTATTTGAATACAAAGTTGCTAAATGAAGTAACTAAGCACCTAAGTATGATCTCTAAGGTCGAACAACACCTAGCACATAGATCGGGCACAAATAAGGTGATGAACAACAAGAACAATAGCAAGAACAATGAGACACAAGATTTATCCCGAGGTTCACTCCACAAAGGAGCTACGTCCTCGTTGAGGGGTTCACAAAGAACCGGGTTGTCACTAACCCCTTGCCTCCCTCAACCAACCACAAAGGAAAGTTGAGTCACTTACTATTGCTCTCACAAAGAGAGGGGAAATACAAACTTTCCGGTGCTCAAACCACAAAGGAATGGGAGCTACCGGCGACGCCTAACCGTCTAGGAGCAAAGCTCCAAGAGTAACAAACGAGGATGACGAATCAAACTTGCTTCAAGTGCTTCTTGAGATGAACGAATCAAAGCTTGTGCTTGCTCACCGCTCACACACTCAATCTTTTCCTCTCACTCAAACCCTAGATGAATCAAGGCTAGAATCAAGCTTTTGGGTGGAGTAGAGGAGTGCAATGAATGCTCTTGGAGTGTTTTTGGGCGTGGGAGCAGCAGCAATCAATGTGGGGGGTGAGGGGGTATAAATACCCAACCCCCAAAAACTAGCCGTTATGTGTTCTGCGAAGGGGTACCGGATCTTCCGGCCTAGGGCCGGATCTTCCGAGATTTGAATTTCGCAAGGCTGAAACACTGAAATATGGCTAAGTCATGAAAGTTCCGAGACAAGGTCCGGATGATCCGGTGAGAAAAATAATAGAGACAGAGCCGCCCGGAACTTGTTGGCCGGATCTTCCGGTGGAAGTTCCGACGCCTGAGAGAGAAACTCAGAAATGGCTAAGTGTTGGAAGTTCCGGTGTATGGGCCGGATCTTCCGGTGAAAAATAAATTCAGACAGAGCCGCCCGGAACTTGTGGGCCGGATCTTCCGGTGGAAGTTCCGGCGCCTGGCGAGAAGACACGAAAACTGGCTAAGTGTTGGAAGTTCCGGTGTAAGGGCCGGATCTTCCGGTGAAAAATTAATTCAGACAGAGCCGCCCGGAACTTCTGGGCCGGATCTTCCGGCCTAAGTTCCGACGCACAGTGAACTTGTGAATGGGAGGTTTTTGTGCGTTTGTGTCTCTCGTGTGTATATGTCATCTCAAGTATAAGCACTTTAACAATCTAAACTCGTCAAGCACGTCCCCCTTGATAGTACGGTGATCCTATACTCAAATTCGAAATATAAAATAAGTTTAAATCGTCCGATAAACTTCGTCACCATATGAATAAGGATTGGGGACCTTCCTTTCACCTTTCTTTTCTTTTCTTTTGATTTTATTCCTGCACAACTCATGCAAAGCATTATATCCAAATTTTCATTGTCATTAATTACCAAAATTAGATTAAGTGCCTAGATGCACTTTCAACCCCCTCACCCCCTTCATTCAATGTTGCTGCCTCCACGACCCAACACACTCCAAAAGCATTCATTTCACTCCTCTACTCCCACCCAAAGCTCGATTCTTGCATTGATTCACCTAGGGTTTGAGTGAGAGAGAAAGATTGAGTGTGTGACCTTTTAGCACTTGTGAGCTTTCACTTGTTCATCTCAAGAAGCACTTGAGGCAAGCTTGATTCATCGATCCATGGTTTGTTACTCTTGGAGCTTTGCTCCTAGACGGTTAGGCGTCGCCGGTAGCTCCCATTCCTTTGTGGTTTGAGCACCAGAAGTTTGTATTTCCCATCTCTTTGTGAGATTGATAGTAAGTGACTCAATATTCCTTTGTGGTTGATTGAGGGAGGCAAGGGGTTAGTGACAACCCGGTTCTTTGTGAACCCCTCAACAGGGACGTAGCTCCTTTGTGGAAGTGAACCCTGGTAACAAATCCCGTGTGTTTGTTCTTACTATTGTTCTTGTTGTTCATCACCTTGTTTGTGCTCGATCTATGTGCTTGGTGTTGTTCGACCTTAAAAATCATATTTAGGTGATTATTTACTTCATCTAGCAGCTTTGTATTCAAAGGGAATCTTGAATAGCTTGTTAGATTTTGAATCTCGTATTTAGTTATCTCTTTGTGTCGGAGGATCCTACACAGTGTCAGATCTTCCGGGGTTCGGACGATTCGAGACTGCGTCGGATCATCTGACCATCTGACATTTTCGTGAAGTTTTTTTAGGATTTTAACATGCCCTATTCAACCCCCCAGGCCTAGTGTTGGTCCTTTCACCTTCCACTTTGACCTAGGGTTTCCCAGGGCTATAAAAAGTTCACCTTTCGGCCGGCACACAATAATTCGAAGCAGAAGCTGATGAACTTGAGGGACAACCATCTATAGAGAGCTTAGGGCTGTGCAGTTGTCTGGAGGCTAGCTTAGGCTAGGCTCTAGCTGAAGGGATCACCCTGCGAGGAAGATCACGCCGGAGTTTTGGAGCTAGGAGTCACAAGAAGGTATGGCAACGGTTGTGATCTTGTGGTGTACAATCATTCATGGTAAAATAATAGATGTGTTCTGATTCATTTGCGATCCATTGCCTCCTTTTATGATTTTATACTCTCTCGAGTTTTCTTATTGCCATATATGGTCGACATAGATTGCATAGGGTGTTCTTGTGGGTGGCTAGAGGTGCATACCCGATCTATCGAGTAGTATGACATGAACTCATGTTCGTGCCCTTGTAACTAACCACGTCGATAAGGAGCATTGTGACAGGATGTGGCCGTGTAAGGCGACGTTGTCGGGAATTGGATCGGAGGGTAGAGATTTAAAGATGCATTGAATGAGAACTATGTTTTGCTTGCCGATCTAGCTAGAACTACAACATATGCATAGGCTAGGCTTTATCCTAGATGAGTTACCTCTTGTTGATAAGTGCTTATGCATGTTCATGTTTACCTATTCACAATCATCTTGCTACTTGAACAATGATTTTCGATGCGTAGTTAATCTAGGGTTTGTGACCTTGTTTTCATGGATTGATAAATCTTGAGGGATTACTCTAAGGGAAAAGTTACAACTGATCCGTGCGCTTGCGGTGGACCTTGGTGTGCGTTCGGCGCGCCAACAGACATTAATCTTTTTTGGCATATAATATTGTTCATTTCTTTTAACAACTTCAGTATGTTAGTTTCCTTTTTTATCTACAACATGACTCATGACTTCTCTAGGTCCCATGAAAAGTGTAGTTCTAGTTTTTTCAGATAGATTAGTAGTTGTGCGAAAAGAGTCACATACCCTCATTGATTTTCCATAAATAGTTATTTTTGGCATGCAACTCAAATCTAAGTATTTAATTAGGAAGGCAGATCATATCCAACTCCTAATATTGCACTCTTTGTGGATTTTTTTAAAAAGATACCAGAATTACACTTTTCATGAGACTGAGGGAGTACTTGGTTATTGGTTGTAAGTGCTAATCACTGACCTGGTTGATAAGTCTCATTTTCATGAGTCCTTCAACTTTTTTTTAGAAAAAAGATAACCACTGACCTTTTACATCATCCGATGCATACAGCCATCTTTGATTATTACATTATCATGTCAATGACATGTTGAGAAAAAAGTAGTGGTAAAATATTATAGACTACATGATAACACATATCAATCACATAATGTAAAATGAAAACGCCGGCCATTCTTTGTGAAGATCTCCATTGCCTCCACTTCTACAGCGTGACAAACAATCTAGATATGGTCCCTTTCTGTCTCCTTTTGCAATAGCTTTCAGAACCTAAACCAATATGTTTCCTTGAATATTACCTGCATAAAAGACGTTGTAGGTTTTTTGTTACATATAATAGCATTACAACATAGCCAGATAGACCAAAACATGGCCGCTACTCCCACTAAAATATTGCGCTTAGTGCTAGCACCTCTGTCATTTTGCCATAGCTGCATAATATATGCAATGCTTGTAGGTGTTTTGATATGTAGAGCAATATTTATAATTTGCCAAACAGATTTAGCAAAGTGACAATAAAAGAAAATGTGTTGTAAGGTTTCATTATGATTGCAAAAGGCACATTTTGGGCTACCATTTCAGTTTCTTTTGACTAGATTATCTTTAGTCAAGATAAGAGGGACTTTTAACTTCCATAGCCAATTTGTTTGAAATGAGATGGGTGTAATCATCATTTGTTTATATATAGAATGGACTGAAAATTGTTCATCCACTTTTAGCCCCCATTTGAAAACATCCTTTTCCTGGCAAAGGTTAGCATTTAGTAAATGTGCAACCATATGTCGCCATGCAACTAGTTTATCCCTTATACATAGAATGGGCCGATAATTGTCCATCCCCTTTTAGCCCCATCGAAAACATCCTTTTCCTGGCAAAGGTTAACATTTAGTAAATGTGCAATCATATGTTGCCATGCAATTATTTTATCCCCAACAATTAGCCTACGGAAAGACATATGA
This sequence comes from Urochloa ruziziensis, assembly GCA_015476505.1. Taxonomy (NCBI): domain Eukaryota; kingdom Viridiplantae; phylum Streptophyta; class Magnoliopsida; order Poales; family Poaceae; genus Urochloa; species Urochloa ruziziensis. The sequence continues at coordinate 40,142,151 of CM027122.1, forward strand.
GTCCTTAAACTTCTGGAATAAAAAGTAACTTACAAACCTGCAAATGAGCTACATACGTCTTCTTGATGCATGTTGTGCATTTTATCGTACAAAGAAGACTCAGTTGTCAGCTATGTCTCTTTTGGTTCTCAAATGTGTTTTACCTGCTCAGTTAAGCATGGTTGGCACAACTTTGCATTGGATCAATTTGGACGAATGTCTCGGTTGTATGGATGTAATCATGCAATTGCTCCTAATTACCTGTTTGACTCCTCCGTGGGGAGTTGATGCCGGACCCGTGGCTCTTTTCAGGCTCTTGCACCCTAAGCTTCCCACACTTGCGCGCAACGCGTCGCTAGGATCTTATCAAAGGGTATGCCACAATAATATTTTCATATACAATTCGATACAATTCATTTATCAACTACATACATCATAATACAAAATAGTTCAAACATATTAAGTTCAAAAAATGTATTAAGTAGCTGACACTCATATAACAGTTGAAAGATGATTAATATGTACTTCTTGTCTAGTTTACACTCTCTAAAAATTAGGCTTTTTTAGTTTCAAAATCCAAAATTCAAAATAAATGTTTAGGCACATGCATGACATATTAAATGTAGTTGAAAAAAAAGCATTACATAGATGGTCCGTAAATCGCGACAAATCTAATGAGCCTAATTAGGTCATGATTAAACAATAAATTGCTACAGTAATGCTATAGTAAATATGTGCTAATGACAGATTAATTAGTTTCAGATAGATCCATCTCGTGATTTCCAGACGAGATATGTAATTAGTTTTGTGATTAGTCCATGTTTAATACTTTAAAAGTGAAAAGATTGCATTCTGAAATTTTTTCGGAATACAACTAAACAAGGCCTTAGAGCCTGTTTAATTCCGACGACTTTAGCAAAAAGTTTTCACCTAAAGAACCGTAACCGTGTCAGTTCATTTTCTCTTTCTGTATACGCGGCCTAATGCAAAATGTTTTCATCACTTTTCATCACTTTCGTCAGAGTTAAACAGGCCGTAAAGTCTCGAATCACACTGGCACAGTCTGCTAAAGTGTGCCCTACTCTCGCAGTTATTGTGTGCGTGTCGTGCGCGTGCAGGTAGGTGCAACAGTCATGCGATGCAAACAAGCCTAGCATGGGTGTCGGCTTACTTAGGCTTGAACTGCTAGCTGGATTGTTTTTTTCCCTAATAAACTTGGACCAGACTTTTTGTATGCCAAAGGCATACCTGGCGCCACGTCGGATGTTTGACTGAAATGTCGTAAGGAGTTTTTGCATACCAACCAAAAAATCTAAATACAGAACTCGCTTATAAATTGTGAGGCGAATCTATTAAGACTAATTAATTCATCATTAGCACATGTTTACTGTAACATTATTGTAGCAATTTATTGTCTAATTATGACCTAATTAGACTCATTAGATTCGTCTCGCGATTTACAAACCATTTGTGTAATGCAATTTTTATTTCAACTGCATTTAATACACCATGCATGTGTCCAAACATTTTTTTTTAAAGATTTTGTATCTAAACACCCCCTAGGTGTTAAAAGAGAAGTTTTGTTAGTTATTTTCACACATCAAGCTAATGTGAAGGTCGCTCTTAGTGATTAAACTGTAGACATGGATATAAACTAAGGTTGTCAAGTAGAGTGCTGTATTGGTTCCATAAATTAATCTTTTGAAAATTGAATGTCCGTAACGAATTGTATATTTGTGACTCGCGGATGGTGTATCATATTGTGCCACCGTAGCATTTAAAATGTTTGAAGATCCAAAACCTAGCTAAAACCAAAGTAAGTTTGTAAAGGTAAAAATATACTAATTCTATATGTAAATATATGAGTTTAGAATAAACTATTTAGTTTAAAAATAAACTAAACATTGGAACGGGAACATATTAAACTACTTTTTTTTTTTGTTGAGAAACTAGCGTATGGGAACCGTACGAGATCACTTGCAAATCACAGTAGCCACACAAGTGGGCCCAGCACGTCAACATCTGCCTCAACTAACTGGACGTAGCACACCAATTTGGCCCAATATTGTCTTTGTGCTTTGTAAACGCTCAATTAGCTAGCCCAGAAAAGAGGCACGGTCGGTCTTGGCTGACATTGATCAATGCAACATAGTTTAACCTGACTACACTCTCACGACCTGTTCCGCTGATGATAATTTCGCTGGGTATGACTAATTTTAGCTGTTTTAATAGTATTATGTGAAAGAGAAGAAAATAGAATAAGTCAGAACAAGCCCGCTGTGGCTAAAAAATAGACCGACAAAACTGGCCGTCACTCAGCTCAACTTGGACTATCTTGGAGTCAAGTAGTCAACCCATCGTCGTGGGATGTGTTCAGAAAGACAGAAATGACGCTTGAAACTAATTTCAAGAGCACCTACACACACTCAACAAGTCAACTGGTCGAGGTTGGCCTCATGCTCAAGATCGACAGCCATTAATTAATTACTCGTAAGAAATTACAGACTTTTCACTTGTGTGGTTACAATGAAATTTATTCTATTTAGGTGTTTAGCCTACATTTTCTTTGTGTTCTGTTTACTTATTAGGATGCATGCATGATTTGTATATTCTTCTTGAATATAATATAAAAGAAAGCTTGCAGAGCTGTCTATAATTTACATATATCTAAAAAGTGTTTATTTACTGTACCTTGCATCATGCATCGTATTAACCAATACTTGGTTGTTTACACTAATTAGCCAAAAAAAACCGAAGAGGGTGCAGCTAGGTGGGTGTTTAGCCTCCTACTAAACTTTGGTTCCTGTCACATCGAAAGTTTGGACACTAGTTGGGCAATTTTCATGCACACGGCCTGGAACGTGTAGAAGGAAAGGAATCGACGCATGTTTGAAGGCATATCGGCCTCATCACAGCAAGTCCTTGCCCTCATCAAGGAAGAAATGAAGCTTTGAAGTGTAGCTTGTGGGGAAGAGCAACAATTTGTAACTTAATGATAGGCCCCCAAGAGAGTATCGAGTTTTACTTTTGTTTTATGTAATACAAACCATGTAACGGCACACATTCTTCTCCTTTTTATATGACATAAAAGTGCTCCTACTTTATTTTTTAAAAAAAGTTTGGACACTAATTTAAAATATTAAACATAGACTAAGTTCAAAACTGACTAATTTACAAGACAAATCTATTAAGCCTAATTAATTCATGATTCGACACTATGGTGCTACAGTAAACATTAGCTAATTAATGATGGACTAGTTAGGCTTAATAGAATCGTCTCGTAAATTAGCCATGACTTGTACAAATAATTTTATAATTAGTTTAGTCCTCCTAATTAGTATTAAAACATCTGATGTGACAACTACGAAACTTTAGCCACCGGATCCAAATAACCTTAAATTCTTTTGTCGGGGCTAGCTGATCCTGGCCACTTTTTGCAAAATTAGTAGAAAATCTCGAAAAGTCTCTGTTATGTACTGTAGCTGTGGTAATGACTCCGGCTTATCAACAACGGTGATAACCCGGCGCGGTTGCCGGCTAGATTCGCCCCATGTCACAGTACACAGTTACACACACCTCGGTGACTCGGTCCTGTCAGCAGCGCCAGCCCAATTGAAGTGGCAGCAGGGCATGCAGACTTGCAGAGCGCGAAACAATGGACCGGGTACGTCCACCTGCCACGCACGCCATCTCGTCTCCCGCCAGCCAAGTTTGACATGCGCGCGCTGCCGAGCTCGACCTGGCCGCCCAGCCCCTGGCTGCACACAGATGCTCGGCCCCGCCGGCCTACCTGGACTCGTCGTCGCGCGCCTCCCTAGCTAGGCCGAGTCTCCCCGGCCGGTACGGTGCGTGGCATTGGCCCATGGCCATTGCCGGCTGCTCGATCTCAGGCGTACGCTCACACCGCTCCTTCTTCGATTGTAACTGCACTTGGTCACAGAGCTGCCCATCTCGATCGATTCAGTGGATCGTGAGTAGCGTTCTTCGATCTACCTGCTGTTGTTGCCTGCCTCTTCTCTCTTCTCTTCTTAATTTGAAGATTATAATCATCATCCAACTAATAATGCTAGTGCAACCAACCTTATTTACTTTCGGATGATGCAGCAAAGACGATCGACCAAGGGGTCGCCTACGTCCTCATGCTCCTCGCGCTTTTCGTCACCTACATCGTGCACTGACTCGTACAGTACCGGAGTAGTAGTAGTATTGAACAGTAGTACTCCCTCCGTTCCAAAATATAAGTCATTCCAACTATCTTGAAGAGTCATTATAGAGATGAATTCAAATATTTATGATACCGAATAGCTATACTATAAAAATATATCTAATGAAAAATCTAATGGTACTTATTTGATATCATAAATGTTAGTACTTTATTATACAAATTTGGTCAAAGTTGAGAAAGTTTTCCAAGAAAGTTGAAATGACTTATATTTAGGAACGGGGGGAGTAGTACAGAGCACACAGGCCTCAGTTTCCCCATTGGTCACATCATACATTCATACGCAAGGGCGTCTGATCCTCCCGGAGCTTAAAGCAAGAGAGAGGTTTCTGAACTAGTACTAGTGCTTTGATTTCTGTTCGCCGGCTATCAACTGCTCGACGAACAAAGTAGCTTGCCCGCCGGCTGAATCATTTCTTCTTCTTTTTTACCTTGATGTGATTCGACTTGCAGCAAGCTGTAAGCTATAGCCTAGTCATCATCCATCATCTACTGTAAAAAGTTTGTTATCAAGTTGTGGTTTTGTCAATAAGGATTAAGGAACAACATAAATCCCCATTTTGCTACGCAAAATGTTGTCATCATGAAGTGAGCCGTTTATGCTTCTACAGCTTCGTGTGTGCATGACTTGTTTTCCGCATGTTCTTTCAGTATCTCTCTTGTTGTGCCACTCTTATGTCGCACATGTACACCGCAATTCACTGACCTTACTATATTATTATTATAGAGAACGTGCATAACATGTTTTTTTATTAAGTAGAAGAGAAATATAGAAGTTCAATTATAAGAATACAGGACCACAAACACAAAGACAAACGACCCTAACAACATTTCTAAGAGAAACTAACCACATGATCGGGGCTGCCTAATTTGCGGCCGCCCGCACAGGGCGCACGGTGCGCTCACACTACAGGACAAGAATTGGTGTTCCCACCCTGCACGGCTCCTACGCACGCACATGCAATGCTCTGTCTCCTGCGCACAGCTCCCGCACGGCTAGCTCATGTGCACGATTGCTCCGGCTCTGAAAACAAAAATTTTACAATAAATTTTTAAAAAATGTTGTACAGTTGAAAAATAAAATTGTCAAAGAAAAAATTTACGAAAAAATATTTTGTAACAAAAATCTTGAGCGAACAAACTTTTGCTTGCTTGCGACAAAATTTTTCAGCGCCTAAAATTTTTACAATAAACTTTTGCTTGCAACAAAATTCTTCAGAAATTTTTACAACAAAATTTTGCTTACTTGCGACAAAATTCTTCCATGCTAAAATTTTTGCAACAAAATTTTGTCAGCAAACTTTTGCTTGCTTGCGACAAAAATTTTCAGCCTAAAATTTTTGCAACAATCTTGTCAACAAACTTTTGGAAAAAAAAAGATAGAGGAGAGAGAGACACAGAGGTGCATGAGTTGTTCGGCGTGCACCGAACGCCCGAGAGGAGACGGCGGACCCGAGCGCGGGCATCTTCCTCCGGTCGGCTGCAGATTTGAGATCGCGCACATGATCCAGAGAGGCAGAGACTAGAACGACCCGCACAAGCCTCACCCTAGCTAAAGATTAAACGACCAAAATAGAGGGCTACCTCCGGTCCAAAAAAAACTCGTCAAAACCTAGATACAACCAAGCTTCTGAGACCGCCAAAAAGATGGCCTCGCTGACCTTACTCATGCGTGCCATCTATGGATGCAAATATCAGATTATTTGTTTACCCATTAGGCCTCGTTCAGTTCCATTCCGGCCGGAATGGTTCCTATAACATGAAATTTGTAATGAATATAACAAGAGACCGAGATTTATTCCGGGCCGGAAACTAATTTACACTAATTTACTCATGGTAGATAGAACAAGAGGCGGGATTGATTCCACACCTCTTGACTAGCAGATTCATTTCCGGTCTTTTGTTGTATCTGAATAATTCTCGGCCCGGAATAAATCATGGTCTTTATTATATCTATTATCTATCATAATTTTTTGTTATATCTAGGCTAGCAACCATTCCCGGCCGCTAAAACAACCAAACGGGCCCTTAATGTTATCGGTTGATGGATATAGTGTCCATGAAATTTGACAGATTCTTCACTATGGTGGAACTGAATTGGAGTCAAACTTCTACGTTGACAAATTACATAATACTATTAGGCTCAAATTATCAAAATACACGACCCATAATAGTAAAGACATAAAAATATAATATTTTGACTCGACAGCCAATTTAACATGGATGATTCTGACTACCGTTTTTCCCATACAAAAAAAAATCAACTTGAATTTTTGTTATGCCAGAAAACTTAGAATTTAACAGAGAAAATCACATGTTGTGATAGAACAGAGTGTTGTTCAAACAAATGGCTTCAGCCTCTGTTGATGTTAAGAAACGATCAATGTAAGACAACTTAGAGAGAAACAATCGTCTAGACAACTGGACTGTACTATTATTTACTCTCAATTAGGCCGTGTTTGGCCGCGCTCCGTGCTAGGTCAGAACCGAACAGCTCCCGCTCTCCCATCCGACCGTGCAAAAGCGCTCCTTGCAGGTGTTTGTTGCGGCTTCGGCTCCAGCTACACCAAACGAACCCTTAGTATCTCTGTAACTACAAGTTTCTTTTTTGTTTTTTCTTAATGTAATTACAAGTTTCTGTCTATGACGATGGAATATGCGAGCCTGTGTGCAATCTGGAAAAGGGTTATTTGGTAATTTTGCCCCCAGTGCTGCTCTGTGCTCACTGCTCGCTGACTGTGACACAGTCACAGTTGAAAAAAAAAGGAGCCCAAAGCCAGCTTGAGCCCGGACGGCCCTCGAAATATAATCGCTAGAGCCCAGGCCCGTCCACCGCCGCCCTCACTTCCATCTGGGCCCCAGCCCGCCACGCCTCGCCGCCTCCACCTGCACACCTCGCCGCCATTAGCGCGCCCGACCTCGCCTCTCCCCATCTAGGGTTTCTCTCTCTCTCTCTCTCTCTCTCTCTCTCTCTCTTCCCGCCCCCCTTCCTCTCATCCCCATCGAATCAGAGCTTGCCATGGAGTCATCGCGGTCCCGGAAGCGAACACGCCAAGCATATGACGCCGCCGACGCGCCGCCGCCGGACCGGGAAGTGGTAGGACCCACTTTGCTCGTGCGTGCTCGCGGATTTCTGAGGTTTGGGTATGTGCTGATGTGGATTTGGGAACGCTGTGGACGCAGGTACCGAGGGGCGGCGCGTCGCCGCCGTGGAGAGAGGACGACCGCGATGGCCACTACGTCTTCGATCTCGGCGAGAACTTGACCCGTCGATGTGAGCACTCGAATCTCTAGATGAGATCCTCTAGCCCCTGCGCACGGATGACGTTTGCTTTTGTGTGATAATTTGTGATTAGTGTTTTTTTGGTTTTATCTGCCTTTTGATTGACCTGAGATCCTGCTTCGAAACTGGTAGTTAGTGTACTTTTAGGCTGTCTGTTGTTGCATCGTGGCATCAAAATTTATTCAATAATTTTTGGCTGATATATTCCGAATATTAAATCGTTTTTTTTTACCTAACATGAAGGAGTTGAATGAAGCAGGGTTCCCATTCTGATCTTTAACTTGTTTTTATTTTTATTTTAGTAGTATATATGTACTTTATGCACGTATGCAGTTTGGTTAGTTCTCACTATATTTCTGGACATAATATTCAGTAGCTACTGTAAATACTACTATAAGTTTGGCTATGTTTATTGATAGTCTGCTTTATGGCTGCAGATAAAATTTTGAGCAAAATGGGAGAAGGTTCGGGTTTTCTGCAATCTGTCGCCTCCTCTTGTGCTGGGTATCTTCGCTATTATTCTAATGAAGAGCGCTGCGAGTTGGATTTTCGTAGGTACTTTTGGGCGTGTTTTGGAATGCTGGGACCGTGAAACACGTGAATATGTTGCCATAAAAGTTGTCCGGAGCATCCGCAAATACCGTGATGCTGCAATGATTGAGATAGATGTACTTAACCGTCTTGCAGAAAATGAGAAATACAGATCACTGTGAGTCTCAGAAAACTTGTTGCTTAATAAAGTATAACCCAATTCCATTTCTGACTTCACACTTCCTCTTCAATTGACAGCTGTGTCCAAATTCAGAGATGGTTTGACTATCGTAATCATATATGCATTGTAAGTACTAGCTTTTTATCAATTATAACGGTTTTATAAAATCTGTTACCAATTCTGGCAATGCATCTCATTTCTGTCGATGTCTTGTTTATTGATAATATATTTATCTTATTGGCCCACCCAACACTGTATGGAATGAGAGACTCATCTGTACAAATTATGATAATTCGACTGTAGTAAGATTTGCTTGACTGCAAAATCTATTTGTTTTTTGCTCTTGAAGGTTCCATTTATTCAATCGATATCAATGGTTTTGTCAGGTTTTTGAGAAGCTTGGGCCAAGCTTGTATGATTTTCTAAAGCGAAATAGATACCAACCTTTCCCTGTGGAACTTGTGCGGGAGTTTGGACGGCAACTGTTGGAATCTGTAGCATGTGTGTTAGTTATTGCTTGATTCTGCATATCAATTATTAGCTAATTCGGCTGCTGCAGGTTCATTTTTCTATTGCTCCAAAGGAGCAGTGTTGACCATCTTTCTTTCTTTTTGCAACAGACATGCATGAGTTGCGGCTTATCCACACTGATCTGAAGCCAGAAAACATACTTCTTGTGTCTTCTGAGTACATAAAAGTTCCAAGTACGAAGGTACCTATTCTCACCCAGTTGTTTAATGGTTATCTGCTATTTCGTTATAGGCATACTGTATTAGCAGTTTTCTTGAATGATTGTTGGGGTTGTACAGAAGATGTTCGCAAGATGAGATGCATTTCAAGTGCTTGCCAAAGTCCAGTGCCATAAAGCTGATAGATTTTGGTAGTACCGCCTTTGATAATCAGGAACATAACTCGATTGTTTCTACGAGGCATTACAGGGCACCTGAAATAATCTTAGGTAAATTGGTTATTCTTAAAGGTTTGATTTTATCTTATCTTGTTTGAGGTATGAACTATCAATCAAAGTGAATATTTTGTGCTCTTATATATTCTCCAATATATAAACACGTCATTCAGAATCTTAGCAAAGTCTTGGGGCATCCTAGTTCATACTCTTATTTACTTTTAAATGGTGCAACTGACAACAGATTGAAAGAAAACGCTTGTGCTTTTTCTTCGTCTATGTTTTCTGAACATATTTAGCTGGTGATTGAGTGTCACTGTATTGACGAAATTGATTGGACTGATGTCTATGCTATGTGCAAAATAAGAATAAGACTTGTCATCATGTTCCATGGTTGTTAATGGTTCTTCTCCAATTATGTCAATCATTAATTCCGATGTTGAATATTTCTATTGCAGGCCTAGGCTGGAGTTTTCCATGTGATATTTGGAGTGTTGGCTGTATTCTTGTTGAGCTATGCTCCGTTAGATCGCTTCTCACACTTGTATTTTTCTAGTATTGGTGTGGTGTGACGGATGTTTTTCTAACAGTAGCAAGTTTTGTAGGGCGAAGCATTGTTTCAAACCCATGAGAATCTGGAACACCTAGCAATGATGGAGAGAGTTCTGGGTCCTATACCAGAGCATATGATACGGAAAGCAAGGTGCTCAATCTTATTTTGCTGACCATTTTAAACTTTTGAGTTCAAGAATAATTGCTCAATTCAGCTTTTGAGATGCAAGATTTGCTTTATGTTCGAAGGTTTTTTGTTTGGTGGGCGTGAATTTTTAGGTTTACCATGCTTTCTTTTATATTTATTGAATCTTCATTTATTTAAACTTTGTGAGAAAGGGGCGCACTTGATTCTGCCTGTAGAGTTGAATCAAGTCTACTTCACTTCATAGAACTTAATCAATAGCATAGCATAGCTGTACTGAACTGACATTTGATTTTGTTTATTGCTACTTGATTTTCAAAGCTAATAGCTCCACTTGTAATACTAGCTTGTGCCCCCTTTCTGTTTCTTGATCCTTATTTTGATTAAGGTACTTTTGCATGCGCGTGTGTCTCTGTTATGTGTATTGCCTGTATGTTATGCTGAATTTGTGAACGCCAGAATTTCGTGGAAACTCTTGTATACAGAGAATGCAGCTACATGATATTCATATGCTGTTAGCTTGCAATCTATTTTTTCTTTCTTTTTGTTTCCATATTAATTCATCGCGCTTACATTTGTCACCTGGAACGTGCAGTTCGTCTGCTCAGAAATATTTTAGGAGAGCGACGCGTTTAAATTGGCCTGAAGGCGCTGTTTCAAGAGAAAGCATCAGAGCTGTGAGAAAGCTGGATCGACTAAAGGTTTCCCTCATGTTTGCTATTTTGGCTTGTGCTTATCTATCAACTTATCATGCCTTTTGATTCAGAAACTTTAATATGTTCTTGTCTTTGGTCTGATTATCTTGTTTCCAAGATTTCAAAGGTAACTGGGGGTTCGCTTAAGGTTAGAAGATAGGGTTTGCACTTATAATTTGCAGTAATCACTAGGTATATTGTTTGCTAACCTGCTAGTAATTGTTTGGACATAAGAAAAATATGTAAGAAAAAGATTGACATTTATGAACCTTCTTTTGGAATGCACAAAATTGACTTAATATGTAACTGCACATGGACAATAATTCCATCCTTTGGAAGACACCAAATTTACTTAATGTCACGGTACAAAACAGGCTTGAAGAGGGCAATCTGCAGTCAAGTCAAACATAAAATCAGTTTGGTTTGTTGGACTGCGACTAGGAGACATAATTGTGCGGTTTTTGTCTCAATTCAGTGAATTGCTATTGCTATCTTCAAATTCCTTAATACAGAATAATAGGTGCTAATTAGTAGAGCTGCTATTAACTTCACATTTGGGCTACAAAAATGTCAAATGTAACTCGACATGAGTAAAAGCTATAAACAGGAGATCTAACTTTTGCAAATCCTGAATTTATGGATCACAACTTCAGGACTTGGTATCAAGGAGCGCTGACCAATCAAGGGCAGTGCTGGCAGACTTGCTACAGGGTCTATTACGGTTCGAGCCATCAGATCGTCTCACTGCCCAAGAAGCTCTGGACCATCCATTCTTTAGAAACCCGACATGAATTGTTGGAGAGGCTTGACTCTGCCTCATGTAACATTTTACCTTAAGGAGGTGGTCAGGAGAAAGCAGGCAAAGCCATCCGTTGCAAAGGTGAAGGCATCTTGCTCTTCTGTACCATAAAATTGCTGTAAGCCTGTCGATAAGGCTTGTTGTAGTGATAAAGCTGATGATTCGGGTGCCCAGTGTAATGTACACTAGCATTTTTCCTAGGGAGCTTAGTGCGCCAGATGGCGCTTGTACGTTGTTAGCTGGGACGCACTGCGAATTTGCGTCCCAATATCCTCATGCCCTTGGCACCGCGGGTGTTGAAAACTAGTGGTCTTAAGGGCACCACCCGCGTGCAGTGTATGATTTGTGCTGTGCCTGGTGGCCTGGGCAGCCGGGCCCCCGCGGTTGAGCCTGTGCGAAATCTGTTGAAAACATGGTGATGTGTATCTGACATTCTGACCGTGCTGCTGAAAGTTTCTCATGAGCGAATGTCGTGTGTTTCTGATTTGTCGCATCCCAACTCATATGTTCATTCTTGTCAATGGGATGTTGCATCTTTGTTCCTGAGAATTGTGTAGCTGTTGTGCTGCTGAACGGATGGTTTGATTGAAGTGTGGCCGGCCGAGAGACGTGCCAGCATTTCAGCGCTACAAGATTGGGCCGTTAAAAAAAGATTGGGCCGTTAAGGTCACAAGCAGAGGGTTCTCAGTTCTCACTGCATACGTGCCTTGCCCTTTGCATAATAAGATGTGATCGACTGATTGTTGGCCGACGGTCCTACTTTTGCAGCATTTCTTCGCCACACACATCAAACTTGGTCACGCCACTGCATATGTGGTCGCACTCTCCGACCCTGGCCTTGTTTCCTTGCTCGTGTGTGTCTGGCCGTGAGACAGCGGAGCATCTAGGGGCCGCGTGTGCGGCGCCCCGCCGGTCCACGCAGAGTATCACCTTCCCTATCTCTCTCACTGATTACACGCTGGGCCCACGAGAGCTGATTTTGAAAACAATTCGTATTTAATGAACCGAGTACCCAAATCAAATTTCGATTGCACCACTATATTTCTTATGATGAAATCTACAAAACTAGACCACACTTGATTATATTTTGATTAGATGTTTTCTGAAACATATTTTCATGAAGATGGAACAATTCCGTCAACGTGTGGAACAAATTTACCATGAACAGGGTGTAGTTGTTCTAGCTTCGCGATAAAATGTTCCAACTTTAGAAAAAAATGTTTCAATAAAAAAACCATCCAAACATAGTTGAGTGTGGTCTAGTTTCGAAGATATAATCGTAAGGAATACAATGGTACAATTAGAATTTAATTTAGACATTTAAAAAATAATAAATAGAAGAAAAAAGAAAGAAACAAAAGTGCCAAAGGAGCAACCGTTGCATGAATGCATGGGGCACTAGCTCTGCATGCGCGTAAGCCACAGACCAGCAGTCTTTCATGCATACGCGCCAGTCCACCAAGCTAACAGCAGCGGCCTCTGCTGCTGCATGCAACGTGCTGCTCCACGCGCTTTTGCGGCCACAACGTTCCTGCCGCATATGCGGCCCCTAGTAAATCCGGTGAGACAGACGCATGCGGAAGCACACCCTACCCCGCGACGTGGGTTGCCTCGCCGTGAGATGCTTTGCCGTCGCACTCGTGCTTCGCCGGGCTGCTCGCGACGTGAAGGCATCCAAGTTTGCCGTCGCACCTGTGTTTATACAAATTTGGTTGGGATGTCGCTGTGAATCTATTGCATACCGGCCGGCCTGATGGTTGTGTGTATGTATAATGCACCTGTCGCGTCTCATCCTGACGGTTGTGACGAGCTCGGATCCACTGCCTTGCCTTGCTAGCCGGGCCCTGTTTAGATGTTTCGCGAAAATTTTTTCGAGTATGTTCCCTCACATGCATGACATATTAAATGTAGTCGAAAAAAATAACCCATTATATGGATGGAGTATACTTCGCGGGACGAATCTAATGAGCCTAGTTAGGTTGTGATTAGACAATAAATTGCTACAGTAAACATGTGCTAATGACGGATTAATTAGACTCATTAGGTTCGTCTTGCGATGAACTGACATAATCTGTAATTAGTTTTGTAATTAGTCTATATTTAATACTTTAAATGTGTACCCGACATACTCTAAATTTTTTTCGCGAAACATCTCAACTCGGCTCTGACCTCTCCCCTGCACGCGCGTGGGCCTCACCAGTCACCACACGTCCCAGCGCTCCTGCTGTTCCCTGGCCGGGGAGAGGGACACATCGTCGACGCCATGTCGCCGTACGCCACGGCCCACCACCACCAGCGCCGTCCAGGAATCGTATTACCATCCCCCCGTCCCAGTTTCCACGGCCCCGCTGTTGCTGCTTGCGACGCGCCACGCGCACCGTCCGGCGACCGGCACTACGGCACGCGGACGGGCTCCCGTGGAAGCTTCGATACCATATATATGGGTGTCGATGGCTGCTGGCGACTGCCGTACGTACGTCGTCGTGGCCTCGCCGGGCGCCATACCTCTCCTGCCGGGTGCTCCTGCGTGTGGATGCATGGATGCGTGCTAGTAGCTTTTCCGCGCATGTGCGCTGCCCGGCCAGTGCCCCGCCCTTACGGCCGGCCGGCAGCGCCGCCAGATCAAGAAATGGCGACCGTACGTCAGCATCGAGACTTTGATACACACGTGCTAGGCGAGAGGTTTCAGAGCTTGACACATTTGATCGTGTTCGTGTGAAAGCTAGCCCGCTAGAACCTCTGTTAGTTGGGCGTGGGTGATTCCATCCAGTTTTGCCAAACAGATCGGATGGGAGCTGAGTAACATTTCAAGGACATGATATCATGCAGAGGAAAGACGATACTATTATTACGGACTCCCATCATTTTATATATATTTATTAAAGAAGGCAAAACGATCTACAATATGAAACCGAGGACGTAAATAAATACAACCAATAGCGAAGGATATGATACCATTCGAAAGATATATATGTGTATAAATAATGCAAGGTTGATATATTTTCTCCATATAGTACTTGATGCCATGCTTACGTACTTATGCCACTTGTGAGTTTTTTTTCTTGTGACGAAAATGCCACTTGTGAGTACTACGATAGTACGTGATGACTGACGAGAGATTGAGCTAGAGCGCCGTGTCTGCTTAATTCAGCGGGTCCTCCAGAGACTTTGATGAGATGCGTACGCACATTTTTTTTGGAACCTTATATGACAATGGTGTGACCGGATCAAAAAGCAACCATGTTGCTGTTGATGGAAAGGAGAGGATTGTACTGTAGCCCTCGGTCACGTTACTGACTTTGCTATATGTGACCTGACCTAGAAGAATCTGCATGCGGTCCGTCTTGACGTATGGTAATACGCGACGCGAGCATCGGTGAACTTCAAACAATTCTATCGGTATATATAGGTTTCACACAGTAAACATGCATATACTTTGACTAAATAATGGGTAATTATAAACTTTAATATTTTTGTTTTCAAATAATTCTATTATTACAAACGATGAAACGAACGTAGCACGACTGCACGAGACCTAAAACCTCGATATCAGCCCCCTTTAAGTTTTACTATACTCTTATGAGGGTTTTGATTAGGTGAAGCTCCACACAAGTGACATGTCCATGGGGAACGATGGCTCTTGAAGATTACGTAATAAGCAAAGTAAAGAAAAACAGAAAAAGGAGAAAAAAAGACAAAAAGGACAAAGAAGGATCGACGCACATCCCTAGACGAATTGAAGAATGGTTGTGCCGCCGTCCGATGCCGCTCTTTGGCTAGCCGTCCTGGCATCGCCCGCCGTCCACTTTAAAAAGCTACTGGTAGCCTTGCCTCCAAGCGCCGTGCACCCATCACCTATCCTCTCTCGTCCACGCTCACACAGCCCATCTCTCTCGTCTCCGGCGGGCGCGCGCCATGGCGGCTGCGAACGGGAACGGGAGCAGCGGCAAGGGGTTCGAGGTGCCCAGGGTGGAGGTCAGGTTCACCAAGCTCTTCGTCAACGGCCAGTTCGTCGACGCCGTCTCCGGTATGTACGTACGCACCCCCATCATCTCAACCATCCGCGGCCCCTATCCGGCCTGTTGGACGTTTTGTGCAGCACTCGAGCTCCCCGCTCGGCCCGTGCTACAATAAACTAACATCGCCGAAACCCGTTGACGCCGTTCTTTAGCGTCGTCACCTAGGCTAGCTTCGGCCTTGGATTGGATTATATTCTTCGTGCCCAAATAAACAACAAGTTGCATCATGACGAAAATGAAAAAGGAAAAGACGATAAAAGCTCGACGCTCACGTGATGGGATGGGACCGTACCAAGCTTGAGACAATGGTAATAATAAACTTATCGGAGAGCGTTAAGCGTATGGATCCTGGCGAAACCACGTGTGGCTGGGCGTGTATATATGCTAGGAACGAGGGGTTTTTTTTTTAATAAAAGAAAAGCTGAAATGAGGGACTCTGTTTTCTTTTTCCAGAGCACCGATGATCGACAGAATTTGCATCATGCGTAAATAAAGTATCACCGCAAAATCGATCCTCGCTCGTAGAATTCTCTCCAAATCCTTCTGTCGTGCCAAGCAACGCTTGTGCAAGTTCAACAAGAGCGACACGAATATACAACCACCCGTCCTTGGACGGGAGTGTACAGTAGCGACTAGACCACGCCGCGTGCTTCAGTTGACGGCAAGTGACCACCCGCCCTTCATCCGGCAAGGCTAGCTACCTGTCGATCGAGCACACAAACAGCTCTGTTCATTCATGTTCAGTTGCAAACGGTAGGTGCATTCAGCAGAGCATAGTCCTGATTTGCAGTGGGTCTAAGCTTCCAAGGGCCCTCCCTAGCTTTCCCGATCCGTGCAAATTCATTGACCACACACACTGTGACAGTCCTTTCAATATAATCAATATACAGAGTGCTGCTGAAAAGCAGGGCGCCCGGATGACAATGACTTACCAACCTGCTATTTCATTCTGTTGAAATAAACAAACAACCACCGTCCTCGATCCTTCACGTCCTTAAATAAATCAGTAGCTAGCCAAGGAAGTACCGATGATGCTTGGATCATGGGCACGGTTTGATGCTTTACTTCTTGTCCGTGCTATCGCTTCAGGTCCTGGTCCTTGCCTACCGTATGCTGAATATGCTAGGTAAGTTGGCACTAGCTCACTAGGAGTGCCCACCAATTGACCTTCCAACTCGATCTCGTCGTGGCGCAACTTTTGTGGAATACAACAATCTTGGAAACCATGCATGCCGGTAAAAAGGTTGCATTGGACCTAGACACACTTCCTCTGTTATTACAAGGACCACGTGCACCACGGTTACGCTTATTGAAAGTCTAAAACGACGAACCACTTGCAAATGGGAGATATAGATGGTGCTGATTTCGCCGTCACGGTTGTCATCGCGACAGCCACAAACAAAACAAAGCTGAGCAATGGTAAACTACATCACGGAACGACAGGTTACTTGGATGTAGATTGAAAACTACATCCACTTGAAACGTGTAAAAGAAAAGGTTACATAAACCACCTTATAGACCATTTTGTCACGAATGCTCATAATCTATACTCGGTTATGTTTTTTAAAAACAAAAATCACCTTACTGTGCACATGCTTAATCGGTTCAGCCCATTTTTTTTTCATCAACTCAGAACCACTAGTGTATTCTTTATCAATGAGAGATACTTTCAGAGCATAATCATGACAGTTTCTAGGAAATGTTGTTGCACCAGGTTCCATAATTCACAAAAAGAAAGTCCCACTAGAAGTGATAAATAAGCCTAACCCAAGCGTGCACTTGAACACGTTTGACTGTCGAGTAGCTTGGTTTATCATGGCTCTACGTCGGCAAAAAATAGTTGAAATCAGTTAACTCCCTGTTCGCTTGGCTGTGCTGGGTTAAAAAGTCTGTTCGACAGTGTTTTGTGAGGGAGAAAATCTATTGCGCCGAGTTAATAAGCGAAGCGAACGGCTGTAAGCATATGAAACTCAGGGCGGTTACGTCTATGCTGCAACATAATTCAATAGGAGGCGCGCACTTGCAATAAAGCGGCTTATTTGGTGGTGCCATGCGTTTAGTGAAAATTAACAGAACAAGCACGAAGTTTCACAAATCCATGAGAAAAAGATATGAGCTGAATAATGCATGAGCTAGCTAGGCAGCAGAGTGTATTGGTAAATTATTATGAGCAGCATGGCTATCCGGATCTCAATCCCAGGAGATCACGCAATGTGGTGTGATGGAGACAAGCAAAGCAAGCCACCCAACCGGTGAGCCGCGCGCATATGCCCACCCCTGGCAACAGAGGAGGGAACAATCACCGGTTTTTTTTAAAAAAAATTCTGCTGCCGGTCTTTGGCTCATTGCGCGTCTGCTAGCTCCGTTGAAAGCTGTTGATTTGTCGCCAGTGCACGGGACGGATGACTCATCGATGTAGCTGGTAGTGCCCATCACTTGTCTGCGCACGGCTATTGTATCTGTATAGGTCCTTGCTTGCGAGTAGTAACTATTTTGTATTGTGGATTTGTGGTGATGGCTGATGGGAATGGGAGCCGCTGGACATGTGTGGCGAATTTGTAGTTTGCCGCACTATTAACAGTATCCATCGCTTCAATAATGTGAGTCCATGGTTTTTCCTTTTGCCTTTTAATTTGGCGAGAAGGGCTAGTCGTCGTCCATGGTTGCTGTAGCGACAAACACATCAGGAATCACGATCACGGATCGACTGTGTCCGGCGTCCGGCGCGGCATGCCGGCCGGAATCCTTGTAGATGGCCGCAACCCGCTCGATCGATGGGCGTCGTCGTGGCCTCGCCGGGCAGAAAGTCTATACGCCGCACGTGCAGGGTTTCAACCTCCGCCGCATATCTCACGCTCAGCTCAGCTTAGTGCACAGCCCCCTTCTCACCTTCCACGTGCCCGGGCCCACGGAAGATATTTTGAAAAACAATTCGTATTTCACGAATTGAGTATCCAAATCAAATTTCGTTTCCACCATAACATTTCTTATGACGAGATCTACAAAACTAGACCACACTTGACTATATTTTGATTAGATTTTTTTGGAACATATTTTCACGAATACGGAACAAATCTGTGAACGGTTGGAACAAATTCACCATGAACAGGGTGTAATTGTTTCACCTTTACGATAAAATGTTCCAACTTCAAAAAAAATTGTTCCAACAAAAAGATGATCCAAATATAGTTGAGTGTAATCTAGTTTTAAACATCTCATTGTAAGAAATACGATGATACAATCAAAATTTTATTTGAATATTTAATTTAGTAAGTATAAATTTTTTCCACAGCTCTAGCGTGCATGTTGTGTTGTCTGATCGGGAGATTGTACATGGGCTGCTTAGGGCCCCAGGCCGCTTGCTGCGCGCTGGCATGCTTGGGGTGTGCATCGACAGGTGGGGACCCGCATCTGCGGCACCCAGTCGCATCCCTCGCCGGGCGCCGGGTGTAGCACGCCCTGAGGGCTGCGGCTCGATCTATCGTGGGTATGGATAGATAGATAGATAGATAGATGGATAGATAGGCGCGTCACGCGTGTTGTTCTGTTCCATGTCGCTGGGTGGTGACGCTGGCGTGTCGCGGCGCGGCCGGCAGAGTCGTGTTCGTGCCCGCCGATTGATCCCTGGCGCCTATCGGTCAGATGCCCGGGCGTCAGCGTGTAGATCGCCGTGACAGGTTAAACCAAGCAATGCGGATTAATTAATTAAATATACTACAGGAAGAGAACAAAAAGGCATTACAACGAACGAAAATCCAATAGCCGCCAGAGCAGCAGAGGCGCCGGCCGTCTTCTTTTAAAAGGCCTCTGGAAGCGTGCCTCCGTCTCCGTGCCCTCTCCGTCCTCCTCTCTCGCGGCCGCACCCACGCACGCGCGCACAAAGCAGCAGCACATCCGATCCCTCTCAGCGGCGGGCGGGCGGCATGGCCGGCGCGAACGGGAGCGGCGGCGGCGAGGGGTCGTTCGAGGTGCCCAAGGTGGAGGTGAGGTTCACCAAGCTCTTCATCGGCGGGCAATTCGTCGACGCCGTCGCCGGTACGCGCGCATCCTCGCCTTTTGCTTCATCTGTTTCGTGTCCGCCGCGTGTGTGCTCGTGGCCGTGGGAACGCCAAAACGAGAACAACCATGGCGTGCAGCGCTCGATCTCAGTGTCACGAGCGGGCCGACATGCGCATCTATTTAACTAATATATGCTTTAACCTCTCTATCCACCTTCTTGCATCTTCACGGTCATACTAATGTAGTATTATGGATAGACTTGCAATTCTGCATCTCCGGATCACGTGCGCCACATTCCGCACTAGCATCCTAAAACCACTACAGATAGTGGTAATTTTCTCCGTCATCATATCGCCACGACATCCACAAAGCAGCAGAGCAGCATTAATATAAACCATACTAGTACATCTTACAGAGGCACGCAAGTTACTTTGACGTCGGGTGATTATTACTACCACCTTTGTCTAAAAGATGGAGGTCAATATGTTCCCTACACTATAATGTGTGCCATGGGACGACGACCTTTTCCAAACATCTTTGGGCTAGCCTGAATGTTAGATAAACAACGTGATTGAATTTCACCAATCACCATCATGTAAATGGAATCGAGTCTCTAGCGGCATTATTAATTGTTGCTATTCTTATTTATTTTTCCTCAAAACTTTTATTTCCAACCATGTAACCAAGGCCACGTGCACCACGGAACACCACTAAACACTTTGAATTTAGAAGCAGGATAACACTAATTTCGACAGCACCAGCTCCAGTTGGCGAAAAAAAAAATGATGGGCTCCAAGATGTCATCCTCCGATGAATGAGATGGAGACAAGTTACCCAACTGCTGACATGAGCTGGCCTTCTATTTGGCTCACTCATTGGTTGGTTCCAAACGCGCGCTCCAAATCGAGCCCCGGCCCAGATCAAACGCCGTGTCTGGCCATTTGTCTTGTGGCAAGAGACAATAGCGTTCGTCATCTGTCTTCATCTCCGTGCAAAAAAGTCCCGTGACGTACGGGAATCAAGGAGTGGGACTGCACTGCGATGGCTATTCGGCATTTACTTGCTTGTCTTCTTTTTTCTTTCTTTGCATGAGATCGTGAGGCTGTAACGAACCCTCCTGCTTTTCTTAACTGCAACTAGTAGAATAAGAGTAAGCGATATTTCCATTAGCCATGGAAGGTTTGCATAACTCGAAGAACAAATTCATACAAATAAAGCTGCAATACACCTTATCTAAAAGTTCAAACAGTTTGGCGTCGTATAATCGTATATATGTTCCAATTTGTGAAAGCTTCTGAATGAAGTAACTAAACACCAGCAGTCATGACCCTGAAGCGATCATTAGAACTTTTGCTGATGGAGAAGGGAAAAAAAAAACCCTAACGGGTCACTGAACTCATCCCCGCAGGTAAGACGTTCGAGACCCGGGACCCGCGCACCGGCGAGGTCATCGCCAACATCGCGGAGGGTGACAAGGCCGACGTCGACCTCGCCGTCAAGGCCGCCCGGGAGGCCTTCGACAATGGGCCCTGGCCCAGGATGTCAGGCTACGTAAGAACACTGAAGCTCCGGACTGGGCCCAACCCAACTTTTAGAGTGCAGCCTTTTTTTTTTTCAAATCGAATGACGTGTACCTTTGTTTCCCGCCATTGTGATCCCCGCTTTGATCGGGCAGGAGCGTGGCCGGATCCTTCACAAGTTCGCGGACCTGATCGAGGAGCACGTGGAGGAGCTGGCGATGCTGGACACGGTGGACGCCGGGAAGCTCTTCGCCGTCGGCAGGGCCCACGACATCCCCGGCGCGGCCCACCTCCTCCGCTACTACGCCGGCGCCGCCGACAAGATCCACGGCGAGACCCTCAAGATGGCGCAGCGGATGCACGGGTACACGCTCAAGGAGCCCGTGGGCGTGGTGGGCCACATCGTGCCATGGAACTACCCGACCACCATGTTCTTCTTCAAGGTCAGCCCGGCCCTCGCCGCGGGCTGCGCCGTCGTCGTCAAGCCCGCCGAGCAGACGCCGCTCTCCGCCCTCTTCTACGCCCACCTCGCCAAGAAGGCGGGGCTCCCCGACGGCGTGCTCAACGTCGTGCCGGGGTTCGGGCCCACCGCCGGCGCCGCCGTGGCGGCGCACATGGATGTTGACAAGCTCAGCTTCACGGGGTCCACGGAGGTCGGGAGGCTGGTCATGAAGGCGGCTGCCGAGAGCAACCTCAAGCCAGTGTCGCTCGAGCTCGGCGGCAAGTCTCCGTTCGTCGTGTTCGACGACGCCGACATCGACATGGCCGTGAACCTGGCCAACTTCGCCGCGTACACCAACAAGGGCGAGATCTGCGTCGCCGGCACGAGGATCTACGTGCAGGAAGGGATCTACGACGCGTTCGTGAAGAAGGCGGCGGAGGTGGCCAGGAAATCGGTGGTCGGGGACCCGTTCAACCCGCGTGTCAACCAAGGCCCTCAGGTATGAGGCGTTCGTGAAGCACTTGATACAGTAACGGCGGCCCACTAACCGTGGAATTGCAATGCAGGTTGACAAGGACCAGTACGAGAAGGTCCTCAAGTACATTGATATCGGGAAGCGTGAAGGCGCCACGCTGGTCACCGGAGGGAAGGCCTGTGGCGACAAGGGGTACTACATTGAGCCCACCATCTTCACGGACGTCAAGGTCAATAATGCTCAGCGTGAAGAGCATTTCTTCCGGGCCATTCTGTTCTAACACAAAAGACTGTATTTTCTTAACAAAAAATGCTGATGCAGGATGACATGGCGATTGCGCAAGACGAAATCTTCGGGCCGGTGATGGCGCTCATGAAATTCAAGTAGGCTTCTTCATTCCCTCAACATTTTTCAATCACACACCTAAAAGAACAAAGTCTGACAATAACTGAACTGTAACACTGCAGGACTGTTGAGGAGGTCATTCAGAAAGCAAACAACACCCGGTATGGCCTGGCCGCTGGCATCGTGACCAAGAACATCGACATCGCAAACACGATGTCGCGATCGATCCGTGCAGGCTCCATCTGGATCAACTGCTACTTTGCCTTCGACCCTGATGCGCCATTTGGCGGGTACAAGATGAGCGGTTTCGGCAAGGACATGGGCATGGACGGCCTCGAGAAGTATCTGCAGACAAAGACCGTGGTCACACCCCTATATAACACACCCTGGCTCTGATCTGTATATCCCAAAGGCAATTGAACAGCTGGGGCAGAAAAGAAGAAGCATGTCTTATACAGATATAAAAGGATGTGTTGTGTTGTAGCTCTGTATCTGCATGGACTGATGATGTACGTTCAAAAACAATAAAGACATGTTTCAGACTTTCGGTTGGATTGGCTGCTGTCTAATCTCTGCAAGGACATGTTTCAGACTTTGTGTGGATTCGCTTTCGCTAATCGCACCATCAGATTATGTTGCTTAATTTTGTGGATCATTTAGGATACGATAAAGACGCATACGCGTCACTGAAAATGAACACGGAACGAGTGTCTTTTCACAGACAGTTTACTTGAAACAATGGTAGTCACCATTATGCTACAACTGTTAAATATATATTGCAAATTGGCAACTATAATTGGGATGTCCCATCGGAGATGATTCTCTCCGACGTTGTTGCTTGACAGCAAGGAGTCTTGGATAGCTTATACAACCACAAATTATCGGCACGTCCTTTGTCATATTTCGTCATTGGCCAACACATGGAAGTTAGAATAACCAGAGGCAAATCAACACATGGAAGTCTCTCAACTCTGATTGCTCCCACTATCACTTCGCTTATCAGCGCAGCGCAACAAATTTTTCTCCCTCATAGAACACTATTGAATCGTAGAATCAGTCAAAATCAACAGACTTTTCAGCTCAATGCAGCGAAATGAACAGGCCGTTGACCATACACAGCATATCTAGGCTGCTCACTGCCCAACAGCATACAATTTGCTGATTCATTGTCGTGGCTAGGCTTGTAGCAGCCTCCCGGCTGCAATTGCATCCAAGTCAACGTCTGATTACGGGCTGGAGTAGACGAAACCGAAGTGATAAAGCAACCACGCATCTCTCATGAATCACGGTCTTCACAAATGCAGTGTCTGATCTGCATTACTTATCTGCAACTAGCTGTCCATCAGACTAAACTAATTGCTTCTGAACTTATCCAAGAATTTGGAATATTCTTAGCCTTTTCATCATACAGGTGCTACTTGGGTTTATTAATTTAAATCAGGCAGTCTTGACTGTAAGGACCGATATTTAAACGAACTCGGTAGAAATTTTGTGCCCGAAAGCAGGCGACAGTTCAATTGACCAGAGATAACAAAAATTATGACCGTTTTATTCGGCGATGCCAACTGATCGGTCGGTGATGGAGATTTTATATTTTTGTGAGAGAACAATAGCTAGGTTGGGACGTGAAATCTCAAATGCTGTCGCCAACTTGAAATCTCAATAGGTTGGGAGAGAGATGGGTGAAGGAGAGACAAACAGAGCTACATGTCAGAAGGAGACAACTACAATGCAGAGATCACGAAACCAAATAACACCAGCTGCAACTGTTTTTTATGTGCCGAGCAGACGCATTCAACCGACGGCAAGCTTCGATCAGTCCGTGTTTGATTGGGTTGTGTACTCGACTAATATTGGTTAGTTATATGTTCCTCGCTGACCCTGCTACTTGAACGCATCAATTTCCAACTAATAAGTAATGCTGAACATTACTTACTGTTCCTGTTAACTTTTAATGCATTTCCAGTAGGGGCTTGCCCCTGCTGTTCACTCAAAAGAAAAAAAATGCTGAACATGACCTCTGGTAATCAAAACCAGCACACTAATTTGCCATCTGTCAGATCATATAGTTCAACTTGTATGGATGCAATACAATGCAAGTCCATTCGAAAGGGAAGTGAAAAACAACAGGGCGATGCGTCATTTACATAAGAATATGTTCATGTGATGTCGCAACTGTACTGAAAATGCGATACTTCTTGATCCTACAGATGCGGTCCACACAAGTCATCCATGAAAGTTCCAGGAACAAGTTGTGCGTTCCAAATCGGCAAGCAAGTGCTCTCAAGGAAAAGAAAAGGGATTGAGGAGAGAGAGACAACACATAAAGCTTTTCTAGAACGAGACAACCTACATGCCGAGATCGACCATGGCCAAGTAACACTGAAGAGCTAATCATCTACGATTTGGCTATGCATCCACGTCATTCAAGTGACCCCCTTTTTTCAGCAGTTGATTGGGTTGTGCGCTCGACTACTGGTTGCATTCGTTGACCTGCTAATTCAGCACACCAATTGGCAGTCAATAACTGATGCTGAGCATGATCTCTGGTTAATTATAACACACTATTCTTTTTAAGGATGGATCACACCTTGAAAACCGGGTTGTACTGATGATTTATTTTACGGTTTTTGTTTGGTTATAAACTATTTCCTCAAATTACATGCAGATTGCGGCAGAAAATGAACTAATTTCTCCAAATCTCTTCCAATGCATATGCATTGGAGGGAGTTATCTATTTCATCAAATAATTAAGGCCTTAGTCAGAGTGACCGATGAAATCATAAAACTTGCATATGCTGAATAATTACCTTTAGACTATGCCAAATAGTTTATCGTTTGTATGAGTATTTTTTTTTGTCTTGAAGGAAAGTCATCAAATCAAGTGTAGATATAACCACAAGGTGGCGCAAAGGCGTGACATTTGTCGTCTCGAACGGTCCGGGCTTTAAGTGGTCTTAGCAGGCGGCCTCGCTTCAGATTATTCACTTTCCATATCGGCCTGACTGACCAATTCAAACTTGGCCATAGCTTGCTTCACTTTCTGGACTTGATCCAGGGTTTTTTTTTTCATGTGCTGCATTTGAAGCATTGAACTGATTCGCACCAAATTACACGGATCTGCCTTTTGTCTGCTTTTAGATAATGGAGTAGATCCGGAGGAAAGCCGCCAGCGACATGTTGTTGGCGTCAGGTGCGGCCCGCTCCGGAGTCCGGCCTGGCACAGCCTGCATGGCTGCATCCCTGGTTTGGTTGTCTGAAGGCACACTAGCAGCTCCATTATCTTGCTCTAAGAAACGGATTAAAGTAAGGTTGTTACATGACATAGGGAATATCTAGATACTCTGTCCCTATTATAGATTATCTAGCTCCATTATTATGGAATACGTATCTAGATACTCTCCCTATTGGTCGACCATTTCTGTTCAATGCATTGTGTCTTGACAAAAAAGGGAAGAATCCTGAACCAGCCGCTTTAATAATTTGCTGTCAATTTAAACAGTATGTTCATATTTCTAAGGAATGTTGTATTGTAGTACTAAATATCATGTTGCAAGCGTCACCCTGCATGTATGATGACGTACGCTATATATGGTCGAAGCTCTAAAAGTTGATTATTTTATTACTGTAATTATGATTTATGAACCGAGCGAATAATACTACTGGCCCGTAACCTGCTGCCCCTAGGAAATTGTTGAAGCCTACAAGAACAAACACATCTCCAAAATTTTCCAGCGCACGGTACCGGAAGATAGAAAACTTTGCAGTTGCCGAAGAATTTTCCTGTGGGAAGCAAACAAAACCGCCAGGAATTGAAATCCATTCCTCGTCACATTCCTTTCGGTGTTTCGTGTGGCGCTTTTTGTAATTTTCGTGACGGTTCTTGACCGTTCGTTCACGGAATTTCTGTTCTTTGTCCGTGTTTAGTTGATGAAAAGTTTTTTGAAAAGATTTCGGTATTGATTTTACCAATTTAGGAGTAGTAAATGTGGACGAAAAAGGTGGAAAGTTATATGGATAGGTTGGAAATCTCGAGGCGAATCTAACGATGGTAATTAGAGGGTAATTAATCTATAATTAGCGGATGGTTACTGTAGTATTACTATTGCAAATCATGGATTAAGTAGGCTCATTAGATTCGTCTCGCGATTTACAGCCCATTCATATAACTTTTCACCCTTTTCGTCTACATTTAATAATTCATGCATTTAAGATTCTCTTTTGATGTGATGGGTGAAAAGATTTCGGGTGGAAACTAAACAGGGGCTTTGTTAGGAACAGTAGCAGCCTAGCCCTTTTGTTAAGGCACAGGAAGAAGCAGAGGCTAGCGGCTAGCCCCGTCTAGCGTGGGTGAGAAGGAATACATGAGGATGTGGCTGCCTTCCAAGCCGTCCTTGTCCTCGCCGTGTAAGCTGGAAATCTCCCGTAAATATCTTGGACACGCAGCATGCGTGTGCGGTTTGCGCGCATGTATGTAAGTCACTATAAGCAAGTTAATTAACAGAGCTGTCTGACTGATGTGACACTGACATGCAAATAGAGAGTTGACCTGCATCTTATATATACACACACACAAGACATCTGCGGTTGAGGATTAGACGTACATTACAATCAGTCGTCTCACTCCGTAATTCTGTTTGCGTATTATAATATTTATTATCCGGTGGTGATGGATGCGATATGATCTGATCTGAATTAAAATATCTCTGAGGAAGAAAGCAGCAGCAGCCAGCAAGGAGTTTGTCCAAGTCCAACTTCCTCCACCGCCAGCGAGTATCGAATGGGGGTATCTCCCTCTCCCCCCTATATATAAGGAGGCCAGCACGGCCTCACAGGTTCCAGGACTCTTCTCCCTCAGAGACGAGACAACGGAGGCAGAGAAGCAGGTCACATCACACAAGCAGCGGAGAGGCACAGGCAGCGTCGTCAATAATGGCGGGCAACGGCTGCAACGGCAACGGCAAGGCGGCGGGCGTGGTGGTGCCGGAGATCAAGTACACCAAGCTCTTCATCAACGGCGAGTTCGTCGACGCCGTCTCCGGTATGCGCCCTGATCCCGTTGTTTTCCTTCTTTTCGTTTGTCCTCACGAGTCACCATAGAGCTCGCCGCCTCCGTTTTGTTCGACACATGGCTGACCCTCCTTCTTCTTCTGAGCCATCATATATACTCCCTCCGTTTCTAAATATAAGTCATTTCAACTTTCTTGGAGAGTCAAACTATTTTATCTTTGACCAAACTTACAGAGATGACTTCAAAGTTTTTTTATACCGAATAGTTATACTATGAAAATATATCTAATGAAAATTCTAGTGGTACTTATTTGATATCATAAACGTTAGTACTTTATTGTATAAATTTGGTCAAAGTTGAGAAAGTTTGACTCTTCAAGAAAGTTGGAATGACTATTTAGAAACGGAGGGAGTACGTACGAATAGCAGGAGCTGAAAAATGAACTTATTGGGTAGTAGAGAATTGTGTACGCCACTCTTGTGTACATGTTCGCGTTTGAAGGGTGGTCTGTCCGTACTATCTGGATCTCTGCATCGTGCACTACTACTCCTGTAGAACCGGTCGCTGTGTTGGCCTGCTGGTCAAACGCTAGCTTCTGGTTAATTTGGATGCCGGGGTGGCGCTAGCTAGCTCTGGTAGCTAGGCACGCCTAGAGACAGGTACATGGCAGGCTGCAGGCAATGCGATCTGTATGGAATCGCCGTCGTCGCGGCGTTTCTTTGTTTAGGGGCGAGTCGTTAATTAGTTAATTTGTTCCGGGCGATGCGTGCAACTTGGCGGCCTCGTATTCGTCGTCCTTGTCCGGAGCAAACCAAGGGCCCTGCTTCTGCTTGCTCGGTGGTCACGGTTAAAACTTAAAAGCGACCCCGCCCGAAATATTTTAATGCGTACATATATAGTACACACGTCTTCCAGTAGAAAGGCTCACTAGACCATCAATCAGCTGCTGTCCGTCTGTTTGCAATTGCAACTTGCAACCGTCTTCCTGTACTGTACCAACGTGCACACAGCAGATGAGATGGACGGGGGAGCTGGTTGCTGCACACCACTGCAAGGCACGCAGCTAGCGCACAAGGAAGGCTGTGAGAACGAAAGGGGTTGCTTGCTCTTTCTTTGCTCCGTCTGGTCAAACCCGGACCTTGCCGGCAGACCATTCTTGATGCGGTGCGTGTGCACCGACGTGGAGTCGTTGCTGCGTGACATTGACTTGCTGCCTCACACGCTAGTGCTTACGATTTATCTATACCTGTATACGTACATGGCGGCACACCCTCGACCCGCGAAAGAAACGGATGCGTATAAGACTTTTGTCTCTGAAACGCATTTTTAATTTTAATTTATATTTCAATCTCGCAGGCAAGACGTTCGAGACCCGGGACCCGCGGACCGGCGACGTGCTGGCCCACGTCGCGGAGGCCGGCAAGGCTGACGTGGACCTCGCCGTCAAGGCCGCCAGGGACGCCTTCGAGCACGGCAAGTGGCCCCGCATGTCAGGCTACGTAAGCAATAAGCTCAAACCACTGCTCCCGATTTGATTTGAACCGTGCCATTATTTTTCAAATGAACACACGCGGGATTCAATTCAAACCAAACGCAAATTTTTTTAAAAAAATCAAGAGCAAACAGACTGACAGAGCTAGGTTATCTGACAAAAACTGTTGATGCGCCTGCAGGAGCGTGGCCGGATCATGAACAGGTTTGCCGACCTGGTGGACGCGCACACCGACGAGCTGGCGGCGCTGGACGGCGCGGACGCCGGCAAGCTCCTCCACCTCGGCAAGGTCATCGACATCCCCGGCGCCACGCAGATGCTCCGCTACTACGCGGGCGCCGCCGACAAGGTCCACGGCGAGACCCTCCGCGTCTCCGGCAAGTACCAGGGGTACACTCTCAAGGAGCCCGTCGGCGTCGCCGGCATCATCATCCCATGGAACTTCCCCACCATGATGTTCTTCCTCAAGGTCAGCCCGGCTCTCGCCGCCGGCTGCACCGTCGTCGTCAAGCCCGCCGAGCAGACGCCGCTCTCCGCGCTATTCTACGCGCACCTTGCGAAGATGGCCGGCGTCCCCGACGGGGTCATTAATGTTGTTCCTGGGTTTGGGCACACCGCCGGCGCCGCCATTACCGCGCACATGGACGTCGACAGCGTGAGCATGCTTTGCTCTGACTGATCATGCATTTTGGCACAACTATTACTCCAGTATATATGAGTGCGCTCTGCTGACCAAGATTTGATTCAAATTTGATTTACCATCGGACGATCGATGCATCAGGTGGCTTTCACGGGGTCCACGGAGGTGGGTCGGCTCATCATGGAGTCGGCGGCGAGGAGCAACCTCAAGGCGGTGTCGCTGGAGCTCGGCGGCAAGTCGCCGCTCATCATCTTCGATGACGCCGACGTCGACATGGCCGTCAACCTCTCAAGGCTCGCCATCTTCTTCAACAAGGTATGTTGTCTTATTGTAGGCAACATTGTAGTAGTACAACTGTACAAGTGATGCAGAATAGTACAGAGTAATTCTGATTGATTCAGAGTAACAAGCTGACTCACAAACACTGAACTTGCAATGCAGGGAGAGGTTTGTGTTGCCGGATCGCGAGTCTACGTGCAGGAAGGGATCTACGACGAATTCGTCAAGAAGTCCGTGGAGGCCGCACAGAGCTGGAAGGTTGGAGACCCGTTCGATGTCACCTCCAACATGGGTCCCCAGGTACGACCAGAGCATACTCTGTTTTCCTTTCCATGGCTTCTGCTGTGAAAATTGGTAGGAGCAGAGGATGTCAAATTGGTCAAGTTCATGGCAGAGGCATCTGAATGGCAGACTCTGCTCGTTGTGCTAGGTTGACAAGGAGCAATTTGACAAGGTGTTGAAGTACATCGAGCACGGCAAGAACGAGGGCGCGACTCTGCTCACCGGCGGCAAGCCCGCCGCTGACAAAGGGTACTACATTGAGCCCACCATCTTCGTCGATGTCACGGTAAAATTTTCGAGCACATTGTATTTCAAAAGTACATTGCATTTCGAAAGAAAGTGTCAGTCACTGACACACGCTCGCTTTCATGGATCAACCAGGAGGACATGAAGATCGCGCAGGAAGAGATCTTCGGCCCCGTCATGTCCCTCATGAAGTTCAAGTACGTGCACACCGAAAATCTCAACAACCGACTAGATTGAATTGCATCCTAAGTGACAGACCGGCCCCCTTGATAAGTGATAACCTCCATGCAATGTGGGTTTCCTTCTTCTAATCTTCTTGCAGAACGGTGGAGGAGGCGATCGAGAAGGCCAACTGCACCAGGTACGGGCTCGCCGCCGGGATCGTGACCAAGAGCCTGGACGTCGCCAACCGGGTGTCCCGGTCGGTGCGCGCGGGCACCGTGTGGGTGAACTGCTACTTCGCCTTCGACCCGGACGCGCCCTTCGGCGGCTACAAGATGAGCGGCTTCGGCCGGGACCAGGGGCTCGCCGCCATGGACAAGTACCTCCAGGTCAAGAGCGTCATCACCGCGCTCCCGGACTCGCCCTGGTACTGATCGGAGCTATAAGTGCCACTAGCGGCCGGCACCAGTCGATCTATTCTTGTGCAGTGTACATTCGTGTGCTCACAGCTCAGTTGCTGCCTGTGTTCTCGTCTCTGGTTTGTGAGTTTCTCGTGACTGATGCATTGGAGAATTGCTCTGCCTCCGATCATTTGTGTCAGCAACACTCAACGAGGTTCTCATTCTGTGACATTTCGATCGGGAATGAGAACCTCGTTGAGTGTACCACATAGACTTTCTAATGTTTCGCAAATCGGATGATGTACGCATCATGCGCCTCAATTTTTTACCTTCTCTCAGTCAATTGATCTCGTCGTCTCATCCGACCATCCAGAGTACATATGCTGTCCATGTATCTTCAACCACAGTCCAAATCTGTTTCCTTCCACGAGCAACAGCACGACGCTGCCTGGGGGGACGGCTAATTTACGGGCGCGCGGACGGAACGCTCCGAACGCGCGCCCCGACAGGCTGCCCGTATGGGGTCCACTCCCACTCACTCCACTGCCCCACGTGCTTAACCAAGCCCCATGTCGTCGGGTCCGTCCCACTGCAAACAAAATGCAAAGAAAGTTTACATCAATTTTTTTAAAAAAAATTGCAGAAAGAAGTGAAGAACTTTTTACAAAAATGAAAAGAAAAATATTTTTGAAAAGTTTCACAAAACATTTCAAAAAAAATAAAAAAACTTTTGAAATGTTTTCAAAAAGTTTCACAAAATATTTCAAAAAATACTTCAGAAAACTTTTGAAAAATGTTTTCGAAAAGTTTCACACAACATTTCGATAAAACTTCAGAAAACTTTTGAAAAATGTTTTTGAAAATTTTCACAAAACATTTTGATAAAACTTCAGAAAACTTTTGAAAAAGGAAATAGAAAAAATTTCTCAAAAGAGAAGAGAAAATATTTTCAAAAAATCATAAAAGATTTCAAAATGAGCAAGTGGAAAGATTTCCAAAAACATTTCAAAAAAATGAAAAAAAATTGTTACCATCTGCCATCTCCGGCCGTCGCTGTTCCGCCGCAGCTTGACAGGCCTCCGCCCGCAGCCGCTCCACCGTGGTCGCGGGCGCTTGCCACGGTGGAGCTCGTCAGCTCCCCGGGCTGCGGGCACTCGTCGTGGTGGAGCTCGTCGGTCGCAACGCCGCCGCACGCCGGTCGTCGGGAAAGGACAGGGGAGGAAGCGTGAGGCGCTCCCTCCGTTCCCCGGCCAGAGTCGGCACCCTGGCTCCCTGCGCGCCGGCACCCTGGCTCCCTGCGCGCTGGCACACGCCTCCGTCTCCGGCGGGGCAGCTCCCGTCGGCTCGCACGCCTCCGTCTCCGACGCAGCAGCTCCCGTCCCCATCTGGATCTGGCGAAAAGAACGAGGGGTGAGGTGAGAGAGGAAACGATAGTGCGGCGTGGGACCCACCACGTGGTGGCATGGGGGCGTGTCGCACACTCGCACGAGAGTTGGCGGTGGGGCGGCTGCTGACGCGCGAGCGTCATATTAAGATCGCCGCCTCGTGTCCCAGGCGGTGCCACCACCGCTGGGGTGTGCCGGCATTCCCCTGCCACGAGAAACACTCAAGTTTCAGAATTCATAATTTGATGTGTCATTTTTATTCTTTTGAATACATGCACATGGTATATAAGTATAGGTATACAAAATGTTTTGGCAAAAATAATGGGTATTCAGTTGAATACCCTTAAATTGAAGTGGGCCCGCCCCTCTGTATGACCGATGAAAACGTAAAATGAGTAGACAAAGTGCAATTAGAGGAAGTTTATGATGAGTTGGAGGAGACACAAAGCTGTAATAATGAGAGAATGAGACAGGAGAGATGAACCAAGTATTTAATGATACAACTCATACATATAGCCAACTAGTATACGGATGTGCCGATAGGTAGGTTTAGAGTGACATGGCAAGGTCATATAGCCAGTATCTTACTATTACTAATTGGAGACTCCTTTTGAAGCCTCCACATTAAGTCACCTACGATCCTAGGTAGACACTCTAAAAAATAAGAGAAATTAAAGGAGCCTCTCCACGTTAAGCCACCTAGGATCCTAGATGGATACTCTATAAAAAAAAGAGTAAAATTACCCACCTATGTCATTATAAAGAATAAACTAAGATAACCCCTTATTTTTACATGTAAATTGCCTACAACTGCCACTAAAGTAAAATTAACTCTAGATCATCTCTATATACAAAGAAGTTCTCACGTTGTTCAAAAAAAAAAAAATGAAGTTCTCACGTTATATTATTTTAAGTACTCCTACTACCTACGGAGTATATCGAGCCCGCCTGCTATGCATACACCAACTACACAGTAGTGTCTGCTTCCAAAAACTGCACAAGAGTGTGTATTGTGTCATCTTTTCTATATGCTTTTCTAGGATATTGTGTAGTCATTCTATTAACCATGTTCTTTCTCATGTCTTAAATAGGTTTTCTGTTGTGCTTCTAGGGTTTAGTCAACATTTATGCAAATAACTATTTAGTTGCCCTATAACTAAGAATCTAGATGGAAATCTAGGCTTCAAAATGAGAGCCTCTATATGAAGCCACCTAGAATCTTGGATGTACACTCTAAAAAATTCTAAAAATTCTCTAAAAAAGCAAAATATGTGGATTTCAATTTGGTAGACTAAAATTATTATAGCCATTTGATTTGTTATGTTTTCGTAAGAAATTACCTAGCTCTGTCTATTAAAAATGAAAGACATTAAAATGGATGAGAAATTTATAGAGTAAGTACTATGTGAAGATGGTAAAAATTGAATGAAGATAAAAAGTAAATATCTACATAAGTATAGTATTGCGATATTTAATAATAAGATAGGAAGGTAATATTTTTTATTGTTAGCTATGTGCCCGCATTTTTTTCAATTAGAAACTCCACATTAATTATCATGAGACGCACTAGAAAAGAACGATAAAATCTATAAAGTGTCATCGGTCATGCAGATTCTAACAAACACAACCATTGGTCTATTATATCTTCTAAAAATAAATTATTGACCATGATCATTATGAAAATATTCTAAAGTAGACCACTAAATCTACATTTCCTATGTAGATAACAATGTAATAGAATAGGTTTGTGACTTGAGTTCTTTTCTACGTTATTTGTTTCAATTTTTATAAGCTTTATCTACAATTCCTATGGTAGTTGTGCTCCTCTATGGCCATATAGACAACCTGAGACTGTTGGCTTAGCGACTCAAGTCAAGGTGTATATGCGTAAAAAAGACATACAATACTTGAGGCCACTTTATCCGTGCCAGCTCAAAAACCTTACATGTATTGGTGATATAGTTGGTATGAATAGTTGTTTATCTTTGTCAATTTAAGTATGCGCAGACCGGTTTATAACTACATTGAAGGCGTCAGTTAACATTCAATTCATATAATCAAAGGTTCATGAGGTCAACAAATCCTTTAAACAAAGACATTGGTTCTCTTCATTGGCATCTATAATTCTATAGTCTGGATCAATACAATAATAAAAGCAGAATCACTTGTGCCATTTGATGTGAAGGTGTGACCCATATCGAAAAATCATAAATGTGGATGAAAAAGTGTATAGAGTAATTACTTAAGTAAAGTCTATGACAACTGAAATATCAAATGAAGATATATATATACATATATACATATATATACATATATATATATATACATATATATATATATATACATATATATATATATATACATATATATATATACATACATATATATATATATATATATATATATATATATATATATATATATATATGTATGTATGTATATATATATATGGGCCAGTATTGTGTTAGAATGTTTTAGAAATGAGAGAAAAGGCGAGATAAATAGTCATCATTAGTTATGCCTCTTATAATAATTAACCCGTGCGAGAGCAGGGGTTGATGGACTAGTAAAGCTAAATTATTAGCCTTGCTCTTAATTGTGCATTCTAATATTTTAAGATTGTTCATAGGTGAAAGCAAACTACAACTTAAATGCTTATAAATAAAATAAAAGGTCCCCCCCCTCGCTTGTGGGACTGGAGGCAAAGGCAACAACGTGGTACCGTGGTCTAGGGTGGCGTGTATTGGGCCTCCGCGGCGGTGCCGTGGTGGTGCAGCTGATGGCGGCCTGGACGGGGACAGGCTAGATGCACCATGGAGGTGCGGCTGATGGCTTCAAGCTACCTGAAGCGACAAGACCACTCCAGCAGCAACGACGCGGGGCGAGCAGCGGTCCGGCAATGCTGAGGCAGCGAGTGGGCCACAGAGGTGATCGTGCGGTGATATCCAGGGGGTACTGTAGCGATGGCCGCAAAGGGAAGGCTTGTGTCGATGGCCCAATTCGACCGAGTAAAGTTTTTCCGTTGAGACTCGTGTCGATGTTCCAATTTGACTAGACGTGGCATCCCAACACTGAACAAGGAGAACTCCAAAGTGATGAAATGTGTCTCTAGAATCTTTGTGTCCGTGCATGTGGTGTAGCTAAGATTCCTGTGGAGACAGGATGAAGGTAAAGTTAATGGAGCGGCTCGGTGGTACCAAGTCACCTCCGAGGGCGAGCCCCCCCCCCCCCCATGTGCTTTTAGGTGGTGTGTTCGAGGAGTGGTGTGCGATAGTGGGTGTGGTGAGGCCCCCACGCATTTGAGTTGCCTTGGAGGTCTATGATCCAGTACGGTGTTTTGGTCATTTGGCATGTAAAGTGCAACAACTGTACATCGACGAAGCGACGACCTCTTCAGTGTGGTATGATGAGCTCCTCTTTTGCCAATGTAAGATCATGATTAGGAGATCGATGATCGTGTGTGCATTACCTGAAGACAACGTCGACATGATGGAGGAGTTGTGGTAACTACATAGCTTGCAGCGATTGCCGTGGCCAGACAACGACTAGTTGGCATGGGACATCATTGGGGATGATGGCACTTGCGCTGAGGGCTACTTTTTGACTTTCTCCTAGATTGTGGTGGTGTGGCGCGGGGAGTTGAGTTGTGCAGCCGTGCTGATGTCTCAATCCAACCGGTTGTTGTTAAGTTGAGTTCCTATGAAGTTATGCGGCTGTGTTGATATCACATTCCAACTGGCCGGTGTTGCATTGTTGTTTCATGTTTGTTGTTGTTTCTTCTTGTTAATATAATTGACAACTCTGCTACTTGGTTCGTCTAAAAATGCTTATTATAGCATGTCAATTTGACACCTCAAAAGTCTTTACTTTGCTAAGAATTTTTTTAAAATACTATTTTAATCAAATACTAGATATATAATTCATACAAAATAATATAGAAATTACATATAGCTCTTTACTTTAAAGGTGTCTCTAGACAAAAGATTTTATATATAAAAGATATTTCCATGGCTACATATAAATGATGGTTATTATGTTTCAAATATTGATTGTTATATGAGAGTACTAGGAATTTGATCCTTTTTATTAGGACAACTGCAATATGAGTGATTATTGAATATGTAACGAAACCAGAAACTTTTTCATATTTGTAGTCTAATAATGAACCCACAATATCTATTGAGATGTGTCGTTGCATATGAAGTTGTAATGGCCCAATTACAAATCATATATCTTTGTAGTCTAATAATGAACCCATGATATGTGTTGAGATGTGTCGTTGCATGTGGAGTTGCAATGGTCCAATTAAAAATCATATAAAAACTATATGCTTCTATGTGTTTTGAATCGATAGTTTCTCTGCTGATAGTTAACACAAGTTTGTTCTTATTTTAAAAGTATCTAATACTGACTGGAATAATATAACAAATAATATTTATTTAGAAATAAAATTTGAATATTATGTACATGCATTTATAAAATTTTTAGTACGCCACTACACACCACCACAACTATAAAAGAAGACCGTCACTAACTATAGAAGCGGCTAGTTGCTGCTGGAATTCAGAAACAACATTACATTTCTCTTCACATCACATTTACATTACATGTTAAAGATGCAAGAAATCATAAATCATAGTACCTATGAGGCTTCATATTTATGGACAAGTAAATAAAGATATCATTATCATAATTAAGTACATGTGCATGCTGAAAATTCGAGTGTTGCTACCTAGGAGCTTCATAAACTAAAGAAAATAGATAAATAAAGATAACATTTGGCGGAAAGCTGTTCAGTTGAACTAGTACCGTTTTGCATAGAGATGGAAATCTCAGTATTTGGTGAACAAGAGAAGATACCATGCTTTTTTTTTTACAATTATGAGAATGAAATAGGACGTCATGTCTATTGCTGTTTACTTGTTCCTTAGATTTTATTCCATAACTATTGTTGTGGCTATGCATTGTCTATGAAGTTTATTTGACTTATAATAATTCAAAATAACCACTAGTTATGATCATAGACGTAGGCATTCTTTACCTCCTAACATCAAGTAGATGACATGTCGATATAGAATATTGGTTGTCAAGAAACTGATATATTGAAATGATTACTATGTGATGTAGTTAGAGGTTGATACTAATAAGATTGCTTCTAAAACCCAGTTCTCATTTGCCTCTCAAATAAACATCTCAATAAAAGGGATTATGGAAGCAGCACACCTAGCGTCTATCTTCAATCTGCCCCTATCTTAGGAAGCCAATGCAGAGCTACTTGAGCTGCAAGAAGATTTACCAAACATTTCACATGATGCATTAGCAAAGGACTAGTGGACCTTCATATGAAGGAATGGTGCATACTCCCCTAGCAGGTTATATAGATTGGCTTTCTCTAATCTACAGGTCCCCAAGACATTTGCATGGATTTGGGAGGCAAAATGCACACCGAGAATCAATGGCTGGCTACTATTGGTCGATAGACTTAACACAAAGGGCATGCTCAGACGCCATGACTACAACACACAAGCAGGTATACATTGTGTTATGTGTTGACAAAGCAGAGAGGTGACATAGACCATCTTTTTTCGGCTGCCCTTTTGCAATATCCTGTTGGAATAGTGTGCATATCGGTTGGACCCAAACTCAGATATTCATGAAAGGACTACGACTACTAGATAGACATCAAACCTTGCTTTATTCATGGACATCTTCCTCTTTGCATCATGGGAAATATGAAAGATTTAAAATGCTATAACTTTTTACAATGCCCAAGCCACCCGTCGTCATTGGATTGTGAGATTCAAAGACCAAGTGACCCTCCAACTCCATAGGATTAGAGAGAGCCTTAGATACCCAATTATACAATGGCTAGACTCTGCAATGTAACTTAGTTTCTGTGGGGGATATAGTACCCGGGTACCTCACGAGCAAGCCTGGCGGCCCACCAAAAGGGGGCGGCCCAGCCCACCGTTCTGGACCTGAAGACGTGCGGGACAAGTCGGCGCACGGAGGAAGGATCTGGAACGAGAAGTTCTAGTTGGAATAGGAATTATTGTAAAGAAGGAAAGGATTCTTAGAGATAGGATCGGCTACAAACCGACTTGTAACCCTGCCCCCCGATATATAAGGCGGGCAGGGACCCCCTCCAAAACAACTCAACTCACCACATCTCAACTCATAGCGAAATCCACGCAATACAACACCCAAAAACAGGACGTAGGGTATTACGTCGAGTCGACGGCCCGAACCTGTCTAAACCCCTGTGCCTGTCCAACCTAACCATCTTGCTTCCGATCTTTGCGATCTTCCCTGCAATACAAATCACTTCCGTGGGCTACCCCGTGGAAGACTGCCGGAGATAATATCACCGACAGTGACTGCCAGAGATAATATCACCGACAGTGGGCTGCGGGAATGGATCTAGGGTTTGCTCTCGCGCGCGGAGGAGAACTTGAGCGCTGGGAAGGCAAATGGCGAGTAAAGGAAGAAGATTGCGGCGGGGATGGCTTATAATGGAATGAACCGTTCCTCCCGCGCGCGGCGCGATGTGTGTCTCGGGAACTCAACCGACGCAGGCACGTCCCGTCGCTTTGAATTCAAAGGTGCGGTAAGGAGTCGCGATATCTCGCGATATTTTGCCTTCAGTAAAACAACCGTTAGTTTCCTTAGGAAACAACGGACTTTACGGCGTTAATGGGCCTAAATGGGCTGAAATATAGCACGACCTTTCGGTTCTGTTACGCTAACAAATTTGTGGGTTCCTGAGCTAGTGTTCAGGGGCAGAAACCACTCGGTCGTGAGGCTAAAATTAGTCGACGGCCAGACTTGCTTTTGCAATTAATATTGCATCCTTGCAATTGATTTTTACTTAAGGCATGCGATACTATCGCTAAATTCGCTCAGAAGTCTGGGTCAAGTGCTGACAAATATAAATCTTGTGAGAAGGTGGCTTACCATATGGTCAAGCTGGGTCGTGGGACACGACTCGGGAGTAATGCCGAGTTCAAAGAACTTGAGAACAGAATCCTTAGAAAGGGGAAACAAAAAAGCCCCAGAAGGAGAAGATTATCCGAAATCCATGCCCAGAGGCATGGGGGCTGAAAAGTTCAGTCAGGATCCACGGCTTTCAGAGTCTTGACACGATCGTGCCGAGTCGTATCAAGACTCGGGGGCTACACCCAATGGGTGCACCTGGAGGTGCACACCATTGATGGATTAAGTTCAAAAAGAGATTCATAATATTTTATTTTTGACCCTCGACCAGAATATTCTATTCTGTTCAAGGCTCGGGGGCTACACCCAATGGGTGCACCTGGAGGTGCACACCATTGAAGATCAAGGTATCGATGGAGAAAAGTTGAAGACCTTTGGCCAATTTCATACTAAAATTTCCCAAAGCTCGGGGGCTAAGTGTATTCACTTCGCTGTCGCGTCGTGAAAAAGAGCACTTCTTCCCCTCACTATGGCTACAATTGAAGAATCGTTTTCAGGAACGTCTGAGCATGCACTCAGATCTTCCTCGAAACCACTCGGATCTTCTTCGAAATCACTCGGATGAGATCTTAGACAACTTGAGAGCACTCGGATCATGTAAGAAAAGACAGATCAATTATAGCCAACGATCGGCCAAGAAGTGCTCGGGGGCTACTGTGGGGGATATAGTACCCGGGTACCTCACGAGCAAGCCTGGCGGCCCACCAAAAGGGGGCGGCCCAGCCCACCGTTCTGGACCTGAAGACGTGCGGGACAAGTCGGCGCACGGAGGAAGGATCTGGAACGAGAAGTTCTAGTTGGAATAGGAATTATTGTAAAGAAGGAAAGGATTCTTAGAGATAGGATCGGCTACAAACCGACTTGTAACCCTGCCCCCAGATATATAAGGCGGGCAGGGACCCCCTCCAAAACAACTCAACTCACCACATCTCAACTCATAGCGAAATCCGCGCAATACAACACCCAAAAACAGGACGTAGGGTATTACGTCGAGTCGACGGCCCGAACCTGTCTAAACCCCTGTGCCTGTCCAACCTAACCATCTTGCTTCCGATCTTTGCGATCTTCCCTGCAATACAAATCACTTCCGTGGGCTACCCCGTGGAAGACTGCCGGAGATAATATCACTGACGGTTTCCCCCTCACCTCCCCCTTCTCTTGTAAATATACTCCTTTATAAATTAAGAAAATTAAATAATGTGGGGAACTCCCTCACAGTTTTTGCCTTAAAATAAGATTACTTCTAAACAGGGTCGTACAACAAACAACTCTAGCTACTAAAATTGCATAGATTAGTCATAGTAGTTCTATCTCATTTTTGGTTAGTAATTAACATCATTTATTTCGTTTTAAATAGTTTGCTGAAAAGTGGTAATGTGATAATTCAATAACATTTGCTTGTTGGATCTTGCATCGCAATTAGCACTTTTATGTCAGTTAGTGAACTTGTTAGCTAAATAATCTACACTGAAAAAGGAATGAAAGAAGATCCAGCTAAAGTTGATGCATTTTAACTAATTGTCTTTGCTTATGTCAAGCAAACAAATACTGATATTTAGCTAGCAAATGTTATGTGTCTGACTTAATGACTGGGTCCATCACAAGGGATACCTGTGTGGTAGATTTGTAGGCAGGGGATCGCGAGGTTATGGAGCTCGAGGTAACACAGGAGGCACAATGATTTATACAAGTTCGAGCTACCTAAAGGTATAATACCTTACGGCCATGATTGATTTTGATTCTGGTCGATTTTCAAAGCTTGGTTTTGGAAAATCCAAAAGTGTGATGACTCCAAGAATCCATAATCGAGAGTCCAGCTGGATTCTCGATTCTGGATTGTAGATTCTTGAGGTCATCTGACTTTTGGATTTCTCATAATCGAGCCTTCGTCCTATCGTCGGTGGCTTTGTATTAATCTGCTCAGCAAAATGCCAGTTTGGGAGAACAAGCAAGCCAGGGGTGAATAATTCTCAATGTGCTTTGTTTGAGGACTCAAAAGGCAAAATATATAAAAAAAGATTTTTGATTGCATGATGAATCTGTCAATCTGTCCGTCCTGCTTGTGAGGATTATTGACGGGACATACCTTCTATATGTTGAGCTTTTCGAAGTTGTACTGTCGTGTAGGCCCTGATGTTGTCAAAGTTGTGACTCTCTTCATCGTTACGCTCGAGTTGAAACGCGATGCATGACACGAGATGCACGGCGTTATTCGGGTTTGGACGTCGCGAGATGAGACCGGCTCACCGGCAGAACAATGCTGAGCGAGCACGCGCAACGTGAATTTTGGTAGCACACAGGTGCCGCCTTGTTCACTTGGCTTATCAACCCAGCCCAGCGGATTATTCTTCTCACAGAGTACCGTTGAATCAGCCCAGCGAATTATTCTTCTCTTAAACTTTTCAGCCCAGCCCAGCGAAACGAATAGGGCGTGTGCCCAAGCCCGATTTTGGTAGCCTTCTGTAGCTTTATCTGGGCAAATTTTATCAATATTTTCTTCGTTCTCTCTATATACGGGGGGTTATATGCCTACCAGAAGATAGTTAAAGAGTTTAACTATAAAGCCCATATAAAAAGTAGTATAGCAGCTCGTTCAACATTTTAACAAAAAAATATTGGAAAAAATGTTCATTAACATTTTTATTAAAAAAGTTGGTCCGATAAAAAATGTTAGCCAACATTTTTATGAAAAAAATGTTGACAAAAAATATTGAAGTTGGTTCAAAAAAATGTTAGCCAACATTTTCATGAAAAAATGATAGAAAAAGTTGGTCTAATGAAAATGTTGGAAAATGTTACCCAACATTTTCATGAAAAAGTTGACCAACATTTATTAAAATCTTATGGATATGATTCATTGCACGGCTCTTAAACACTAGAAGATGGGGAATAAAAAATCATGTATATCGTCCAACTGGATACTGATGCAAAAGTATGCTAATAACAGAAATGTAAATTTAGTCATAAGTGGAACGTAGGTCAGCCAAGTACAGTGTAGTGAAGAGGGCCATTGCAACGGTAAGAATAGAACTTAGGGCAAGTACAACAGTTTAGACAGCTACTGTCTTTTTGTTACATACAGACAGCTAAACAGACAGCTTGTACAACAGTTTAGACAACTGCTGTCTATTCGGCTGTCTGCAAAATATTAAATGCATCCTTTGACACGTAAATCATGATGATCTAGTATGCAATTTGATCTTTGTAGCCATTTTGATGCTTACATTAGAGAACCATGATACATTCAAATAATTGCATTCACACAATAGTTTCAGACGTGCCTTAGATGTGCAGCAGCAATATAGTTCACATTTCAGTTCACACACGAATACAACTTAGATGACAATAGTTTCAGATGACATCTAAAAGCAAGAATAGAACTGAAGATGGCAAAATAGTTCCATTCCCTACAAGACAAGTTGCAGACAGACATACTATTCCTTCTTCAGTGCAAGATAAATTTCTGACGACATTCTTCAGTGAGATCAACCCCTGCAAAAGTTTAAATTATATAAGAATATTGTCCTATGGAATCCATTCTATTTAGTAGAACCATTTTACCAAGCTGGGAAAATCAATTTACTTGTGTCGGTGCCAATGCTAAGGGGACCCTAAGACGTCGATAATTACCAACTAAGCCACAGGAACTAATAAACTCAGCAAGAGTTAAGCGAGGCAGCGTCAAACCTCTGTCAGGCTCGAGGGTGCCCAGCACCCCTCGAGCGAATCGGAACTCCGCCTCGCTCGAGGCCCCCTCGCTCGAGGTCCGGAGGCCGCCCTCGAAAACCCATCTCCGCCTCGCTCGAGGTCTCCCTTGCTCGTGGGGCCCGCTGACGGTTCGCCTGCCCCTTGGACAAAGGCATTTAATGGCTCCGTACGGCCTTGGACACGGAAGACAAGCGACATATCCTTCACCCATCCCCGGTCATCTCCACCAACTCCTGACACCGTGCGGTCATCCTCGACGCTGCGCACAGACCCGTGCAGTATGACAGGCCTGTGCTGTCACGCTCCCCTGTTCCACCAACTCCGGTACGGGAACCTCTCGAACGGGTATGGGGGACCCTCGAATGGGTGCACGGCCTGCTGCACTTGATGATGTCGCACAACGCAAGCCCTCAAAACCAGGAGCACAGGGAGCACGCATCATGAACAGGGAACACCACGTCATGTGCCAGAGCCCCATACGCCAGGAAGTCGTATAATCCGACAACGCGAGCCAGGACAGGAGCCACGCCTGCGACCATACCCCGTCATACGCTGTCACTATGTCAAGCTCTGTACTTTCACTGTTTGTAACTGCCCCTCTTTAGACTATAAAAGGAGGAGGCAGCCCCCAGAAACGCAGGACACATAACACGCTCACTCACTCATTCACTGCTAAGTTCACCAAGAACGCTACGCTCAACCTCCCACTCGCTCTAAGGGACTTGGGGGCTCATCCTCCTCTCCCGCCAAGCTTGTAGCCCCCCTACTACGAGCACCCCCGGTGCAAGGCAATATAGTGCGCAAGCATACCCTGCTGGACGTACGATCGAAAGATCGGAACCAGGATAAATCTCGTGTCATCGTGTTGCCCTTGCATCGACCATCGAGAGACGGGACACAACGCACTTTCTGCAGGTGTTTGGACCCCCGCTGGGTTTCGGCACCGACAGTGGCGCGCCAGGTAGGGGGATAGCGCTGTGATAGATTTCTTGACCCACTAGTTCTCTCGATGGTGATCCGTACAGAGCGTCTTGTTGAACGCTGCTCCTACGATTCGTCCGACCCGTTCCCGACCGGATTCAACATCTGGTTCGGAAGCTTGGAGTTTGAGGCAACCGACAACGGTTATCTCATGCGGCTCCTCTCAAGGGATGCGACTGCCACCACCGCGACCGTCGCAACGGCCGCGCCGCCGCCGCCAACACCCAGGCGCAAAAGGCGCTCGGGGCAACGCTCACGACGGGCACGCATGGAGCGGCGCCAGGCTGCGCGCGCGCGCCACCTTGACGACGTCGACCTCAGCGAGGGCACCGTCGCCAAGGACACAAAGGCCGCGCCCACGCCGATGCCTCCGACCACGCGCCCGAACAAGGATGGCGAAACCGAGCCGTCGCGTTTCCCGTATGGGATGCGTGGAGCGGACATGGTTTACTCTTCATCAATCAGCACGGCGATGGACGCCTACGACGATCTCGCTGGCCATCACCTGCTCTCGGTCTGGAACACGGAGGAGACTTCGCGAGAAGCCCCAGAGTGGGACTACTCC
Source organism: Urochloa ruziziensis (assembly GCA_015476505.1). NCBI lineage: Eukaryota > Viridiplantae > Streptophyta > Magnoliopsida > Poales > Poaceae > Urochloa > Urochloa ruziziensis. The sequence goes on from CM027122.1 coordinate 40,186,387, forward strand.
GGACTTCGCGACCGCGAAGCTTTTGTGGCGTTTCAAGCCACGGCGGATTACTGCCTCGACTACTCCGACGACTCTAGCATAGGGGATCACGACCCTACGCGGGAGTGTTTCGTTGCAGCGGTGTTCGAGCCGGACACGGAGGACAACAGCCCCGCCGGGCCTCGAGACCCTGTGGGAATTGTGGCACCCCGGCAAGCGGCACCACCCGCGGCTGGTGACGCCACGCTGATCCAAGCCCAGCTGATCCAAGTGCGGGAACTCGAGACCAGCCTCGAAGACGAGCAACGTCAGGTTCAACGGCTGCGCACAGCCCTCGAAACGGGGCGTCCCGGGCCCAGCAACTTCGCCCAGGAGGCGGCGCGCACCGCTGAGGCATGGATCATGGCCGACGACCATGGGGACGATCCCCTGGCCCTGGCAAGGACCAGCCAGAAGCTGATCGCCGCGGCAACGCTGATATGAGCAATGCCGAAGCCATCAACGCCGCAAGGCCGCAATCTGCGCCACGAGGCGCAGGCCCTGGTCGAACAGGCCGTGGTGCAGCAGGCTGAAAGCTCCGCATCGCGTATGAGATGTTCCGCCAGCACGGGAGTCGGAGGTGGAGCGCAAGACCGAGCGGAGTCAGTACGTACTCCTCTCAAGAGCCGAATGAAGGCCCCTGTGAAGGAGCGTATGCTGGACACACACGCCGACAAAGATGACGCCCGCCACATCCTTAACAAAAGGAAACTTGGCGCCACCTCAGCCCACGGATACCACGCCCGACGCGGAGGCCGCTACGACAGCCGTGAAGACCGGAGCCCCTCGCCAGAACCCCTGGCACTCGAGTGTTCAACCGCGAGATCCGGACGGCACCGATACCTTTACGGTTTCGACAGCCGACCACCATCGTCAAGTACTCCGGGGAAACCGACCCTCGAGTTTGGCTCAACGACTATCGCCTGGCATGTACGCTGGGCGGCGCGTCCAGCGATGAGGTCATCATCCGCAACCTGCCCCTCCATCTCGCGGACTCCGCGCAGCATGGCTGGAGCAGCTGCCCTCGAACCAGATCCATTACTGGAACGACCTCGTCGACACCTTCGTGGGCAATTTCCAAGGCACGTACGTACACCCGGGGAACCCCTGGGACCTTCGGCAATGCTGTCAAAAGCCTGGCGAGTCCCTGAGGGATTACGTTCGCCGCTTTTCCAAGTGCTGCACGGACCTTCCGAACGTCGGTGATTCGGAGGTGCTCCATGCCTTCCTCTTGGGCACGACGAATCGAGGGTTGGTGCGCAAGCTCGGGTGAAAGCCCCCCACTACCGTCAGTGGGCTGTTTGACATTGCCACGCGCTATGCCTCTGGCGAAGAGGCAGAGGGCGCCAACTTTGTCAACAAGAAGGGGAAGCGCGTGGAAGGAATGCCCGCGGAAGGGAGCAAGCCCAAGGCCCTCGCCAAAAAGACGAAACAGGGGAAGAAAGGGAAGAAGGCGCAGCAAGCGCCACGAGGACAGGAACCCGACGACGACTCCGACGAAGCCCTCGCGGCGGACCCCGCCCGCAAGGGCCCAGGAGGCCACCCTCGAGGTCCGGGGATCTTCGACGACATGCTCAAGAAACCATGCCCATACCACAGGGGCCCGGTCACTCACACCCTCGAGCAGTGTGAGATGTTGAAGAAGTACTACAACCGCATGGCCGCGAAGGACGACAACGAAAAGGGAGACGCTGACGGCAAAGACAAGGGCGGATTCCCCCAAGTGGAGAATGTGTTCTTCATCTTCAGAGGGCCCACGGCCAACATGACGCCTCGACAGCGCAAGCGCGAGCGTCGAGAGGTCCTGGCTGTGCACCGGGCGGCCCCGAAGTACCTCGACTGGTCGGAGGACACCATCTCCTTCAGAAGAGAGGATCACCCCGATTTCATTCCAAATCCGGGGCAATATCCGCTCATCGTCGATCCCGTCAACGGCAACACACGCTTCTCCAAGGTGCTCATGGACGGAGGCAGCAGCCTCAACATCATGTACGCCCCCACCCTGGAGCTACTGGGGATCGGCCGGGACCAGCTACGCCCGAGCAAGGCGCCGTTTCATGGCGTCGCCCCGGGGAAGCGGGTCCAACCCCTCGGGCAGACCGACCTGCCGGTCTACATTGGGACGCCGGACAACTTCTGCAAGGAAGTCCTCACCTTCGAGGTGGTGGGGTTCCGGGGAGCCTATCACGCCATCCTCGGGCGACCATGCTACGCCAAGTTCATGGCCGTCCCGAACTACACCTAGCTCAAGATGAAGATGTCGGGCCCAAAGGGAGTCATCACCGTGGGGCCCTCGTTCGAGCACGCCTACAAATGCGACGTCGAGTGCGTCGAACATGCTGAGGCGCTCGCAGAGGACGAAGCCTGTGTAGCTCGTCTGGAGGAGATGGTTCACGAGATCGATGACCCCGTGCCGAAGCATGTTGGCAGCTTTGAGCCAGCCAAGCAGACCAAGGATGTGCCCCTCGACCCAATGACCCTGACGGAAGGGTGTTGAGGGTCAGTTCTACCCTCGATCGCAAATACAAAGTGGTGCTCGTCGACTTCCTCCGCGCCAACGCTGACATCTTTGCATGGAGTCCCTCGGATATGCCCGGCATACCGAGGGAGGTCGCCGAGCACTCCCTTGATATCCAGCCCAACTCCAGGCCGGTGTGCCAACGTCTTCGACGCTTTGATGAATAGAAGCGTCGAGCGATTGGAGAGGAGCTGTGCAAGCTCTTGGAGGCCGGATTCATCAAGGAGGTTTTCCATCCCGTGTGGCTAGCTAACCCTGTATTAGTTAAGAAAAAGAATGGGAAATGGCGGATGTGTGTAGATTACACTGGTTTAAATAAAGCATGTCCCAAGGTTCCTTTTCCTTTGCCACGAATCGATCAAATTGTGGATTCCACCGCGGGGTGTGAGCTCCTTTGCTTCCTTGATGCGTATTCCGGTTATCACCAAATAAAAATGAAAGAATCTGACCAACTCGCGACTTCTTTCATTACCCCCTTCGACATATACTGTTACGTACTTACATTACGATGCCATTTGGGCTTCGAAATGCGGGAGCTACGTATCAGCGATGTATGCTTCGGGTCTTCGGAGACCAGATCGGGCGCACCGTGGAAGCGTATGTCGACGATATCGTTGTAAAATCCAAGAAGGCGGACGACTTGGTTAATGACTTACGTACCGCTTTCGAAGCTCTCCGGGCCGCTGGTGTGAAGCTTAATCCGGAGAAGTGTGTTTTCAGAGTGCCGCGTGGCATGTTGTTGGGTTTCATAGTCTCCCAGCGGGGCATTGAACCCAACCCCGAGAAAGTCGCCGCCCTCGAGCGAATGGGCCCAATCCGGGATCTGAAAGGAGTCCAGCGAGTCCTGGGATGCTTAGCTTCGCTAAGTCGCTTTATATCTCGACTAGGAGGGCTAACCTCTGTACCGGCTCTTGAGAAAGCACGAACGCTTCTCCTGGACCCCAGAGGCACAAGAAGCCCTCGATAAGCTCATCGCGTCACTCTCGAGTTCGCCAATCCTTACGCCACCAAGGGATGGACAAACTCTCTATCTGTACGTGGCTGCGACAACCCAAGTGGTTAGCACGGTCATTGTGGTAGAAAGAGAAGAAGAAGGCCATGCGCTGCCGGTACAACGGCCAGTGTACTACATAAGCGAAGTGTTGTCGAAAACCAAGACACGGTATCCGCAGGTCCAAAAGCTGCTGTACGCGATCGTGCTGGCCCAAAGAAAGCTGAGGCATTACTTCGAGGCACACCCGGTGACCGTGGTCTCTTCATTCCCTTTGGGGGAGATAGTACGCAACCAGGACGCGTCTGGAAGGATTATCAAATGGTCGGTGGAACTGATGGGCGAAACACTCACATATGCGCCTCGTAAAGCCATCAAGTCCCAAGTTCTCGCAGATTTCGTCGCTGATTGGACGGACACGCAGCTACCTCCGCCTCAGATACAAGCAGAATGTTGGACCATGTACTTCGATGGGTCCGTGATGAAAACTAGGGTAGGAGCCGGGCTCCTCTTCATCTCGCCGCGCGGGGAGCACATGCGCTATGCTGTACGGCTGCACTTCCCCGCGTCCAATAACATGGCTGAATACGAAGCCCTCCTCAATGGGCTCCGCATCGCCATCGAGCTTGGCATCAAGCGCCTCGATGTCAGAGGAGACTCGCAGCTAGTCGTGGATCAAGTAATGAAGAACTCGAACTGCCACGACGAGAAAATGGAGGCATACTGCAACGCAGTACGGCGCCTCGAAGACAAATTCCTCGGTCTCGAGCTCAACCATGTTGCGCGCAAGTACAACGAAAAAACGGACAAGTTGGTGAAAATTGCGTCGGGGCGAATCACGGTTCCCCCGAACGTCTTCGCTCGCGACTGCTCGAGGCCCTCCGTCGAGCCCCAGTGTCCGGATACGACTTCACAAGCGCCTTCGAGGGAGGCTCGTATCGAGCCTATGGACGTGGATCCCTCGACGGAAGGCGTTGAGAGCCCTTGACCTGGGATGCCTCCACCTGACGAGCGAGAGGCGATGGAAATAGACGAATCCTCGGCCCCACAAGACTGGCGATGCCAGTACATAGACTGGATCGACCATGGCACGCTACCCTCGGATCGGACCGAGGCGCGGCGCATCGCCAGACGAGCCAAATCATTCGCCATGATCGACGGCGAGCTATACAAGCGCAGCCCTTCTGGAATAATGCTACGCTGCCTCCCCGTCCCCGCCGGGCGGCAGCTGATACGCGACATTCACGCAGGAGCGTGCGGGCATCACGCGGCGGCACGAACCCTCTTGGGCAACGCCTTCCGACAAGGTTTCTATTGGCCCACGGCGGTTGCCGATGCGATAGAAGTCGTGCGTACCTGCGAAGGGTGCCAGTTCTACACCCACAAGACGCACCTCCTGGCACATGACCTGCAAACCATCCCAATCACTTGGCCCTTCGCTGTATGGGGATTGGATCTCGTGGGACCATTACCAAAAGCGCCCGACGGCTTCACCCACTTGTTGGTCGCGATCGACAAGTTCTCAAAATGGATCGAGGTCTGACCCATCACCAACATCCGGTCCGAGCAAGCAGTGCAGTTCTTCACAGATATAATCCACAGATTCGGGGTGCCTAACTCGATAATCACCGACAACGGCACCCAGTTTACCGGCAAGAAGTTCCTGGAGTTCTGCGACCGCCACCACATCCGCGTGGACTGGTCGGCCGTGGCGCACCCCCAAACAAACGGCCAGGTAGAACACGCTAACGGCATGATATTACAGGGACTGAAGTCGAGGATCTTCAACAAGCTGAATAAGTTTGGCCAGAAGTGGGTCGATGAAGTACCCTCGGTCGTATGGAGCCTCAGAACGACCCCAAGCAGAGCCACGGGTTTCACCCCTTTCTTTCTAGTTCACGGTGCTGAGGCAATCCTGCCCACAGATCTGGAATACGGGTCCCCAAGGCTCAAGGCATATCAAGAGGAAGCGAATCAACAAGCCCGACAAGACTCCCTCGACTGCGTAGACGAGGCGCGCGACGTTGCGCTGTTAAACTCGGCAAGATATCAACAGACGCTCCGCCAGTACCAAGCGCGGAAGGTGCGACGTCGAGACTTCAACAAGGGGGATCTGGTCCTCAGGCTGCGACAAGACACTCGAGGGCGCCACAAGTTCACCCCTCCGTGGGAAGGCCCCTACATCGTCGCCGAGGTCCTGAAGCCGGGCACGTACAAGCTAGCCAACGAAAAGGGCGAAGTCTTCACTAACGCTTGGAACATCCAGCAACTACGTCGTTTCTACCCCTAAGCTCCTCATGCTTACCCATGTACTAGTTTGTACGATTCGATGATAATAAAGTTCGCGTACAGTTTGAAATGTTGGGATCATCGCTTGTCTTGCGGAGAGAAAGGCGTAACGCCCCTCGAATGGATGAAGGAAGCTATTTATTGCAATCAAACGCATGACTGGCAAACGGTCGTGTACAATAAACCAGATACAAAGCCACTCCTTAGCGGCCAAAAAACGTATGCGGCCATACCTATTTCTCAACGCTGGCGACCCTAGACCGGCTAGGAATGTCGCTAGCTTTCTTCTAACATCAGCATGGCCGCATACGCCGAGGCAAACGGGGAGCACTCCACGGCCGGCGCAGCGACGACTCGAAGGATCTCGTCGACCTCCAGATCGCCGCGCGCCCCGGTTGGGGAAGCGACCTTCACCAACAGGGCGAGGGCATCTGCGGCGCAACGTAGGCTGTGACACCCACCTATAAGGACGTGGCACGCACCCGGAAGCAAGACCACTCTGCCACCGAGGCGTGCCACTGCCGGACGCCATGGACGGGTGACCAGAGCACCTGCCTCGTTCAACCATCGCCTAAACACCGTCCAGCTCAAGCTGGAACACGAGGCAACGGTTCCCGACGGGGGCAACCGCCGCCCAAGCATCGACCAGCCCGAGCTGGAAGATGAGGCAGCGGTTACCGACGAGGCAGATCTGGCTAGCACATTTTCTCCTCCATTTGCCTCCTCCTTCGCTAGCATTCTTCTAACACCAAAGCTCCGCCCACCCTCAAATTAAGTCAGGGGGGCGAGCTCCGCCCCACCCCTTCATTCCTAACCCCAAACTCATTGTGCTCGTGAAAAGTCTACAACACTTGCGATCCCTACCACCATCGTCGAGCCTATTTATAGCGCCCGCGCCCTGACCCGCTCCGCAGCGTGCGCCTGGCCCTCTACGCAGAGCCGTCCCACGCGCCTTGCTCAGAGGCCAGACCCACAACGGGGCCCCCTGACGAGAAGATGACGCGTGACGGCACGGCAGAGACAGGCACCACTCAGGGAAGGAACACGCTCGACGCGTGGCGAACCGACAGGGACGCGCACCGCTGCCAGGGTCACGAGGTTACTATTTTCGTCAAAAAGATAGGGCGGATGGCATCAAAAGAAGCGGCACGCACTCGCTAAGCGAGCTGCACGTAAGCCAAGGCCGCAGCCCTCGCTGAACGCTCTGCACGCTGACAGGAAGCCCGTGATGGAATGGGGCAGCGAAGCCAGGCACCCGTCACGTCACCTGAGCCGCTCCGACAAAAAAGCTAAGCTACCCTTTTACCCTACGGTTTCTTCAGCGCTCCGTTTCTCCATCATTTCGATCGCAGCTTTCCACACACGAGGCAGGGAGATTCCTTCTTCGCCCCGCGCGAAGACAAAAACTCCCTCGGGGGCTACCACAGGCACACTACCCTGGGAAATGAATGCTCCACCCCTCACTATTCGTTTCTTCTCGCAATTTTCTATAAATTTTCGTCGCTTTGTCATGTCTTGATTGCGTGCACGAAGAAGCGACAGAGGCTGGGCCTAGACGGCCAAGGCAAAGGGGTGGCGACGTCGTGGGATAGCTTACGCCTCCGGGATACAGCGTCCCCCCACGTCACCCTCGAACCTAAGCTACTCGCGGAAGGGCGGGGCGCGACCGCTCGAGGCCAAAGGGTGCCGGTGCCGCGGGAAGGCTTACGCCTCCGGGATACGGCGTCCCCCATTGACACCCTTGGACCCAAGCCGTCCAAGCCCCCTCCCATGCGCAGGAAGATGGCCTAACCCGGTCAAAATCCTTTCGAGTCACACAACCAAAATGACAACAAACATAGCAAATTCAAACGCAATCAAGCACAATAACGAAGTTTTTCAAACATCCACGAGATTGAAATGTAAAGTTGTCTCCTAAAGACCTATTACATGTGCCTCGCAGGCACCGATACAGAAAGATTCTTCAAGGGCCATCCCCGTCAACGGTGCGCTCTGGGGAGGTATCGTTGTCACCCTCGCCTGAACCAGGGAGAATCTCATCAGCAAAGAGCGTAGCGAGTGCGGCGGCTGTCTCTGCTACGTTGGCATCAGCCTACTCGACCGCGGCCACCGCCGCGTCATCGTCGAGGCCCTCCGACGACGTAGCTCGTCGCCAACGCGTCGAGCTGGACGAGCTAGTGTGTTGACACCACGCCAAGAGCCTTGCGGATGCCGAGGAGGAACGTGTTCTTCACCCGCTCCATGATGCGACCGCCCAGAGACCTCAGGCGGCTGGCCAGTGAACTGCCAGATTGGGCGCCATCCTCCACGAACTCCAAGCACACCGCCGCGGCGGCCTCTCTCAGCTCCTCGAGTTCCTACTGTGAGGACGAGTAGGCGACCTCAACCGCTTCCGTCCTGGCCTGCGAGTCTGCCACGGTCGCTTGCAAGCCTAGGATAAATCAAAAGGGAAAAGGATCTTCAGCAACAGGACCGGTGTGAGTTGCGAAAGAACGGGAAGGTTACGCGGAGGCTCGAAGCTTACCCTCTGCCCGCTCCTTCTCGGCGGACCACAGCGCGCGGACTGCGCCCGATTCCTCCTGCAGGACGGCCAACGAAGCCCCTTGCTCTTGGGCTGTGGACCACAGCACTTCGAGAGCGACGCTGCACTCGAGGAGTTGGGCTTCAGTTACGGCAGCCGCCTCGTGCTGCTGACAAAGCAAGGCTCGTGTGCAGCCATGCGCCTGCTGCTCCTGCAGAAGGTGAGCCTGCGCCGCGGCAAGGGAGGCGTATCTCTCCCGAAGGAGAGCGCTCAGGCGCTCCACCTTGAGGGCCCTCTCTGCAGCCGTCGACCGCAGCGCGTCGCGTTCCCTCTCCGCGCGGCCCAGGGAGTCACCACAGGTGCGGGCGTCGACCCCTATGTCGTGAATTACGGCGCGGGCCTGATCCACATCAGAGCCCAGCTCAGCGTTCCTCTGCTCCAGCTCGTGGATATAGGCATGCTGGCCGGTGATGTAGGAGATCTTGGACCCCGCCATGTCTCGCAGCCGCTGGCGAATAGGGACGACACGAACTTAGACGCGAAGCAAAGAACCAAAGGGCCAAGCAAAAAGGATGCAGACTTACCTCGTGGAGCTGGTGTCCCCTGTTTCGGTGCAGCTCGAGTGCGGCGGAGAGGGCATTCTGGATGCTGGTGCCGAGCTGGTGATGCTCCAGCCACAGCTGGTTCTCGTCCTCCGCGATGGAGACGAACTCCGCCGGAACCCCGGGGCGATCCAGCCCAAGGGTGCTCCAGACACCTCTGCTCGCGCTGGCACCAGCGTTGGCGGGGACGCTCCGACCCTCGACCACCTCTAGACCGGAAGGCGCGGTCGAGCCCATGGCCACGCCAGTGACGGCCATTGCGGTGGCCTCTGCCGGTGCAGAGATCCCTTCCACGGCGGCCCCCTCGCCCTCGAGCAAGGGCGCCGCATCACCAGGGCATGTGCCTGCACATCAGACGGGGGCTCGAACCCAGGCGCCGCCTCTTCCTCATCAGCAAGGACATAGATCACCTCGGCCCTGGCTCGCTCCCCCTCCGCCTCCGCGCTCAGGCCTGTGGGCTCCCCCAGGTGGCCCTGCCCTGCTACTCCAATGGGGCTCGACTCTCGCCTCCCCCCAGCGGCCTCTCCAAGGCCGAGCTCTCGCCGCGCTTGCTCGACCCCCCTAGCTATGGCCGCCTCGTAGCTGGACACGATCGAGGTATCCGTCTCAAGCGCCGTACACGGGAGTGCTGCCTCGAGGCGGGGCGTCGAGTGCGCCCTCGTCTTGAGGGCTTTGACGGGAGCCAGGGTAGGGGCGGCGGGAGAAGCCGTCCCGCTGAGCAACAAACAAAGAATGTCGGTGCACCTGCGTGAACACCGACTAACCAAACCCTCGAAGGGCGAGACGATCCTTACCGGTTAACCCCCTTAAGCTTCGGCTTCTGGGAGCGGCGCAGGGGTGGCAGTGCGCCTGACGCAGGGGCCCGCTCGCTGGCAACCCCCACGCTCGACGGCAGGGCAGGCGCGGGCGGCGCCTGAACGAGCTCGCCAGGCGCTGGGACAAGAACGTCCAGCGCGCCTGTGTCATCCTCTGGCGCCGCGGCCACGAGCGGGGGCGCGTCGGCGGTGCGCATCACCATGGCCGGCTCGCCAGGAGCCTCGTCGTCGGACGAGTCGTCGTCCTCCCGCTCGGGCGTACTCTCGGGGGTCGGCAGCGGGGAGAGGCCCTCCCTCTCCTGCCTCTGGTTCTCCTTTTGATGCGCGTCCCTCCGCCTTTGCTTCTGGAGCCGCGTCTCTTTCTCAGCGTCCTTGCGCGCTTTCTGCCGCTCGGCGTTGAGGCGGTTAACCCCGCGGGCCTCGAAGAGGGGGGAGGCGACCGGTACCCTTTGCGGGATAGCCCCTGAAGACATGGCGCGCCGCGTTTCAGAAACTCAATGCAAGCAGAGGATGGATCAAAAAGAGGAAGAAGAAGAGCACTTACGAAGGTTAGGTAGCCCTCGTTGGGGCGCATCTTGATGGCCCAAAGGATGTCTCATGGACCTCCATCTTGGTGTTGTCCACCGTGCGTCGCGCCCGCTGAGTCGCCTGCTCAGGGGGGAGCAGCTCTTGCATCATCCTCGAGCCCTCGAAGGAAGCCTGTGACGTTAGCTCGAAGATGTGCAGCTTCCTCTCCATGAGAGGAACCACCCGCTGCCGGTGGAAGTTGGCGATGACGGCGGCGGCGTTCAGCCCTCTCCTCGCCAGGGATTGGAGCGCCGCGGTAAAGACCCTGAGGTTATCCTTGCGAGCCCGGGGAGATACCCCCCAGTTCCAAGATTGCGGTTTCTCCCCCACGATTTTGTCGGTGTAGGCGGGGAGGAGGTTGCCGTCGTTCCACAGATAGAACCACCCCTTGTCCCAGTCCGCGTTGTTGGACGTCATGGTGGTGGGGATGTAGAAGTCTTTCCTCCCCTCCCGCAGCTGGAACATGACGCTGCCGGCGCGGACGAGTCTCCGCACTCCCTTTGACTCAGCGGCGGCGGTGTGGAGCTCGACGCAGAAGAGATGGATCCACGGGTCCCAGTGCACCGGGATTCCTAAGAATCCCTCGCACACGCTGACGAATACCACCGCTTGAGAGATGGCGTTGGGGGCAAAGTTATGGAGCTCCACCCCGTAGTACTCGCACAAGGCGCGGATGAATCTCCCGGGAGGAGATCCAAACCCGCGCTCGTGCAGGCGAGCCAAACTCACGATATAGCCCGGGGGTGGGGCCGGCGCCCTGTGCGAAGGCGGCGGCGCAATCCACTCCAGCTAGTCGACGGTGGAGATCTTGGGGAGCAAGCCCATCGCAACAAGCGACTCCAGGTAGTGCGCGTCGGAGGTGGACGGGCTCCATGGGGCGACTTCCCTCAACGTCACCATGGCGGAAGGTAAGAAGCGAGGATGGATTGGATCTAAGCTCTTGAGGGTTGGCAAAGACGAAGAGGCAGAGAGAATGAAAACTTGGCTAAGGTAAGGGCAACTGCCCCTCCCTCTCCCTGTATTTATCGATAATTTTTACCCGACCGCGGGTAAGCACGGCTGTAGGCACGCGTTAATTACGCGCACGACCCCGTCACCGACAAGTGGACCCCGCAAGCGTGGGGGGGCCGGCGTAAAAGCGCAGTTATGACTATGGCCGCCCGAGGCGTCGTGAAGTCTTGTAGCACGTCTAGTTCAACTGCCCCCGCCAGCGCCGCGCTCGCCTGAAAAGGCGCGCCACTACGCCCTGGCCACGCCATGTTGGCCACGACTGCTTGACTGAGCGCCCCGATTCCCGCCCCGTCAAACTGCCAACGGAATATTCCCTTACGTGGCGCCTCCACAGGTAAGGCATATACTGCTCGAGCCCTACTAATCAGGGGGTCGAAGCATGGCTCTAGTCGAGAGTTTCGACAGGCTCTCCAGATTAACAGAGTCAGGGGCGAACGGGGCACGCACGAACACGCTCAACCTCGAACAAAGGCTTCGAGGGTGCCCCGATCCGCGTTCAAGGCTAGACAACGGGGGCCAGTTAGAAGGATCCCAACGAGGGAGTGCATCGAGCCCTCGATCCCAGCGGATGGGATCGAGCCTTGCCTGGCGTACCTTTGTGTAAGCTTGTATGAGACGTGTCTCCGGACCGCAAGCCGACCCTAAACGAACGGGGCACGGACGTCCACTTGAACTACCCGCTACCAGCTCACCGACACGACCATGACTCGCGGCCCGCTCATGGGTAGCATGAAACTGTGTCCCCCCTCCTCCCGTGACGAGGCGACGAGGGTCGAAACGCACAGTCAAAGGTCTCTCGAAATCGACCACGTCAGGATTCAGTCCACGGAGGACGACCTACACCGATACAAAACGAGACAACCGGGAGCTCAAAGGCATGACCGAGGCAAGATCCGACCACGAGAACCCCTCGAAGTTCACCTGTACCGGCGGGAACAAGGCTGAAGCCGGTCGAGACAGAGGATCGGGTCAGCAAGCTACTCTCACCCATTTTATGAACGAAGACGCACTCAAACAAGACCTTGGACGAGGCAATTCACTCCTCCAAGGCCTCGGGGGCTACACCCGCGGGTGCGCTAGCGCGCCCCCGCGGAAGGATACTCTCATCTTACGAGTGGATTTTGAAGTACTATACCTCCAGAAAAGACGACTAGCCCATGCAGGTCTGACACCCATCACTGCATGGCCTCGGGGGCTACTGTCGGTGCCAATCCTAAGGGGGGCCCTAAGACGTCGATAATTACCAACTAAGCCACAGGAACTAATAAACTCAGCAAGAGTTAAGCGAGGCAGCGTCAAACCTCTATCAGGCTCGAGGGTGCCCAGCACCCCTCGAGCGAATCGGAACTCCGCCTCGCTCGAGCCCCCCTCGCTCGAGGTCCGGAGGCCGCCCTCGAAAACCCATCTCCGCCTCGCTCAAGGTCTCCCTTGCTCGTGGGGCCCGCTGACGGTTCGCCTGCCCCTTGGACAAAGGCATTTAATGGCTCCGTACGGCCTTGGACGCGGAAGTCAAGCGACGTATCCTTCACCCATCCCCGGTCATCTCCACCAACTCCTGACACCGTGCGGTCATCCTCGACGTTGCGCACAGACCCGTGCAGTATGACAGGCCTATGCTGTCACGCTTCCCTATTCCACCAACTCCGGTACGGGAACCTCTCGAACGGGTATGGGGGACCCTCGAATGGGTGCACGGCCTGCTGCACTTGATGATGTCGCACAACGCAAGCCCTCAAAACTAGGAGCACAGGGAGCACGCATCATGAACAGGGAACTCCACGTCATGTGCCAGAGCCCCATACGCCAGGAAGTCGTATAATCCGACAACTCGAGCCAGGACAGGAGCCACGCCTGCGACCATACCCCGTCATACGCTGTCACTGTGTCAAGCTCTGTACTTTCACTGTTTGTAACTGCCCCTCTTTGGACTATAAAAGGAGGAGGCAGCCCCCTAGAAACGCAGGACACATAACACGCTCACTCACTCATTCACCGCTAAGTTCGACAAGAACGCTATGCTCAACCTCCCACTCGCTCTAAGGGACTTGGGGGCTCATCCTCCTCTCCCGCCAAGCTTGTAGCCCCCCTACTACGAGCACCCCCGGTGCAAGGCAATATAGTGCGCAAGCACACCCTGCTGGACGTACGATCGAAAGATCGGAACCAGGATAAATCTCGTGTCATCGTGTTGCCCTTGCATCGACCATCGAGAGACGAGACACAGCGCACTTTCTGCAGGTGTTTGGACCCCCGCTGGGTTCCGGCACCGACAACTTGTATAGCCAAAAGATGGAAAAATCAATTCATAGACATCAATTCTATTCAGTACAACTCAGCAAGCAGGATTTAACTGGTAAATCCTTACAATTAGCACGGCAATAACCTAATTGGAGTGGTCTAGTATATATTTCTAGATGGCAACTTGACAACAAGATAGTTCATACAGGAATAAAAATGAGATGATAAAATAGCTCACATTTCAGATCACAGAGGAATAAAATGAGCTGACAAAATATTTCAGATCACAAATAACAGTAGGAAACTAAATAAATGTTCTGAGCGTATTATTCAAACACTTACCTCAATTTTTAGGAAATAATTTTTTCTTCAAACATTTCATAGTATTTGCATGATCTTCCTTTTCTTCATCAGACATCAAAGATTTGTCTACTGACAGAAGACGGTTATAGGTCTCAAACATCTTAGCTTCAAGTTCAAACTTTCTTGCCTCCCTTTGCTTCTCTGCTGCTTCCTTTTGCTCCTTTGCTGCAAGACGGGCCTTCTCTTATGACAGCTTCTGTTGAACTTCTAATACTTTCAGACTATATTTTACCAAATTTATCCAACTCCTCAAGATCAATGTGATCCACCTCCTTACTTTTGGCATATTTTAACTTTTTAGCAGCTTTTTGCCCCAATGGTCTTGGTTGTTCGTCAAGTTCATCTAAATCTATATGGCTACTATCCTCTCCTTCCTTCTCCTTGCCTGAACCCTTTCTTTTTCTTGCTGCTTTAAGTCCATTGTTGTATGTAATCCACTTTGCTTCATTTTTACTATGTTCCATACTTCCATCAACACAAAAGGACCTAGATTGAGTTTCTTGTTGTCTTTTATATAGAATATATGGGCCTTCTCAATTCACGTTTGATCATTATTGCCACTTGTAAAAATCATTCTAGCCTTCAACCAAGCACTATGGAAAAGGTCAGTCCCTTATTTACCTTATGAAAATGGTCCTTGGTTTGCTTGGCATTTCTTCTCCTATGACTTGGTGTAGTCTCATGTACGTAGCCTCAACATCAGTCCAATATTGGTCATTCTTCCTATCAGCACGGACACTTGAGTCTGTTGAATTGAGCAGCCAAGAGCTCATCTGTAAATGTAAAAGGTCAGTCTACTTCCTGCTAGTATGGTAAGTAAAAAAATTTCAGTCCAAAAGATTGCAATGAGACTCACCATCCTGACATCTTCTTCTTGAGTCCAAAAGATTCGCTTCTCAGTCCTAGGTGCCTCATTACCACTGTCAACATTAACAAATGTATTGTCCCTTGCTGAAATAGGAGTCGACAATTCTTCTTCTTGCATAGTCCATGGTGACCTGAATGGGGCAAACCGAGAAGGTTCTCCAACCAAATTAAACTGTTGAGACATGTTAGGCTACATAAAGTTGTGAAGCCTCCCGGAGGTGTTGCATTATTTCCCCTGCAAACAGGAAGGAAGGTTAGGTACACTGATCAGTTTGGCTTCAGATAAGATTTAAAGTTTCAAACAAGGCAAGATGAGACACATTCCACAGGTTTGTTGTATGTGCTAAAAGTTACTGGAAGTCACAAAAACACACATACAATTAGCTGTAACATTAACACTACATTTCAATGTCTTAATCCGAAGATTTGATGCTTAGCTAGCAATGGCATAAACTTCTGATTTTTGATAACTCAGATCACAAAAATGATTTATACTCTTAGCTGTTACAGATTACAGATGCATAATAAAAACAAGTAGAAATTTAGCATCATGTAACTGAAGTAGCTGTTACAGACACCCACCAATTTTTCCACATTCACCAGTTTTAGTTACTACAATTCACAATCAGCAACATAAAAATTTAACTTCCTCAATAACTGAAGTTGCAATTATAACCATCAGAATGTTAGCATAGAGATAGTTCCTTCAGTTTAGAATATCCAGACAAGAATCTGAAGATGTAGAGAGGGAGTACTATTTTTTTCTCGAATATGCAGGAGAGCTGCATATCATTGCATTAAGAAAGGAGAGTTTGGCCAAAATAGCCTTACACCAAACACAACACACTCACACACATCACCCTATAGCACTATCAGAAAAAAAGTTAGTTTTCAACCACATGACCACCAGGCTCACACTACTGACAGCTAGTCAGGGAGTCCTGTAACGACCAAGGCATTCAGACCTTTTGCCCCAGCAAGTGACCAGAGCTCAGCCTCCTCCCATGCAAGGAGGAGAGCTCTATCAATTCTGGGAGCGAACTGATTAAAGACTACATCATTTCTTGTCTTCCAAATGCTCCATGCCCCTAATACGACCAAGGTGTTAAAACCTTTTTGTATGGATGTGTGCACTCTATTATCAGCTTGTTGCCACCAGTTGTAGAAAACCAAATCATCTGCTTGAGGGGCTAGTTCTTGCAACCCGTAGCGGGAGAATAGCTCATGCCAGAATTGGCGAGCAACATAAAAGTTTAGCAAAATTGAGAGAGTACCATGTTGCAGGATCCGAAGACTGAGAAGTCCATGGTTGACTGACGGGACTATGTCCGGCGCCATTGAAGAAGTTGCCGACGCTGCCGTTGAAGAAGCAGCCGCCGTCGGTGAAGGACCTTGGTGGAGTAGCCGCCCAGCCGGAACTACTCTGCTCCGACACAAGCGGCAACGGGATGGAGTCGTAGATGAACGAAACGCCGGGTGGACAGGTATGACGATCTATATGTCCAGCACAGTGTTTGTTTGTTTTGTGGGCCATGCTCCATACGGATTTTAATTTTATAAATAAATTTGAAAATATACAATTTAGGATAGAATCACGCCATCACTTGCACCACTAGTCCACTAAAGTACAGCATCAAAACCAATTTTTACTACAAAAGCAAAGAAAATTAAAGAACTGTCCCAAGATCACGCTTTTAGAACCATGGCTTCCTAATCCCTAGACCAGGCACCAGCCAGCGACAGACGGGATGAGATCTCATTCCCCCATGATACCCGAGGCATGCTGATTCAACTCGCGAAGTATGTGACGATCAGCGCCGCAAACATGAGCAGGTACGCGATCGCCTGATCAATGGCCTTCGCGTCGATCACCCGCGCAGCGGTCGCCGCCGGTGCCGCCTTGTCCTGCGCCATGGACAGCTGCATGAGCCCGGAGAAGAAGAAGGCAGTGAACAGCAGGATGCACGCCTTGATGCTGGTCGCCATGTATATAACTTTGCTATATGAAATAAAGTTTGCAGAACTAAAAGTTTTATCGATCACACATAGGTAGGTCTTTTCTTCGTCAGATGTGTATGGCAATGCAGTGAGGATGGTTACTGGCTGGGTGGGGTATATGTAGTGTCAGTCTGGAAGAGCAAGCCAGCCAAGAGCGAAGAGTTCTTCTCTCTGTGTGTGCTTTTTTTTTATAACTCAAACTCTTTATTAAGCTGAAGAGCAATATACATCAAGCAGGTTCAAAGAACCCCAAGTCACCCCTGTCGACAGGGCAGCAAGAACAGACAGCAGGTATCATGGATACCTGAGGTACATGAAAAGGAACTCGGGCGTGCTTTGTTTGATCAGGACTCGGAGAGGAAACAAAAGGGATTTTGAATGCACGATGGACCAGTCAACCTGTCTGCTGGGCTCCGCGGGATTGACCCGAC
Organism: Urochloa ruziziensis; assembly: GCA_015476505.1. Taxonomy (NCBI): domain Eukaryota; kingdom Viridiplantae; phylum Streptophyta; class Magnoliopsida; order Poales; family Poaceae; genus Urochloa; species Urochloa ruziziensis. Next base: position 40,203,616 of record CM027122.1, read on the forward strand.
GTTCGCCTTCTACCATGCTGAGCTTTTAATTTGGAAGCTAGTTGTCAGGCTGTGTAACCAAGAAATGCAGGATGGCACGATGAGACGGTGTCGCCGCAGCCTTAATTGGAGGCCCGTTGAAATCATCAGCTAGGAGCGGCGTACCGACCGGCAGGGACAACGCCGACCGAGACGTACACGCCGCACGATGCGTTTTACTGGTCCGGCAGAGCAATTCTGACCGAGTTCAGGCCATGCGGGCTCCCGTGTTGCGGCGCAACACACGGCTGGCAGGCGGGCGCCAATGGCACTAAGGATGGAGATTGGATGTCTGGACATCCGAAACATCCGTATTCGTATTCGATAAAAACGTAAATATGGATATCCGTATTCGTATTCGATTTTAATATGGATGTCAAATGGATGTATCCGAATTCGATTTCCAACAATTTTCTCTATCCGATTCCACATTCGTATTCGAGAAAAATCCGAAACATTCGGCATTCGGCATTCGTATTCGAGAAAAATCCGAAACATTCGACATAAATTAACTTCTCTTTTTAACTAACTATTAATTATAAATGATATAAACTGTTTAACAATTTAAAAATTATCTACATGATAATTACTAATTATATTGATTATAATATTACTAATGGTATATAAAATAAATTTTAATTAACTTTAAGATGGACAATCATATCAATTTTAACTACTTTAATTTATTTATCTAATTAATAAATTATATTTTACTTACTAATGTACTATTTTCTTATTAAAATATTTTATATATTATGAAAATTATTTATATTTATATTTGTATATTTAATTATTCAAATATATATAACATACATGAGATATATACACATAATTTACTCTTAAAACAATCCATAAAGTGAATTAATACACTAAGACATTTTCTGTCAAAATCAACTAAACATCCGAATGCGAATCCGAATTCGAACTATTCGTTTTGTATTCGTATTCGATAAGATTTGTATTCATATCCGAATTCGAATTCGAATTAAAATATGGTAAATAGTGGTATCCGAATTCGAATCTATTCGTATTCGATCTGAATCCATCCTTAAATGGCACGGTGCCAAAATGCTGCTCGAAACGTACTGAGTGAGTTGCCAAATTCTTGTACGATGCATTTTTATCAAATTCATGGAGAATAAACATGTGAGACCCCGTTCTATATATTTTCTTGTTTGAGAAGTCCAAAACATGCACTAAATTCGTGGATTAGGTTCGTAAAAGAAAAGAACAGTGTGTGCATCCTCCCTCCATTTCCCTTGTTTATGAACGGAGTAGCTCCATAATTTGCAGCCACAGTTTCAACAATTATTTCACCAGTCAATAACTTTTGGTCTGCAGAATCTGTTTTCAGCGTGGGAGGGAAGAAAAGTGCATGGTTGCACTTGGTCTCTAGGATCAAAATAACTCTCATCTTGCACCCAAGTTTTCCAAAAAAAAATGGTATTTTCAAATAATTTAATTTGTTTCAAATATGTGGAACTTAAATTCACATTTTTCTCCTTTACAAAAAATCAAAGTAGCAAAAAAAATAGTGATGAGTGTTTTCCTTGTTACATAAATGAGCACCTTTTTCAGGGTTTCATATGAAAAGCCAACTTCTCGTCAAGGTCTTAGTCCTAGCTATAATATTTAGAACTTCAAACCCTACATTGTATTTAGAGGTTTATTTGAAACAAAACCCATTGTTTTTGTACTATATGTGCTACTCTCTTTTTTAATACAGTATAGACGGAGATGTTTACTCTCGCAAAGCCCCTACCAATGCAAGTACACACACAATCCCCTTGTAATATAAAGCATCCAAGAGATTGAGGTTGACGAAGTCACCACATATATACATCTCACTGTCGACAGGTATATTGCCTACTAGTGAAACAATAATTAGCAAAACAAGTGTGAGCATCTGTGCTAAGTTGGAGTATAAACCAAGTTCTAGATGGAGTATGGACATAAGTTTCAGAAGAAGGATGTCAACCAACTAAGTAATGGACATACACTCGGCTCGCTGTGATATTTGTTTCTATTCATTACACTTTTCCTAAGTGAAAATGTTGCTGTTCATAACCCACATATTCCTTCATCTTCTTTTTTTGTTATTGCCTTAGCTTTGGGGTCAAGAGTATATGTTAGGTTTCATTGTCCCCGACTCACCTTATGTAAATCCACCGCCGAGGTGACCGCCATATCATGCAAATTATGAAAAATTCTCTCCCTTATCGCCACTAAAATTATTGTCAACACGATTGGGGCATTGTTCTTAAAAGGAAAATCTATACTTAGAATGACTCGGAATACATCATATGCGCAGGTACAATATCCAAGAAACTGTTACAACAAATCGCTCATATAAGAACAAATTTATACATAAATGGAGTCAAAACTGAGAAGCTAGAAGCATGTATCGTTGTGTGCAGCTGGTGTTAATTTCTTCCCTTGGTGACTCCATTTCTTTAGTTCCAAAAAAGAAAAGAAAAAAAAAACACTTTTGCAGATCCTGAGCAGGGAGCTTTGCTTGTTTGTCAGAGAGATCTCCATCACAATAACATCATAGTATGTACTGCATGCAGGGGCGGCATCAGTGCGAGAAATATGTGACGAACAGCGCCGCAAACATGAGCAAGTACGCGATCGCCTGATCGATGGCCTTCGCATCGACCAACCTTGCTGTCGCTGGTTTGTCCTGCGCCATGGAGAGATGCATGAGCCCTGAGAAGAAGGAGGCAGTGAACAGCAGCACGTACACCTTCACGGCCACCATCTTCGCTGGACTTCTAACAGTTCTTGTAGCTTAAAGGATGAGGAAATGCTTTGCTAGAGATGATTGTAGTTAATTTGATGTTTATAGCACCGCAGAGGAATTGGTTAGTATTTATAGGGTAGAACAAGCAACGAGCAGTGAAGTGCCAGTGTGCTTTGTTTGAACATGGCTTCAAGGAAAACTCCGAGAAGACGATGGAATTGAATAGGTCAATCTGTTTGTCTCGCTCGACAGTATTGACTTGAAGACAATAGTCGTGCGTGCTGACCCAAGTTCAATTGTTTGAGTCAGATGGCTGATAGTCATGGCCATTTAATTTTTTAAAAAAAATCAAAGCAATGTGGATGTGTATACTAGATTGAAAAAGAAATGTTGGTAGTAATATATAAGCTTTGAGAACCGAGTGATGCCTCAACTGGTGAAGGCTCCAGTTGAGAGGCTGTCTGCCTAGGCACAACTTCAGGTCAGGTGCTCACTGGTGGTCATGATAAAATTGGTTTCAGCGAGTTTTCTGACCAGACAGGGTATGTATAGTATGTTGTAAAACATTGATGTTCAAACCATTTTCCACTTCATTCCAATTCTAAAATCCATGGGACCCGATGAATAGTGAATATATTGAGACTACAAATTGTGATTTGCACTTCATTCCAATACTAAAATCCAGGGCACCCCAATGAATAGTGAATATATTCAGACTAAAATTGTGATACATCGCATACTTGATACTTAGGGGGTGTTTGGATCCAGGTGCTAAACTTTAGAAGGTTCTCATTATTCCCAATCATTCTAAATATCTCTTGTAATTTTATATGTTATGTGCTGTAATTTTGTAAAAGTTGCAAGTGTTATGCAAGTTCGATGGAAATGAATGTCATTATATTGCCACATTATCCCGACACCAATATACCCTTTTTTCTCTACACTGCATACCACTCAAACAAAAAAAAAACATAATTGGGACATTTCTCTAAAGAAATTAAAAACCTTTGAAATTTATCAGGATTTCAGGACACATCATCATGTGGACGTACAATTTCTGAACAAATTGACAACAAACTGATCAGAAAGAATTGAACCGATGCACAAAATGAGTGAGCAATCGTCACAGCCGCACTAGTTAACCAAGGCCGGGATTGTCTGTCTTTAGCCCACTCGACACTCGTGATACTATACTGCTGAAACACCGATCAGTGCGCGAAATAGGTGACGAACAGCGCCGCAAACATTAGCAGGCACGCGATTGCCTGATCAATCGCCTTCGCATCGACCACCCGCGCCGTCGCCGCCACTAGGGTCGTCGCCGGCTTGTCCTGCGCTACGGACAGCTGCATGAGCCCGGAGAAGAAGAAGGCCGTGAACACCAGCACGTTCACCTTCACGGCTGCCATTTCCAGCTGCTGAAGTTTGACAGAAAAAAAAAGAAGAAAATGTCAATGTGCTAGTGCTACGAGCTGCTGAAGTCTCTTGTTTGTTGGTGTTGCAAAGGAATCGGTGGGCATTCATATATGTAGACCTAGAGAGCATAGGGGCGGTGAGCTCTCCGTGTGCTTGGTTTGATCGCGATTGCAGGAAACTTTGGAAAGAGACGAAGACGAATTGGTCAGTGTGTTTGTCTGGCTCGGCAGGATTGACTACAGAGTGCAACCATCTCCGTCGTCATGAAAATGTGCTGAATACTTAGCAGTGTTCGCATGAGTTCAGTTCAGAGCAAGAGAGATGACCGCTGTTTGTGTGCAAGTTTTGGATGGTATTCTTTGCGGCGTAGGAAACTGCAGAACAATGTTATTGACTGGGCCCTGCCTTCATGCGATCTGGTTCGTGAACAAGTAGACGGCTTGCGTGGTGCGTCGTCAACTTGTCATGCACATTTGAGGGCCAGAAGATCATAGAACATGATACTAAACGACTTGTACTTACTTAAAAAAATGGGAAGCATATTTGAAATATGAGTAAAATATTTCTTACGGAGTACTGCACAAATTACCTGTCAGAACTTTGTCATGAAAAAAAAAGTAATTTCCATTTGCAATAGAGCGAGGGCGTCAAGAAGCACACTGATTGCTTCTATATGCTCGATCAAATGTGAGAAGTACAAACAAGTGATGCATGCTCGATGGTAAATGCAACTCCCTAAATGAAGATTAAACTGAGTAAATCCAGTAATCCACAGTTAATTAGCTACCACCTTGAATATTTACTCAGCTTTTTATTAGAACGTTCATGGTTGTGTGGGACGAAATGATGGGTGAATTTGCATGTTCTATGTGCCTGATGTCTTGAAGCCATGAATTTGCGCTGTTGATCAAACTATTTTATTATTTTTTATGGTTCGATTATTTTTGCTGCTTTGATCTTCCCTTACCATCAGTGCTACCAGAGCCAAGTTTTCATATAAAATTGGTATATTTATTTATTATCTTGTGTGAACATTGCAACATTGAAAGTATATGGCCATTTTATTGGTAGTAAGTTATTGGTTAATTAGCCGGTGAACGTAAATTAATATTTACGTTGAAAATTGTTGGAAATCGAATTCGGATACATCCATTTGACATCCATATTAAAATCGAATACGGATACGGATATCCATATTTACGTTTTTATCGAATACGAATACGGATGTTTCGGATGTCCAGACATCCATCTCCGCGCCAGGGCTCCGCTAGAGTTATTCGCCGATACAAAGCTGGCCCTGTTTTCGGCTTCGGGCACCCAAAGGCGAGCAAGATGCCAAGACGTAGGAGACGAGAACAGTAAAGCCGACATCAATTGATATGCACAAGAACAAGATCGATAACTATTTTCACTGATTGATGCGGTTCATCCATCTGTCTCGTCATGCATGTTCGGGTGTTTCCATCTTGTGTGCCTAGCAGCCTGCGAGCTCATACGACAAGTCGACGACGCCTAGATTCACGCTGCTGCAAGCACGAAGGGAGATGGAGCAGCTCGCCAGGGCGACGGGGAAGCGGCGGCAGCAAGGAAAACCGGCCGACGGGAGCGTCCATGACAAGGAATATGGCGAGGTCTCTGTAGCACCGACAACGAGGGGACACGACGGCGGTGAGGAGGATACACCGGCGCGAGAAGTTCCTGGCCTACTAATTATAGGTACCGGTCCACCACTTAAGTTCCGTGTAATAGGTTCCTTTTATTTTTAACCGATAGATCTGGACCCATAGACGGCTCCTAAAACTTTCAAGCACCGAAAAAATCCTCTAATATGTAATACATGATTTTCGTAAGAAGCATATTGTGTGCCCTTTTCCAGTTAAGGTACACTAATTGGTGCATATATGCAAAATATGTCATATATAACTGAGACAATATGCTTCTTACACCCGTACATTTCTTTTTTCATAACAAATTGACAGCAAACTAATACAATAATAATGGAATCAGATCTCGGAACAGCCGGCATTACAGAACCAAGAGCTTGTCTGATCAGTGCGCAAAATAGGTGACGAAGAGCGCCGCAAACATGAGCACGTACGCGATCGCCTGATCAATCGCCTTTGCATCAAACGCCCGTGCCGTCATCGCTACGGTCGCCGGCTTGTCCTGCGCCATGGACAGCTGCATGAGCCCGAAGAAGAAGAAGGCCGTGAACAACAGCACGTACTCCTTCACGGCCGCCATCTCCTATCGTTGTACTAGCCGGAGTCTTTGAAGGTGAAAGTTTTTCACAGCTTGGAGCTGTAATCCTTGAATAACTAGGGAAGAAGTTGCTGCTAGCTATGCTCTGTCGCAGATGCTTATGGTGATGCAGAGGAACCGGTGGCTCTACGTATTTATAGTGGCAGAACGACAGGTAAAGCGTGGTGAACTGCATGCCCTGTTTGATCGAGACTTTTGAGGAGAATTTGAACCTATGAGTCGGTCAATTTGTTTGTCTAGCTCGGCAGGATTGACTAGACTTTTGAAACATCTCATCATATGTTCTGAGGTTTTGACATGCGGTTCTTGGCTTCTGAATGTCTATATTAGCCATGCAATTTGTCGCCCCCGCTTTTGCACGATCTGCGTCAGTTCTGTTCGGAGCATGAGTGTGACCTTTTGGATGCCAAGTCGTGAATGGAATCGTCCCTTGCATAAATCTTCAGGGAGCGGCAGCGCTAGAAAACTGTAGGACAACATTGACCTGGTCCTGCAAGCTATGCCATCATTGCGATCTGTTTCACCCGCAGTACATCCTGCTATCCTAGTGATACCCCGCGCGTTGCTGCGTGAGTTTTTAAACAATTTTTAATTTAATTTGAAAGTAAAATAGTAAGGTGATTGCATGACAACATTCTTTTGCAAATGACATTATACATGAAAACATGTTCATTTTGTTGAGAGATAACAACTGTTAAATGATTGATCCTCCGTGTATGTGTACTATGTGAATTTTATAGTGTGATACTCACAAAGACTAATAAATTACACGTATAGATGTTATTAGTCACATAAAATCGATGGAAGACATAAATAGATGATTCTAGTGGATGATGACGTGACATCTGATGTAGTGGGTTTTTAAATGAACTGGATAGCTTGCATGTTAAGAGAAATAGTTAGTGGGGATCATCTATATATGTTATATAGATTTGAGGGCCCATAAGAATACAAGTGCCATTGACCGCATGATTTGGTAATGTGGAAGTTTATTGGAAAAGTTCTTCCAGAAGTTTTTATATTTACGATGGAATACTACGGGATATGATGATTCATTACTGGGGCCTTGTCACGTACGTATTAAAATTCAATATGTTTTACAAAACAAGAAGCAAATGATTGGATAACATAACTTGGGTTCAGCAGGTGGAAGTGTTGCGGTAAATGTAAATGATGATGTTGGGCATTATTTCCAAAACAGAATAGTTCACTCTTATGAAAATTTATTTTGAAACCTGACAGTTGTTCGAAGGCACAAAGTAATAACTTCATGTTACGAGCTTTCTCCAGGTCATGCTCCATAAAGAGGATTGTATCGTCGGCATATTGTAAAATGGATAAACCCTCATCTACCAGATGTGGCACCACTCCACTCACCTGACCATCTACTTTAGCTCTTTTAATCAAGATTGCAAGCATGTCAGCAACAATATTGAGTAATATTGGAGACAGAGGGTCTCCCTGTCGAAGACCTTTTTTTTGGAAATAATGCCCAACATCATCACTTACATTTACCGCAACACTATTCGGATGCAATGAAGGAGATTTTCCGCTAAAGTATTTGGGGATTCCTATACATTATAGGAAACTATCCAATGCTGACTGGAAACAAGTTGAGGAACGCTTTGAGAAACGGCTCAGCAGTTGGAAGGGTAAACATCTTTCAACTGGTGGTAGACCAACACTGATCAACTCAGTGCTTAATAGTCTACCCATGTATATGATGTCATTCTTCGCGATCCCAAAGGGAGTACTTAAAAAACTGGATTATTTTCGCTCTAGATTTTTTTGCAAAGCGATGACCAGAAAAAAAAGTAACATCTCGCTAGATGGAGCATTCTGTGCCAACCCAAAGACCAAGGTGGCTTAGGGATCTATGATTTGGATATTAAAAATACCGCCCTGCTTAGTAAATGGCTCTTTAAACTACTTACTACAAATGGAATATGGCAACAGATCATACGGAATAAATACCTCCAGTCCAAACCGCTTTCACAAACACAATGGAAAAATGGGGACTCACACTTTTGGGCTAGCCTTATGGAGGTGAAGGGAGACTTCCTCCGCTTTGGCACCTTTACAGTGAAAGATGGTTCACAAATTAGATTCTAGGAAGATAAATGGTTGGGAAACATAACTCTTCAAGAGCAATACCCTAGCTTATATAACATAGCTCGACACAAGCATGTTACTGTAGAAGCTCTTAGTAGCTCACCTCCTAACCTCTCATGGCGCAGAGATCTCATTGGGCAAAAGTTAGTAGCATGGAATGATTTATTTCCACGCATTGCAAACATTGTGTTGCGCCAAGATCAGGATGAATTTCACTGGAACCTACATCCAAATGGACAGTTCTCAGAAAAATCACATTATCTGGCTATGATCCATACCGTTGTCCCTAATTTGAACAAACGAATATGGAAACTAAAAGCCCCTTTAAAAATTAAGATTTTCCTATGGTATTTACGTAGAGAGGTTGTGTTGACAAAAGATAACCTAGCAAAGCACAATTGGCAAGGTAGCAAGAAATATTGTTTCTATCATAAGGATGAAACAATCAAGCATCTTTTTTTAAATGCCGCTTTGCTCGTGCTATTTGGTCTATCATACAAGCAGCTTCAGGCCTTTCTCAACCTCGTAGTGTGTCTCATTTTATTTGATACTTGGCTTTGGGGCATTTGGAAAGAATTGGAACCACTGGTCCTGCTAGGGGCGGCCGCTACGTGTTGGTCACTATGGCTATGCAGGAACGATTTGGTTTTTGAAAAGAAGCATAATTTTTTTCCTTTGCAGGTTATCTACTCGGTTATCCATTGGCTCCATACTTGGGCTATCCTATAGAAGCCAGCTTCACAGGATTTAGTTGCAGTGACATGTCAACAATTGACGCGTGTGGTCAAGGAGTGTTTTACCTAGGCACATGGGTGGCGGTCTAGTCTTCGGATTGATAGTCATTAGTGTGCCTATTTTCTTTGGTTTCTTTTTGGCTGTGTGTATCTTAGTCATGCAGAGGCCAGGAATAGTTTTTTTCAAGGGCTTGTATCATCTCGATGTCAAATCTTAAAATTAATAAAGTTTCCCTTATCGGAAAAAAAATGCTTTTGCGAAGGTAAGAAGTATACAAATTAGTGGTAATTCCAATTAATCATGGGCTAAATTCTTACTCGCTCCCTGAAAGAATGCAATCCTAAGAATTATCATATTTTTTCCTACATGCGGTTTACGGAAGGAGCGTGCTGCTGGCCCATCTTGTACAATAAGCACCACCACCATACACATCTACATGCCATACAAACCAAAACATTTGATCTTGTGGGTTGCATCCAAACTACAACCGCCAATATATGGATGTACATGTAAAGAATATATGAGAGCGCACAAATTGAAGGCAATACCTAAGAGCAACACCACATCGGTAGACGTATATAGAGAATATAGGAGTTCACTTTCCTTGTCCCCATTGGATGCAGTTGATGTGGTATAATTGCCGTTTCGAGTGTGTGTAGTCCACAGTTGCGCTCTCGAGAACTACCGGGTACTCTGCAACTCACTGCCAATAGCATGCTGGCCTTGAGTTGTACGCACGCTACTGGAATTAACAAGATCACTTACAAAAATATACAGATTGAATGACAGATTGAGAACTTGTACAAATTACCACGCTTTGGCCATTTCTAGCACAGCATTTGACAGACATGATTGCTGAAAGCTAACGCCTCTCAGTATCAGGGGAGTGACAAATCATTCATCTCCATGAGCCAATCAAGTGTACAAAACTTGTTGACATTCTGCCGTGACATCTATACATATACGAACCTTTTTATGGTACTTGGATTTTCCTCCCGTTTCTTCCATTAAATTTTAAATTTTCTAAGAAAGGGTATGTTGTTCATTCAACCCCGCAATCCCCCAAGGAAGACTATATATTGCTCACAAATGACAACATCTCCAATATAGTTTTATACAACTCAAGTCAAACTTTGAGATTTGAACACCTCATAATATTTTTGAAATCATATGAACACCTCATAATACTGTGTTTTATAACACAGTATTTTATTTTACATAAGCGTTAAATACCAGATAACTGAGAAAATGAGCATATAAGTCAGTGGCGATTTGTTTTCCGTCAAACCAAGGTTCGACTCAGCCGAACACCAAATTATTTCAACAAGATACTACATGTAAAAAAATTTGTTTCAATATCCTGTCGCTCTAGCGACGAGGCCTAACCGCCCTCTTCTTAAAAAAAATAAGAAAAACTATAGTACATGAATGATACATCTTAACTATATTACTCCAAACATTATTTTCACATTTATGGAGTTACCGTTCTACCCTTGTTAAAAATTGAGAACTACAAAAATGCAATTATTGCCATGTCCTAATCCCCACATTTGTGGAGGAAAGTGGAGGAAACTTTTTCCTCCAAGGCCCACTCGTCATAGAGATACATGGAGGAAATTTTTTCCTCCATCTGATTTCCTTCACTTTCCTCCTACCTTTATGGCCCTCGGATCGGCCGCTCTCGGTCGATGTGAGCCATCCAACTTTTCCTCAATTATAATAAAAAAACTCTACATATACAGCACATATATAGGCTGTATCCTTTTAATGGTCAAACACCTCACCCTCAAACCTTAATTGATGTACTATAGCAAGAAACTGCAACTTTGAAGGAAAGATGCTCCAGGTTCTCTCATATTGTGATGGGGAACAGCAATTTCCACAAATACATTGGGTGATGGAGGTTGAAACCGGCAAGAAACTGCAAGTCTGCAACCTCCAAGCGAAGATGCGGATGCCCCAGGTTGTCTCATATTGTGACGGGAGACAGCACTTTCCACAAATACATTGGGTGATGGAGATCGAAACCAAATTCTATTATTTTTCCTATTTGTCAATACAAATACTATCAACTCTTCCACTGGACAATTTCTTTCTATATATAATGACTATGGAAAAAAGTGAACATTTCTACTTCTCGTATGTATATTCTAAGTTTTTTTTTAGACTTCCAGATTATTTGTGGCCATCTCCATCAGGTCCCATTCCACAGATTGATGTGCTTCAAGACCTATCTAGCTGCTTGAATAGGTCAGGGCACAGTGCACACCATAAGCTTGCCATGGATTTCCACGTAGTCGATCTGCAGCACAAAACTGGAATGCATGCTCCATCGGCCCATCTATTAATGGAGCACTGCCAGTCTTTCACAGAGTCTGCCAGTCTGTGTTTATGTGCATTTTGAACGAATATGGTGTATTTAATAACACCAAGAAGGTTCCAAGTTAACTTTTCAAGAATAAATGTGCAAATAATGTGATATATACAAGTGTCATTCATTTAAAATAGTAGTTTGTTTGAACAAAGAATGTGTTCAAAACTCATTGCCTTTTTAAAAAAAATGTATCAAAATGAGAATTTCATGGTGTTATTACTGTAATAATATTGATAATTATTGTGCTTGTCCTGATAGAAGAAGTCATTGGTGTATGGAGAAAACACTAGCTGAAACTGAAGCGCTATGGCAATGCACTACAAGTTCCATATGAAGTTGCACCTTATTGTGTCAGTTGAGAATAAATTTCCAAAGTGTCGTTGGCTGATTGAGATGGAAAACAGCTCTGTTTCTTTGTTTGCAGAAAGAGTATTTTATACCTTCATACTTTGTCTAAAACCACATGAAAAAAAAATAGAACACGACATTTATTTGTGTCATATTACAAAATTTCCGATACCATGGTTTACTACACATTGTCGCACTATTGTTTTAATTTACTGGAAACTCCTATCTTACCATAAACGAGCAAAACTTATCGCAACTATATATGCTTCATGTATCGACAAATCTGTTGCACACTAGATAGCTTCTACAAGGGAATAATATGTATGTGTCAAGTAATTATGAAACACTGAATATATAAAGAAACGAAATAAAAAAGTGGGTGCAGTTGCGACTTGTAATAAGTCTAGTTAAGCTACTCAATGTGATATATGGTAGCGTGAAGTCTGTATAGGTTTTCACCTGTATTTATGGTGGAAAGATGTGTGGCTTCATGACAGTGTTGAAAAAAAAATGTGACTATATCGCTTACATCATATATTTGGCTGCTAATGTTTTCAGTAAATTTTTTCCATCATGAGCTGTATGTCTCAAGAAAATGTATCCAATCTGTTTATTCAAAATATAATATTGGACATATGGGGACTTGTGCAAACTGTCATGTCTGTCTACGGAGTATATCCAGTCTAGACATTGAGCAAACTGGAATGCTGCAAGTGGATGGATCTTGGGATGGGACCATCCGATCATGTGAGTGCTAAAACTTATTGGTGACATTGTTTCTTGCACAAAAGAACATCTGTATCAAATAAGCCATGCTTGCTGTTGCTCCCGTATATATTTAATGGCAAGACATCACTTACTTATTTTTCCCAGTACTATTGTAACGTCAATTGTTCTGTACGAAGATGCCCATGATATTTTGATTACTCTTTGGTAAACAATTTCCACAAATTTGTTGGTTGATATAGAGATAGCTAGAAACTAGCTTTGATTCTCTTACACTTCCAAATTTCCTTTTGCCGCAGTTATATATATCACTGGATCAAAAGTGCAGTTCCCACATCAAACTAGTCACATATGATTCTTTTTTCACAAAGTTATCACACATGAATGTTGTACACGAAGAGACCCGCCTAATCTTGACTTAAAATAAATAAGATCTTAAACTTGTACTAGCTGCAATATATGGGGCCGAGTCTTCCAGTTTATATGAGCTTGAAATCTGAAATATATGAATAAATTCAGAGTGGGAGGAAGGACATAAAGCAAGAAGGCCACCAGGGGTATTTACTGGGTTAATCTAAAAAAAGTCTTCCAGGGGTCAGGTGTGTGAGTGTTAATATGAGCTCTGTGGGATACATTTTCTTGTGTAAGGAATTATCGGATTAAAAATTATATTATGTTTTTTATATTGTGGTTGTAATATGACCCAAAATCCTAGTGTGATTCTAAATTTTTCTTTTGCATGAATATTTTCTAACTAAGACGTAAATAAAATTTTGTTAGCCAGTAAATATTTACCTTTTTAGATTAACCCAGTAAAAGTCCTCTTAACATAATATTTTATATTTTTTATGCAATCTAAAAACTGGAACATGCACTTATTGTTGCTTGACAACTCAGCACGCCTGTTCTATAAAAATGTGAACTAGAAGAGGCTTGTTCTACAAGAATGGGGAGACAGTCTCTTACAGGAAACCACATCTGCTTTACAATGGGATGCAATCAGAAAGAAATAATGCTACACGTACTGTATCCAGCAGGAAAATCAAGGCTAGGAAGAATACAATTGATGGTTTGAAAATAGGAAGATAAAAAACTATGAAAAGTTAATAAAACCAAAGTGTCAAACTAATATTGTCATCACTAATTTTCTTCCAACCATGCAGACTGTTAGTATATACGATCCATTTTTTTCTCTCTTTTGTTTTCTTTTGACGTGTATTTGAAACTTTGACAAACTCCTATTTTCCATTGGACCTCTTGTTGGCACTTGAATCTAGAACTCTCAAACCATCCAATATTACGATTTTCAGAAGCATGCATCTAGAGAAATTGGCAAATTGCATCGAACAAAAACATTAGAGATGGACTATGTTTGATTCTGCAGAAGTCCTGAATCTCAAGCCAAACACTCATACTAGAGGTTAATTAATCAACAGTGGAACCCAAAACAATACCAATCAAAATGACTAAAAATTGATGAGAGTGACACCAACAGTGCGCACAGTATTCTAGTAACAGAGGACAGCGCCTATAAATCCTTGTGCTAGGTTCCCTTCTCTCAACAACAGAGAAGCCGAGTTCAGAAGAATGGCACAAGCCTGACACTTCACTCCTCTAGCAGTCTAGCACTCGACCTTCTTGCCCCCAACCTCCACTTCGCCGGCTCGCCTCTACCCCCACCACACCCCATGGCTTCCAGGACGGCCTTGATCACCAGCGTCCTGCTCCTGCTCCTAGTCGTGCCGTCTTCTTCCTCCTACGTGAAGTTCGACCTCCATGGCAACATCTACCCTGGAGGGTACGTATTCTTTGCACTTGTCTACAGTATTTATGATGAAAGAATCTGTCTTGATTGTAATGCAGATTATAATCCTTTAAGCACTAACTACATTTTTTTTCTTGTGTGTAATCTTTTTCCAAGAAATCCTGCAATTTTATGAACTATATCTGGGCAAGTCACAGTTCTTTTTGTGGTGTTTTCGTATAAAACTTTCTCCGACTATATTTGCATATTCATGCCATTGCCATACCCCTATGAACTTCCTGTGCTATAAGTGTGACACGCTTTCCTGCACTTCTGCAGATACATCTATGTTAGCATGAAGATTGGGGATCAGGTGTACAATCTTGACGTCGACACTGGTAGCATCCTCACATGGCTGCAGTGCGACGTTCCTAATTGCCAGGGACCCTGCAAAACGGTACGCTGAACATTGAACATATGCGATCTTATAACATGATCCGGATCCATCAATGAGCGCTTTGTCGCAACTCGAACACCATCATTCTTTTTTCCTTATTTGAAATGTGCAGTTGAGTTCTTTTTTCCTTATTTGCAGTTGAATTCTTTTGAACATATATCTGCAATTGAGTTCTTTTTTGTCCCAAATGTGTGCCTCACCCGTTTTTTAAGAATACTCGAGGAATGTTTGGTTTTGCAAATTAGTTGTACAATCTTGTATAATGACCTTGCATTTGATCCAGGGTTTGATACTTGATGTAAGTTGTCTTGGTTTTGGTTCTTACAGTGGCCACAGCAACAGCCATTGTACAAGCTACAAAATGACAAGCGGGTGCCAAGCATGGATCCACTCTGTGTGGAGCTGCTTCAGCACCCAGGACAGCCTGGACATACATGCGAGTACAACATAGCTTACACGGATGGGCAATCAGACGGCCTTCTCATCCGTGACAAGCTCACACTCCCAATCGCGAGAAATGCCCAGCACACCATTGCCTTTGGGTATGCCGCAAACTGAAGCATACTGTAACGTTTTTCTTTAACACAAGGCCAGGCAGTAAAGAAGATAATAATTAAAACATAGCATGTACGTTCAACGTCCATTGGATTATGTTAACCACAATTTCTTCATTTTTGCATAGGTGTGGATACAACCAGCATAATTTTAAACCAGGTCAGACATTGCCTGTGGATGGGATACTTGGGCTTGGGAGGGGCTCCACTGTGAACCTGGCCTTTCAGCTCAAGAAAGAAAATGTCATCAAGAAAGATGTGATCAGCCATTGTATCAGCAGTATAGGAGGGGGCTTCCTCTTCATCGGTGATTACAAGCTCCCTAATGTAGAGTGGGTCGCCATGGATCGGAATGCGTAAGCACCTTTTCCCCATTAGCATGGAGTGCTTAATTATTTGTGATCATTCGAGTAACTGCATTATAGTAACATGTAAATATGTTAGAACCTAGAGAGGGCCAAAAAGGCTGTATGATTAATTTCTCGTCTTTTATTTTCATTACGATAACATTATCTGTATTTCCAGGAACCATGGTCACTACTCACCGGCCGTCCTAGGAGAGCTGTGCTTCAAAGGGAAGTGGATTAGTGAGAAGCCAATGAAGGTGTTGTTTGACAGTGGTTCCACCTACACCTACTTTGATTGGCAGCCATACAAAGCGACTGTAGATGAGGTATATCTCAAGAACAACGCCTTGTCTCACGCCCATGTATTTGAAAATACATAGAAACCAAGCACAGAAGTGTGGATCTTGCAGGTGATAGGCTCTCTCCACAAATCGCTTACAAAGGTGCCTGACAATTATTTCAAGCTATGCTGGAAAGGGACTAAAAAATTCAGATCTGTGGATGATGTCAAGCCATTGTTCAATCCAATTTTCCTGATCTTTCGCCGCGGTGGTGTCAAGGGCTCAACGGCCACCTTGGATATCCCTCCAGAAAACTATCTCATTATTGTAAGAACGAAAAAGATCACAGACAACAACGAATCATCCAAGCAACAGATAAAAACCTAATAATATTCTGTTTTGTGTTTACGGCAGAAAGACGGTAATGTATGCTTTGGCATCCTTCATAATCCTTCAGTGCTGGGAGAGAATAACTTAATTGGAGGTATGAATTTTAGACAAGCATGGTTCAGTCTTTGGAACTAGCTAGGAGTCCATGAATTTTTCTTATGATTCCTATTGGCATTCTGCTTTTGCAGCCATCACAATGCAGGATCGGACGGTGATCTATGACAACGAGGCAGGTCAGATTGGATGGGTACGCGATTCGTGCAAGGGAAAGTCTGAATCTGTGATCCCTTCGCGCCTCTGAATACACAGCGCTGTCAAACAAAGCCAATAATAATTAAGTTGCTGTAAGCAATGTAATATCGATGGGCAACGAAAACGTGTAACAGGCTGTGCTTCCATTTCTACCAAAATATGTTATAGACTTGTTGCATCTCTGAGTGACAACTCATCTTGATCTTGAGGTGGGGTTTCAATTTTCAGAGGGTCCATGTTGTGTCGATCTCGCATTTCCTTGCTGTTGATAGTCAAAATTGGCGCTTTAGGTGTGAGGCCGTGAGGGCATGATAATGTGATGGAAAGATTAATTAGCGAGTAAGGGCATGATCATTTGAGCGAAAGATCAATTAGCCACGTAACGGGGGTGAGTGATATGGCTACTCTGCTCATTGGATGGTAAGAACAGAGAGGCCTTCTTGGGCAGGAAATTGAATAGTAGATTATCATGTAATGGTGGGTAGACACACACCATTAGTTCTCTGTAGTCTTTGGTCGGCTTGGCTAAATTAGGCATGTGATCTCTTCGCCAAGCCGAGATGACACGACATGCCACATCTGTGTGTAATGGTGGACGTAGGTACACACAGGCGGGAAATGCGTTTCAGTGGAGGAAAACAGGGGGCATTAAGCAGCCCCAGATAAACACCCTCTCCATTAAATCCGCCATAAAACACCCCGTTCTGTAACCCACCAGCACAATAAAACATGAGCAGGGCGCCAACGTTGGTGCCTCGATCTCCCTTTACTACCACGCTGAGTTCTGGAAGTGGAGATGGAAGATGAGAGGAAGAGAACCAAGCTGCGCAGATCCTTGCAGCTCTACCTCAGCAGGACGCTCAAGAAGATCCCTCCCATGCACATCCCCAGCTCGGCCATTCCAGCCAACATCGCCGGCGCGCGGCTCCTCTCCACCTGCAGGTTCCCGAGAACCACGTCGGTGGACATGGACGGCGATCGCGCCGCCGCCACGGCCGCCGCCGCCGACGACGACGAGAACGGCAAGGACCAGGCGGCGACGCTCTCCGACGTCGACCGCTTCCTCTTCGACAACTTCCGGTCCCTCTACATCCACGACAACACCAACGACGATCCATGTTTGCCGTCATCGTCGCCAGGCACATCAACATCGCTTGCCGAAGAGACACGACCAATGGCGGCAGAGACGTCGTCGTCCTCGGAGTCGGTCGCGGAAGACATCAAGGAAGCCTGCAGGGCGGGTGAGGAAATAAGCGGCGACAACACGGCCATAGTGGTGTTCTCCATGGACCCGTACGCAGACTTCCGGAGATCCATGAGGAACATGATAAGGATGCACCATGGCCGCGTATCCCAGTCACTGGACTGGGACTTCCTTGAGGAGCTGCTGTTTTACTACCTGCAGCTCAACGATCAAGCTGTGCACAAGCACATTCTCAAGGCTTTTGCAGACCTGACTGCCGGGACTCATCATCACAAGGGCAGTTCAGCCCCTGGAAAAACACAGTGGGCTGACAAGAGCGTTAGAAGTAGGAAGCGTTAGGATGCTACTAACTGTTAGTACTTCAGCAATTGTACGACTCAAGTAAGAAATCGCGTCCATTCGGAGTAGTTTGTGCTTGCTCTTAAGAGCATCTCTAGCAATAGCCTCTACTTGTCCCTACTTTATCGAGTAGGGGACGGCTCCAACTTTTTGGCTCTAATTTTATGTGCAACTCTAGCAATAGCCCCAACATGTACCCCTACTTTTATTATGACAGGTGGGACCGACACACCAGTGTCTACTTTTCTTCCTTTCATGACAGGTGGGACCCGTTCTCTCTCCTTTCTTCCTTCTGTTTTCCCGTCTCTGCTCCCCTCCCGATCTAAAGCGGCAACAAGGACGGCGGAGCTCCGGAGAGGGTGACGAAGACCCGAGCGGAGGTGTCTTATCTCCGTGAGGGGACGGCGGCGCCAGGATCGAGCGGAAGCAACGGGTTCGAGCGACGGCGGAGGAGGGGAGGGTGGCGCCGCCGGATCTGCTCAAGGAGGCGAGGTGCTCACGAGATCGGGCGGCGCTCGCGTCTGGGCGCGAGGGGCTCACGCAGTCAGGCACTGGAGCTCATCCAGGCGGCGATGGAGTTCGACTTTGGCCGGGAGGCCGCGGCACGGCGCCCGCCTCCCTTGCGCACCATGAGTAGGACCGGCGGCGACGAGTCCTGCTCGAAGGCGTTGGTGCGGCGGTAAAGGAGCTACAGAAGGTGCTCGGGGATGACAGAGAAGGAGTGGTATGGCTGGATTTGGCAGGACATCGGCGAATTTGGCCGGACCGGCGAGCTTAACCGGATTTCTCCTGTGCGGAAGATGAACGACAAAGTGCGAGGGAAATCTGGCGAAGATGGAGCAGTAGGGTGGTGGCTAGTCTTTGGGAGAAAGGGGGGCGGTGGTACGGCTCGGCGGGGAGAGACGGATGGCCACCGGCACAGGAAGGAGGCGGCAGCGCTTGCAGGAGTACACGCGCGGGCGTGGTGGCACGAGGGAAAACCGGGGAGAGACGGATGGCCACCGGCACAGGAAGGAGGCGGCAGCGCTTGCAGGAGTACACGCGCGGGCGTGGTGGCACGAGGGAAAACAGCCACCCGTGGAAGATGAGGCTGGGAGGGGGATTTGGGTGCCTCCCTACTCTAGGGACCCAAGTAGGGGCCTTGTTAGAGCTGGTTTTTTCCCCTCGGTCCCTACCTTTTGGGTAGGGGCTTTGCTGGAGATGATCTACGGGTACAGAATACAGAATGACGAAACAGCAAGCAACGTGCTGCATTTCACACTGCCGGTGGACGTGGTTCTCACTACAGTAAGAATACAGAATGACGAAGAAGCAAGCAGCGTGCTGCATTTCACACTGCCGGTGGACGTGGTTCACTACAGTAGACAATCAATTTGGAGGCGAATCAAGTTTTAGACTATGTACTGTTCGAGCAGCATGAGATCAAAAAAGGAAGTTCAATTAACCCTTCTAACAGTTTTACAGCATACTCCATCAAACGGGAGGTTGCTCATGATATTCTGTGTTTAACAGCAAAGTATCAAATGATGTATCATCGTGTTGTTGTTTGAGTGACATCAAAAGGCCATACTTTCTATTACCCAGAAGGCATAATTCCAACTGTGAAGAGAAGGAAATACAGCTACAGATAAATAACACACGAGCAAATACAACACTGGGAAAATGTATTTTTATATATTCAACAAGCTAAACGTTGCCAATCGGAAGTTGATCATATGAATAAATATACCTGCAGTTGTCTGCAATTCAGCTTGATAAGAAAAATGGGCAATTTTTTGTCTAAGGAACTTGATAGACATGAAGGGTGATAAACAGTGTGGAGCGTTGGCCAGGCCAATGGTAAGAGCGTAACCAGAAAAGTCATAGGAGGCCTGAATTTAGTTCAGATAAAAGAATTCCCATTATATTTGAAAAGGTCAGCGGATCCTCTGCTTATATGCTTACCAAACTTAAAGTGGAGTTTTGGCATGTTCCTTTCTTTTCTTCAGATTTCAGAACTGCCATATGTACATTCTAAAAAGCACCTCAAGAATGTGAGCATATTCTGTTGACAATAGTTATGTGCTCATTACAACCAGCACTGCAGTTATCACTAATAAAAATATGATACATAAACAACAGAAGTGCCTTTATACATGAGAAGAGGTTGTCATCATATACTGCAAACACTATATTTTCGAACAAGCTGCTCATATAATGGAATATGGTTCTTTGAAACAAAAACCCTGAACCTGTAAGGAAATGAGAATGACAATTGGGTAAACAAAGGTGCAAATAGCATGAGGGAACACACAGCAAAGGAAGAACTAATAACAAACGATAGTGCTAAGAATGTAATGTTACCCTTCAAGAAGTGGAAGTCTTCCTGGTGACGAGAAAAGCTTTGCTATTGCTTCGAGTGAGTCTTTGATATGCATAGTTTTCAATTTTAAGGCCTTCATAAGTTCAACAAACTCTTTGTACTCTGCGCCGCTAAGCTTTTCTCGAGCCTAGTAAGCATGCCAAAATTGAAGGAATAATGTAAATGTAGAATGGAAATAATTGTTGTCTATTCCTCCAACCTCTAGGGTGGGCTATATACATGAGGTACATGGGCCTCTAACTGGGCCTTTACACTATATACACCAACACTCCCCCGCAGTCTGTACAACCGGCGCAGCGGAGTACAGGACTGGACAAGAAACAACACCAACACTCCCCCGTAGTCGGTACAACCGGCGCAGCGGTGTACAAGACTGGACTAGACTAGAAACAACATACATACAACACTCTCCCGCAGTCAGAACTAGCCACTGACTACGTTGAGACTGGAGCGGAACTCGAAGACTGTCGTGGAGGGGAATCCCTTGGTGAAGATGTCCGCGAACTGGGAGGTGATCGGGACATGAAGAACCCGAACCTGGCCGATGGCGACTCGATCTCGGACGAAGTGCAAGTCAATCTCCACATGCTTCGTCCGCTGATGCTGAACTGGGTTGGAGGAGAGGTACACGGCGCTGACATTGTCGCAGTAGACGAGCATGCTCTTGGCGAGCGGGCTGTGAAGCTCCGCCAAGAGCTGACGCAACCAGGACGCTTCCGCAACGCTGTTAGCAACAGCCCGGTACTCCACCTCTGCACTGGACCGGAAGACAACCGGCTGTCGCTTGGACGACCAGGAGACGAGGTTGCCGCCGAGGAAGACGGCGTACCCGGAAGTAGAGCGACGAGTGTCAGGACAGCCAGCCCAGTCAGCATCTGTGTAAACGACGAGCTCACAGGTAGGAGAGCGGTGAAGTGACAGGCCGTAGTCAACAGTCCCACGAAGGTAGCGAAGAAGCCGCTTCAGCGCGGCAAGGTGTGGCTCCCGAGGATCATGCATGTGAAGGCAAACCTGCTGAACTGCATATGTGATGTCCGATCTGGTGAAGGTGAGGTAGAGTAACGCACCAGCAATGCGCTGGTAAGCAGTCGGGTCGGCAACAGGAGCACCCTCAGCAGCTGGAAGCTTGGCCTGTGTGTCGACCGGAGTGGAACAAGGCTTGCAGTCAGTCACCCAGCTCGCTCCAGAATCTCAAGGGCATACTGACGCTGGTGAAGGAAGAGGCCAGAGGGGCGAGGCTCAACAATGACACCCAGAAAGTTATGAAGCTCACCAAGATCCTTCATCGCAAACTCCTGCTAGAAAGACTGAATGATGCGCTGAAGCAGAGTCTGATTAGAAGCAACCAAGATGATGTCATCAACGTAAAGAAGCAGATAAGCAGTCTCAGAGCCACGACGGTAGACAAACAGAGAGGTGTCGGACTTGCACTCGGTGAACCCCAACGAGACAACAAACGTGATGAAGCGAGAGTACCAAGCCCGTGGCGCCTGCTTCAGACCATACAGTGACTTGTTGAGGCGACAGACAAGATCCGGACGACTGGAGTCCACAAAACCTGCTAGCTGGCTGCAATATACTGTCTCTGTCAAGGTGCCATGTAGAAATGCATTCTTCACATCCAGCTGATGCACAAGGCAAGACTGAGATAAAGCAATAGAGAGAACTGTGCGAACTGTCGCAGGCTTCACCACCGGACTGAAGGTCTCGTCATAGTCGACACCAGGTCGCTATGTGAATCCCCGAAGAACCCAGCGAGCCTTGTATCGATCCAAGGAACCATCAGACGCTTATGCGTCCAAATCCACTTCCCGGTGACCACATTGCAACCAGACGGACGCGGCACGAGGTCCCACGTCTGGTTGGCAAGAAAAGCCGCGTACTCCTCCTCCATCGCCTGTCGCCAGTGAGGGTCGGCAAGAGCCTCACGAACAGAGGAGGGTACCGGAGAGATCCTCGGCTCTCCCCCGAATGCGGAGAGAGCCGCAGGTCGAAGAACGCCCGCCGCCTGCCGTGTCACCATGTGATGAGTGTGACTAGGATCCCGATGGAGGACAGGCGGGTGGTAGGCCACCGGATCCAGACGAGCGAGGGCCCGAGCAGGGGCCGGCGGAGGAGGCGGGGAAGACGGCACCGGCAAAAGTGGGGGTGGGGACGGAGGCCGGGGCGGCAGCTGCTGTGCCGGCACTGACCGACGGTGGTAGACCCGAACGGGAGAGAGCTCCGAGGCCGCGCGTGGCACGGGCACGGTCAGCGGCGCCAGGCGGGGCGCAGCGGAGGGCACCGGGGCCGCGCGTGGCGCGGGCACAGGCAGCGGCGCCAGGCAGGGCGCAACGGAGGGCACCGGGGCCGCGCGTGGCACGCGAGAGGGCGCCGGGGCCGCGCGTGGCGCTGGCACGGGCACGGAGGGCACCGGGGCCGCGCATGGCGCAGGAGAACCTGCCGAAAAAAGAACCACAGAAACAGGTGGCTGAACCACCGGGTCAGTCAAAAACATGGAGTCCAACTCCGGGTCAGGAGTCGGGGTAGGGGAAGTGGAGTAGGGGAAATCCGACTCGTCAAACACAACGTGTCGGGAGATGAGAACTCGACGAGAAGTGAGGTCGAAACAGCGGCACCCCTTATGGTCAGGAGAGTACCCAAAAAACACACGAGTCGACCGAGGAGCTAGCTTATGTGGAGTGGTGGCAGAGATGTTAGGATAGCACGCACACCCGAAGACCCGAAGATGGTCATAACAGGGAGGGGTACCAAAGAGGGCGTGGTGAGGAGTGGGAGCAGGAGAAGCTGTGGACGGAAGACGGTTAAGGAGATAGGTGGCAGTCTGAAGTCCCTCAGCCCAGAAACGGGGAGGGAGAGAGGCCTGGAGGAGAAGCGTGCGAACGACATCGTTCGTGGTGCGAATCATCCGCTCAGCCTTGCCGTTCTGAGCCGAGGTGTACGGACAAGACATGCGGAGCTGAACACCCCGAGAGAGAAAGAAGTCACGAGAAGTGCGGTTGTCGAACTCACGGCCGTTGTCACACTGGACGGCCTTGACACTGAGGCCGAACTGTGTGGACACCCAGGCAAAGAAGTGTAGGAGGGTAGGGAAAGTGTCAGACTTAGCTCGCAAAGGAAAAGTCCAAGAGTAATGGAAAAAATCATCAACTACCACAAGATAGTACTTAAAGCCAGAAATGCTGAGTACAGGTAAAGTCCACAGATCACAGTGGATAAGATCAAAAGCATGGCTCGCATGCGAAGAAGAAGAAAAAGGAAGCCTAACATGACGACCACACTGGCAAGCATGACAAAGGTGCTCATCAGTAGTCCTAGTACAAGGAACAGCTGCACTACGACTAAGCTGAGCCAAAACGTCGCGGCCGGGATGACCGAGCCGACGGTGCCATGTGGTAGACGAAGGAGTCGTGGCGAGAGCAGCTAACGAAGTGGAAGTAGTGGAACTCGCCGGTGAAGCAGCGGAAGTAGGAAGGCGAAGGGTGTAAAGCAACCCCGTGCTATCACATCAGAGTAGTGGACGTCGGGAAGCCAGATCCTTCACAGTGAGACCAGACGAGTCAAATTCAACACAACAAGAGTTATCAGCTGTAAACTAGCGAATAGAAAGGAGATTGTGGACCATCTGTGGAGCAACAAGAACATGAGGAAGGCGAAAAGAACCAGGTGCAGTGCCCACAGATGTGACCGGAAGGCAAAACTCATTCCCGACCATGATAGAAGAGGGGCAGGAGGGGTGTGGTGGGTGCACAGAAGAAAGTATACCAGCATCCGGGGTGGTGTGGAACGAGGCACTCAAGTCGGCGATCCACTCTGTGCTGGTCGACGGCGTCAGGCCCATGGTGCTGAAAGACTGAGCAAGAGCAGCGGCGTCCCAACCACCACCCGAGCAGGTCGGAGGTGGGTAGGACTGAGCTGGTGATGCCCACGGAAGTCCAGGCTGGCTCGGTGTAGCTGGTGGAGTCCAGATCGTCAAGCATTGGGGGAAAGGCCAGCGAACATATGGTCGGGCACCGGGGACCCCAGGGCGTAAAGGTCGTCGGCCATGCCCTTCAGCCTGCGGCAGTACTCGTCGACGGAGAGGTCGCCCTGGACGAAGTTGCGGAGCTGAAGCGTCGAGGCGGAGGATGCAGTGCTCGGCGTTGCCCAGAAACTGACTCTCGAGGGTCAGCTAGGCCTGGCGAGCGGATGTGCCTCCGGTAGTCCGGACGAGGTCCTGGAGATCCAGGGAGATGGTCCCAAAGATCCAGGACACGGCGACGCTATCGAGACGCCTCCAGGACACGTCTCGCTCCTCAGCTGGCGTGTCGAGGAGAACGTGGTCGTCCAGGGCGTAGCGGCTGAGGGCGAGGAGGACCTGGTCCCGCCAGCGCCCGTAGGCAGTGGACGCTCGGTCCAGGACGACGGAGACCAGAGCTCGGATGTTCTGGACGCCGGCAGCCTGAAGGTGGAGGTGGGTGACGACCGGATCGGTCGGATCGGGGCGGGAAGCAGAACCCGTGGGGCGGCGTAGAAGCAACGGGCGGCGCCTGGTGGGAGGAAGTGGCGCCGGCGTCGGTGACGACGGGCTGCTTCCCGGCGGAGATGGCGGAGAGGTACTGCTCCGCCTCCGCGACCTGGCGTGCGAGGACGTCCGCTGCGGTGCGCTCGCGCTCTTCCATGCGAGGGCAGCCGCGCGGACACGCTCCTCAGCCGCAGCGGCCTCGGTCTTCGCCGCGAGGAGGGCAGACGCGAGGGCAGCCTGGACCGACGTGGGCCATGCAGCAGCGCCGTGCTGAGCCGTGGGCTAGGCTGGCCAGGCCTGCTGGGCGGGCAGGGGCTGGGTCGGGTCCTAGACCGACCCGGTTGGGCCCTGGCCCGGCCCAATCGGACCCAGATCGGGCCCAGATCCCCCCAGACCAGAGCCGCCGCCCCTGCTGCCAGGGAAGAGCGGACCAGCAGGGGAGGGGGTCGGGGGGACCTGGGACGGCGGAGGAGGGGCGGCCACGGCGGCCGCCCCGGACATGCCCAGGCTGGCAGCGATGGCGGCGGCCACTGCCGCGGCCGAGGGCGACGCGAGCGGCGGCCGCACGGGCTCCTACGGGTCGGGGGCGCGCGGATCCGGCGGCGAAGGGGGCACGCGCGGAGCAGACGCGGAGGGGGCACGCGGATCCGGCGGCGACGGCGCAGAGGCCACGGCGGCCCAAGCCGCGATGGGCACGCCCGTGCCCGCGCCCGCCAGAGCAGGGGCGGCGCGGGTTGGGGCGGCGCGCGGCTTGGGGGGGCGCCGGCGGCAGGAGAAACGGGAAGGGGAGGGAAATAGGAGAGGGGTGGGAAGCCAGGAGGCAGGCGGCGGGAAGGGTGGGGACGGCTTGGGAAGAGAGGAGGAAGCAAACCCTAGCTTGATACCATGTAGAATGGAAATAATTGCTGTCTATTCCTCCAACCTCTAGGGTGGGCTATATACATGAGGTACATGGGCCTCTACCTGGGCCTTACACTATATACACCAACAGTAAATAATGCAAAGATTATCATATTAACAGTATATAGCACTCATTCCGCAAAGCACGATATGGGATCAAAGTACAGTGAAAGAACAGCATACCAGCTTCAAGAAGGCTGTCCCTGAGTTAGATTCCTGGCCTTCAGATTTTTCACAGGTAGCCTCACTCTTTCCAAGTGCTTTTTCTGTGGTAATTTTCTTTGATTGAGGTGTAGATCCTTCACTCTGGCATCTGACCAAAGCGCTTGACTCTATATTTCGAGGTAACTTCGAAGAGACGTCATCCGAGCTCACAGCATCTTTGGATCTGTCCATTAGTTTTGCTTTTTTAAGCCCTAAAGACTTGAAGGTATGTTCCTTCATATGCCCATGTACCGCCACATCATCAGCCATATGAACAACTTTAGTATCATGTGACAGTTGGTCTTCAGAGAAGAGCTGTGACATTGATGTAGAGTTGTGCTTTGCAGTAAGGGTAGAACGATTGGCAGGAGTGATCTGAGACAACTTCATAAAGTTAATCCTCCTCGTGGTTGGATTTACTGACAGTGTACTTTGCTGGCACTCACTTTGTGCACTGACAGCCTAGCACAAGAAAGACAGCATTAGTAAGCTCCAGGGGCATTAAGCTAAATCTTGATCAGCTATGCTAATGCATTGGATTTACCAAATCTGATAGATTCTCTTGGGGCATGCATTTGTTTGTAACTGGTGCTATACAATCTGCATGTAACAAAAATTTCAAAACAATTAGCAAATAAATAGCAATTGCTAAGAGAAATAGCAAAGCATCACAAAGAGAAGTAATTAAATGCCAAAGTTTCATATTGCATTCCATCAACAGAATTAAAGAAATCAAGTCACGCTGCACAAAAGTCTGGTTGTCCTTTTATATAACTGCATTGCACATATTAAAAAGAAAACAGTTTGGATCACATAACTCATGCTGTAGATATTCAAATATAATCACACCGTTTGGTGGAGCAGAGCTGGCACTGTGTTTCTATATGTAGCGAAACTCTTGCAGTGATCATAAGTATAAGAAACAGAAATATGTATAATCATGAATTGAAGTACTCTTTTCTAATTTTAATAGTCACAGGTTGAATCGTAATTTGCAAAGTTACAGATTAGATTTAATATTATGCAAAATATGATTCAAATTTGACAAAATTACTTCTCAGTTGCAAGCACATCATGAAGAACTACAGATGGCATTTTAAATTATAAGTATACAAGATGCAGAAGTTGAATCTCCACAGCTTGCTTGAAAACAGAAAGCAGTGCAAGCCCATAGGATCATCAATTAGGTGCAAGGCAACCACTAGGGTTTAGTGTTTAGTTGAGTTTTGTGAAATAGTCCCATTCTGTTCAAGTTTGTAAAATCAAGCCCTTCTTAGTGCTATTTTCTTGAATCCTAAACTACCTACAAATATCTAAATGGGTCAACGTGGAGTTGTGGAGTGTTATCTCAAGTTTGACAGGGTAACTTGCAACATAACGTTACTAGTAATATTTTTCGGAGAATTTTACAACAACTAACATCAAGATGCGAGCTCTCAAGTAAGCTGTGAAACCCCATGTTCACAGCAGAACACATATGACATATCATTAACAAGCACACTGGATTAAGTTTCAATAGGAAATTACTTAGAATATTTGAGTGTATGTCAACTTCCATATAAAAATAGATAGAAACAGATAAAGAAGTTTACTGCACTATTTAAAATTAGACCTTTACCATTACAATCTGTTTGTTTTAGCTTTAAAGGATCTGAAGTAGCTTTATCTCGGAAAAAACGGGTCAATCCTTGGATTACTTCCCCATACTTTGAGTAGCACTGCAGAAAGAATATAAGCATAGCAAAGATACCAGCAAAGAGCATTGTAGGAAAACAGTAAACAAATGCACCTTTATATAAGGTCGGAGCCAATATGACATCTGAGATTGATAATCTGATCGCGCAAACCTATAGCCAACATGCAACGTAAACCAGCTTTGTTAATATGAAACGCTAATTGTTCTGTAGAAGTTTGACTGAAAAAAGCAATATGATTCAAGATGCAAAAGCTTGTGTAAGTGTAACCACATGTTCCCTGAAATTACATATGTTATATAAAGTGAACTCTTTCTTGGTTTTAAAGGACACCTTAGAAGTGTTGTTTGTATCTAGTCTTAAGTCTTAACTAAAAACAATCACATTATAATGACTATACGAAACCAAGAAACAGTTCCTTGTGTGTGAAATGTCATGGCGGATTGCGCCGACCATGACAGCAATTATAGAAAACCTCCCTTTGACATCAAAGAACGTGTGCTAGCATCTACTATACCAGGAGCGTCAAGAAATAAGACAGACCAGCACAATAAATAATAGATTTCTGTGGGAAGTCCAGCACAAAACCAACAATGCTTAGATTCCTTGCTTAGAGGATTATGATTAGGCCTACCTTTCGTCACAATAAATAATAGCTCCATAATCATGGCGATGTCTGATAACACGCCCTACAGCCTGATTGACAGCCCTCGCTGCTTGTTGCACATACCATTCATTTCCTGTCAACGTCTACAAAACAAGACCTTTTTGTAAAATTGATCAGCAAAGGAACCACCTAACAATTTACCATGAAATTATTGAACCTTTGTGTTCTCATTAGATTGTGTGCCCTGCTTATCCAAATACTCGCGCTTGAGCCGAACCTGGAACAGACACAAAAGAAAATTGCAAGATTAACTAAAAAAGCTAATTACTCTTGCCGAAAGCCTTAGAGCAAATAGTTTGTGCAATATGGTATAAAGCTCATGCAGGTTAATGAGTAAGGAAGCAAAGGAAAAACATTTTTTTCTGAAGAAAACCCAAAAGATGATGACAAAATCCTTCCAGACTTAATAGACACAGCATGAATTCAACTTATTCAAAAAGCCAATGAAATGTGTGTGTGAATATCTAAACATGAACCCAGCTCAACGTACAAAGCCAGCAAAGTAGACTATTTTCAGTAGCCAGTGCCAAATGCGCCAATAGGAAGGTAATGAAAGGGGACATTATTGCCTTTTAGAAAAGTTTAGCTAGACAATTTTGCATCATACAGATAGAAACAAACCTTAGGATCAGTTGGGGTAGCGAAGGGCATTCCAGTAACTATTACTGCCCTCCCAGCACGGTCAGCAAAATCAAGACCCTCGCTAACCTGTGAGGGTACAAAATGCATAATGAGAGATGAAAATTTAAAGATCAGTGAAAATGCAACATTTGGAATGGTACTTCCAACTCATTAGTACATGTTCACGATGACCTTTTGATTTATTTAGATTGTTTAATCACAGCCCATGGCAGGGAAATCAAGAAAAGTTAGAATAGAAAGCAAAGGAAGCAGTTACGATAAAAAAGAACAAACTTTGCCACGGCAAACTGCAAAAAATATTGCCCCTGAAGTGGAAGAATCGTGTAACTTCGCTGCATAATCCTGCAAATCAAATGGTTCGCAATTATATGAGCATATGAAGTGTTTAAGTTCAAGTGCATGTAGTTAAATATTTCATAACCTCTATTGCACTTGGAAAGTTTGATGACTGCCTAGGCTCTATAACTGGCTGCTTGAGCTTACAGATTCGCTGCCAAATCGTGCTCTCCGCTGCTGAATTTGAATGGTTCTGTAAGAGATTAAATTATAAATTCGTAAGGATAAGTACTTAAAGTGATTAGAACTACCAGTCAGAAATTAGGGATACCCGAGTTTTCCAAAATTCAACACACTTATCCATCATAAAATATGAAGGGAAGAAAACAAGGAGTCCGTCTGGTACAATGCGTGCAAAATTTACTGCAAAATGAGCAAAAGTTTCAGCAGAACTATGTCAGAATAAAAGCGGCTTCGTTTTGTTACTACTGGCTTACCTATAGCATTACCCAAATCTTGTTTATATTGTATAGTGTCACGCGTACGATAAGAAGAATTAAGTGCGTGTCCAGAAGGGCCCACAGGCACAACTCCAACCCAAATTTGATCTGATGAAATGACATGAGGATTCTCTAGTCTAACTGGGAATTCACTGGATTCAAGGAAAAAAAATATTGTCTTGAATAATCAACATCAAATAGAGAAACCAATATCAAAAGTAACCAATAAAGCTCCAAGTAAATGATTGCCTAAATATATTTACTTACAGGTTTAGTTCCATGGCTAGTGAATCCAAGGGAGATAAAGTGCCAGAAGTTAATATAATGGAGCGCACGCCCAACTTGAGAAATTCTTCCATTGCAAGCCCTGGGTTGAAACACCACCAACTGAAGGTTCTTGAAGATTTACCTGGGAATGCAAGGAAATTGTAGATAATTGAATGTATAACCAAAAAGTACATTATCTTATTTGAAGGGACCGTGTCTGATAGAAACCAATGTAATTATTCTAAGCATGCAGTTTAGAGTTGAGCAATAAACTGTACCATGTGTTGCATGTGGTTCTTACTTTAAATAATCAACTATATATGAAAGAAGTTGATGGGATGCAAGAAGTTCATAGTGAGCAATGAACTGTATTAGGGGTTACAGACTTTTTGTTCATATAAAGAGCATATATGTTACATATCAACTTTGAACTTACCCAGAACTCTCAATGCATCTCCAGATGTTTGCTGAGATTCGTTGACATGAAACTGGAAAGATTGAGTGTGGTTGTAAGAGTACAGTAAATTATGCAAAGCTTATGCTGCAAATATGAAACAAGGTTGGATGACAATAGTAAGAGTGAATCAGAATTATGGAGAGGCCTGGAAATAACTTAACTGGATAAACACACAATGAAAATGAATGGAGAAATGCAAACAGAGAGATACACGGAATTGAAGAGAAACTTACTCGATAATATTTTGCATGGTTTTGACCACCACCCCTAAAAATTATGTCTAAAATGTCCCTAATCGACTCCAATCTAGACACTGTGGCCTTTGCCTGGACCCCTGATCCAGTTTCGGCAGAATTTCCTAAATATACAGGAACAAAACAACGTTACGGGAACAGCTTTGCATGAACCATCCAGATATTTGTTAAAAGTTCAATGTGTTCAACTAACACAGCACAGGCTCCAAAAGATGGACAACTTTTGACCTCACTAGTTATCAAGAACAGTAGTGTATTGTAAATAAGAATAATGCCAGAAAAATCAATTACCTTCCTCGAGTAGCAGTGAAGCACAATCAATTGTCTCAATTAGTTTTTTGGATGTGTCAGACGTAATATTCAGTTCAGAGAGGAAATCGTATATGTAACTCCCAGCTTTTGTGTAGCCCAACTCCTTGGATTCGATTACCAACTCACCAACCTTTTTCTCAAGTGCCATTAAGAGAGCTGGAAAGAATGTTTTGATATTACCAACAGGGGATCACTCTCGTCAAAGTGAAGCTACAAGCATTCCATATAGAACAAAAGAAAGGCATAGGAGTATAGAACCACATGGATCCACGTACGACGTACGAATATGAGAAGTTGAAAGAATCTTAGTTCACCTTTGAGGATTGCATAATTTTCAGGGTCAAATTGTTTATCAGAAGAATTTTCAATTGCCCTCTTTGCTGAACACAGTTTGATGCATTCATGAGCTTCTGCTATACAAGCAGTTAGATTATTTGGAAGTAAATCAAAAGAGGCCGCATCTGCACATATACTCTCCTGCATAAAAGAGTGATGATGAATTTAAGTCTAAAGTATAGCTGCTTTTACGTTCAGAATTCTCAGTTTAAGGCTATAGTATTGAGGGTTCAATTACAAAATGAAACAGAAGGAATCACTTACCAAGTTGTGTGCTTCATCAAATAGAAGTACCGCATTGTCCCATGGTATGGCATTTAAGGAACGACGGTTCCCCGGATCAATAAGATAGTTGTAAGGAGCGAACAAGATATCAACTGACTTTGAAAGTTCCCGGGAGATGTAATATGGGCATCTAAAATGGTAAAGAAAAAGATGCCACTAGTGGGTAACAAAATTCATAAACATGCTTGCCACTTTATCTGTGAAAGTGGAAATTACAGAAGAAAAAATATGAAACTTACGGGCCATTAGGTTTCCCTTTCCCAATTTTAACCAAATCTTCAATGTCAAAAGGCTCGCTCCCAAGCTCAGGTTTGTTTTTCATGAACTCTGCAGGAAGTGTCATCCATGAGCAATATAAGCTTATCTGACAAGAACTTATTTTCTTTATAATAAAAAGGAAAATAGCTAAAGGCGGGCAGGGAAGCAAGGTAGAGTAAGAAAGATCTCCCACTTGGAGAGCCATTTGCAAGAATCAAACAATAGTCATGGTATTCAGAGAGATAACACCTTGAATCGATCAGAACGGATCAGGGTACAGGCAAGAATTTATGCATGTGTATTTTATTTTATGATTGCCATTTATTTTTGTCTGCAGACTGCTGAGCCAGTTTGAAGGCTTACTGTATCTAACAAAGAATAATTCTGTTGCAATTACCAGCGACGACGTTATTATGCTGGCACCGGCGTTTCTTGCAGAGGAAGTGGCAGGCATTGTTCTGTGCTCTTCCCCGGAGTTTGCTCACTTCGCTATGGATGCACATCTGCTCACGGGAACCCAGCACTGCCATTTTCGGCCTGTGAAACATTATACACCAAATCGATTATGAACCATCAGAGGCAGTGGCGGAGCGTGAGGCAACATGCAGGAGGGGCAAAATACAATGGTTGCCTTGATTGTGGGTTAACTAGACTTAAACAAATGCTTATGGGCAGACTTGTTAAGAGGATTTTGCCTGGCAGGGGGGGGCGACAGCCCAGGTTCGCCCCCACCTAGCTCCGCCAGTGATCAGAGGTTCCAAGATCAGTCAATCTGCAACTGCAGCTACTCAAGTCATTTCCAGCCCTCAGCGCCATGCCATTCATGAGAAATTACTCAACAGCACACAATTTGACACAATTAGCTCTCAAATAAGAACAAGGTACTGAAGAACAAATTCAATTGCTGACCTGTAACTGGTGGCCTTGAGCTCCTTGATGACCTGCTTGAGCTGGCTGTGAGTCCGGGAGGCGTATATGATCACGGGGTACCCCGAGTGCTGCTGCTGAGATGCGGGGTACCCCGAGTGCTTCTGCTGAGACGCGGGGTCCCCCGACTGCTGGCTCCCGGACAGCTGGCTCCCGTACTGCGGCTGTTGGCTCCCGCCGCCGCCGCCGCGGCCGCCCCCGCGACCGCCCCGCAGGAACTCGCCGAAGGTGCGGCGCCAAGCGAGCGAGGCGCACAGCAGGCACAGCGTCTTCCCCGTCCCTGTCGGGCTCTCCAGCAGCGCGTTCTTCCCCTGGCCACGATCCGGCGGGGCAACGCGAACACGAAGCGGTCAGAATCGAGCCAAATTTTTGGTAGGGTTTAGCGCGTCGATTTGGAGGATTTGGCGGCGGGGGGGTTGCTTACCTGTTGAAGGGACTCGATGACGCGATCCATGTAGGTGATCTGGCAGTCATAGGCGTCAAAGGGGAAGTCAACATCGACGCCGCGGATGCTGTAGACCGGCATTTCGCCGCCGGAGGCAGTAGCGGCGGCGGCGGCAGGCGGTGTGTGCGGGAATGGGGGGAAAGCTTGCGAGGGAAGAAGAATCCGAGAGTGCGCGCCGAAGAGGAAGAGAAGTTTTGGTCGCCGAAGAGGCCGATGCGGCGTTGCTGGACTTGGACCGTTGGACTTGGACGGCCGCGGAACCACGCTTGGGCCGAATCTGCTGTGCAGTCCAAATCAATCCCTCTGGTTTGAACAGAAACTTTTTTTTCTTTTTGAAAACGGGGTTCGAACTGAAACTTGGCAAAGCCCCGCAATGCTACTAACGTTACAAAATGGTAACGTTAACATTTTCTTTTCTTTATTAACTAGTAGGGATGCACGTGCCACAGGCACGTGTTAAAAAGAACACAGAATTAAAGACTCTGATTTTAAAATAACAAAGTATGCTATTTCTCCATTCAGCTCGAACTCACTCAAATATAAAGGACAGCTCATATGAAGTACATGAAGACTGTTCTAAAACTTCTTTTGTAACTTTTCGCTTCGGGAGGCTTGAATCGTGGAATATGCAATCATACAAGTACATTGGGGAATAACTATCAGGGATGCCTTGGAACTCTGGAATTGGTTTACTGGAGATTGTTTTGAGATGTTCCATTCGTGTGGCAAAGTCAAGTTTAATGCTCTCATGGATCATATAGTCAGTGCGTATAGCGTTTCTAATCTCTGAAAAAACAAGTTATACATAGTATGAAGGTTAGCACGGAATAAAGTAACATAAATATAACTCGTCTACATATTAACCACCTTCGATTGCTGACAGCGAAGGGTATTATCCAGGTTTGATGAAAGTGATTGTACTAAGATTGTTAGAGACCAAGCACACTGTTGAAATAAAAAAACAAGTTGTAATGTACTCACTCGTATTGTTTTGCATGATTGACGCTGATCTATATAACTTAAAAACATGAAGAATTTTGTTACTCACTCATATTGGTGTCCACCATAACATTTTTCACCGTGACAAGGTGGTTGTCGACATCAGCCTCGAGCAATTTCCTACGCGTGTCGTCGGCTTGGAAATTGACCATACGGAGGAAAGCTAAGGCACTGCAACAATGACTTAGTATTGCATGGAAACGATAGGTGCAATTCTTGTATTAATAGCAAATGTCGATATACCTTTGGTCACACAAGCAGATTTCCATAACTCCAGAAACATGATCTGCTGCTCCAACAAACCCGACAACCGCAGCCACATCAACACGAGTTCCATGAGGCTTCGTCATGGCTGCCTTCAGGGTCATGAAAGAAGTGCACGCCAGATTCATCCTCGTCATGATGTGGGCGTGCGTGGGTGCTTATGATGGAGAGGATGGCTGGGTAGTCTATTTATATATTTCAATCAGACAAGTAAAAGGAAACGCCATGCAGCTTGCCATCAAAATGGATTTTACTCAATCGATCACCTTAG
This sequence comes from Urochloa ruziziensis, assembly GCA_015476505.1. Lineage (NCBI taxonomy): Eukaryota > Viridiplantae > Streptophyta > Magnoliopsida > Poales > Poaceae > Urochloa > Urochloa ruziziensis. Next base: position 40,238,742 of record CM027122.1, read on the forward strand.
AAACTTTCTAAATTTAACATATGTATTTAGATTCTTCCCTTGTGCGTGATACAATCCTACTTGGGCGGATCTAATAAAAGGAAACGCCATGCAGATTTTCTTCCTCGCCCCAGTCCTCGTCGTTGTCCTCTTCCTCCTCCTCTTCTCCTTCTTCTTCTGGCTGCCATTCATCGTCACCGTCAACTTGCTGGCAGCCATCATCGTCTTCTACAAGCCAATCATCCATGTTGTCATAGCCTTATAAAGCAACTACCCACAAGTGGTAATTTCAAATCTTTGAGTACTTATTTGAAAGTACTACAGAGTCTACTCGGCAAGAAGAGTAGTGATTTCAAATCTTTGAGTACTTATTTGAAAGTACTACAGAGTCTACTCCATAATAAGAGTAGTGTTTTCAAAATCTCTGAGTACTTATTTGAAAGTACTACAGAGTCTACTCCATAATAAGAGTAGTGATTTCAAAATCTCTGAGTACTTATTTGAAAGTACTACAGAGTCTACTCCACAAGGCGAGTAGTGATTTCAAAATCTCTGAGTACTTATTTGAAAGTACTACAGAGTCTACTCCACAAGGCGAGTAGTAACTTCAAATCTCTGAGTACTCATTTGAAAGTACTACAGAGTCTACTCCACAAGGCGAGTAGTAACTTCAAATCTCTGAGTACTCATTTGAAAGTACTACAGAGTCTACTCCACAAGGCGAGTAGTGATTTCAAATCTCTGAGTACTTATTTGAAAGTACTCTAGAGTCTACTCCACAGTATGAGTAGTGATTTTCAAGTATCAGTTATCAAGTGCTTTGAAGTATAACTCGCCAAATGAGTACAACTTGCCGGGGGCTTCCTGAATACACTACAAGAGTGGTTTGGATGACTGTTCGGGCGCCTCATGATCAATGGAAATTAGTCGTATGACTTATAAACTACTCGGATTGCCTTGAAAAGCACTCTCCGAGTAGTAATTGGTTAGGATTCTACTCCATATTGGACGAACGGACCTCTCGATTGCTTCTACGGGGCTTAAGCACCTCATGGCCTCGTGACAACCAAGACCTGTCCAAGACTGATCAAGAACTCGAAAAAGCACTCGATTGGCTTGGCAAGCACTCGGTTGATGATACTCGACGATGAAGCGCTTGGGGGCTTGTTGGAGGTACGACCATGGGCTCACAGGGACACATGGATTATCTCCAGACATAGTCGTACGATCGTACCAGGCGTGAAGAACAAGAGTAGAGTATTGCAAGGACTCTTCTCGATATGGAAATTAGTCGTATGACTTGTAAACTACTCGGATTGCCTTGAAAAGCACTCTCCGAGTAGTAATTGGTTAGGATTCTACTCGAAACCAACCTTGTAACCCTGCCCGCCGTGATTATAAGGGACACATGGATACTCTCCAGACAGAGTCGTACCAGGCGTGAAGAACAAGAGTAGAGTACTGCAAGGACTCTTCTCGATATTGAAATTAGTCGTATGACTTGTAAACTACTCGGATTGCCTTGAAAAGCACTCTCCGATGAAGATCTCCAAGATGATTCGATGTGACTACTAATTCTGGGTGAAAATTACCACTCGGATGATGATCTCCAAGATGATTTGAAGAACCCTAAAGCTCGCTAGACTCTGAATTGAAAGGACTCTTCTCGATATGGAAATTAGTCGTATGACTTGTAAACTACTCGGATTGCCTTGAAAAGCACTCAGATTGCCTTTAGATCGCATATTAAAATTATTCAATAGCATCTCATATTAAAAATTATATATTCATACATCGAAAGCTTGGGCCTCAGGCGGAAACAGAAGGAACTCGGCACCGCAGCCAACTTTTTGATGACGGGGAGGCCGAGAAGGTTGCTCTCCTCGTCGCCGGTGTCGTGGAGCAACGACGCCACGCACTCGACGGCACTGGACACCGTGACAACGCGGAGCACGTTCCGCTGCTACCTGGCGAGCTTGGACACGACGAGCGTCGTGGCCTCCCTTGCGCCGCGCTCGACGCTGACGCCCTTGCAAAGAAATATGAACTCTGAATAGATGATGAGAATGAAGGGAGAGATTGTGTGCTTTGAGAATAAGGAGGGCGCCTTATATAGGGGGCACGAGGGCTAAGGAGATGAATCTGGACGCCCACGACTATGGTAAGTAATCGATTCCCTGATTGACTCCCACAACTATGGTAAGTAATCAAGTATTAAAAGGAAGGAGACAACGAATAGAAAGGAAAGGAAAGCGGCGGCTTGATTGCATTACCATACAAAGAACGCGATCAAAAGGAAAGGAAGGTAGTGGGTATACAAAAATGCCAATGTGAGAAAGAATAGGGGGGCGGGATGGCGTCGAGGCGCAAAAGAACGTCGGGAGGACGACCAAACGCGTCTACCCCCCCCCCCCCTTGTCGTCCGGGGCCACCATTTGGCTCTGAATTGTGGGTCCTCTGTGAGGTATACGAGGGTAATCTTTGGGTGAGAAACCGTTTCAATTGTGACAATCTTTATAGTATAGATAACTAGCAGAAGGGCACATGCCACAGACATGTGTTTTAAAAAAATACTTAAATTAGTGATATGGTTAATATGGACTCTTTAGATTAATATAGAGCGTTCGATTATCATAAAATCCCACAGTGTACAAGTGACGTAGTCAACATAGACTCTTTAGATTAATCTAGACCGTCCGATCATCATTGTAAAATCTGACGATGTTAGAGGGGTAAGAGTAACCCGTAAGATTTGGTACGAAAATTTCATCGTCCTTTATAGATAAAAGCCTTATTACACTTTTGACACAAGGATCGACTGTAGAGCTGTTTTCTCGTGGAAAAGCCACTGGTTTGGCTATTTCAATAGTATTATGTGAAGGAGAATAAGCCAAACAATAAACTGAACATGGTAATAGTCTATGTACAATATGAATCTAGAAAAAAAAATAGAAGAGACTTGCAGCACCAAACCCCTGGCGCCTCGGTGCTAAATCCGCCCCTATCTTGCATAGTGAAACAAAATGGCTTTTTGCATGCATTGATTAGAGTAGGCCTACAAATAAATTGTTAGAGGCACTTGCATAAGTGTAAAATGTGAAATACTGGAAGTACAACTAGGCGTAGTTGAGTAGGGGAGCTCTGGATGCATGTTACTCATGGTTCTTTCCCAATGGGGAGCTTTATAGAGTTTAATTCTCATTAATTGACATGTCATGTCATATAGGAGTTCTTGATGACATGGCATGGAATTTAAAAAGAGATAGATCATAGATGACACCAATTTCATCTAGGTATAACTCTTTCTGCACGTATACCAACTCTCTATGAGTCTTTAAATTAAATGCCATTGAGAGCCTATGAAACGGCACCATGAAATGTAACTATGCATTGGAAGAGGTAGCTTCAAACGTCATTCCATTTTATTATTACTTATATGGCTATTTTGGAACCATCAATATGAAACTCTCTATTGGGATTAGCCTTATGATTTCACTTTAACTTCTTCTACCTCCATTCCAATAATTCACTTTAGCTTTATGAAGTTTACAAAGAAAAACATCAAACTAGTTCATGTAATAAACATCAAATGCATCTTGATAGTGTTTTTTTTAATAAACATCATCAACGTTTGAGAAGTTTGGCTTAGAACAAGCTAAAGTGACCTATAATTTGTAAATGGAGTGAGTATTATGCTTCTCACAATGTACAGTACCACACCACTTTCTCCAATATGTCAAGCCACAAAATTGCAAGTATATATGTCGCTTGCTTCTTTTCAAAATGCAAGCATGCCATAATGGGTTATGTTATCTCCAATGCTACAATTGATTATTGGCATAACATGAATTTGACAAATTGTTAGTAAAAAGGATTAAAAGTTTGAAACCAGGTTGAGGGCATGCCTAACTCATAGAATAGCTTGTCTAAGATTAACATTGCGTGAGTTTCATGCAATGATTTTAAATGGCACATACTAATTGAAGTTGAATGATATGCGGTGGTATAATGAGATATTTGCAGGGTTTTCTCTCACACTTATATAACGAACCGTTAGTAACTAGAAGGCGTTTTATCTCATATTTTCTCTCCCTTACATACATGATAAAATCCACATTATACACTTTCACATGCATCATAGTTTCCTTTGTTTGTTTGGTAGCTTCCCAAACTTATTTGTCTAACTTTTATTCACTTGGCTCACTTGTCATAAAACAACCTCATTAGTATAAGCAGATATATGTTTAGATTTAGTTCTTAACCTGGACTTAATAAAATGTGGAAAGAGTGAAAGACGAAAGGAGTGGTACTGAAATCAAAACACAACATAAAAGAATTGAAACTGATATCCAAACCATATACCAGTACTTTATAAACTTCAAGAACTCATGTAGCATTTGGATTCTTAAAATGTAGAGTGGGTTTAGGAAATAAGAGGTAGGATAAAATATTTTCAATTCTTGGCTTATAAGTTAGGGAAAAGAAGGTGGAATAGGAATGGAATATAAATGCTATATTTCCCACCAATTCAAACTCTAAATACAAGTGATATAAGTAGTTGGGATAGGAGTGAGAAGCTCAAGAAATTATGAACTTGCTCTTTATTATAGTATCCCTCATTGGTTGCTTCTTTGTAATGAAAGTATATTCTCGTAATTTGTATTTCTTTTCCCTATCCTTATGCCATAGCAAACCAAACAAATAATTTAGAATAAAGTCTTATAACCATATTACATATTTACATACCCACTCAAAATATCCCTACTATTTATCTTTTTTTCCTTTCCCCACTAGCTATTCAAACGTCATCTATATCTGATCTCTTTTCTTTTTTGAATAAAATCTATATCTCGATCTCGAAGAAAGGAAGTCAAGAGCATCAGTCTCACATCAACAGCCGTTCAAGAACGTGCGCTCCCATAAACATCTCAAAATCTTTCTCCATTTTGCAAAAAAAATTCTATCGATTTTCGCGCCCTTTCTCACAATGCACGCCTTTCAATGCTTATTTTTACTCTATTCTTTACTCTCTTCCTTTTTTTAAATAAAAGGCAGGAGCACTGGCCCACGAGGGAGAGGGGGAGCCGCCGCACGCACAGAGGAACGACGCCCTGAGCGCCCGACGACAGGGTGGCTGATGGCAACCATCAGGGCCCAGATCTGGGCCCGAGAGCGCCGGATACAGCGAGCGACGAGCCCGACTGGCGACCTGTGAGCCCGACTGTCACGACGGCAGCAGGGAGAGGAGGTAGGGAGCGGCGGCGAACCTCCGACGGCAGCAGGGAAGACGTCCATGACGACCCAACCTAGGGTTAGGGTTAGGCTAACAGTGGACGGAAGAGGGGATGAAGGGACGGGAACGCGGGGTCCGGCTTCGGTACCACCGCGGGCTGCCGCCGCCGAAGGCGGCGACGGCGGCGGCCGGAGCTCGAGGTGGAGGGGGCTTGGGGGCAGTGGCTGGGTTCCGCCCATTGCGGCAGCTCGTGTGTTTTCTTTTCCGTCTATACAGTTCGACGCCGGTGGGCGGCTGCCCTGGCTACCGAAGAAAGTGAAGAAAGGGAAGTGCAAGCTGCGACGGAGGTAAGGGATCATGGCGATGTGGAGGAGCAGGCTGATGACGAGAATGGATGGGCAACACCGATACATTCCTTACCTGGTAATGGTGATCCACTCTTTGGGCAAAGGCTCTTGGGATCGTCATCCAAGTTCTGGGGAAACGGTGATGAGGCCTTACCCATCTCATCATCTACGCCGAAATCAACATCTACATCGTCTCTGGTTCGTGTTGCGCGACAAGCAGGGTACACAACAGATGAGATGGCCGATGTCGGTGATATTATCTCCGGCAGTCTTCCACGGGGTAGCCCACGGAAGTGATTTGTAATGCAGGGAAGATCGCAAAGATCGGAAGCAGGATGGTTAGGATGGACAGACACAGGGGTTTATACAGGTTCGGGCCGTCGACTCGACGTAATACCCTACGTCCTGTTTTGGGGTGTTGTATTGCGTAGATTGTGAGTTTCGATGGGTTGAGTTGTTGTCTGATTGAGTCGAGTTGTTTTGGAGGGGGTCCCTGCCCGCCTTATATATCGGGGGGCAGGGTTACAAGTCGGTTTGTATCCGATCCTATCTCTAAGAATCCTTTCCTTCTTTACAATAATTCCTATTTCAACTAGGACTTTTCCATCCAGATCCTTCCTCCGTGCGCCGACTTGTCCCGCACGTCTTCAGGTCCAGAACAGTGGGCTGGGCCGCCCCCTTTTGGTGGGCTGCCAGGCTTGCTCGTGAGGTACCCGGGTACTATATCCCCCACAGTAGCCCCCGAGCACTTCTTGGCCGACCGTTGGCTGTAATTGATCCGCCTTTTTATGCATGATCCGAGTGCTCCCAAGCTGTCTTAGGATCTCATCCGAGTGGTTTCGAAAAAGATCCGAGTGATTTTGAGGAAGATCCGAGTACATGCTCAGACGTTCCTGAAAACAATTCTTCAATTATGGCCATAGTGAGGGGAAGGAGTGCTCTTTTTCACGACGCGACAGCGAAGTGAATACACTTAGCCCCCGGGCTTTGGGCAATTTTAGTATGAAATTGGCCAAAGGTCTTCAACTTTTTATCCATTTGTATCTTAATCTTCAATGGTGTGCACCTCTAGGTGCACCATTGGAATCCCTGCCTAATCATTACTATTGCTAATGACGTCCGCTAGTTATTCAGTTCGGTTGATAGCTAATCCTTTTACCCTGTCATCTAGTTGAAGTAACTAACGATTAGATAATCTTTTGTTTTTCCTTGATTTTTCTACACAACTTGATTCGATCCACGTGGACGAAAACTGATATTTAAAAGATCAATAAATATTCTGTGACACACAAAGTCCGTCATTGGTCGATGGCATTTGTAAATTAGACTTTGTGACACAGAAATGTATATATGACGTAGCAAATATCGTCATTGGATGAACTTTGACTATATGTATGACGCTTTTTATGACGTACACCCTTTTATTGTCACAAAGTCGAAGTGTCTAAAATATAATGTCATAAACAAGATGATATAATGACATTATGACCTATTGTCATACCAAATACGTCAAAAAGCCACACATTTCTTGTAGTGAATCCCGAAACCATGGTTACACACCAAATGAGATTAGATTAAACAAACCAAATAAGAAGTTTGTTACAGGCCCTAAGCTCTCTTTGCCTCTACCTCACACATATGAACGACCGAAACACAAAGCTAGCAGCCTCGCTTGTCCACACTACGTCAAAATGTTGCTTCTACGACGAAACGCTCTTGACGTTTCAAAATTTCATCATTAAAGCAACCACATCAATAACAAAAATTTAGGGTTCGTCACAGAACTCTGGTGTTCGTCAAACGCCCCTTTGCAACCATGACACGAGCGAAACTTTCGTTATTGAAGCACAGAGCGTGTCGTCATTGAAGCAAATAGCCATCGGCCGTAGCAACGGTGACGAATGCTCTTCGTCATCTTTCACTTTGAGTCATACTTGTCAACGCGGGGTCCACTGGACGGATGGGTTTGACGGTCCATGTCTCTACCGGGTCCACCAGAGAGGCGTGACTTGGCGGTCCACGTGTCCGGGTCCACCGGTGTTGTGGGACCTGGTTGCGGACGTGTGTGTTGGTCCCTCGGCCGTCCACCAGCAACCCTGGCCGGGCCCCGTCCGGCGCTCACGCCCGCTCCGGCTGTCCGCTCGCGCGCTGGCCCGGCCAGAGATCCGCACCGGCGCACTACCCCACGGAGCCAGGCAAGCGACGAGGATTTAGGCTACGTGGAGCAACCTCGGTCGGGCCCCGTCTGACGCTCATGCCCGCTCCGACAGTCCGCTCGCGCGCCGGCCCAGCCGGAGATCCGCACCGCCACAGTTGCCCACGGGGCCAGGTAAGCTACGAGGGTTTAGGCTCCCTGATGCATCTGAGGAGGAGTGGGTCGAGACGGAGAGAGGGGCCATGGCAGAGTTCCGCCGAATTAATGAAGGTACCGGACGGCGGCGTGCGCGTCGGAGATCTATCCCCGGCCGGATACATCTGAATTCGAACGAGCCAGAGATACGATGGCGAGGCATCATATTTCATCTAGCATCACGGCATGGGGGCGTCTCGTCCGTTCGGACAAGACGGCAGCGGCCACGGCCTTCACCGGCGGCAGGAAGAAGACGACGCGAAGAAGGGGATGAAGTTGACGAAAAACGCTTTTTTTATGGCGAAACCTCGACGTAATGGACGCAACATTTTGACGTAGTGTCAATAACTTACACCCGAATGTTCGGGCGCATGCATACGGGCAACCTTCATTTCAATGGTGCAGGACACTTAATTGAGCCAAGCATATTGTCCATCCCCACCTGCACCTGCACTTGCAGCTTTGCTACCTGCAGGTACACGACGAAACACCATTTAAATAAAATTATTTTAGAGACTACATGCAAATGGACCAAAAGAATTTCACTAGTACATGCATGTAGCTCTAGAAGTAAAGCATGACGACGTGTTGAAGTACGAACAATCCCTTCCTTCTTCTAGGCTATAGGGAGGACCCATGACATCGAGTACCGCACAAGTCAACATTGCATTGAAACAGTGCAAGTTCCCCCCATCCTCTGGTTACAGCACCACAGTCTTCGACGTGGCATCAAAGATGGCATCAGTGTGTAGCCTGGCCAGACGAGAACCTGTGTTTTTAGTTCAAAGGGGAGCATGTTAGTATCTCACAATAGCACTATGGTAAGCAAGATTTTGTGGAGATACTTATTATATTGGATATTGACCATTAGGCATTCTCGTTATCTGGTTGCTAGCAAAAGGAGCTATGATCCAGTCATACGACTTTATGTGCATGGAACCGAGGAGGATCTTACTGAACACGGTCATCCCAAGGTGGTCATGGAGTGGGATCAGCAAACTGTGGAGAGCAGAAGACGCCCATCTGTGGAATGTTTGGTATGTGAATCCGTTCAAATTCAATTGCAGTAGAAGCTGCCAAATTTTGTAAGATCGAATCATGAAAGAATGTAAAAAAAAATCTGATTTGCCGAGAGTGTGGGAGTGTTTGCAATGGGCAGATATGTCACTTTGGGATTTCCTTGGGGATTTGAACGTGTGGCATGGTTGAATTGAGGCCAATATCATGTAGCGTCAGGCTATCTGCATGCACAAGGATAAACTTGTATATGGTGGAAATCGATGGACTACATGATACGAAATCACATCTAGTGCAAGTTCCAAAATCTACAATGAGATTGTGATTGTAGTAATACTGTGTAACTATTACAAAATGAGTGATGTAATCATGGAAAAAATCAAGAAAATGGTATGCATTACTCGTCTTAATACAATGGACACAACGGGTGCGTGTGGTACATGCACAAGTGCAGTGCACATATTTTTTTTATGAAACATATGCAGTTAACAGATAAAGTTGTACCGGAAGAGCACCATACCAAAAACAGGGCTATATGTGCAGAAACTATTGGTCCTTATTAAGGAGAACAAAACGAACAAAAATAATGGTCCATACACTTCCTATTCGTGCCATTGTGTCTGCCCCACACTTACCTTTCCCTGCCTCCTAGACCCTGACCGCACACAAGAAATGCCTAGCTAGAACTAGCAACATCATTTGTTGAAAGATAAACCATCAATGTGCAACATACCGAGCAAGCCACTGAGACATGCCACGTCACTTGGCAATGGCACAAGCCTGGGGTGGCGGCCGCAAAGACATCCCTAGAGATTTCATAGATCCTCTGGATTGTGCCCGTTGTTGATTTTGATGGCCTTGATGTCACGCTAGAGGGACAGGGTCTCCGTTTTTATGATGAAGATGTTTCTGAGGATACAAACTCTCTAGCAGCCTTGCTCCTGCTTCCCTGTAGCGGCATCTCTGTAGCAGACAAAACTTGTTAGGGAGAATAGTGGCACATTTGGTACTCTCAGGGTACTAGGCTTACCTTGTCTTGGCGAACAATGTGAGTCCCTAGCGCAGAGAGAGAGAGAGTACCTCACTTGTCCCGACGAAGAAAAAATCAAATGCCTTGATTCTTGCTCAATAGCTAGGTCCCCAAAGATCACAATGTGGAGAGTACCTCACTCGTTTTTTTTTTTTTGAAGGGGGCGGAGCGGAGGCGACTCGTGAGTTCTCCACAGGAACAAAGACGAAGGAGTAGAAGAGCCCTTCTTTGGATCCGCGGGATGTGCCGTTTCAGTCGGCCCAAGGATCGATTTTGGGTTGCGTTAATAGTTCAGCCCAAACGAGACAAGGCCCGATCAGATGAAGCCCTTTTCTTCAAAGATCCCTTTTGAGGCCCGACTCATATCAAGTTTGTAACGCCCAATCTTTCTGACCCTTGGATTTTAATGGCCCATTACCAGGCACATATATACCTAAAAAACGGCTATAGATGAGAAACCATCGTTCCCCTTTTCTGTTTAGGGCAACCATCGTTCCCCATTAAGGATAATAAAAGCTACATAAATAAATGATTATAAATGATTTGTACACTTTCTATTCATGCCCTTGTGTGACACCCACTTTCCTACCTTTCCCTAGCCCTGACTGCACACAAGGAATGCATAGCTTGGGACTAACAACATCATTTGTTGAAACAAAAAAGGTCAATGTGCAACATACCAACAAACCCAGCGATATGTGCAATGCCACTTGGCAATGGCAAAAAGCTTAGCGGCTGCAAAACATATCTAGAGATGTCATAGATCTTTTGGATAATATTGTGCCCATTGTTGAATTTGTTGGCGTTGATGTCACGCTAGAGGATATAGATGGGTTGATTTGGTGATGGCATCCCCTCTTTTATGATGAAGATGCTTATGAGGATGCCGACTTGCCAGCAACCTTTCTCCCTTGTAGTGCCATCTCTATTAGCAGACAAAGTACTTAGGGAGAATGGTGGCACATTTGGTTCTCTCGGCTACTAGGCTAGATTACCTTGTCTTCTCGAATGATGTTTACCTCACTTGGCCTAGCAAAGAAAAGCTCAAATGCTTAGGCACTATAGCAACCAACAAGCTCACAAAGCACCTTGATTCTTGCAAGATGGCTAGGTGAGGCTAGGGCTAGTAGCAAGGGATCAAAATATCCTAAGAGATCATAGTCAGTGGAAGAAATAGGTATTGGGGTGGACGCAAATAGACTACCGTAAGGGTATATATACAGAACTCTACCACCTTTTAGGCAACAACAGGTAGTAAGAATCATGGGCAATTGTTAGTGGTATATGAAGGGTGGGACGAATTTAGTATTATATGTCGTGGGCTGAAAAGACCAACACAATATGTTGCTTATTGTTTATATTATTGATGAACTGCCAAATCATGCTCTATCGTGTATCTTGAAGAATGTACTATATTTTATGTTGAAAATACAACCACACTTTACATTTCTTTATTTCACATATATGTCCATTAGTTGGCACAACATCTTGGGGCTCGTCCATTTTGTTGATTAGATAGGTGCAAAAACCATTTTTGTTCCCCATTCAGGAGAACCAAACCAACACAAATAAATGGCATATACACTTTCTAGTGTTTATTCATGCCATTATGTGTGCCCCACTTTCCTTCCTTTTCTTGCCTCCTGAACCCTGACCACACATAAGAAATGAATATATATATTGCTGGGATAAATGGCACGTGTACTAGAAATAATGAAGGAAACCAGCTAGACGTGTATGAACTCAAGCTGCTTAGAAGAATTGGACATTTTTTGTTCTCTTGCCTGGTAGCTTGCTTAGCCTGGTGAATGAATAAAAGCATAAAAGCTAAAGCACTATAGCAACCAACAAGCTAATAAATTAAGCACATTGATTTTTGCCTGGCCAGGTGAGGAAAGAAGGAAATGTGATTGGGGTGGATGCAAATGAGAGAGGCTGTGGTAGGGTGTATATATGCAGAACAAAGTTGTGGGATGGTTTTAATACTATACTCATGTGGACCAGAACACTAAGAATAACATGACGCTTATAATTTTTCTTTACGCGAGCAAGAACAAAAACAAATGACTAATGCATTCACTATTCATGCCATTGTGTATGACCTACTTTCCTTCCTTTTGGCACACCCCTGAGCACACACAAGTCATGACTTGGTTGGACCACAAGGAAAATTCACACTCACTTGGAGGATGAATGACATGACTATATCATGGAGCTACCAAAGAAAATCCACCAAAAACGGAACCCTAACTCAACTCCGCAATTGCCTCTGTTGTGTCTTTGGAATCACCTCCTCGAGGGCCATTATTTTATTTCTCTCTTTCTTCATTTTTTTTGAAAAAAATCCACATACGTGTACTTATCGAGGAAACAATAACCATTACAAAAGAAGAACTTGATATAAGACGCCACCAAAAATATTTTAACAAACTAGGTTTAACATTTTCTAAAAGTTAAATCAACATCCGAAAATACCAAATTGAACAGTTTCTAAGATATAGATAAATTTTTTTGAAAGAAACCATTGCATTCAAGATTTATTATTACCTACTTCAACATCTTGACAAACTAGATTTGATATTTTCTCAAACAAGAATCAATATTTCCAGAAAAAAAATACCTTTTCTTGAACTACGGAGGGTGGTGACACGTGGTGGAGTGGCGGCAGGGGGGGCGTGGTGGCGCACGAGGCATCACACATGCGGCGCCAGTGCACCTGTAGGGCTTCGGCATGAAGAGCCAGGCAACAAGGGCTATGCGGCAAGGCTGGCGGCGACCCACAAGAGTAAGGGCACGCGTAGGCACAAGAATCGGTGGGAATGGCCGGGAAGGATGGGAGCGACGCTAGTGTTGAGGTGGTGGGATGCATCCAACGGGGGAATGCATGCACGAATATCAAACAACATATCTCATATAGGTTCCCGACGACAAGCACAACTGAAATCTTAAGCATAGAAAGCCATATAAGTTGGATGTCACCAGGACGCACGTAGACGGGTGAGGGAGGGTGTGTAATACGCAATGGTGGGACGCACATAGACGGGTGAGAGAGGGTGTATACTACGCAATGGTGGAACTGGGTTGGGGGGGAGGCACGGGCCATGGCCACCCCCAATAATTTTTTTGCCTACTACCGCTTTGTTGGCCACGCTGCAAGCCATAGGGGAAAGCCCAACTGCACAATGCAATGGCATGTTCGTGTTATGTGAAGTCCAACTGCTAGCAGACGTCGTTTTGTTTCTAATCTTACCCATGCACCCAGCTGTCTGCTGTCAATAGCTTGCGAGCCGCAGCATTTCATTTTCGACTTTGGCTCCGCGATGGTACCATTGCGCCAAAGACGGTGAGCAGGCAGCATCAACATCAACGACGACGGGCAGGCATACATTAGGACCGGCCCTTCTAATGTTCCTCCTCCATCTCAAACCAATATAAACAAACACTATTTCTCTCATCCATATCTCTAAATTATTTATATTTTAATCTCATGTCTCATAATAGCATAGGATTTTTCTAATAAAATTAGGTCAATAATGTGAAAAATTGCACAGTCAAATTTAAATGAACAAGATATAATGACCACTATTCGCTTTTGTCTATTTCCATTGCATAATTAATTACTATAATCATAGCTAGCTAGTTTATGAATATGTTGATGATAAAAAATTAGAATCAATTGCCAAATTCATTAACCGACAAATTTTTCCACCACTGGTACTACACAACTCTGAGTGTAGAGGCCCAGGTACTAAATAGTGTTCATAGCGCCCGCAATAGCGGCTACTACAACGGTATGAAAATAGCAAGCTCGGACTTAGTGCCGCTATTTTTCCGCTATTATGACTATAATTTCTCATATTCGACCACTATTGCTCACGTTAGCATGCTATTTTACTAAATATATTTGAAGTAACATATCAAGATACATCAAATGCCAATAAAAACGTTGAAATGATTGTTTAGGCGATGTTGAAGAATTGTTGAATGACAAATTATTTTTCGTTCATTTTGACATGAGACTTTAATATTAATATGTATTCATACATTATATATATTATTTATTTATTTATGCTTCTTTGTGATTTTCTTATTTGAAATGTAGCAGGTAACTAAAAACTTTTATATTATTTTAAGTAAACTTGATGCTAATATTTTGACTATTTTTTGAATTTTACCTTTTGGCCTTAGCGCCCTCCCAAAATTTGTAAACCAAAATAGTGGATGTTATAGTTGACGCTAAGTTGCGATTCTTTTTTGTTTAAAAAATTGGAATTCGGATTGGATGTTGCAAGAAGCTCTGGATTAGATGCCAGTGAACTTTTTTATTATTTCAGAACGAAGGTAAATCTTGATGCTGTACCCTCCCGTTCTACGTTGCAACGGACTGTCTAAAGAGCAATTTATTGGTGGGGCAGCTCGGTTGATAATCACAAAATTCACTGGCTGAAATGGAGCAAACTAACTGATCCAAAGTTGGAAGGAGGGATGGGCTTCCGTGACATGTCTCTGTTCAACCAAGCTATGTTGGGGAAGCAAGGATGGAGACTCATGACTCGTCCTAATGCACTTTGCTCGAGGGTGTTAAAGGGTAAGTACTACCCAAATACTGATTTCCTCGCAGCTACCAGGAGGAGGAGCTCAGAGACGTGGCGTGCTATTTTACATGGGAGAGAAGTGTTGAAGAAGGGGATTGTTCACCGTATTGGCTCGGGTTCAATGGTGAACATATGGAATGACAATTGGATACCAGGAATCCAATCCTTTAAGCCTAGAGTTCGTCTGCCAGGCATGGCTGTGCATACGGTGGATGAGCTGCTTGAGGGAGATGATAGGAAATGGAATGAACAATTGGTCCGGCAGTCCTTTATTGGGATTGATGCTGAAGAAATTTTAAAGATCCAATCCAACCGAGCCACACAATGAATGAGGATGTAGTGGCATGGGCACATGAGAAGTCGGGGATGTACTCCGTGCGCTCGGCATACAAATTACTGAAAATGGAGTTGTCGAGGCAGGCAGCGGAGAAGGGAGGTGGAGGTGCAACATCGACAGGAGGAAAATGGTGGAAGAGCCTGTCGAAGCTTAAGATACCACCGAAGGGTCCGTTTGCTGGACGACAGATATACTTACAGGGTCCGTTTGCTGCAGGCAGGAGGCAGCAATCTTTGTGTGTGGATGCTGGCCTTTATGGTCCAGCCGGAACGATTGGGTGCATGGACGCTCTCGATGGAACCCGAAAGCTGCAGCGAAGCATGTAGCAAACATTGTGGAGGAACTGATGTGCATGAGGCCGTCCGGGGAGCAGGCAACATCAAGGATGGAAGTGAAGTGGCAGCCGCCGAATGAAGGGTGGGTAAAAATAAATTCAGATGGCTCCTTTGATGAACGTCTGGGTCAGGGGGCAGGTGCGTCGGTGATGCGCGACCATGCAGGGCATGTCCTAGCTGCCGAGGAAGATGGTATGGCCCTATACATGATGCGTTGGTTGCCAGGGACGCATTGACGCTGGCAACGCAAATGGCTGTCTCAAACATCATTTTGGAGTCTGATAGTTGTGTGCTGGTGAATGCGCTGAATGAAGAGGCAATGGATAGATCACCGATTGCTGGTATTTGCTATGATATTAGAGAGCTTTGCAGGTCCTTTAATAATGTAAGAGTGTGTTTTGTTCGCAGAGAGGGGAACTCTTTAGCTGATAGGTGTGTAAAGGAGGTGTCGATAGACTCTCCTATGTTGTCATGGGTTGGCTGTATACCGCAGTGGCTACAGGATGCAGCGACCAACGATTGTAACCTGCATATGAAAGAATGAAAGCTCTCGTTTTTCTGCTAAAAAAAAGGAGCAATTTATTTTTCATCGTTCTAGTATAGCCAAAACTGAAAGTAAACCAAACGGACATCTCAGCGTGCTTTTCATAGAGACTGCTAACACAGAACCAAAGCTTCAATTTGCCATGCATTAGTTGAGAGGTCAGGCGAGAAGTCGGCACCGACGCATCAACGCGACTAGCATCAAAAGTCCCCAGCCACATACAACCATAAAAATAGCATCCAGTAGAAAATTTACAGAAAAAGGAACGACAAAATATTGAAAGCAAACTGCACATTGCCAGTGTAAGTCTGTCCAAAATACATAAGATTTCACTTATTCTAAAGAATAGACAAGATTTATTTGGTGTACCAGATAACCACGCCTTTATTTGACTACAAAACAAATAATACATTTGACTCCAGGTCTGGTCTCCAGCCACGTTGACGAGGGAATGGGCATAATAATAAGTCCCAGGTTTATAATGGGTGCAAGTGATTGTGCCATCATCAAAGCAGGCATTTTGTACAACATATATAGTGCGGTGAGGGTGCTCAGAAGATGAACACGACACTGTCATGGACTCTGGCCTTCTGGTTCTGAGCAACACATTCAGATATCCACATCAGGTTCCTTATCTCCTGCTCACGTAGCCGGATGTAAGCGAAGAAAACGCCGTAATGGAACTGCAAGGCAAGTAAGATGTCAAAAGATAGCAACATGAATGCGCTGATGCCTGGGACTCTGAATTTCTGGTAGCAAGTCCTTGATAACAGCGTGAAGCAACTCTTATAACATATTCGCAGCTGAAAAATATACCTGCTGCTCAAAGGACAAGCATAGCCTCCGCACTTCCTCCTCATAAAAGGCCTTATCCAACATCTGGCTTTCTCCATATGAAATCCTGGAAAAAATAGACTGGTATGGTGGGTACTTCTCCATTGCACCACGCACCTGCATGAATTTAACAAGCACAAGAAGTGTTATAGCAATCGAGTTAACAGAGGAACTCCATGGCATGTGTACTGCAGAAGCAATCCATCTTGAAAGACAACAAGTTTTCAGAGGCATGCTGGTCTGAGATATTTTTTATGCTCATAAGATGGGCGTGAAATCAAGAGGCAGGTGCAAAGGTGTGTAACTTGTCATAAAGCAATGTATATATGTTATCAAAACACTATACCCCCTAAAGTATTTTGGATCCCAATTCCTCCTATACAAACAGGCCCTAAAAAGATATTTTAACTTTCAAGTGGAGAAGTCCACATTAGAAGAGTTACTAAGAAGTTCATAACATGACACCAAAAAGAAAAAGAAAAAGAAATTCCTAAAAAACATCAAATTGATGACTAATTGATAATATATTAATATATGTCTATTAAACTGATAAATGCTAACACAAATTCAAGACATAGGTAGTCTGGCACATGTGATCACACCCATATGGCACATCTGAAAGACTGCAACGCTATTTCATATTTTCAGCTATATAAGCATATATAGAAAATCCAACAAAAAATGTATTATATTAGCATCATTATTGTGTCGGACTAATTAACAAGCCATGCCGCTGGCATAAATAAGTAGCCAGAAAAGCAAGTTCGACATATGAAAATTTGTAAAACCATTGCTTTCCATTTTCAAGATGAAACTCTTAGTTTAGAACCTTTTGTTTCAATAAGCTTCAGAGTCATTTAGTATGGCTGGTATTTTCACTCTAACAGACATCTTTCACTAATGATAAAATCAACTTATAACCACAAAATACACAAAATAGCTTATGGATTAAAATAGTTCAAACTATAGCAGGATGTGCTTTAACAAAGTAAAAAATAATAATGCATTCAATGCGAAGCATGATTAGATATAGACCTGGTCAACATCTTCACAGACAGCGAGTTCCTCATGACCATATGGATACCTGGAGGAACATCAAAATATTCCATTAACGTGAAAAACATGCACATACTGAAAAAAGTACCACTAATATTGCTTTCACAGAAAACCTACAATAGACCAAAGTTGGAGTACAGCTTCCGGCGGTCATCTCTTGTCAACTCAGTCCCAATACTGAAACAAAAAAAAGCATACAAATTTAGGACTATATTAAGCAGCCGTGCATGCAAAACTAAAGATGCAAAGTTGGAAATGCAATTTCAGCAGTGTACCTGTTTATTGTAATGTTAACAGCTCTTCTGTCGGCTTCAAATGAAAGGAGATCACACATGATCTCCGCTGTAGCACCACCTAGTTTCTATACAAAATAATAATAATAATTTGGAAATTAAAAAATAAATCAAAAGGGATATTAAGCATATTGAGGAAACATCATAAAAACCACCATATTGAGTACTATACCTGGCAAAATTTGTAAAAATCCTCAAGATATGCTTTGTACAGTGTGTTCCTCATAATCTCGATGTTCATGTCATCCAGATCCTAGAACATATACCAAGGCATCCTTAGCTGTTATGAAACAAAAAAGAACGAAGATGCATTTATATTTGTTGGAGCACAAATGATCAGCTGCAGCTTTTTACCTCAGATGTAATGCACTCCGAAAAGTAAGGAGCCAAGGGTGTATCGACCAGAACCAATCTATAAAGCTCACGCATGTTTTGTGCAACAGCAAGTGATGCAATGCTATTGATCAGCAAGAAGACAAAACTATTAGCATTCTGATTTCTGGCACATCTCTATCGATGAAAAAAGGGACAGAAACAACAATAATACCTGTCAAACATGCCCAATGGGTGGCATTTCTCCAACAGTTCATTAACATCTCTCTCGTGCAATGTCCCAGTTACAATAAGGACAACATTATCAATCATATGCCCGTACCTGTGAAAAACCTTATGCTGTCAGAATCAAACTGCTGCACTAGAGCAGGAAATGAATAAGTGCAGAGGAAAATTACATAAAGGTAGTACCCAAACAATACTTGGCCACTTACGTTATATATTGCAAGAATGTAGATAGTGGTTCAGTGGCTTGGCACAGCATGTGCTTGTACTCATCTACCAGTTTAAGAGTGCACTTTTCCACAATTGTTGTTGTGTGCAAGGGAGAAGGCTCTGCAATTTACCAGAAATAAGTTCCCAGTATAGTTGTCTCACAAAAATACACTGCACAAGCATATGCTGCAAATATTATTGTGGATAGAACTGCCAGTGTGAAGTTGACTCGACACGAAACTTTGATGATTAGGCAGGAATCCTGCCATTGTTGCTGAAAGAAATTATACTGAGTACAGCATATCTTGTCTAGTACAGCAACAACAATTACGCATGGCATAACCATGGTAGATAAGAGAATCTATGTGTTAACCTTTTTTTAGTTTGACAGAGACAGACACATTAGAATGGTCCCTAAGCAACTACATAGTCTACATAGCGCATCCTCTATATGTGAGAATGAAGCCCGATGGCATACCAGAAAGGACTGAAAATGCAATTTGACAAACCGATAAAATGGTATCAACTAAATGCCAGCAAGTGTCCATGGATGAAGAGTATAGCAATATATGACCACGCAGAAGCGAAACATGATGAGGGAACAGGTTTACTGATGCAATTGGCCCACAAGCACGAGTGGGTTCTAGAAAATAGATCCCCTAATAAATGCCTAATTCAACTAAAAGAATTCTTTCATACAGGTTACAGTGGTTTACAGGCATCACAGCAGGTCTAAGCTAACCTGCAGGACTTTTTTTAAAACTTCAGATGCTCACATGAATAAAACATATCAATACGGAATTTCGAGGGCTTAGATAATACACTCCACAAACAATCTGTTAGACCGACCAAATAATGGTCTCGCTGTACAGGACCTAGTGGGCTTATGCGAGGAGTTGAGAATTAACATAACTAGCAAGCGATCTGGGCTGAGGAGCATCCCTTCCGAGATCCGCGAATGAAGGGGGCAAAAGGACACAACACAATGCGCGGAATTGTAGCTCGAGAACGAGCCCTGCTAGCAAGGGGCTACCCCGAAATCCCCAACCGGGACCCCAATTCGAAGGGCTAAGATCACGAATCGCGGCACACTAGCATTATCAACGCGGATTCGGATTGAAAAGGAGCGCACAAGCACGGCAGCTCCCAAACCTAAAGCCAAAGGAGGAGGAGGATCTCACCGTTCTGGAGGTAGGGCCCGTACTCGGTGGCTGTGAGGTGCATCTTGATGTCGTCGAGGGTCTCGCACTGGCAGAGGTTGTTGTAGTCGGCGGCGGTGAGGAGGCCCGAGCGGTTCCCCCGCACGATGGCCTCCAGGAACCCGTCGTGGATGTTGAACGACAGCATCTCCCACCCGTACATCTTCGCCGCCGCCGCTGGCTCCGGCCCGCTCGCCGGAGACGAAGACCTCGGCGTGGGTGGCGCGCGGCGAGCGGAGGCGGGAGATCGGGAGGGAGAGGGAAGGGAGGTCGTCGCAGATGAGATCCGGGAGGTGGGGTCGCGGTCGCGGAAGAGTTTTTATTAGAAGGGACTTGTTGCCGCGGCACCAGCAGCTTGTGAGATCCGGGCGTGGCACGTCGGCCCCGTCTGCTCCGTGCCCCAGTCTCACCTTTACAGTTTCGTTTCGGGGCCGGGGTGCTTCTGAATTCTGATCGGGAACATCTGACGGTGCACGAGGGCGCGAAGCTGTTTTACTGGCCCAGAATTTTTACCAAGTTCCTCTAAAAAAAGGTTTTTATCGAGGTGGCGTTTGGATAATGAGATACGGGGAGTGAGATTGAGAAAGAGAAATGAATGAATGGTTAGGATTAAACGAGGTACGAAGAATGGACGGTAAGGATACAAAGTTACAGAAATTGTTTTTTTATTCAGAGCTCATGGAACAATTATACGGTGGAAAAATCATGAAAACCTAACTCAAAAAAACATGTAAGCACAACAAAGTCATTCGTTGTAAGTTCGGTGTATGCCATATTATATGGAAGTCGTCATGCCGAGCTTTAATGTTTACCGAACTGCAAAGAGATTGTTGGTTTGGTTCCGGTAGTACTCTAGACTAATGATTTGTCTGATCCATTTGCACAACCACAATAATTTCTAATTGGTTGTATGGCTTCTTCTTGTTTTCATCTGTTGACCCACAATTAAGTAATTTTCTTTAGTGGAATTGTGGAAACAATTCACCGTGACTCGTAAAAAAAGAGATAGGATGATAAGAAATTAGCTACCTATTTAGTACTCCCTGCATCTAAAGATAAATATATTGTTTAAAAATTTTATTTTAAGTGAAACTATCTTAAGTTTAACAAGTGTTTGAAAGGGCACTTTTATAAATAAGGTGTACTATTAAAATATATCTTATAAGAGATCTAGTTATACTTATTTTGTATCATATATTAGTATATTTTGTAAACTTCCAATTTAAGATAGTTTGACTTAGGGCAAATTTGGAAACCCGTTCTTTTTAGGATGGAGAAAGTAATTCGGGTTGATATTTTCTTTGTTATTGGCTAGAGAAGCCTCATGTAATATTGTTTTTAAGGTATACTAGCACAGTGCTCGTGCGTTGCTACGGTCAATACATATGAAAAATATGTATGTTCATTGTAATGGGATCAGCATTGGCGCGCGCCCTCACCCTCCACTCCCGCTCCTTCCCCCGCCGCGCATCACGTCCTTGTCGATGCCCGTCGAAAGTATGTGGTCATGGGTTCGAACCCCCGTTCAACCCCTTTTTCCTTGCTAGTTGGATTTAATTGGACTGTGCGTGGACAATGTATATGTAAAATCAGTGCAATATCTCTCTCCATCCCCGGTCCAAGTAAAAGAAACCTTTTACTTGGACCGGGGACGGAGAGAGTAACAAATATACTGGGGTATGACGAGTATACTAATGTCATATTTGTGTGGACGCATGCTGGTGTCTTCAGGATCCAACTTGACAGTCACATTTTTTCAACAAAAAAAAAACATCGTTATCTATGTACTGAAACATATTGCAGCCTCGGTTTGTGCTTTGACTCCAAAGCATGTCCTATACAGGTGTGAAATATAAAATGCCACATCAAAATCTCTTCGATGAAGAATCCTTGTGCAGTTATGAAGAACTTCTATTTCCTCAGAGCATCTTCAAGAGTCTCTCTAAAACTCACTCTCTAAATCATCATATAAAGAGTCATATGCATAAAAATCGTTTTCTATATCTTCATGTTTTCCAACAGCTTTTCTATATCTTGCATATGCACTCTAGAGAGATATTCTCTTTTTTTTAAAAAAAAATTGCTAGCGAGAAATCCGGAACAGAGAGTGATTGAATAACCAAATAGAGAGGCTGTTGGAAAGTACCTTTTTAATCAAAATATTTAAAACTAGCAATTAGAAAGGATTTAGAGAGTCTCTTGGAGTTTGCTCTCACAAAAGCCATGTCAAAGAATGGGGAAACTTTGTGCCAACGGAATGAGGTTCCAATCACCTTTCGAGAAAAGAATGGTATCTCCCTGCCCTGTGTGTAACAAGTGATTCCCATTGAAAGATTGATGTCAATATCCTTTTTAGAAGGGACTGTTATACTTTATATTTGGATATGCTTTCTCCAATTCAATATGGATGAGAAAATGCAGTGGCATTGTAAAGCAAAAGTCACCGATGGAGTTTCATCTCTTCCTCCTCGTTGAGAGGTCATCATGCTCCTCAGAATATCAAGATTCCAAGCTGAAGACTGGGGACTCCAATGCCTTCCAGTTCCGACAAAGTGGCAATCCTGTACTTCTAAGCTAGGGGTTGAAATGCAATCCCTTGCATGAGAAAGACACAAAATCCTTATTTGCTTCTTAAGACGTTGACAATCAGAGTAACCTTCTTTTGTTGTCATATAGGATGACCTGAAAGTTGTTTGTTGACTAGAAATTGTCTGGGCAAAAAGATCATTTGCTGCATTCCTTATTGGTTCTGAATGTTGGACAGCTTAAAATCCATCCTTCAGACCATACTGAGAGAATGCATTCGATTGTTATTTATGCTTATCTTGTTGATTACATCTTTCCACGAAGTTTGCTGCAATTCAAGACGGAGTACATATGTGAAATGGGCTAACTAGTTGCTATTTTCATTTTGTTGACGAAACTGAAACTTGAGTGCTTGACTGTATTCGGTTCTCTTAACTAATTTCTGAGGACAGCACTTTTTTTCTTGCAAGTTTTGTAACATTACTTTTACTTTCAGAACCTTTTGGTGCTATTCTGCTCAAATAATGAGAAGTAACCTCGCGCCATGGTAAAATAGCTGGTGCTGAACTTCATCACTCCATGCATCTATGCATCAATCAGATCAGCTAAATTCATAATACCACGCAGGTCAATTCCATGCATGCTATGAAGCAATTTTGCGATATGGTAAATTTCACCTTTGCAGGTTCATCATTCATCAGTGACATGTGTCCAGACAAATTAATCCCACTCTTTTTTACCCTGTCCTCAAAGCAGACTAACACCTCTGTTGTAGACGATCTTTTTTACCCTGTCCTCAAAGCAGACCAACACCTCTGTTGTAGACGATGAACCAAAGATTTGCCTGCCACCATAAATTCACATGCCCAAAAAGAGCCGATTTATCACCTTTAATATAGTCAAGCAACTAGAAACATACTCCACACATAGTTCATACAATTACATAGTTCATATAAAAATAACTTAGTTCTAGTGACCACACATAGTTCAAGAACATAAGAAGTAGCTCAACCAGAGCCTGCACCAAATCGTCGGGTCAAGATCTCATCCTGCAAGCTCAAAAAGTACTTTTGTTGTGTCTCACTCATACCACTAATGTCCATACTCATCACTGTACAATCTCGCATCTGTTGTCTCAACTCAAGATCTTTTTTCTTCAGTTCAAGCTTTTCCTTCTCCAGTGCCATTATCTGATCATGGCGCTCATTCTTTCTGTTCTCTTTGAAGGTCTCAAACTCTTTCTTCTTGGCCCACATATTTTCCCACGTTTCCATGTACTGGGCCTTTGCGGCGAGACCTTCCCCTTCATCATCAGCATGGCTTTCATCGCTTCCAGGAGTAGAGGAACCTGGACTTGCAGCGGCGCTTGTCTTCTGTCTCTTGTGGTTGAAATTGTTGGCTCCACTCTTTCGCGCCACGGACACCATGGCTTCTAAAAGTGCCAGGTCTTCCTCAATTTGTGTACTCTCAGTTTGACTCTCCTCCGAATCGCTTTCTAGGCCATGGTCGCTAACCGAGTCCAGGAAACTGCCCATTGGACTACCCATCGGAACAACCTACATTGAGAAAAGAAGGAACAAGTATCATGACCAAACAAATTACCTATTGTAGACATTGCAGACTTGTATAACACAGTAGTATCACTTCTAGTTACAACCAAACAAAATTGTATCGTTGCATGATACATAGCCTAACCAAACCAAATTCCATTGCATCAGTTACCTAGCTTAACCAAACAAAATCGTTTCACTGAATCAATTAGAATACTTTATAACAAATAAATTCAAAGCCTCCGTCATCCAATCCGTCTCCACTGCCTCCGCGCATCTGTGGCCGCTCGGCGCTCTCTGCCAACCCTGCCGCCTCCTTTGCCCAGTCGCGTTAGCTCTCTACCTGCCCGGCCGCCTGCCTATGCGGCCCCCTCCCTCCCTCTTCCCTGTCGGCCTCCCTACCCAAGCTCCAGTGCTCCACACCGGCTCCCCTCCCTCCCTGTCGAGCGCTCGGAGGCGGCGCGTTGCGGTGGGGGGCGACGGGCGTTGCGGCGGCATGTGGCAACTGGTGTACGGAGGCAGCGCGCGCGATGAGATGCGTGGCAGCGCAGCCGGACTGCGCCCCCTCCCCTCCCTGCTCCATCCCTCTCCCCTCCGGATCCGGAAGCAAAAGTGCAAAAGGGGGCGGCGGCGTACGGCGTACCTGGTGGCCGTGGCGGAAGGAGATCTCCGAGCGGTTTGCAAAACCTAGCGAGAGGCAGAGTCAGATGTGCCGATGTGCGAGGAGGAAAGGGGAGGGGGAGCGGATAGGGAGCGCTTGAATAGCGATTAGCGAAGGACGCGGGAGCGCGCGGGCGGTTGCTCGGTTTCGCTACTTTTTAGGGGGACGTTTCACGTTTGCGTGTTGCCGATGGCGAGGACGTTCCTACCTCGCGCCATTCCTCCGCAGCCCAAAATTTTGAGTCTTTTTACATGTGTAGTACTCCGTACTTACTACGGAGTATTACAAAAGTAAAGTTTGACGTTCATGATGATGGTGGACCCGTCCTCCGTGTCGGCCTCGCTGGTTTAAGCCGCGGGCTCCCCGCCGGCATCACCCGGCACGGCTGGATCTAGAGTAATCGAGGAACCGCGTCACCGCCGCGCATCCAGGTGAGAGACTGGCGGTAATGGCGGCGGCCAGAGCACGAGGAACCGCGTCATCGTCGCGCATCCAGGATCTGCCCACCTGTAGACGATGACCGACTACGGGCCTGTTTGGAAGAGCTTCACCGGCGGCTCCGTCTCTAACTTCAAGTGAAGCGCTTCCAAACGTTTTTTTTTTCCAACCGGCTTCACAACTGAAGCCGGCCATGAAGCCCAAAAGGGCTTCCACTGTGGTGGTGAAGCCACATTTTGTGGCTTCGATCGGCTTCATCAGCCCCTAACCGGTGCACTTCAGAAAATTTACAGCACTGCCATCGTGTGGAGTGTCGGCTCCTCTCCAGCGACATGCGGCCGACAGCGGGAAGCGGGGACCAGGCAGCGGCCGCAGAGAGCAGGCAGTGGCCGTGGGGAGCCGGGAGCAGCGGCGCCCTCAAGGAGGAGGCGACGGCGGCATGGAGCAGGTAACGGGCGCGAGGAGAGGGAGGAGGCGACGGCCCACGGAGCAGGCAATGGCGTGAGGAGAGGGAAGAGGCGGCGATCGCGGGGAGAGGGAGGAGGCGGCGAGCTCGAAGCGGTCTGAGGGCCGCGGGAGCAGGGAGGAGGAGATAGTGACAGTCATGGGGAGGGGGGAGGTGGCCAGCTTGGAGCAGGCTGCCCGCAGGGAGGAGGAGGTGGCCAGCTTGGAGCAGGCTGCCCGCGGGGGGGGGGGAGGAGGAGGTGGTGGGAGCAGGAAGGATTAGGCGGCAACGGCGACGGCGACGGTCGTTGGGAGAGGTAGGAGATGGTTAGCTTGGAGCAGGCCGGCGCCAGCGGGGAGGAGGTGGCGGCGGGAGCTGGGAGGAGGAGGTGACAAGCTCGGATTCAGCCGGCAAGCTCGGGGAGGAAACAATGACAAGCACGGAGGACGAGGCAGCCTCCGCGAGCAGAGGGAGGAGGCGATGAGCTCGGATTAGGCCAGCGAGCTTGGGGAGGAGGCGACGGCAAGCAGGCAGTAGGGAGGCGGCGGCGTGGCCGCGTGGAGGAGAAGGGGAGCGGGCGGCGGAGGATTAGAGAGGGAGGCCGAATGGATAAGAATCGAAAAGAAAAAGGGGAAAAACAAAAACAAAAGGGTATTACAATCATTGTACATTTTTATCCCTTTTTAACGTCTAGGTGAAGCCGTTTTGCCAAACGTTTTTCTAACTTGAGAAGCCAAAGCCAAAAAAAAGCTGCTTCACCAGTAAAGCCGCAGCCGCAACCATTTTTAGAAAAAGCCGTAGCCCTCCCAAACAGGCTCTGCATATTGCTTGGGCTATGGAACATGCATTTGTTTCTTTGCAACCACTGGTCAGTATATTGCTATCTAGTATAGCAGGTAGATTATACAGATTGCAGAGACGATCTAATAAGATAGAGATAAACATCAAATAAGATCACATGCACGATTATACCCTGCACAATGCAATACTAGTACATCCTCGCTAAAGGAAATACTACACACCATGGCTGACCAGTTCCAAGCTAATAACACAAGCACCACCCTGATGCGGTGTTTGCTGCTGTCGTCTCATACCATACCAGTTTTGCATGAAACCTCTCTCTTACTACAACCCCACTACGATCGGTCCCTTGGATAAATGGATCACCATGCAAGCGATTTTAATCAGTCTATCCGTTTAATCTCTCATTACTGCTAGTTACGTTGTAAAGAATTTAATCGCGTAAAGATAGGTTGATGTTGTGTTGTCTGCCCCAACAACGCATACCGTCTCCGTCAGATGTTAGTCGCTCTCCACAAGAAAAATACATTAAAAAAATGCTCACTTTCAAATGACATTGTCCAAAACGGTACAGTAGCCCGTGACCTTCGGCCGGCCAATAACCTCCAAACCAACGCATAATAAACTGATCCAGGAGATACAGGTGAAACTGACCTTTGCAAAAACACACACAAAAGGATCATCATCTGAAATTGACCCGCCCTCTTACACTCATTTCTGACATAATGGATTTCAGTGCATCTGCGATTGTGTGCAGGGCAAAAATCATTACAGAATTCAATCCATGGACTATTCCTAACTAATTTACTTGTACAAGCTACATCGATTCCTGTGATTTCACCAGAATCTCTGGCAGAATTGTATCAGTTCCTGCAAAATTCTTACATCTTACATTCCAAATAGGCCCTACAAGGTTAACAACACTAACAAAACTTTGCCTGCCACATCACTGATCCATGTTACCACCAGCCAGCTTCAGCAGGCTGACAGCACCTCAACAAGTGCTAAAGAGATTTGATTCCCTATGTGCTTTGGAGCTCTTCCTCAACCATGACACCATCAAGACAGGTTACAAGTACAAAGATGCGGCAAATACTATATCCCTCTTGATCTTGCTGACTGCCTCCTCAAGTTTCGCTTCCAATTCAGTTTCCCCGATCGACTTGGATGCCAGAATTAGCTGCTGCAGAACCTCCTCCAGCCTCCGGATGGCCCTGATCAAGCTGCCTTCAAACACTTGGGTCATCTCCATGATTTGGTAGAATTTCGACCCTTTGGCCCATGAATACACCGCTTCCATTATGTCAGGCCGGAAAGAGTTCACAAAACTTTCCACGTCAATTTGGATCTGTCATTATCAGTTAGATAGATCAAACAATCACATTTTGGCACCACGATCCAATATATACACAAAACTGAACGAGGGTAGGCATTTGGTATGAAGGTTTAGTAGTATTGACTACCTTGCACTCAAGCTGAAGGTTAGCAACCCTTCTCGCCGTCTCCTGCAACTGGTAGAAGAGCAAATCAAGCTCCTCCCTTGGCTTTGGGGCATCCTGGAGCTTCTCCTGCCAAACAAAGCAAGAAAGCAGCGCCACCATCTGTTCCACTGTAGCATCCTTCAAAGTGCCGCTAAACATAAGCTCTGTCAAAGTTAGCTCATCAGCAGAGCTTATCTCGCAGGCCACCTT
The DNA here is from genome assembly GCA_015476505.1 of Urochloa ruziziensis. Taxonomy (NCBI): domain Eukaryota; kingdom Viridiplantae; phylum Streptophyta; class Magnoliopsida; order Poales; family Poaceae; genus Urochloa; species Urochloa ruziziensis. The sequence goes on from CM027122.1 coordinate 40,266,771, forward strand.
GCCCTTCACTTCCACAACATCATCGCTTGTAACATATCTGAAATAAATATGATGTTATATTCTTTCAAATTGACAATAAATGCTTCTAGCCTACTGATCATGTTTTGTCTAGTCTTTTCACATCATGATACTAGGTGCTTAAGTATTATGCCTCTATACACAACCAAAAATTGCATTCACAACAGCAAATTTATTGACAAACATGGTACACTTGTAACAAGTCAAGTATTAGATATGTAAATAGGTATGTCATCTTAAAAGTTTCAAATGCAATACCCCAGCCTGCGAAGAACCCGCTTCCGAGCCTTGAGCTCATCCTTGAAAGCTAAAGCAGTGGAAGACCGCATTGTTTTCTTGATCGACTTTATTTTAGCTGATAATTCTTGCTTATCATGCAAGACTTTCAGCTTTTGCTGGATATGTGGTGAACTGCGGATGTCGTGCTTCTCAAATAAACTCTCCAGAGCTTCAATTCTTCTGGTAGCTTTCCGGAAAGATTTTGATTGTACCTAAAAATAATATATTGTATTAGAATAACACAAACACAGGAAATATGACAGCGTACCTTAGCATTTTCTTACTTTCATATCCTCTTCTGGATCCAATAGAGGTACCCCATCTTTAGCAAACCTTGAAAGCACTTCTTCAACTTTTCTCAAGGTGTTTTCTCGAGCTTCTACAGGCAAAAGATCCTTAGGTATGTACATCCGAATACTGCTTAGTCCATCAATCTGTTTTATTAAGTTTGACCAGCTTAACAAACGGAATGAAATGATAAGATAAAAACTTCACTGGTGAAGTGTGCAAAGTAAATGACCTGCAAAAGTGGCAGTGAAATTACAACTGGTTCCCCACGTTCTTTCAGATGAACAATCTTCGTTGTTTTCTTTCCGCTGCTGTCCTTACTCACAGAACATCTGGTAAGGACATCAACTGTATAATCAGAATCTTCAGGCCTCCTTTCTGCAAGAGCAAAACCAGAAGTTAAGAGACTGTAGACTGGAGAGCTTCCCTTAAAACCAGAACTAATCTGACTCTTTTCAGGAATTAAAACCAGACGTGTACTTGCTGCAAGTGGTTGAGATTTGAGCATTCGAGATCCACTTTGTCAAACAGAGGTTCTAACTTAGGCACATTTATGGCTAAAAGCGGCAAAAAGTTCTGGTTGTCAGTGGAGGGTGCTCCTAAGAGAGGATGGACGTATCAAGCTGGACGAAAAGATGGAGCAAATGACAAGTTGGGTGAAGGACTTCCTGGAGAAGAGAAGGAACTGTCCGCAAGGGGAGGAATTCATGTAGGTTGAGATCCAAGATAGTGATCTGGTAGTTGGTGTGCGAGCTGAGGCTCTAGGATAGTTGCAAAACTTGTTTCTTTTGTGCTGTTAAGTGTAAGCTGGCCTCCACAGCAGAACCGTGTACCAAACATTATTGGCTTTCTCTAAAAGCAGGGCGAACCCATATTTTTTTCCCAAAAAAAAAAAAAAAAAAAAAAAAAAAAAACTAGGCCATCCATGAAGGACCCTAAATTATCATAATGTAACAGTGAGCAGGCATATCTGCAGCTTAAGCCTGAAACCCCTTCCTAATCCACCCCCAAAGTGCATAACTACATGAATCCTGACATGGAATGCATTACCGAATGTTTTCCACATAAAATCCATTTTGTATTCTAGACATGTAAAGAAAATAGAAAACCATACAGGGAAATTAGATTAAAAATGAGATAAACTTCTTAAGTTACATACCTTCACCATGGGATTTCACTTTTTCAAAGTTTATAATAATTCCCCATGTGACGTTTTCATCAATGGAAAAGGTAGCTGCCTCATCAGTACTATATTGAAGACGGACAAGCCTTCCAGGTTGCAAGAAAGGCAAAACATGTTTTGGAGAGAGGACAGTATCACGGATATCCTTCTTTAAACTTTTGTACTGCTGCAAAAGATCATAGTAATCCTTCAAGCTCTCCTCTTCCTCAATAACCATGGAATTTCTATCTGCTTCCAGTTCCTTGATTTGCTTCTGCACAAAATTCAAATGGAGTACTAGCATAAGTTTCAAGTTTGGGCTTTGTCGGATTCCTATGAAGTACTCTGGAAGGAATTCGCAGCAAAAAGGGGGGGTACTCTGGAGGGAATAAAAAATGCTTGCGCGTCCATGCTCCTTTTTTTAACATGCAACTCATATGCAGGGAAAAAAAATAGTAACAACGGTGGTTGCAGAAGGAACATTTTGAACTTTGGAGAAAGGATGTTCTGTATTGGACTTCATGAAGTACAGATATCAACTTTACTTTATCAGCAACTATTTCCTTAGACAATCAGTAAACTACGAACCTAAAGGGCCCATTGTTATAAGTTCATAGCAACAGATGAAGTGTGGAGCAGGTTAATACAAGTGCCAGCAGGAACAAGTTAATAAATGCATGAAATATGTGTTTCATAACTGTCAAACCAAATGTGTGATGTATGTAGGATGGCCACGAAGAATACTTAGAGCATTAGTAAATTCTTGACTTAGAAAATGAAATCATAGACAATGTCAACAGACCTCAAGATCAGGGAGAGCTCGATCAGCCTGGAATTGGTAAAATGAATACCGAAGAAGCTTTTCTGGATCTCCATCCTCAGATCGCATTTGATTTAACAGCATATTGTAGCTCAGATGAAAGGCACTAATAAACAGAAGGGTAGTTGTGTGAGAACATGTAGACCATTACAGCTTCGCACTTAAACAAATATAATAAAAAACATAACCGACTCAAAACAATAAAATCAATTGAGCATTGGCATTCTAACTCAAGAGTTCAGGATGCAAGTATCAGCATGGACCAGGCTTCCAGCCATCTTAAGAACAGTGTTAACAAAGTAATTTATCAGCTTGAGAGGTCTCTAAGACATAATGGTGTGGTGTGGGGTGTGTCTGTGTGTGATCAGAATTTCTATTCTTTCTTTAATATATTGATACAAAACTCTCCTGCTTCTTTAATATATTGATACACAACTCTTTTCATTTTTAAAAAAATAAGACCATTCGACCAGGCTAGATAACAAATATGCTCTACATGTGCCAAAAATGCCAGGATCCATGATACCTACCTGTTCAAACTATCAGCGCTTCCTTTCAGCATCATTTTGGCAGTTGAAGGCTCCATTTTCTCATCTACCATCAGGATACAGATACCACGCTGATCAATACCTCGACGACCAGCACGGCCACTCATCTGGATGTACTCACCACTGGATAACCATCTGAATCGATCTCCATCAAATTTTCGCACATTGGTAAACACAACAGTCTTTGCAGGCATGTTCAAACCAATACTGAATGTTTCTGTGGCAAACAAACACTATAACACCAGGGTATCATATCAGCAAGAAACAAGAAGCCACAATACACATCTATCAAAAAAAAAAGGAGCGACAATACACATCGTAATCTTACAAAGGAAATATTATAAATGCCCTCCCTGGAAGCACCCCATCATTATTGAGAAGAAAAAAGACACATGGTGAATACATTTCTCAAAGAAAAAGACAGCACATATCAGCATGACACTAAGAGATGAGAACCACTCTGAATTACCTGAATAGTTTGAATTGTCCTTAAAATGTTTATGTGGCTGATCAATAGAAATGCAATTTTAAGTTTTTAACAAGGGATAATTTGGCTAAAAGGAAGTGGCAAGGAGACAAAAAATGCAGTTTCTGTGATACTGATGAATCAATTGAACATATTTTCTTTGATTGTGCTCTTGCCAAGTATGTTTGGAGTCTAATTTCTTGGGTTATTAGAGCTCCCTGTAGACCAAACTCTTTTGCACAGTTTTGGGTCTGGGCAAGTTTGTACTAGAGCGTTACAGTCAAATTCATATGGTTGGTCTGGCAGCAATCTGGTGGGCCCTGTGGAGATCAAGAAATCTTGTGTGCTTTGAACAAAAAACTGTGAAATCTCCTACTGAGATTATTTGTCTTGCCTCCTCTACTTTACTTTACTGGGCAGGTCTAACAAAAGCGGAAGACAAGCTGCTGGTGGAGACGGGAGCCAAAGCACTGAAAGCAACGGCGCTGGCCTTCCACCCTCAGGAAGCTGCAAGAGAAGATGCAGGAGTTGTTCTCCTTCAGTAAAACAGAGAAGACATCAAGCTAGGACAAAGCTGAAGCTGTCATTTTGGACAAACAAGTCTGCGTAGTAGGTTGCAATCTTTGGCACTGTAGGTGTGCCTGCCTGATGTAATGGATGTTAACTCCCCTCCAGTTTGACAAACCCTGGGTGCTTGTCAAGCTGTCAAGTCGCTGTCTAGTTTCTATCTAGCTACTCTCAGTCTGCAAGGTAAACGGTGCTAAAACTCTGTAATTTCGTTACCAGAGTAATGAAATTCGGGCGTTGCCCTTAGTGGAAAAAAGTTTGAATTGTCCTTAAATTTAGAAGTGCAACCAAATATAGGACATAGGATTAGGAGCCTATAATTACCCAACCCTGGTCTATTCATTGTATGTGTTGCAAATCAAAGAAGAATTGTTCCATCTTCATTATGGAATTAGAACACAGTAGCAATTAGAAGAATATATTTCTGCAGGGAATCAAGCACTATCACCCAACATTTTGTAGCATAAATGCTTGCTTGAAGCAAAAAGTGCAGCAGCTTAATTATCATTGCTCCAAATAAAAATTAGGCTGGGTGAGCCGACATAACTCCAGCAATGTGCAGCCTAAACAATAACAGCAACTCGACATTATAAGATTCATAAAATTTGCTAACCTTGATGAGGCCCTCCTGAAAGAGAATCTCAATCACTTCCTTCAAGATGGGCAACAGACCAGAATGATGTACGCCGATGCCACGTTTCAGTAAGGGGAGCATGTTTGAAACCTGAGAAAGCTCCAATGGTTCAGCTCTAAAATGAATTATCAAGCATTGCTTACCAGCACCAGTACTGGTTCACGTATTACAAATAGATTTTTCCTTTTGTAAATGGTTAATGTGTAGCACTGTAGATAGCTTGGAAAAGCATTTCATAAGACTGCCATCAATGGGCAGCACTACACCTATAGGGAATATCAGAGACTAAAAGTAAGAAGTAATGGACAACGTGAACTTGCCTGAGGAAGCTTTTTGTCATCATCAGAAAGCAAATCCATAGCACTCCAAAAAATTGTTTCGATGTTTGCCTTCTCATCATCCTCGTTCAAGTCCATCTTAGCCATCTATTCACAGGAAGGATAGCAAATATAAACCAAATTAATTTTATATCTTCTTCCATGATATTTCTGTTCTCTAAATTGACTAATAATCTACAAAAGAACACACCTGCATAGCAAGAAATTCACATTCCCTTTTGCTAAAGCTGAAAAGTATCACAGGATCATATTGACGCTGAATTATCATTTTAACCATCTTGAATATGTCACTTTCCTCACTAGATTTGCCTGCCACGATACCTTTCTGCCACTTTCCATTTTCCTTCTTCTTGTCACTGTCACTAGCAGGGACAAGGGCATTCAATGCTTTCTGAAAACTGTCTTCTCTGAACTTGCTCTTCTCATCCACTACCAGATATAATCCATCCCCTCCGGAAGGAAATACATAGTGCTGGAGAGGTGTGGGTCGGTAGTCTGTGTATACTATATGACAAGGTTGCTTATGTACCTGAAAAACAAAGCAAACTCCACTATTAACAAATGACAATATACTGAAAACACATACTCCCTCCGTCCCATAAAAAGTGCAATTCTAACTTTTTTAGGACAGAATAGTGATGGCACGAAAAGACCCTCATGCCCTCATTTATTTGCCATATTGAGTTAGTTTTGGCATGCAAACCAATTCTGACCACTCAATTAGGAAGGTAGTTGAGATCTAATCTCTAGAATTGCACTCTTTGTGGGATTTTTTTCAAACACTAAAATTGCACTCTTTGTGGGACGGAGGGAGTATGAATGCTTGACCAAGTGCGCCAGCGAATGCCTTCTAACAAGCAGATGAGTTGGAGACGAAAACATGGAATTTATGGAGAAAGCATCAATTTCAACATGGAAACAGAAATATGGAGAGAACCAGGGAAGCTTGGCAACAGACCTTAGCTACCCAATCGGCAAACTCCTTGGCGTTAGGTACAGTAGCTGAGAGGAACACGAAGCGTGAGTTCTTGGGAGCCATCACTATACTCTCCTCCCACACGACTCCTCTCTCTCTATCCCGCATGTAATGCACCTCATCAAATATAACCCAAGCGACTTCCCTCATAACCTCAGAACCTTTGTACTGCATGCTCCGCCAAATTTCCGTGGTCATGACCTGCATCGTAAGGGCATGCTTTTAAGAACCAAGCACAGACACATAGAAGCAAGAAGTGGTCTGAAGAGAAGGAACTAATACCAGGCAGGAGGCATTCGGCTCGATTGTGACATCCCCAGTCATGAGGCCAACATCTGAGAACTCTTCTTTGAACTCTCTGTATTTTTGGTTGCTCAATGCCTTGATTGGAGAGGTATAGATGACACGCTGTTGGTTGCGCAGAGACATTGCAATTGCGTACAAAGCAACCACTGTCTTCCCGGCTGATGTATGAGCTGAAACCTGTAAATCCATGAAACAAAAAATACAGAAACATCGATAAGAGACAGAGAAGTAGGCTGACGGAGGCGAAATGATCTGCCAGTATACAGAGAACAGTAAAGCATAGTTGTTTAGCAATAAGATAGTTGTGCTAGGAGCTGTAATCTGATAGCTCATGGGAGAACTGGGAACTTGCAGTCGTTGATGAGCGCTAGCTAATCAACACTAGGAACGGTAGATACAATTTGAAACTTGGGAACCTAAAGGGGGCAACCTCTTTGCATTGAGTGAATGCTGCAATTTGTGGCGGCTGTTGTCCTAATAGTCCATCAAGGGGGCACTGGAGCTTAAAAAGAGAAGATAATTTGGCGCATGCCCCGAGCTGGGTGGACAGTGAAATTTTGGTCTAGGACATGACAAATAATCTGAGCATTTTTTAGGAGAAAGCAAGACAAAACTTTGGATACCATGACGGATTCGCCGTTGTCGAGGCAGCGTATGGCCTTGGCCTGGAAGGGGTCGAGCTGGAAGGGGAACTTCTTGGCGGGCTCAGAGCCCTGTGCGCCTCCGGCGAGCACGCGAGAGGCAGAGGCGGAGGCGTCGTAACCTTCCGGGTAGGAGACGTCGTGCACGCAGGCAACGGGTTCCGCGGCGGCGATGGTGGTGCGGGCGGGAGGCTCCGCGGCGTCGGCGCGCGGCGCCTTGAGAGGGGAGGCATTTTCGGCAACCGCAGGGCCGTCCGGGGCCTTGCGCTTGAGGGTCTCCATGGCGACGGCGTGGGCGGCGGCGGCGGCTGCTGCTGCTAGGGTTTAAGGAATTTTTTTTATTTATTTTGTCGCGCGGGAGGAAGAGGAAGCGCAAGTTGCTTTTCTTCTTATGCCACGTACCATGTCGCAGTCGCAGTGCTCCTTCCTTTAATTTCAAAAAAAAAAGAATTGAACTTGTAATGAGAAGAATCTGCACGGAAAGGAAATCATCTCAGAGATTAGAAACAACAAGTTTTAGGATGGCCCCAGTGAAAAACTTTATTCAAGTAAAAAGAAGAATACAGATACTATGTGATTAGCTTTTTGGACTCAGTTTCTGAGTGAAGAGAAAAGTTCACCTGAGGTGACATTTTTATCTTTACTTAGGTCGTGTTTAGTTCTGAAATCCAAAATCTAAAATGAATGTTTGACACATGTATGGCGTACTAAATGTAGTTGAAAAACAAATTGTATTATATAAATGGTTCAAAAATCACGAGACGAATCTAATGAGTCTAATTTAGATCGTGATTAGACACTAAATTGTACATTAATGCTACAGTAAACATATGCTAATGACTGATTAATTAGGTTCATTAACTTCGTCTCGCGAATTCCGAACATAATCTGCAATTAGTTTTTTAATTAGGGTGTGTTTGGTTGGGCTGTGGCTGTGAAAAAAGCTGTTGTGAGGTGTAATTATGAGAAAAGTTGCGGTGGACTCTGAGCTGTGAAAAAAGCTGAAAACCGTTTGGTTGAATTGGTTGTGGCTGTATGGATCTTGCATGAAATGCATGTAAAGCCCCTGAACTCCTCACAAACAATTTATATGCAAAATAATCATAAAATAATTTAATGTTCAGAGATTTACATGTGAATGACTATTTCAGAAGAAGAAAAACTTAATTTGTTTTGATATGATCCAAATTTTTAAAAGTGTTCTAGAAATTCCGTTAATTTTGGAGTTTTTTTGTAAATGTTAAGAGAACAAAATACTACAGTTAGTTACAAAGTTTTGGTGAGGGCCTTTTTGTAAAAACTTCTTCTCCTACCTCCAGCCTCCGGGAACTCTCCCCTCCATGGAAGTCGAGCTCACTCTCCATCTCTCTCGCCGTGAAGCTCCATCATCTCATTCTTCTCATGATTTTCTCCTGCTAGCACAATCCCAAGCTCATATTTTTGCTAGGTCTAAGCCGCATCCCAATTGCTCATGCTCCTGCTCCTTCCCAAATTTCTAATATAGCGATACACAAGATCCAAAGGAGCCTCAATTAAGCCAACACGCTAAACGATCTACGGGTCATAAGATCCAGATGAGCCTCAATTTCCGCCGCCGCCCACTGATTTCTGTTGCTACTGCCGCTGGTACCCGCAATTCCTGCGAAGTGTCCGCCCTCACAGCCGCTCACAGCAGCTCCTCGGTGGCTGTGGGAAATGTACTACGAAAACGCAGCTTTTTGAGAAAGCTAGCACGAAGAAGCATCTCCTTAAGGCACTCAGGGCACGGGCGTAGTTTGCTGTAGACATGCAGCAGAATTTTTTCACGAAGCTCCCTGCGCAGCGTGCCCGCCACCGAGCCGTCGTCTAGTTCATCTACGAGCTGAGCTCGTGCTCCCAGGCGACCCCGACGACTCGACGCCCGTTGTAGGAGGTGATGCGGGGAGACCACGGCGGCAAGGATCCCATGCGCGCGCGGGAGAAATTCTTCTGCCACCCAAGGTTCGCGCCAAATTCTCTTCCTGATTCATGGCTCCAAGAAATCAAATCAAGCTCCAAGAAATCAAATCAAACTCCAAGAAACCAAATCCTACCTCCGTCCACGGCAGCGAGTCCTCCGCAGCGGATATGGCCTCCCTGCTCCGCTCCGCCTCCATCTCTGCGCCTTCGACTCGACGCCGCTGCCCCACGCCCGGTCGCCGACGCCGACGCCCCCCGCTCGAGCCGGCCGCCGACGCCGAATACAGCCTCCCTGCTCCGCTCCGCCTCCGTCTCTGCGCCTTCCAGTCGACGCCGCTACCCCACACCCGGCCGCCGACGCCGACGCCCCCCGCCCGAGCCGGCCGCCAACGCTGCTCCTCCGCCGAGCTCGAGCGGACCGCGGTCGCGAGATCCGTGATTGCCGGCGGGGAGGAGCTCGGCTTGGGCTAGGAGAAGTTCAAGTATGTGCGCTGGGAGGTGGAAGATGTCTAGGTTGGAGGGATTTGGTTTTGTCTGGCGGGGAGGAGCTCGAGCAGGCCGGCGGTGTCAGCCGTAGGAAGAAGCAGGGGCTCGGGAATGGGAGGGAGAAGAGAAGAGGAAAAAAGAAAAAAGAGAGAAGGCCGGCTGACGGGGAAAGAGAGAAGGCCGTCTGACAGAGAGAAAGAGAAGAAGGGGAAAAAAGAAAGACAAAAAAATAAGTGAAGGAAAAAAGAGAAAAAGAAAGTTAAGTGGAATATTTGAACACTACAAGAAATGTGTGGCTTTTTGACACTCTGTTACGTCATAATATATGGAATTTAAGTCATAAATTACATTTTATGACATCTCGTTGACGAAAATGTAAATGTCAAAAAGCTGTAGGAGAGTAGAGAGGGATGCGTATAATGTTGTGGATGTATTGCATTGAGGCCTCGGCCGGTATATATGAGAGTACAAGACTTGGGGGGCAAGGCTCCCCCGGATACATATGGTAGTCTACGATAGGATATATCTACAACTACCAAATATACTCTAACACTCCCCCGCAGTCACAGCGGGAGCACCGCAGACGGTGAGACTGGAGAAGAAGCCGAAGGCGGGAGCCGACGGACTTACAGCCCCCCGCAGTCACAACGTGGGCGCGGTGCGGATGCTGCGACTGGAGAGAAAACCGGCGAGTGTCTCATGCGGATGGTAGCCCTTTGTGCCGATGTCGAGGTAGCCGAGCTGAAGGGCGAAGAGCCATGGTCAAAGATGCCGTGCGTAGGATAGCCGTGGTCGACGTAGAGTTGTCGAGGTTGTCGAAGACGAGGTAGCCGCACATGAAGCCGCGGGCGCACGAGGAGGCGCCGTGATGGTGGCGTGATAGAGAAGACGCCGGAGACGAAGATGGCGACGCGTCGAGGCAGTCGTAGAGGGAGCGATGCCGAAGTCGATGCAGTCAGGCCATCGGGCGAGGCATGCCCGGGTTTGCTAAGCCCGGGAACGCGTCGGGGACGATGGGCACGCACCGGTGTTGCCAATACCGGACGTGCAAGGGAGAAGTGCACAACCAGACGCCGTCACCGAAGGGGACCAGCAAAGAAGGCCTCCAAAGCGGTCGCATGCGCTGAAGACGGCGAGGTAGAAGATGCCGACGCCCGCTGTTGCTTGGAGTAGAGGAGGTGGCGACGCTGGCGACGTGGTTGTGCTAGACAAAGTGAGGAGGAGAGCCCGGATTTCCAGCGCAAGGCTAGACGATCTAGGCGACGCGGCGGCGGTGCTCGAAGGCGACGACGAAGAACTCGAACGGCTTGATGAAGACCATGCGCGAAGGGCGCAGCGACGCGTAGTCGACGATGAGGTCGTGGACATGGTCGGCAGCGGTGAGGAAGCAACGGCGGAGAAGACCACGGGTGGCTCCACTGCTGCCCGAAGAGGCGAAGCAGCGGCAGCCCTCCGCACTCGGTGAAGGAGCGCACACGGCGAGGACGGACGTCACGGGAGCCGGGTGGATCACGCACGTTGGCTGATCAAACCGAGCATGCGCGAGGCGAGACGACGGTGGACGAAGTCGGTGAAGGTGTCCCGATCGGTGGAGGCGAAGACGAGCCGGCGAAGGACGACGTGTGGAAGAAGTGGCGATGTAGGCGACGGCGCAAACAAGCGCCCCCGGGTGCCGGCCATCTCGCCATGTCGCACGGTCGTAGAGGAAGAAGAGGCCGGTGAAGTCGATGCCGATGTCGAAGTCGTGGAGCAGGATCGACGGGCGGTGGGCGACGCAATCCCGAATCAGTGATCGGGCAAAAAGAAAAAAAACTGCAACAGCTTCACGTGTAGTACCTCGGGTGCATATAGCAGAAAGCCTTCTCATCCTCTATCTTTTCCTCTGCACACCACGGTCAACGATCACAGCGTGACTGCGTGAGACAGAAAAAGAAAAAAACAGAGGCAGGCAGTCCGGCGGGAGGTGGAGTGGATGGTGGATCCCGCAGGTGGTGTTGTCCTCCAGGTCTGGATCGATCTTGCCGCACGACGGAGGAATCCCGCCTGGGAGGATCCCGCTGGGCAGCAGGGGTCTCGCCGGGCAGAGACGCCCGTCCAGACTGGCGGAGGCGGATTCCGCAGGGGCACGACGGCAGATTCGACCGGATCGGGCGGATCCCGTCACGATGGAGCAGCTCCCCGTGGCGACGAGGGGCCCGCGGCCGGCGGTGGAGGGTGGCCCGATTGATGCTGGATCCGGCGGGAGGAGGTGGAGCCGCGGCCCGATTGGGCGGCGGAGGGGATGAAGGTGCCGTCAGGGGCTCGTCGACGACGAAGCACCTCGCGGAGCCCCTGCTGTCACCATGGCAGCAAGGGGAGGTCGCGCGGGCCGAAGGTAAATCGCGGCTGCCACCACGGCAGCGCGAGTCGAGGTCTTCAGCGACGGCTTCCATGGCGGATGGCGAGGTACTGTGCGATCGGCTGGCTGCTGATGCAAAACGGCGGCGGACTCAGATGGATCCGCCGCGCAGAGGCGCGCTGCCCCCGGTGGAGGTCATGGGCGACCTCCCCGGGGGCGCGCTAGGTCGTCGAGGGGTCGGGCTGGAGGCGCGCCGTTGGAGACGACCAGCGACGCAGAGGAAGAAGGCAGGGTGCCGGCGGCGCCGGCGGCAGCGGAAGATTTAGCCTAGGATCTCAAACCCTAATCTCGTGATACCATGTAGGAGAGTAGAGAGGGATGCGTATAATGTTGTGGATGTATTGCATTGAGGCCTCGGCCGGTATATATGAGAGTACAAGACTTGGGGGGCAAGGCTCCCCCGGATACATATGGTAGTCTACGATAGGATATATCTACAACTACCAAATATACTCTAACAAAAGCCGCCGTCACAAATTCATTATGTGATGTCTGTATATATAATGTCACAACTCTATGACATTAGTTTTTTTGTCATATAATTGTATGACATTAGTTTTAGTGTCACAAAATTCTAGACCTTGCCACATGGGCAAATGCCACGTTGGATGAAAAGCTGATGTGGCGCTAACATGGCAGAGGTAAAACAACGTCACAAAATGAAATTTGACCTGCTAAAGCCCACACGTGGCATCTAGTCTCTTCATGGGCCACAAATATATTTTAGGTTGTTGATAGCTGGTCCATTATTTCATTTCTAAATATTTTATTACCAATTTTATTTGTATTGTTGCTCAGCGGCCCAGCCCATTATTTTCTATTTTCTTTTTACCAATTTATTTTTATAATGCAGCCCATTCAATATTTTGACCAATACCAATCCAACCCAGTAACTTTTTCAGTAGGCACATTTCAGAACACCATCTCAATTTTGAATATATACAAATCCAAATAGGCAACAAAAGTTTATAAGAATATCACAAGCACTGAAGGATTACACGAGCATAGTATATCTGTCAAAAATAAATATATAGTTCTTGGGGCAGTAGGAGTCTAAAGCAAAGGCTGTCTCCTAATGGTGCTTGCCACGAATAGGAACTTGAAGGCATAAACCAGAACTTGATTTTTTCCACCACCTTCAGACTCAAATCCCTGTAATGGTAGCTTCTTCCGGCTGCATTGATAAAACAGTATAAATTAACTAAAGCAATCATATTGCTAGTGCTGCAATAGAATTCAGACTCTTACTAGTACCAAAGACTAGAAAAATGCTAGATTCAGAGTGAACTAGCTACAAATTAACAGATTGCTGTTGTTGAAATAGATATAAATTGCTACATTGTTATCAAAATTAATTCCAAATTGAACCCATGTGCACCTAATAAGATAAAAAAATAACACAAAAATTATATTTAAGATTCTAAATTTCACAGTAGACCATGTTGAGGAGATACTTTGAAAAGTATGTTGCCTTCGACGGATAATTCAAAATTCTTTCTTTAGAGTACCACATAATAATCGCTATAATATCTAAATGCGAGCAAAAAATGCTACAAATTGATGTGACAACATGTTTTTTGGTTCATAAGCTTGCCAAAAAAATATTAAATGATTTTATGAAAATGAGATTATGCATTGTTCACAGTTGGATACATCTTCCACATAGTTTCATATAACTCAAGTTAAAGCATTGCTATTTGTACACATGACAATGTTTTTGAACTCATATCCAACTTGAATATGTAGAGAACCTTATATTTGTGTTAGTGTTACAAAATATGAAGTTACATTACCAAATTTTATGCAAAAACATATTTTTATGTTATCTATTTGGTGGAAGAAAACAGGCCATATATAAAAAGTATATATAAGAAATAGGATTAACATAAAAAATACACCATTGAATGAAAAACCGTGAATTTAGAAAATTTCAAGGAAAAAAACCGTCAAATTTGGAGTTCCTTTGAGTGATAAAAACCTATTACAATTTTTAATTTCAGATTTAAAAGGAAAAGGCGTACCAACTATCAGATCTTCATTCCTGTTGGCACATGGCGGAAAGGGATTGGTCCCCAGCCAATCGCCCACTCACGCGTGGGAAGGGAGAGAAAATGTGCGGCCTAATCAATTTAAGTAAATTTAAATAATAGAAATAGGCACAAAAGACGTAATGGTGTGGTGGTAGATGCGGTTTGCATTAGTCCACATGTGCAGGGTTCGAACCCTTGTCTCCCTTTTTTTTCATATTTAAAAAAAATAGTAGGCGTGGCGTTCGCGGCCTGGTGACGTGGCGGGGCGGCCGGGTGACATGGAGGAGGTGGCCTACGCGGCCGGGCGATGTTGGCGGAGGCGGCCGGGTGACATGGAGCAGGTGGCCGAGGCCGCCGGGTGACTTGACAACTCGTTTGTTCGAACAAGCGATAAGATCATATAATAAAGCAAAAAGTGCTACATGAGGTTACAAAAGTGCTAGTGGTCTGCTGGAATGGCTGCCTTACTCGAGGATGGAGACCCAGGTTCAAAACTCAACTCCATCATAATTTTTTCTGGCCATTTCGAAATGTTTTTTCCCTCAACATTACATAGCCTAATAATTCTTTATATCTCCAACATTTTAGCGTCCAGGCTTTTTTCTTCAACATTTCAGAAAAAAAATTTATAATGACTGTTGTGAAAAAAGTTATTTTTCCATATTCTTCTATTTTTTCACATGGCGCAAAATGATATTTTAATAGATCAATATGTATTTTGTGACACACAAAGTCCGCCATTGCTTGATGGCATTTTTAAATTAGATTTTGTGACACAGAAAGTTTCTCTGTGACATAGCCAATATCGTCATTGGATGAACTTTGACTACCTGTATGACATTTTATATGACGTACAACCTTTTTGTGTCACAAAATTGAAGTCCATAAAATATAATGTCATAAATTGAATGATATAATGACATTATGACCTATTGTCATACGAAATACGTCAAAAAGCCATACATTTCTTGTAGTGGAATATATTGTGCATTGTATTATGTATGCGACAAAATGGCTACAAATATCAAGTATGCACTAGGTCATCATGGTTTGTGTGTCAAAGGATGCATTAAACACTCTAAATAGACAGCAGCTGTCTGCACGGTTGTACAAGCTGTCTATTCAAGCTGTCTATTTGTGGCGAACAGACAACAGCCGTAGACACTGTTGTACTTGCCCTCAGTCTATGTTTAATACTTTAAATATGAAAAGATTTCGGATCTTTTCACCAACCAGCTCTAATAATAAAGCGAATAGAACCAAAAAAAAGTCTCGATGAACCGGCTCATACGGTACCCCATGAACCGGCCAACAAATCAAGAACCAGCACCCACCTAACTGAGTTTCCACCCTAGGTCTCCCGGGCGCTTGACCACCTGAGCTATGATTCATTTGTGTTACCAGCGCACATCTATTCTTATCAGGATTAAGGCAACCACTCCAAAATCTTTGTCATGTGTAACAATAAATATAGCCACATTTTGTATTATCTTTGTATTAAAAAGTTCTTACCTAGGAGAGGATGTATATGTATGTATCCCCACATAACATTACGTTCGTTTTTAAATATAATTCTAGCTAAATGTTTAGCTCCCAAACTTTAAGAAATATTTGTGGGCTTGAAAAAAATGTGTTTGAGGAATTGAGGGACTTAATATAGTATAGTAGAAAAAATGGAAAAGACAATAGAAATGTAAATCTAAAAAAATATAGTGACATAAATAAAAAAATCTACGAGTTTAGAAATACAATTGTAGCTTGTTTGGATTAAGTAATGATGTCGTCCGTCATAGTATGACCTAACGGTGGACCAAGTCATCCGCCCATTATCGAAGAATTAAGCTGTCACTTATTTAGTAATAGGACTGTGCGGCGACGTAGTGACGAATTGATCGATTCTGCAACGTAAACCAAACACCGCGGTCAGGGTCAGACTCTAGATCGAATTATTTTGGATCACTCCGTTCGACACACCAAACACGTCTTATTATTTTGCCGTAGCAACGCATGGACATTTAGCTAGTAAATTGTAAAATCAGAGTGCAAAAGGGAACGAATCATGAGACTTTCCTCGCGTTCATCTCTCCATCCTCGCCTAAAGTTATTAAAAGGGAAACTAACTAGAAGAGCTAGCCGGCGCCTTGGGTGCAGAAGCCGAGGTGGGTGCATGCAACACAGGGAACACAGACATGTCCAGCTTCATCTCCGGCGCAGGGGCCGGCGGAGAATTGGAGCGATCCGCAGAGTTGTTGCGCTGCTGATAGTACTTATCATTGCCGGGACGCCTCTGTGGGTAGGAGGTTAGGAGCCACCATTGCCCGTGCATTCCTGTTGGTATCGACCAACGTTGCCGCCCTGCTGCGGCTGGTAGCCACCAGCCCACCATTACCTTGGTACCCACCGTTGCCCCTCAGGTTACAGGCGGGGCAGGTTTTTAAACGAGCCCGCAAACTCGCCCCGCAAAATGGTCGTTCGCGACGGTTGCGGCCCAGCTGTGTACTCTTCGTGGCCCAACAGTGACCAGCCGCGAGAGCCCGCGGACATGAGGTCAAACCCACGAGAACCTGCAAGATCCCGCATCCTCCACTCTCGGTCGTCCTCATCGCCGCCACCATCGACGTCCACCTCCTCTGCCGCCACCCTACCGTGCCCCAGTCCCTGCCTCGTTCTCCTCCTCCACCACCACCGGTGTCCGCGGCGGCTGCAGTGAGGGCAAGCTGTCCTCGGCCTCAACAACGAAGAGGTGAGATCTCCTCTATGGCTTTGTGATTTGTAGGTGTCATGATTTAGTTGGTCAACCAAGGGTTTGTCTTGGTTGGGATTTTGGAATTAGGGGATCGATCGGGATGGGTTCGTCTTGGTTGGGATTTGGGAATTAGGGATCGATCGGTGACTGCCGGGGCTCCTTTCTGAGCGCTCGTGCATAGGCTCAATACTAGTGTGTCCGTTCTTGCCGCTGGCATCCTGAGTTCTGACGTATCTTGAGTTCGTGTATGTGTAGAGATGGTACAATTTGATTAACTCACAGTATATTGAGTGCTACTGCATCTACATTTACATGTCATTTTTGCACCAATTATAGTATCACTTGTTGATTTGGGTATCAGGTTGATTTTCCAGTAAAGAAAGTTATCTCAGGTATAGGAAAGGCATTAAGATTTATGTACTTTGATTTAAAATAACATCTTCACTTAAATTGCTGGATAAGGTCATGGCTCCCTATAGACTACTAGAGATCCATTTGATTGGTTTTTCTAAAGTATCGAATAATTAGTTGGTTACTGAAAGTCTTTAAAGATTTGTGGACTTTTGGCGAAAAATATTAAAGGACAATTAAATTTAATGTATGTGTATTCATTTTTCTAAAGTATACATACTCACATTTATACTGAACTAATTTTGTGTTGTCTATTCAGTACTAATTTTGTGTATGTGTATTAATTTTTCTAAAGTATGTTAAAGGACAACACTGATCAAAATAGTCGTGTGTTGTCTATTCAGTACTAATTTTGTATTGCCATCGTCCCATTGCTAATTCTATTGATCATGCACAATATCTCTTGTGCAATCTGTGTGTATGTACTTATGTTGCTAAGTTCTTCAATGGTTCATGTTTTTTTCCATGTAGAAGCAACCGAAGGTCTTTATTCATGGCAACTGCACCACCGTCCGAGAGTTTACTTATGTTTTTTCCACACTAATGATTAACCCCTGGGCAGACTGGGAACAACACATTGCAGCACAGAGAAGAAGTGCAGTGAAAACTGAGCTAGAAGTATATTTGCAAGATGATTTGTTCCCTCGGCATAAGAATTTTGATATCCTGCAGTGGTGGATGATGCATTCTACCAAATACCCTATACTTTCATGTATGGCAAGAGATGTATTTGCAGCACCTGCAACAACTGTGGCTTCTGAGTCTGCCTTCTCAACTGGTGGGAGAGTGATTAGTGAGTATAGGAGCCGACTAACAAGTCAGAATGTAGAAACATTAATATGCCTTCAGGACTAGTTGAGAGCTAAAGGTACATCCTTTTCGTGTTAAGTGTACTTAATTGCATGCTTATTCAAGTAATTGTGTAATATTTATCTCTTCTTGTTATTACAGGATATACCAACTTTAAGATAGCAGAAGATATTGACGATAATGATGATCAATACTACAATGAGCACGTTAAATTCTGAACTCCTGAGATTTGATCTTTCTCTGCCCTGTGTGTTTTGGGCTTCCTCTTGAATTTCCTGAATCTCACATGCCAATGCAATTTTGCAAGCACTATATACACACTGTTGAATTGTTGATTTCCTAAATCTCACATGACAGTAGCAATGATCCTATAGTAGGTAGCTACTGGATGTTCAATCACATGAACAGTAATAGTATAGGAGTGCATCACGTGTCTCATTCCTGTCATCACGTGATCAGCAATAAGTTGCTGCCAAAAAAATCAACAGTCTTCATAATTAGAGATAGAATATTAGTATGTATTTGATGGGGAGCTTGTTATTGCGAAATTAGATTTAGCATTCTTAGCTGCAAAATTTCTTCCCACTGCATGCACACATTTATGATCAGAACTTCTGCTTTTGAACTTTCCAGATCCGAAGAAACCATGCGCGTGGAGGATTGAAGTTATGATTCTTTTAGCTTGCCACCATTAGTTTAGCTTAATTTATGCAAAATTTCTATTCTCTGTCTTATCTTGATGATGTAATCTATCTTTGGTCAATGACCATCGAACATGTAAAAAACAAGGTGCATCTCGAATGTTAAACGTCTCTTAATTTATGTCTTTTTTAGTCGGGTATGGATTAGTACTACATACATCTATACTATAAAACACGACGAAATTTTCGTTTCGTCCGTCGTCTTTCGTTTCGTCCGTCGTCATCTATATCCCACACCGTCAGATTTTATAATGATCCAACGCTTTAAATTAATCTAAAAAGTCCATATTGACTATATCTCACCTTTGAGCCTACACCGTCGGATTTTAGGATGATCGAACGCTCTGGATTAATCTAAAGAGTCCATATAGATTACACATCTAAATTAGTATTTTTTCTCCTAAAACACGTGCCGCTAGTGTAAAGAAACAAGCTAACAATACTTCTATTAGTCTGCTATGAGCCTAGTACTACTTGTGCAAGCAAGTGAGCTGCCTGTACTTTGCGGGACTTGCGGGTTCAGCGGTTTATCTCGCAACGGCCGCAAACTGTGTATTGTCCGCATGATTAGCTTGCACGCAGCCACAAACCCGCAACAAATCCATGGCGACGAGTTTCATGGGTTTGTGGCCGGCCGCAACCCGCCCCGCCTGCACTCTAAGTTGCCCCTGCCATAGCTGTATCCGCCATTGCCCCTGCCGTAACCATATCCGCGGTTTCCCATGACATCACGATGGCCGGAGTAATCGCCCCTAGGAGCACCGTCGCCTCGGATATGTTCGATCGGGCTTGTGAGCAGAGCAAGGCAGCTGATGCTTGCTAGTGGATACCTCTACAGTCCTTTTTTCCCCCCATGAATTCTGATGTCTGTTGAAGCGAGATCTGAAGCATAGCTGAACAAATGCACTAGCAGACTTGCCATGACAATTGACAAACTATCTTTATGTTCTATATATCTATGCTTATGAATAACACATCAATCTGAATTCTGTTGCTTCTATCCTGTCCGTTCCGGTACATTTACTTTCGCACTCATTATTACATCAAAACGGGGAATAGTCAGAGGGTGAGTGAGCGTGGTGAAAAATAGAAATAAAAAGAAGGAACAGGCTCGCGCCACTCTGAGAGCCAGCGACTCAGAGCAACCTGTCCGAGAGGCTGGGCAGCCGTCGGAAGAAGTTGACTGCGGGCGGCGGCATGGGGTCCCGGAACATGGGGTGCCGGAGGTAGTAGAACCCTCCCGCCACGGCCACCATCTTGGGCGGCACGGCGTAGAGCGCCACGGCCACCGCGAAGCACACCCCGACGAAGATCCTGCTGGCCCGCGGGTCCCTCCAGCTGACGAGCGCCTGCAGCCTCTCCCCCTGCGCCGCCACGTCACCCATGACCCGCTGCACCCGCCCCGCCAGCGTCCGCAGCCGCTCGTACCGCGCCCGCAGCGCCTCCGGCGGCGGCACCGGGTCGAACTCCTCCTCCAGCTCGTCGCCGTCGACCGTGTCCGCCTGCGACAGCCTGGCGTCCATCCCGGCCGGGCCCCTCGGCCGGAACCGGTAGTACCAGACCCCGATCATGAACACGTACAGCGACGCCGTGGGGACCACCAGCTCCGGGTACCAGACGAGCACCAGGTAGAGCGCGTGCACGAGCACGGTGGTGGACGGGTTCCGCCACCGCTTGACGGCGTCGAGCCAGCGGGCGAGCCCGACGGCCCATGCCAGGACGCCCATGACGCGGAACCAGTTGGCCTTGGCGCGCCGCACGCTCCACGTGTGCGCGTCCGCGTCCAGCACGTACCGCACCACCTCGGGACCCAGCGGCGGCTCCGACCGCGCCAGCCACGACGCCACGGTGCGCACGGCCGCGCCGCGGAGCGCCTCCTGCTGCGCCACGCCGATGGGCCGCAGGTAGTGCATCCGCGGGAGGAGCGGGGAGGCGTAGGTGGCCCACGTGTCGGGAAGCGCCGCCGGGGACGAGAGGCGCACGGCCAGCTGGAGCTCGCCCATCTTCTTGAGGCCCGACCGGAGCAGCACCAGCAGCGGGTACGACGCCGTGTAGGCGCGGTTGCTCTCGAGCGTCGACACGCGCACGCGCACCTTGCCGACGCGGTAGTCCTGCCGGTCGTCGCCGCCGCCGGCGAACATGCGCCAGTTGTCGAAGACGGCGACGGTGAGGACGGTGCAGGGGTCGTAGACCTGCCACGTGTACTGCTCGTTCCAGCGCGGGCTGAGGCTGTCGGTGACGGTGCGTGTGCGCACCCACTTCTTGCCGTACTTGGCGACGCAGTAGGCGTCCGTGGACCCCTTGGCGCCGCCCTTGGTCTTCATGGGCAGCAGGCCGCACGCGCCGATGATGCCCAGCTCCAGCACGCCCACCGGCGGCCGCCACAGCTGCTTCGCCGTCGGCCGGTAGTCGCTGCACACGTGCGCCGCCTCGTCCAGCACGTGGTACCCGCCTTCCAGGCACAGCCGGAGGTGCAGCCGCCCGGAGTAGCCGCCGCCGCCTTCGCCGCCGCCGGCGTCCAGGAGGGTGACCCACCTGGACGCGACGATCTGGCGCTCGTCGAGGCGCTGCTCGACGGAGGCCACGGGGATGGTGGCGTGGCCCACCAGCGCCGGCTCCCTGACCATGGACCGGTCCTCCACGAGCACCACCAGCGCGTCGTCCAGCGGCTCGGACGCCACGAACATGAGGTCCTCGGACCACGCGAACGCCGACCCGCCGCCGCTGCTCGCCACCGACCGCCGCGTCCGCGCCGACTGGAAGCCGAGCTGGATCTTGACGCGCACGTCGAACGGCGGGGGGCCCGGCACGCGCAGGTCCTGCGCCTCGATCACCGACGCGCGCAGGTACCAGAGCTTGGGCGACTGGTACACCTTGCTCCGCGTGTGCGCCGCGTACGGCGCGTCCGTGCTCCACGCCTCCGGGAACGCGTCGTCGGCCTGGGTCCCGATCCAGACCGCCACCATGACGTCCCCCGTCACGGACCCCGGGTCGCCGCCCTCGAGACGGTACCACTGGGGAGCAAGCGGCCCGTCGGGCTGCTCCCGGACGGGCACGTCGGAGAGGTCGAAGCACACGCCGCCGAGGAAGGCTTCGACGGGGGAGGGCGCGGCGCCGTCCCACACGGAGATCTCTAGCGTGGGTTCTGGCTTGGCGTGGCTGATGGCGAACACCTGGCTCCACTCGGGGTTCCCGGTGCCGGAGGCGTCGCGGCCGGGGCGGGACCGGAGGGAGTAAGGGCCGGCCTGGACTTTGACGTAGGGGCCCTCGCACGCGCGGATGCCGCGCGCCCGCACCACGCGCACGAACAGGTAGCGCATCGGCTCCACCAGGTCGTACGACGGCGA
The DNA here is from genome assembly GCA_015476505.1 of Urochloa ruziziensis. NCBI lineage: Eukaryota > Viridiplantae > Streptophyta > Magnoliopsida > Poales > Poaceae > Urochloa > Urochloa ruziziensis. The sequence continues at coordinate 40,288,681 of CM027122.1, forward strand.
CTGCACCGGCTCCACCGGCTCGCCGGCCGACACGAACCGCCCGGAGATGACGCGCGGCGAGGGGGCCCCGTTGGGCGGGTAGCCGCCGCCGCTCGGGTGGCGCATCACGCGGACGCGTTCCGTGGCCATCCGCGTCTTGCGCACCTCGGGAGGGTACGGGTCGCCGGCCTCCGGCTCCGGCTCCGGTTGCGGCGGCGGAGCCATTGGCCCGTGCACCGGCGGCTGCATCATGGGGGCGCCGCCATGGGGGCCGTGCATTGGCGGCGGCATCATCATTGGGCCGTGGGGCCCGCGCATCATCGGCGGGTGGTGGTGCGTGGGCGGCGCCTCCTCGACGGTGATGATCGGAGGCTGCCCCACCGGCTGCTGCACCTCGACGGCGGCTTCGGTGGGCGCGGGCATCTCATGGAGCTCCCTGGGCTGCTCCGGCGGGACCTCCGGCGGCGGCGCGTTGTCGGGCTGCTGCTCCGGCGGCTTGTCCTCCGGAGGCGGGGGCGGCCCGTCGGCCGGCTCGTCGTAGTAGTAGATCTTGAGCCCGACCTCGCCGCGGATCCAGCTGAGGAGGCTGCGCTTCTCGAGAGGGAAGTAGACGATGCCTTCCTCCCCGCGGCGCGAGAACTGGGACCCGTAGATGCGGACGCGGCCGAGGAAGTGGTTCTTGCCGGCGGCGGAAGGGTTGAAGCGGCGGTCGTGGTAGAGCGAGACGTCGAGCGCCTCGGCGTGCATGTTCCGGGGGTCGTGCACGCCGAACTCGAGCCGCTCGTGCCACTGCGGGCTCAGGTCGCGAGGCACGGTGCGGGTGCGCTTCCGCTGCCCGTCGAAGTCCACCACCGCGAAGGCGCTCGACGTGCCGAGCCCGTCCTTGGGCACCAGGTCGCGCGCGTCCACCACCTCCACGGCGAGCCGCCGCACCATCGGCGGCGGCGGGCCGCCACCGCCGGCCGCCATGGGCGGAACGGAGCAGAGGAATGAAGCAGGGGAAGCTAGCGGGGGAAGAAAAAAAAGAAGGGCGACAAGGCGACGGGGAAGGGAATACGGTTCCTTATGATCGATCGGCGCGGCGTGGGGGGTGGTGGACCGATCGAGTGTGATCGCTTTTGCTTTTGGAGGGGAGGTAGTGTGCTTTGGAGGGAGGAGAGAATCTGTGCTGGAGTGAGAGAGGGGCGCGGAGGAAGAAGAAGTTGGTGTCTTTCTTGACGTGGAAGCTCTCTGCTTTGGCTGGGCAGAAATCGCAGAATCTGATCTTGCTCTTCGCCTTCTTTTTGAATGTGCACTGATGCGTGCGCTTGGGTGCCGGGTGGTGGTGCCGCCGCGGCGTTCTTTGGCGACTTCTTCCTCCCGCCCTTTTCTCGTCGCGTTCCCAAACCCAAAAATAGCCTCCGTGCAACCTGGTAAAGAGCCTTCCATTCCATATGTGCTCTGTTCTGTGGTCGGCTGTACACTCTGCAGGCTGCCCCGAAGCTGCTGAAATCTTTTTTTTTTTACACATATAGTGTTCAGACTATGGCACCTCTTTCAACTTTGTTTATGAATTATGAATGTTCACATGTGTACGTAGAACATAACATTCTACTAATAACAAGTGGTAACACAGAGCAGCTACTCACAAAAATGTGGAGTGATCTCTCAAGTTTCACTTTTTTTAATACATTTTTTATTTCTTGCATGCTCTAATCTTGTGAACTCTCTTCTAATAATAATGCCAAATTGCCAATTGGTAGATAGTGAGATTGGTACAACAATGTATTCATGGGAAAGGAAAGTGTTGAGGCAATCATAAATCTTGGTAAAGATCCACATTGGTACTACAAAATTTTGGAGCATGGATTTCAGCACCCATTTCTAAACAAGCCCTTGTTTAGTTCCAAAACGAAATCTTTTCACCCATCACATCGAAGGAGAATCTTAGATGCATGGAGCATTAAATGTAGACGAAAAAGGTGAAAAGTTATATGGATAGGCTGTAAATCACGAGACGAATCTAATGAGCCTACTTAATCCACGATTTGCAATAGTAATGCTACAGTAACCATCCGCTAATTATGGATTAATTACCCTCTAATTACCATCGTTAGATTGGTCCCGGGATTTCCAACCTATCCATATAACTTTCCACCTTTGTCGTCTATATTTACTAATCCTAAATTGGTAAAATCGAAACCCAAAATCTTTTCACCGAAAATTTTTCGCGAACTAAACACGGGCCAAGTTGACGCCTTGGTGACGAGCCAGCATCCAGCAAGACGTAGCAAACACGCCACAGCAGATCATCCGCCTCAAGAACACTGATACAGGGGGAGTATAAATGTAATGTATGTGATACGCACGGCACAGCAGGTGTACATGGTTGCTGTGCTCTGCATAGGTGGAGGCATATCTTGTGATGCTCATATCGGCCCCGCTGTTTGATGGCAACGGGCCAACGGCTGTAGGTGAAAAGGGAGGACGGAATTGATTCTGCCTTGTCACTCCCTCGCGCATAGAATTCCCATAGGGGGTTAACATGAGTCCCTGTCATCTTTCGTTCGCTTCATCCAATGCTGCAAGTTCATCGGAAGTTCGGAACGGGCGACCCTCCAAAAAGGTCGCGCATCCATGTCTCCAGTTGCTGACGTGCGTATGCGCCGGAGCGCAAATCTGGTCTGGTCTGACTGTTTGGACCTTGACCCTTTGGATCAGCCACCTGATTTTCCAGACAATACCATGCAATGGGGGGAAGGAAGTTTCACAAGAAAATGAAGCCACACGAACCCATTTCTATTCTTCGACGAATCCATTTCGTACATCTCTGTGCTTGCGTTTATATACAATGCATGTAATCACACACGTTCACACGATGCCTTAGCTATTGGTGACATTCAGGAGCCTGTGTGCGAGGAACGCGCCGAGCGCTAACCCGGCGACGGCGGCGGCGACAAGCTGGCCCTTGCCGCCGAGCGCCTCCGCCCACGTCGTCGCCGTCGCCGCCCCCTCCGCCGCCGCGCACCACTCCTTGGCCTCGGCCAGCCTCGCCACCACCATGTCCTTGCCGGTGGCCGTCTGCTTGGGCACGGTGAGCGACAGCACGGCGCCGTCGAAGCGCCCCGCCACGCCGTCGGGGTTCGCCGTCGGGGGAAGCTGGAACGCCTTGTGGAACCGCACGTAACCCGCGGGGCGCTCGCCGCGGACCGTCAGCCGCCCGCCGGAGTCCACCTGCACCTTGAAGTCCTCCTTCTTGAACCCTGCGGCGCTCCGTTCGAGCGCATTATGTAATGAGCATGACACGTCATCGCAGCATCGCGTTTCACTTTTCACGCACGTGCCAGAATGTAGGAGTAGTAATTTACCTGGGAGGCTGAGGCGGATGATGTATGCGTTGGCGCCGTCGAGGCACTCGAGGTTGGGGTCGATGTCGGCGACGTAGGCCTCCGCCGGCGCCGCGCCGGACTTCGCCGCTCCTCGCTGCGCCTTGCTGCTCGCCATCAGAGAACGGCCGCCGGTTAATTGGTTGACCAAAGTGGTTGTGCGTTTGCGATTGATCTGATCCTTCTTCACAGCCGGTGAGATCGCTGGATTGTGAATTTGTCCACGGCCCAGCAATCGTTAGGAGGTGTTCGTTCGAAAAAAAAGCAATCGTTAGGAGGTTTATATATATGTGGCGCTACGGTGTGTGTCCGTTTTGTTGGTTATTCCAAGCTTTTCTTGAAGGTTGCAGCGGGAAATCTCGATCGAGTTTGTCGTCGACGTCTGGGTAAAGGCTAGGGATCTCTATAGCTAGCGGCCGGTGCACCCATGCGGCACGTTTGAAACGAAACCCATGCGGCACGTTACTCAAGCCCTCGTCTGAAGAAAACATGGGAAGTGTATCACTGCACGCACTCGTTACCAAGGCAGATGTTATGGACAAGCATTCATGCAAGCAGGCCCGACTCTTCTTATGTTTCATATCAGCCCTTCCTTAGCTTCTGTTACATTCGTTTCGTTTCTTCACTCATTTCTTGATACTGGTACTACTTGCAACTGCATAATCTCCAACTCTCCAAATAAAAGCAGCATTGTACATACTTTTATATGGAAAAATTCTTCTTTACTCTTTTAAGTATGGCTAACGTACGTCCAGATAACCTCATGAGCTCTAAAACCTAAATATTTCAAAACCCTTGAACTTTACACTATTTGTTGTAACTCAAGTGGTTTTGCTTACTTGATGGTGATTTTGCTTGGAGGATGGGGCCATAAGGGGAGGGGGAGGATAGATGATTTGGACAGAAGAGTGGCTTGCCATGATCGCAGTGTGCATGGAGTTGGAGGAAAATCGATGAAACAAGAAGGCCAATACGGTCAACCCAAGGCATGGTAGTGGCGGTGATGGCATGGCCGTGAATTGAGGCCAGTCTCAATGAAAATTTTAGAGATAGTTTCATGGGCATTAAATACAATGTCACATCGATAATTTTGCTGACTTTACAAAGTAACTAAATGTGAGAGTTTCATTATTATATGAGAGAGGAGACTCATTTCCATGACAATCAACCGACATAGTTACCTAGTTCTCAGCCTTGGTAACTGCACAATAAAAATATGCACGAAGACTGGCCTTAGTTGGCTACATTGAACAAAATAATCACCATGTCATCAAAACCACAAGCGCATATCAAATTCGCATTTGATTTCATATCGCTATGATCTAGCCACATAGGTACATTATATGCGTATCAACTGTAATTTTATTACGAGTTCATGTCTTATTCTTTGTCCGTAGCCTCCCCTAGACAGCAACAACATCACTTATTCTTGAAGACCTAGAAAACTAGATAATGAAGCAAAGTTAATATCTCATGAACATCCTAGACCTTCTGGATAACCTAAAATTTATAATAAAGTAAAATCAATGTCTAATAATGTGTTGGACTTTTTGGAGCTAATGTCTCATGGAGATCTATTGCACAAAGCGTATAAGTCATTGGCTAAAGTTTTATAAATACTAGAAGCGCAAGACATATGGGAGAGGTAAAACAATGGTACTCATTTCAAATTCCCATTACAAGGGGAGGGTGTGCTAACAAATCAAACCCCTTCTCCACCGTTAAATAACTATGCATTTTGACACCAAAAGTCAAAATACCACTTATACAGCTCACTTAGATCATTTTTTTCAATAATTTTTAAACTAGACATTAAAAGAATCATCTTTTAAACTAGAAATATATTTGAATAGTAAAAAAATGTGAAAACAATTCTACAACAAAAGATCAAACTAAGTTCACTAGTTAATAACCAAACTCAGAGCCATATAACATTTGTGATTGCATTGTTTACCTAGGTGGTTCTCTATATTCCAATTAACATATGTGGTCTTGTAAATAATAAAATATTAATGAATTCACAGTAAATAAATAAACATAATCATATTATTTATTTAGTAACCAAGTTGAGCAAACTAAGCATCATGGGTGATCAAAGCGAGCAACGACAGACGGTTTGAATGTTGGGCTACACGCGTGGGAGTTGTGCTGCAGGCGAAGGCGCAGGGGGTGCAACATGGCGAGAGCGTCAGGGCACACGGGCGAGTGTGAGCGACAGAGGAGCATGCAGAGGCGAACACGAGCGGTAGGGCTTGCAGTCGTTGAAGGATAGGGCAACTCGTGCACGGGCGTGGGCACGTGGGGAGGCCACGAATGGATAGAGACCCACAAAGGAGAATATCATCCACAAAACCACCAAACGATAACAACGAGACGAACATGATGCTTTGGCCAAGGACTTACAGTTTCGCTGAAATTGTTTGCTGAAGTTCTTGTTGAAAAGTTTACCGAAAATCTATGAATCTGAAAACTCGTCGTGGAACTAGGGAAGATAGGGTTTGCCAATGAAGGAAGAGTATGCGAGGTTGGAAGGATGTCGATGAGATTACCAGGGTATATTTATAGTCAGGCTAGAGGTGGGGTTTTATTCTCTTCCTTTTTCTAATTCTAGAAATTAATTTCTGATTCCAAAAATCAAGTAAAAATTCTAAAATCGCTTTTAAACCACAACAAATACTTCAATTTTTTGACAAATAAAAAAACTCCTGGGGATGGTTAGGGACATGCAAAACATAATAAATTGTTTGCAGATCATGGAAAGACCTATAGAACCTTCCAAAATTTGGATTTGGCTCTAGAAACTTTGAGAATAACTTTTCAGAAAAATATAATCATACATAAATGAACTTTAGAAGCCTTTACACTCATGAAACACCAAAATGCTCTAGCATGAATGCAAAAATCACACTCATTTGGACTAAGTTCTTTAATATTTAAGTTCAATTAATCTATTTGAATTCCAATTAAACCCTAAAATTTAATTAAGCCTTAAATAAATCCTAGCAATTCAACGAGTTGCTAAATAAATTATGTGATGAACTTCAGGGTGTTAGAGAAGATAGTTATGGTTATATTAGTAATTGCACTATCTGAACTGACAAAGCAAGTCATGAGAGTATCACAAAATAAATATTAACCATTTTGTGTAAAAAAAATAGTGATAAATAAGGGGTGGACATATCAAGCACCCTATGAAACAATTATGCAAACATGTCAAACAGATTACCTAATGCCTGAAATTCACTCCTATCTTGTCCATACAGTAGCACCTATCCTACAATTGAGAAAGGAATAAATTATTCAACACCCTAAACACTTGCATACAAATATTTGTAAACAGAAAAAAAAATCCATCAAGGACTTATACCCATTGCATTCGTCCAATGATAAGATGTCTAATACACATACAACATTCACTACCTTATGAAAGTGTAGATGAAGAAATAATTGCCCCAAGATGAAATAACGGAAAATTTATATCAAAAAAATGTTTGACAAATTTAAATTACAATAAACTCTAACAATTAATTAGATTAGCTAAAAAACAAAAACATGTCAAAGGCTCAAACTATAACATTTACATCGAATCAGCTACCTACAGCTTTTGAAAGAGAACCATCATTTCACCAAAAGAAGAAGGAAAAATCAACAAAAATTATATGGAAAACATATCTAAACCTTAGAAAAACATAGAGCAGAAAGAGGAAATGATTCAAATCCACAAGCAAAATCAGCAAAAATAAGAGGGAAAGGAAAAAAAAATCGAAATCTACATCAGTAAAAAAACAAATTGTGAATGGGATAGATGCTCGCCCATTCACTGACATGTGGGGTTTTCACTAACAAATCGTGTGATGATCATCCTCCAATTTCCCAAGGAAAATATAAAACAGATTGAATGGCTAACAAATCGTGTGATGGACATCCTCCAATTACCCAAGTGAGCTATAGTCTTTTTATTACAATTCTTATTCTCTTAGTCTTATCAGTACATTGATGATGGCTGTGCGGCGTGAGCATTTGATGGAGCAAGATGATGAACAAACAGAGATAAGAATGAATGGGACTGACGAGTGCCCATTGGAAAAGTTTAGCGTGTAAACTTGTAACTAGTTGGTCGATCAGCAGTGTATGTACACGTCACCTTGTCACGATTATACTTATGTACTTTTACCCATGTATATAACCATGCTACATACACATTTTTCATCTCTGTACATACATCCATGGCGCGCGTGACCGACCGTGTGCACGCACCCAACGAAGAAGGTTCGAAGCCCAGCAACGCAAATGATTTAGCCGACGTGCTTCTCGACGTCTCAGCCGGCCGTTTGACCATCCATCCATGGTGGATTCATGGATGTGTTGACTAATATATTATTAGCTCCTGGAGAAGAGCTTTTGGGAGACGAAGACGCCGAGCGTGAATGCGGCGACGGCCGTGGCGATCACCTCCTTCTTCCTGCTCACGGCGTCCGCAAACTTGAGCCCTTCCTCCACGGCGCGCTCCTTCCAGTGCTCGCACTGCCTCTCCCGCTCCGCCCTCTTCGCCTTCGCCTCCGCCACCCTCGCCCGCGCCGCCTCGATCCTCTGCGCGGCCTCGCGGGCGACCTTCTCCTTGTGCTCCGCCCTCGCCTTCTCGTCATGATCATCGCCTCCACGGTCTCCGCCCCTCGCCACCTTCTCGGTCGCCTGCGGCGGCGGCGCCACCGGCTTGGCCTTCTTCTCGTCTTCCTCCTTGCTCTTTGCAGTCATGCTCGCCGTCTCTGCCTTGTCCTCATGACCGGATGGCTTACCACCGTCGGCGTCGGCGACTTGTTGCGCCTCCTCCTTGGCCGGTGCCGGCGGAGGAGGCAGCGGCGCCGCGGCGTCACCGGCGGCGGGTTGTTGCTGCTGCTGCTGCTGCTGCAGCTTGGGCACTTTGAGCGTGAGCACGGTGCCGTCGAAGCGGCCGGAGACGGCGTCGAGGTTGGCGGTGTTGGGAAGCTGGAACGCCTTGTGGAGCCGCATGGCCTTGCCCTCGCCGCCGGGCGCGGGCCTGCGGTGGCCGATGACGGTGAGCCGGCCCTCGCCGTCCACGTGCACCCGGAAGTCCTCCTTCTTGAACTCTTCGGAATTCGATTCGACCAAGAACATGAAGCAGAGTTATTATTAGAGCACCAGTCTGAAACTCTGAACATGTGCAACGTGTCAGGTGCCTCGCTCCGAGAAAATACAGGCTCTGAACCTCACCTGGGAGGTTTAGGCGGAGGAGGTAGCTGTCGCCGTCGTCGAGCCACTCGTAGACGGGGTCCATGCTGTCAGCCGCAGCCGCCGCCTCCGGTGCTTGCTTGCTCGCTGCCATTGTCGCCGGTGCCCGGTGGCCTCTGGTGAATATGGCGCCCTTGATGAGCTTGGTGGGCTAAGTTCGTGAAGCGTGGCCGTGAGGAGATCGATGAACCAAAACAGTTAGTAGGTGCCTCATATACCCGAGAGCGATTGAGTAAGCAATGCAGAGGGCATTGGTCTCGTCGGGGCTCACGCATTCCAATCTTTTTCCTGAGGGCACGAAAAGTTTTTCCTTTCTTTCTTTGAGACGAGGGCAGCAAATGTTATGTTTTGGGGTGAAGGATGGGGATAGGGATCCATGGGTCGACATGTCTACCCGCCGTCGCTGCCTTTCGGCGCGCGGCACGGCAGCTCGGCTACCTGCTTCACTACAACGTTTTCCGTGGCGCCATCACGATTCACGATACCTCCGGCGTGCAGCCGCATGCTCCGATTCTAGCAGGGCCAGATTGAAGGCAGGTTGAACTTTTCAGTCTTATATCGATCGCCCGGGACTGTTTTTCTTTTTTATCTTTTACCACTTCTTTGCAAAGTATAGCAAACCAGAAAAAGAAAAAAAAGAGAGATGGAATTGTGCTAATTTATTTACCACGATAGTAGCTCTTGAAAAAAAAATATATGGCAGTCGATTGTTATAATCATGCAAAGTATCTCTGGTGCCATTGAGATTTCATTTCGGCTAACAAGTTTGCAAATTAATGATCATATTTGGAATCGGAAATAAGATTTGCACTTTGCAGGCATCTCAATATTATTTTCGTGCTTATCTAGACACCGTTTGCAAATACCATGTATGTCAGCATGTGTAATTGTGTATACCTATGAACCTAATGAGGCATAACGAAAGGTGGTATATCAGGGCTGAAATTATCAACAGGGTGTATACATGGAAATGAGAAATATCAAGGAATCAACACAAAAGTGAACACAAAGGAATCACCACCATATTTGACAAGGTTAACAACGGGTCTCAATCACCAGAAATTATTAACAGAAGGTGCTCACAATCAAAACACAAGGTTCATTCTAACATCTGCCTATGAAACAGATAATGGAGAAGAGAAAATTATATTCAAGATCAAACGATGACGCAAGGATGACTTGGGACCATGTTTTTCATGTTATTCCAATCCACCAGAACCGATGAGGCAATCCTAGAGACCAAAACATCTGGCATTTCAAATTTTCAATGCTTGAGCACCAGGGAAAGACCAACTTTAGTGCTCTTCTCAATTGCCTTGGTGTCGACCTCACCAGAGATGGTGATGAACGACTTGGGACGCCATTCATGCTGGACGAGTGCACTCGCCATGCCATAGTTGTTGAAGCGTGCCTTGACAGTCGTGTGGGGATCCAATGAGTGCTGAGACCCAAAGATTAGTGTGCTCTCATTTCTTGAGAAGCTGTGTGACAGCTCAGCTCCAACAGCAGTGCCCGAATGCTGCTTTACCAAGTGATAGTAGGACGCAACCATGGTATCACCGTGGTTATTCCTGATGAAGATTTTCCATGGTTATTAAACTTAAAGGGATGGTGTAAGAGTAAGACTAATGTTCACTATGGGCACCAAATCAACTAGCATATGGTAGCTCTGAAAAGAAATGATACTCACAAATGAAGGGAAGCAATAAGGTCATGGATTGGTGAGGCTCAGGGCAGCGTTGTACTTGGTGAAATTACTGGTCGCTGTATCAAATGAAACATCAACACCAACTGAGAGTGCTTTGCTTCCAAAGACACCAGAAAGGTTAACCATAGGGTTGGAATTAAGTCCAACGCTTGCATTCACACCAGCATATTCATGTAGGTACTGGAGTTCAAGCTGATAAGACAGACAAAATGAGGATTAGTTGTTTCAGCTAGCTGGCCACCAAGTTGGGTAAAAACAGTATAGATATGGGGTGTTTAAATGGCTGGAAAGAGAGTGAAAAGGTGAAAACTTTTTTGCATTGGGTCGCGTGCACAAAAAAAAGAAATGAACTGACATGGTTCTCTAGGTGAAAACTTTTTGCAAAGTTTGAGGAATTAAACACACCCCAATGACAATTGATTTGATCCTTAGAATTATAGAAACATACCTTCCCTGATCTCTGGTCTGGAACAACCAAACTGAGAATGGATTTGAGCCCTGGGGTTCCAAACTCATCCACAGTGATGTTCGTCAAAAGCTGGAAGATATGACCAGACAGACAAACATGCAGAAATTCACAAGTACAGATTATGAGGCATTAAACACAGTTCAGTACGTCACATCAAAATAGAATTGTGGCTTATGTAAAAAGGGAGAAGCATAGCACTGCAGCTTACATCTGACTCTGAGTTTGCTTTGACATCAACTGTCAACTTCTTGTTCTTAATCTGGGTGTGAAGCTCACCAAAGATGGACTCATTTTTCCTTGTTCCTGCAGCTGTGATTGCCTGCATGTAAAATCAAGATCATCACTACAAAGCCAAAAACACAAGTGATATATGAAAATACACTGATCCTCCATTCATCTACTTGCTAAACAGTCCGTAACTCGGACAAATTTACTAAACAATTGTTGCATGGTAGAAAGAAAAGGACGTGTTGTCACTACAGGAAAACATTGGGGAGGGAGAAGGAAAATTCTGATTAGGCAACCGCAGAACCACAGTAGTTATGGGACTACAGATCCTGCACATTCACCATCCAATTCGCCATCTAACCTAATATAGAAAAATACAGACTCCAAGCATGAGATCCGGCACACATTGAGTGCACAGTGATCGTTAGCGGGGAGTCGGGGACGACTCTCCGCAAAGAACCAACAAGAGCGACCGATTCGATCGGCCAATCGGAAATGCGCGTGGAGGTTCCGATCAATTTGGGCAGTCCGAACGGAATCGGACAGTGATACACTCCACTAAGCGCTACGTCACCAAATCGTGGGATCGTTGCCGGGAGACGAGCCCGGGAGAACAGGAGGAAAGGAAGAGAGCACTCACGACGCCGTGGGGGGAGCAGGTAGTGAGGGAGAACTTCTGGTGCGTGTTGTAGTCCTTGTACAGCAGATCTGCGGCACAAAGGGAAACCACAACGGCGTCAGGATCAGGCGGGGCGGTTCTGGGGCAACGGAGAACACCAACACAGAGGATAACAGAATCGGGGGGCGGAGGGGGCGCGCGGGACCTCTGGTCTTCTTGCCGATGTCGGTGTAGAGGCCTGGCGCCATGGCGGCGGCGGGGGCAGCCGGCGGGGAGGAGGAGACGGGTGGCACGGAGGAGGAGCGAGGGGGAGGGATGACAGCGGCGGAGGCGGCGACCAGTTAAAACAGAGCCGCTGCGGATCTTGCTTCCTTTTCTGTTTTCTTGTGGTTTTTTATTTTTTTCTATGTTTTTTTAATTTTTTTTCTATGTGCCGCGTCGTGCTTTGTGGGGGAGCTGGGCCAGGCTGCCTGTGGCCCACAGCCAGGTCACACTCGTGGGATGCTCTCGCACGTCTCCGCACGTGCGTGGATCTCGGAATGGTAGTTGCGGTAACGACGGGCTTTTGTTGGGCCTGAAAATAGTGGGGGCCGGCCCGCTATTTCTTGGCCGAATGTGACGGCGCATCTGATGAATTTTGATTTTCTCAAAAAAAAAATGATGAATTTTGATATTTGTATTTGAAGGAAGCTATTTTTTTTGGGTGTTTCTTTGATGATCTCTAAATGATTGCGTCGTGGGCAAACCACTCGAAAGTTTCACGTGTTTTAAATTCACGCACGATTTCAATCGAGGACTTGTTTCGTGCGAACCATTTTGAATTCTACTATGTACGTATGCAAAACACACATGAAAGAATACACATTTCGTCGTAAAAAAAAGGTTCAGGTCGAAGTGCATGTTGAACACAAATGGTAGGAAGAAGAAACCAATGCTTGAAACTTGAAATGAAAGCATCAAATGGCCACATCCCCAATACATGCCTGTCGATCGTCAAGAACCAATAATGTGGACAGTGCAGGCAGGCCGCAGGCACGCGGGTCAGCTGCAGCTGGGTGCGATCACCTATATACTAGGAATAACGGCGCGCTAACGCTGCGCCTGTTAAGATTACATGAGTAATTACTTGTTACCATCATGGATTGTTTTTTATTCTCTCTATTTTTATTTTTCTAATCACTAAGAACACTAAATGGTTACATGCATGAAACAACCACACACGTGTTGAATGAAGTAGACAATATGCATAGAAAGTACGCATATAGTAGCAATCGGGGACAGTGATGCTGTCATGTTGGCACTCATCAGCAAACTCGATGGCGGAAGGCAGATGTTCTCGACCATAGAGAGTGTCGCTCTGTTGACATAGAGTGCGCACTTAGGGGGCCCTTCTACCACTGTCGCGCTAGAGCTCGTGGGAACTGAGAATTGAAGCGGCGCGATGTGACGTTGTTGGCCGAGGAATAACAAAGAGAGGAGAGAGGACAACTGAGGGCAGGAACTACGGTTCAACAAACTTGTCTCACGAAAATGTGGTCATGGCTTCACATGGGAAGCGTGTTAGCTCGGGGTGGATAGCATGAATGCCATGTATTTCGTCTAGGGATAATACTTAGGCATCATCAGACGTGACACTCGTGTAGAGAAAGCAGACGTACTATAGAAAAAAAAAGTACAGTGCAGAAAAATTAGCATGTTGTGCAGCGAACCGAAATGATACACAATTATTTTGGAAAAAAAGAGGATACTGTAGCGTGGGACCCATGTAGACCCCACGCTACAGTAGCAGGGGTGCTGGGAGCGCCGGAAAGCTTCCTAGCGATGTATCTCTACTTATTATTATTCATACGGGCACCGCGGCGGGTCCGCGCGGCAGGTGGGCTTTTGAATTTTGATCCTCTGAACTCGGGCACGGCCGTAAGCCACTAGCAATGTCCCGTCCCGTCGGGCGGCGCGGCGCGGTTGTCGCTCCTTCCGATCTTTCTCCGGCGGGGCAACGACCCCGGATTCCAGACGGTTTCAATGGTGTCATGGGGGATCTACGCTTCTATTTAGGTGAGCCGCCATCCGCCATCACCACACTGCATCTCGCGATCTCGCCCCTTGAGGAGCTGAAATGGATCCACAGACATGCCGTGGGGAAAAAACATGGAGATTTGGCGAGTCGGTTTTCGCGTCCACCAAATCAGTTTAAATCCGATCCATCAGATCCGCGGATACTTTGCCCCATTTCCTCCCTCGTGCGTGTTAGGGTCGGGAAGTTAGATCCGATCCCTCGGATATTGTGGTTATGCTTGTGCGGTTGTTCGCGTTATTGGTGGTTTGAATTCGTGGATCTGGCTCTTTTGATTTCTGGATGAAAATGATTGGTCTTTAAAGTTTTTCTTTTTTATGACTCCTGTGTTTGCAGGTGATGGCTTTGTGGATAATGGCGGGACTGTCTTGGTGCTGTTTGAGACGCCCTCTGGCTTCGCAATTTTCGGTTTTATAGGGATCTACCTCTACGAACCAGATGCAATAGAAGTACTTCAATCTTCCTTCCTCGGCTAATGTACTTGCTTCCTCTCTTTCTTCGTCTATGTTGACCTAACTTTACGTTTTATCCAGAGTATGTGGGCAAACTTCGTTCATTATGAAAGGGCAAGAGAGGTGTGTGGCCATCTTCCCCTCTCATTGTTCCCCCTTATTATTTCCTCAGTTGCCTGTCGCCCCAAATTGATCCTCGTTTATCAGTTTACCATCTTGCAGTACGTTTGTATATACTGAATTATTGAGAATATATGTTTAGATTGCCCTGACCGATGACATTGCATAGTATTTAACTGTTTCTTTTGTCCCTGAACTGCTAATTTGTGTTCATTTCTTTCATCAGGTTGTTTGGCTGATGGATTTTCGAACTTTTGATGACAAGTCCAGTGCCATTAGTGTTGGTAGCGGTATTAACAAGCAGCTGAGTGAGATGATTATGAAATGGTTGGGCCCTGGGCAGACACTGGTTGTTGGAAAGAGGGAATACAAATCAATCATTGAATCAAGCTTGGTGAGTATAAGCTGCTTATATATTTGATTATATCTGTGAACAAATTTGAGTTTATTTGCTTGACCTTTTACAGGGAATACATTGCATGCATGATGAAATTGTGATGGAGCTAATGTGGGGCATGCAGCGTCTCATGCACAGGTTGGTGGGCAGAGAAAAATCAGAGCTGCCTAAAGAGGATCGTGTCCCTATGAGTCAAGGGCTGCAGATTGTCCTGAGTCGTCATGGCTTTCATGTCAAACCAGAGATGGTGAGTTTGCCCGTTGCAATTGTTTTTGCTTTAGCTTGCAGACGCACTTGGAATCCTTCATTTTCAGACCAAAGCCTTCAGTGCAATTTTTTCTTTTCTATTTTCCTTCGCATTTTTCATTAGTGATGATGAAGCAGCACTCTTTGTATCCAGGTAACTGAGGAGATTGTTGTGGCTGCATTGCCCTTGTTTAATTATGATGCTGCTTGTAAGGAAGAATATCCAGCCTTGCGCACTATTGGTCGCTACCTAACGGACGTGTCTGGCATTGACTGTAAGACTTGGCGTCCTGTGAAACTTGCGACTGCTTTTAAGATCATATACACCCGTGAAATTGAGGACTCGGATGAGGTGAACCATACTATATGTAATAATGTAAATGTGTGTTCGCGGCTACTTGCTTCGCATTTCAGCTGCGCTTTTTCAGCAATGTAATGGACGAGTCTTGTCTCTTGCAGATGTTGCCGAAAGATGTACAACTAAAGTTGCTGGAAGATGCAGATGGTTATAACGATTTAATAAATAGTGCAGCTTGCATGAATACCTACAGAAGACTGGTGTCTACCCATCGTGCCAGCACTCGAAACAAAGGTATATTGGCCTCCTTGGTTAAGAAAGCTAAAGCGCACGAAGCTGATCTACGTACTCGAGGTGCATGAGAGCTAAGACCATAAACCCATGCTCGATCAACAGAGATGTGGCTGAGCCTCTTGCAGCAACTAAACAATTCTAGTGTTGAGCTTGTGATCTTTAATTTGTTGGCTTTGTAACATTATGGATCTTCCACTTTGAAACATTTCTGACATGTTTCTTTCTTCTATCTCTAAATTATTGCGCTGTGTGCAAACTACTCCAAAGTTTCATTTTGTTTTAGTTCACACGTAGGATTGAAATTGTTGACTTTTGTTTTCGTATAATACATATATACATACATTTCACTCGTAATAAAGCTAGGTTCAAAGTTGAACACAAAGGCAAAGCTTGAAAGCAAACAAATGACCCCATCTCCAATATACGCATGTCGATGGTACAAGAACGGACGCCGATCACCTATCTATTTATTATTCACCTGCTGGCTCCGGCGCCTGGTGATGGGGCGTGGTGCGCGGCGGCCTGGAGCACGCCGTCGCGGACCTGCGCGGCGACGTCGTGCACGGCGGCGGGGCCATGCGGGATGAAGACCGTGGCGGAGCGCGACGTCGCGGCGACGTCCCTGATGGTGTCGAAGTACTGCGTGGCGAGCACCATGTCCATGACGGCCCTCTCGTCTGGCACGAACCGCCTGAGGCCGTCGACGATGGCCTGCCGCTGGCGCGCCACGCCGACGCCGGCCAGGTGCCTGGCCTCGGCCTCCCCCTCGGCGCGCTTCACCTGCTGGATCTTGTCGGCCTCGGCGCGCTCCGCCGCCGCCGCGCGCAGCCGCGCCGCCGCGTTGATGTCGTTCATGGCGCGCTTCACCACCTCGTCGGGCTCGATGTCCACGATCAGCGTCTGCACGATCTCAGTACCCGTACGCCGCCATCGCCCTCGCCAGCTCCTCCTCCACCGCCCGCGCCACCTCCTTCTTCTGCTCGAACACCTGGTCCAGGTTCATGTTCGGCACGCTCGCACGGATCACTGAAAGAACCATTATTAATCTAATTAATTGCTTGGCAAAAAAATCATCCGACCCAATTCACAAGAACACGTACAGAATTGATCAGTAAATGTAATTAGTGTACCGTCGAAGACGTAGGACTGGATCTGCTCGCGGGCGTTGCTGAGGCGGTAGAAGGCGTCGAAGGCCCTGTCGGCGAGGGCGCGGTACTGCACGGAGGCGACGACGGTGACGAAGACGTTGTCCTTGCTCTTGGTCTCGCAGCGGACGTCCAGCTGCTGGACGCGGAGGGAGAGGTAGCCGGCGACCCGCCGGCCGAAGCACCAGGGCATGAAGTGGCAACCGGGGTCCAGCGCCGTGTCGTACCGCCCGCACGTCTCCTCCATGGCCACCGTCGACTGCTCCACGCACGCGCAGCACAGAAGCTGCGGCAAGCAGTCCAAAGACGACGAACCCGCGCCCATCTTCGATCAGATTGATGCTCTCTCGATGGATGACGAACGGGTTCCCGATGGTCAGGCCAGGCCAGCACCTGTTATGCGTTTGTGTGGAGCTCAGGGAAGATAAGACTTGGGGCTACTCACTCACACGAGTGACAAGCAAGTGCACCAAAAAAAAATTGAACAAGAAATCAATGGACAAATAATTGCCCGGTGTACTGTAGGCTGCAACACTGAGCTGACACCTGGATAGCTCAAGTCTGAACTCTAGTACAGATTATTCTGAACTGAAGCCATCAAACGCAAGTGATGTGATTTGATTGATTGCCTTCAGGTTCAGACTTGTCACTAATAACCAAGAGATTACGAACGAGCCTCTGACCGAGTGGTCAGGAGCGCTCGGTGGTGGCGCTGGCGGTGGCCAGGCCATCCGCCCGCGTTCGATCCCTGGCTGGGCGCGTCCTCAGACTTCTCGGCAGCCCATCTGCGTTTGAGCGCGCGGTCAGCGCAGGTGCCCGATTGAGTTCTTACATGACGGGCCAGTGCTCCTAGCAAATTTCAAAAAAAAAAAAATAACCAAGAGATTCGGGTTGGAAGAAGCAGCACACAGGATTTGTTCAGTGGCAGCCAGTTTCAAAGTCGTCTTCCCTCCCGAGACGCCAGCACCTCGGTCGCCATCCGGGTGACGAGAACCGGCAGAGTCGTCACAGTTGAATCAGGCTTCAGCTAAGTCAGGCAATCAGATATTTTAGCTCATAATGCAAGTAGAGGAAGTGCCTGACCGGGGAATTCGCCATCCCACGACCGCGTTTCATTCGTCCACTGATGGTGACACATGACAATATGGGAAACAGGTCTTGCATTTGACTCTATTTTTTTATATAAATTTAGTCAGAGTTGAGCATTAAAAAATAGAGGAAGCAAAAATCTAATATATAGAAAATAATTAAAAATAAATCCCTGGAGAGGGAACTCCGGAAGATCCAATAAATCATAATTAAGTGGTAGGGATCAATAAGCATGTTGCAACAAATACAAGAATTATTTATTTCCCCCTTTTTGTTCTTATAACAGACAAAAGAAAAATGGATTGCTTTCTTTATAATCTTTATATATGAGTCTAACCCTTCCAAATAAAGCATCAACAGTCAAAAATTAAGTTTTGGATGTTGTTTCTTAAATTCTAGTTGAAGTTTCTTAAGTTTCGTTTGGAATTGAACTTGCTCATTAATTCTAGAACCATTATTGAAATTGATTGGGCTTGAAGTTGCTTCTTGTTCTCATAGTACGTTGTTTCAAGCCTAATCTATAGGATATAGTGTTCTTACCCTATAAAGTCCGTTCGTGATTTTGTCCTTATCCTTACAATTTTGGAATTTTGCCCTCACTTTTGAAATAGAAGACACTGTTTTCCCTTATTGTTTAACTCGGTTAGATGGATCCAGAATAAATGGATTAAAAGAAAGAAAAAGAGAGAGATAGAGCCAGAATAGCAAACACAAAAGTCCCTTTATGTATTTATTCGTCTGGATAATATTCTTACTTGCTCACTGATTAATAAATAATTCATAAAAAACTATAAAAACCATACCTCCGTAGCACCATGCTAAGTACTCTACGGTTTGGGGCTTTAGCAAGTTTATTGATAGAAATCAATCATCGTAGATGATTTGTCACTCTTGGCCTTGTTGGTTTAGGGCCTGATTGGTTGGGTTCCAATGTTTGCCCTACCAAAGTCAAGGCATGCCAAAAAATAATTGACAATCAATTGGTTCATTGCCACTAAATTGGCATGCCAGTGTTTGTAGCCAAAATTATGACAAATTTCTAGTAACTTCTTGAGTGCACAAGTGGGAAAAAAACAATGGTTGGTTCTATTTTGACATCAAACCAAGTAAATGCCTAAATTTTTTACCCTTGTTTTGGCATGCCCACGTTTTGGCAAGCCATGATTTTGGTTGGGCAAGAATTTTGACATGCCAAAACTTGGGCACAAAAGTTGCCAATATTATGGTAAAAAAATTGAGATGTTGACATCGTTTTGGTAACAAACCAAATAGTGGCAAAAAAATTGGCAACTTTTGCCTTGTCAAACCTTTGTCATGTCAACATTTTGGCATCCAACCAGTCAGGCTCTCTATTTTCTTCATTCTTGTTATTTCTATGCAAGATATAGAGTTCATCGAGACATGATGAAATAATTCTCTTTTGAATTCTTTTTTAGTATATGATGCACAGATACAAAGAAAATGTGGATAAGGATTGTGTTCTTTATTTCTCTATTTTTGTTACTTAATTTATGAAAAAATTTCACCCTATTGGATTCCTTAGAGAATTCAAAGACCGTCAACAGAATATAATTAGAAGATTCTACTTGTCACATGTGGAATCAACTAGTGATCATATGAGTTTGGGATTTGCCTTTTGGCTAGTTCATAAATATTTGATTAATGGGGAAATCAAGTCTGTGTGTTCACCGTCCTTAATCGAGTCCTACAGGCGTAGGGTTTGTTCACCGTCAATGTTTGGCGGCGGAACTAGTGTTTACTTGAGGAGCCGCGCTCCTATGCGGATTCTTGTTCCTGGCGGTGTCGGCGATGCGGAAGCGACGGCGTTGCAGGGGAATAATTTCTCACGGCTTCTTCCGTTCTCCGGTGGCGATCTACTCCGACGCCAATGGAGAGGTCGGGGAGACTTGTGTTGGAGTCCAGGGCTGGCGCATCGTCGTCTTCTTCAGGTGATGATGTTGCTGACCCGTTTAATCCTGAGGAACATGATCTCTGGTGAAAATCCGAGTTTTGCTCGGGTTGCCGACGTTGGATTTGAAGGTTGCTTCGTGGGTGTCGAAGTTGGCCGATGCGCTTGGGAGGCAGTGTACTCGGCATCTGCGCCTAGCAGTAAGCCTTCCTCTGCAGCCTCTACTTTGTGGAGTTTGGCTCTGGCGTCCGGCGACGATTGGGGAGCGGTTTGGATGGCGGTGACGAACGGATACCTGAAGTCATCGACGAAGATGATTATGAGTTTTAAACTTCTTTGTAATTTTTCTTTTTTCTGGGTTCTTGTTTGTAAAAGAGCCGGTGTATGGTGTTAAGATCCATATATGTTCCTTAAAAAAAGTCTGTGCGCGCGCGCGTGTGGGTGTGATTTGTCGACCGAAGTTAGGTGTTGTACGTAGCGAGCAGCACATACGTATGCCTCCATGTCAACATGGCAGGCTGCTGGCCGAGGGGATGGGTTTCTTGCAGCCTGAAGCGCGCGCGGGGAGGAGGAACACGGTGTGCCGCCATGGCGTCGCGATCCGTGAGTAGCTTCACCTGTGGCTCTTTCCCTCTCGCGCTTTGCCATAGCACCGTTGCCGGCCACGCAGTTCTAGTTCAGCATTCAGCAAGACAGCAACCACAATCAGTGGATTAATACTAGGTTGCCGCCACTTCAAGCCCCTGATCACCGAGTGTAGTGAACACAACCGCGAAATCAATCCACAAACCGTAAATGCGACAACTAATGCAAGCCATAACCCTGCATGATTACGATCTGGCAAAAATGTGTACCACCACCTGAAAGCGAGCTCTGTCACCACCATGCATCAATGGCACATGCATGTGCCTTAACTGAGCATGAGCAGATGACCTGCTGCCATCAAGCATGCATTGTGGAACTATCATGGCACGCCGATGGTCTTTCATCCATTGTCCCCTTTATGCCTTTTCTCCACATGGCAATTAATTACAAAGCGATTGACAGTTTTAATAAGATCAGAGAGCCACATACAGACATATCAGATCAGACTTACTACTACCTATTGATGGTTATCAAAGCAAGGAACAATTCCTAAGCATCTGCTTCCTGAGAATTGATTGAAATTTTAATCCCATCTTTCGGTTGAAGGTATCGAGAGTTGTAAACATAGGATAGCTAGAATCTAAGCAATAGCAAGAAAAAATCATTGTTGTTGATTTATCCACGGCATAGGGAGCTAAGATGCCAGATGCCATGGACGTGCAGCATAGCAGGTTCTATAGATCCACCAGTTCTGGAAGGGAAGCAGACACTCATGTCTTGGAATCAATCACGGTGGGCAGATGAGCACCGAGTCTCACTGTCGCTTGCCATCAGTCCTTGGGGATTGGCGGTACGGGGAAGCATGCGGGCCATATGAAAGGCTCCTCAGTGGCTGCTGCCCGTTCCGCGCAAAGGTGCCCTGCGCCTTCATGCTTTGACTGCCATGTGGGCTGGCAAGGGCTGTGCGCCGCTCATGTTGCATGGACTGGAAGAAGTAGGAAGAGCTGGCCATATCCTTGAGGTTCTGGAGAGGCTTCAGGACCTCCACCACTTGGCTCATCAGAGGCCTAGCCTTGGGGTCACGGCTGAGACAGGCGTGTGCCAACAGAGCCGTCTTCTGAGCGCCTTTTATTGAGAAGTTCCCATCCAAACGGGGATCCACAAGCTTATAGAATCTGCGCCGTTCTCCGAGATAGGGGCGCGCCCATTCTACCAGGTTATGTTCCCCATTTGGCCTGTTCTTGTCCATTGACCTCCTGCCGGTCATCATCTCTAGTAGTACCACACCAAAGCTATATACGTCGCTCTTTGATGTCAGGTGACCTGGACGAGAAACAAACTTATAAGCAGTAGGAAATACAAAGAAAACTTGTAGGCACCTAAACAATAGAATCTAGCCTAGCTAACATCTAAAAAGAAAAGGAAACAAGTTAGTTTAATGCAAACATATGTGCTTGTGTGCCACACACAAAATTTCAGTGTGTCACACACACAACTTCAGTGTACTAGAATGCATTCAAACTTACAACACAACAGATACACACACAACTTCAGCCTACCATGCACACAGGCACGCATGCTTGCCTTTGTGTGCCATACACAACTTCAGTCTACCATGCTTGCACTATGTGTGCCATATACACCTTCAGTCTACCTTGCACACACGAACATGCCAAAACACATGTGCATGAGTGCTCAGGTTTTTACTGAAGCTTTGTCTGTGCGTGTGTGCGCACATGTCGATGCCTGTGTTGTGTGTCACACACACAACTTCAGGTAACACAAGTCCATGCCGTCATGTCGATGTTGTGTGTCACACACACAACTTCAGACCCACAGAGTTGAATCTAGAATGCATTTAAATTTACAGCAGTTTAGCACATTATTTTGACAAAATATATAGGGTTGGCTGACATGTTTACAGAACACCAGATAGGACAACCGCATGAAAATTTTACTAAGCAATATTACATTGATCAGCTCACCTGTCATTACATATTCAGGTGCAGCATATCCATACGTTCCCATGACTCTAGTTGATACATGAGTCTTATCACCCTCAGGACCATCTTTAGCAAGTCCAAAATCAGATAGTTTCGCATTATAGTCCTGAAAGAATATGTTTAAGAAATAGGCAAATGCAATTGTATGAACGAATATAGCCAACATTCCAATATAATTGCTTACCGAATCTAAAAGAATATTGGATGTTTTGAAATCCCGATATATTACTGGTCTTTCAGCTTCTTCATGAAGAAAAGCAAGGCCTTTGGCAGCACCAAGAGCAATTTTCATTCTAATGGCCCATGGGAGAGGCAAGGACTCTATTCAGTACAAAATTACACAAAAGAAATGTTATTAAATCGGTATACGATGGTTCAGATAGAATTATGTAAAAAAGACAGCTTAACATTGCTCAAATTTGGTAAATTAACATATCTTCTTAGCAATAGCAGCAAATGAAATTCAACCATAAGAGGGAACTATTAGAAAGTCGAACCCCAATCTATTGCACTTAAGTCATTCAATTAAGAAAAATAATAATACTCTTGCGAGAGACAGTGGAAAATGTGAAATAAATAAGACCACCTATAGCTCTTATTGACAGTCAAAGTGTAAAACAGAGCATAAGGTGAGAAATAACATAACACCTCAGTCACTTCCTGCTCTATAATACATCAACCTACCAAATCCAGAAGTTAGTACATGCTACATTGCTACAACAAGACTAGTACATATAATCCGCTGGGCAACAAAATTACTCATAAATGGTATGGATAGTTCATTATAAACAATCCACTGGGCAGTTAAAGTTGTTATCATAAGTCTTGGTGGTAGTAGTAGTATGTTTGAGTACTATAGCATCTACCTGTAGAATATGCTTGGATGATTTCATTATCCTTAAGGTTTCTAGCTCTATATATGTAACCAAACAGCCCACTTTGTGGCTTGGAATTAATGGAATTGGTCTTTGGGTCTAACAAAAGTGCCCAAGCCACTTGTGTTAACCAAAACCAAAGTGCTCATGCCACATGTGAACCAAAACAAAGATGTGTGTGCCACATGAAAGTATTGCACTATAGTTACCTCCACATGAACATAATGCTAGCATGGCTTAACCAATAGAAAGGACAAATAGATAACAGTAGCAAATATGTTACATAGAACTACTGAAGATCAGATTAGAAGACACTTACTTCTAAAAAGATGATTCTCCAAACTTCCACGGGGCATAAATTCATACACAAGCAACCTCTGGTCATCTTCAATGCAATAACCGACCAATTTCACTAGGTGTGGATGCTGAAGGTTTCCAAGAAAATCAACTTCTGCCTGCGAACAGACAATGCTACTTTGCTTAATGATGCATTAGCAGACAATTGAACAATATTTTCTTCGACGCTGTATACCAAGGAAAGACTAAACATACCACCCACTCTTTATGCCCCTGCAGCCCATCATGGTTGAGTGTCTTGACAGCAACAGTTAATCCAGTGCCTGGCTTAACAGGAGCAGTTCCATTCTCCTCAATCCATCCTTTAAAAACGCAACCAAAACCTCCCTCGCCAAGAAGACTCTCAGGTCGGAAGTTTCTCGTGGCACACTTCAGTTCATTAAAAGTAAATCTTCGCAGTTGGAAAGCTAGTTTTAGCTCCTCTCCAACTATGGAAGAAGGTGAGATACTTCCGGTGTTACTGGTTGTTGTGGAACCAGAGGCAGGTGGTACTGATTGGTCTTGGCAGCCATCAGTCACTAGTTTGCTCTCTGCACATGAAGATATAGTATATACATTAGGTGATGAGCCCTTGACATAATTCAAACATGACAATGATGAGTAAGAGCACAGTTGCTCTGGAAGCTTTTTTTGAATTTAGTTCAAACTAAATAATCCTCTAGGATTTGAATCCAAATCACCAGACCAAAAACCCAAATGGAACACAAATAGTAAATATCAACAAAATGAAAATCCACATTTTTCATCAACAAACAAGCAAATCTAGAATGAGTTAACCCATGCACAACCCAAAAGAAAGATTCTGCATTCCAGTTTCAGACTGGACACCATGGCATGTTTCAAGTTTTCTATCCTCAGACTGATCCATATGCATAGCTATCAACATTGCTTGCTAAGGAATAATTTAATGTTGTTACATATCTCATATTTTGAGTTAGTCTAACAAAAACTATTTGATGTGTCTCAGTACTAACTACTAAGATTATGGCCTAATGAATCAACAAGAGCACCTGCTACTACTTTAGTTTCCTGTCCATGACCAAGATATCCCACTTGGGAGTTTTTTCACTTGCCACTGGAGTCAAGGGTATTCGTTTGTCCATATTCCAAAATGTGCTCAGCTGTAACGGAAATCATTCAGTCCTGTCAGAAAACGGACCCTATCTATTTGATTACATTTATGGCAAAACACGTGTCTGCAAACACAACCAATTGTACACAGCTACGAACAAACCAACCAAAAGAGGACAAATGTTAAATTTACCCAATTTGAGCACTTCGCTCACTCCCGCCAACATCTGCCCTGTATTTTACCCAATCATACCCAAGAGTCCAAGACCTGCTCCCAAAGGAGCAACCGTGCCACCTCAGGCCTATCGAGTATCGACACATGCCCATCAATGGCAGCACTCCAGCTCGTAGACAAGAGCACAAGACAGGCAGCACATATCACATCATCTTATCTGCAGTACCAATGAGCAAAAGTAAAACGAAGCATATTATCCGGGCAAGCCACCCGACACCAACTACTCTGTCCAGCTCTCAGCGTGACACGGACACACGGTTAAGTCGTACCACCCACCAGAGACATTAGTGCACACCAACACACATCCAATTCCAATCATGCAATCCGCCCATAGTCCCATCAACATCACCTCAACCCAGAAAGAAATTGGCGAGACAAGCCATGCTTCCTTGCGCTGCCTCTCTGAAGTTCTGAACTCTGAAGCACTCATGCGGAATTCCGTGGCCACCACCGTGCACAAGCAGGGAAGTGAGCATGCCGCGCCGCGGTGGCTTGCGCGAGCGAGAGCGGCGCGAAGCAGGAGAGCTAAGCAGCCGAGCGAGCACGAGGAAGCTGAGAGGGGAACAAGAGCATTTTCTTACCCCCGCCGCCGCCACCGCCGGTGGAGGAGTCGACCTTGGCGCGCGACGACATGCAGCCGCGGAGGCGCGGGAAGCGGATCCAGCACCCGGTCACCGGCACCACCTCCTCCGCCACTACCGCCGCCGCCTTAGCCTTAGTCTTAGGCTTCCCCTTCCCCTTCCGTCCTCCCGTCCTCCTCCACCCCGCGCCGCTTCACCTCCTGCTGCTTCCCCATCGCCTCACTTCCCCCCCTTCCCAAACCAAACAAACACCCGCAGGTCGCAGCGTCCCCCACACAGAGCGGCCCTCTCGTCAGCGCGGCGGGATGGGAAGCCGCCGCGCGCGGCCCCCGGCGAGCGCGTGGGCGGGCATTGCGCGGCGCGGTGAGCGGAGCGGAGCGCAGCGCAGCGGGGGATGGAATGGAACGGAAGCGAAGCGAGAGTGTGAAGGGGGGTTGTGGGGGCGGGGGCAGGACGGGCAGGGTAAAGTGGGGGAGGATTCGGGCAGGGGCGTGGGAATTTGGCAGGGACGGAACGGGAGTAGAGAGAGGGCGCTGACTGCTGCTGGTGCTGTTTACACTTCGATGGTGTTTGTGTATATGGCTTGTTGCATCGACGGGCGGTGCTTCATGCCACTATTTTTTAAAAAGAATTAACTCGACGAAGTAAAAAAAAAAGGTTATGCTTTTTTTCGCCGCTGATATGGACCTCTTACTCGACATGTGTGTCTTGTAATGTGTTGCGTTATTCTGAATAAGACGTGAGATATCTACGTACACGAGAGAATCACCATCTCTTTCGTGTATCGTTTATGAAAATCTCATGAGTGGACTTATAAAAAAGAAAAACAGGGACTTCGAAAAAAAGCGAATGAATCTTAATGACCTTTAAATATTTTTCATTGTTGTTGGATGTCTACACAATGTGCTTTTTAGTAAAATAGAATCATATGTTCCATTTATTAAGTGAGATATTTCTTCTGGTGTACTCACTCAAAATATTTTATTCCAAACAAAAAAAAATTCTTCAAAATGTTAAATTTAGCAAAAATTTCATTTTGCTCCCTTCACCTATCCACTTTGTTCACTTAACCTCCTAAACTATATTTAAGCTCACTTTACTCCCCCGAACTATTTATATTGGTCCAATGTACCCTTAAAAAGATTTCTCCTATTTATTTCTCCATGTACAAAATGAGTTTAAGTTGAAATTGTGACCGTATAGAGGACATGATGCCTTATGCAAAAAAAAAAAAATTGTTCTTTGTTATTTTCATTAGCAACATTAACTCAAAATTGATTCTATTTGTATAAATCTACATGAAAAAAGTATTTAAAAGTACTATTACATTTTTTCTAGCATAAAAATCATGTTATAAGTCACCTTGCAAAATTTTGAAAGTAAAATTCCACTTGTGCGTAGAGGAATAAAAAGGAGAAATCTCATTAAAGAGTATATTGCACCAATATAAATAGTTCGAGGGAGTAAAGTAAGCCTAAATTTTGTTCAGGTGCTTAAGCGGACAAAATAGATAGGTGGAGGGAGTAAAATGAACTTTTTTCTTAACTTTAGAACCTATTGGCATGCAAGAAAAGAAATCTATAAATACTACCTACGTTTCAAAATATATATCGTTTTGGCTTTTCTAAATTCATCATCTTTGTTATGCACCTAGATAAACGCTATGTTTAGGTTCATAACAAAATCTATGAAACTAAAAAACCAAAACGACTTATAATTTTGAACGGAGGAAGAACATTCTTTAAAAACAGATCGCCCATCCCTACGATGAGAAATATCCACGTGGTGAGCTTGGTATTGAACTGAGGGGTGGCCAACACAAAAAAATGATGCTCACTTTCAACCGTTGATAAACACACACTTGATAATTCAAACCTGCGCAGCAGAGCACCGTCCAACTCGCATCCAACGGGTGCAACCGCGCCCAGGCAGGAATCCCCGTGCGGCCGTCGGACAAGTACCCGCGCTGCCCGTTCGCGCTCGCGCCGCTGTGCGGCCTGTCCCCCGAGCTACCAAAAAAGAAAAACATTTCTCACAGGTCCCAAGCGAGTGAGCGACAGCACCAGAATCGCGTCTTCCCCACAGACAAGTGGGGCCACGGAAGCGGGCCCCGCGAGCCGGTCGCGGCGTTCGCGTGCCTGCCTGCTTCCCGCATGGGGCTAGTAGCGGCTGGGTACGTGCTGGTAGCCGTAAAGAAAGGTGTGATCGTCAGAAAAAGGAAATACTCTGTGCGGCTCCTGGTCCTTCTCTGAAAAGGAGCAGAAGTTGGACCTTGGAGCAGTCAAAGCGGACGCTTTTGCTTCTTGTGTTTGGGTTTGGATAGGATCTAGGTTTGAGTTAGGCACGAGTGGTTGAAATTGCTACCTAATTTTGTGACTTGTTCATGCGTGTGGCCAATGAAATTGTATATGTAACCACGGGGAAGAAGAAAAGATTGATTTATGACGTGTCGAGAGGTACTTAGAAAGTTAGAATGCGATAACAACAGTCTGTATACATTGTCTTTGTTTCTTAGTGAAAAAGGGTATAAACTTCGTTCCAATGATACTAAAGTACCACACATAGTTTGAGCAAATTATGCGTTACAATCTTCAGTGCTTCAGGATCTCGTAGCAGTGGTAATATGACATCTAAAGCACTCATCAAATTCTCTTTTTTTCATATATATAATAAAATTCCTTATGCGAATTCTAGAGTCACTACGACAAAATGTCTATTTCTCACTTTTTAAAGGAGCCTTGGCCACCATGGCAAAAATGTAAGCATCCATAAAGAATGACACAAGTAGCTTCAGCGCTCTGCTTCGTCTGAACAAGGTTAAGAATGTCGAGCTGAGCGGCTAACTTTTTTGAGAAAATATATGAATGATGCAGGCTTTGTCATGCGAGGTTTGTCACTAAACAATTGCTAGTTGCAGAGTGCTAGAATGGTCAACGAATGGCCTAGTTTTCTTATCTGTTTCTTTTCGAGAATGTCAATGACGAGCAACAAAGTTAGGTAACCGCATAATAATGTGGGTGGACTTTATCGCAGAGAATCTCTGGCTCATGAGATTATGCCCGTGTTTGGTTTCCACCCGAAATCTTTTCACCCATCACATCAAAGGAGAATCTTAGATGCATGAAGTATTAAACATAGACGAAAAAGGTGAAAAGTTATATGGATGGGCTGTAAATCGCGAGACGAATCTAATGAGCCTACTTAATCCATGATTTGCAATAGTAATGCTACAGTAACCATCCGCTAATTATGAATTAATTACCCTCTAATTACCATCGTTAGATTCGTCTCGAGATTTCCAACCTATCCATATAACTTTCCAGCTTTTTCGTCTACATTTACTACTCCTAAATTGGTAAAATCAATACCCGAAATCTTTTCACCAAAAACTTTTCATCAACTAAACACGGGCTATGCAAGGATGTCGTGAACACTGACAGAGCCTCGACAAATTTAACATGGGCCCATACAGAAAGAGAGAGAAGAAATTGAGAAAAAGAAGAAACTGTTAACTTTTAAATTATAGGTCGTTTTGAGTTTTTTAGATCTATAGATTTTGCTATGAATCTAGACATAACGTTTATCTAGAGACATAACAAAAATTATGTGGGTAGCCATTAGCGTTCATAAATCTTATATAATATTCGACAAAGTCCTCTTTAACGGGATTCATGTCTAACAGGTTAGAATAAAACACATATAATAAGGGGGCAAATTAGAATTATTCAGATTCTTCCCGTTATAAATTTATTTATACACACAATTTGACCAGTTGCTAGTTAATTTTTTATAAGTTATTCTATACTATAAAGCACGACGAAATTTTCGTTTCGTCCGTAGTCTTCTATATACCATACCGTCGGATTTTATGATGATCCAACGGTCCAAATTAATCTAAAGAGTCTATATTGACTACATTTCATCTTTGAGCCTACACCGTGAATTTTATGATGATCGAACGCTCTAGATTAATCTAAATAGTCCATGTAGATTACACATCTAAATTAATATTTTTTTCTAAAACACGTGCCGCAGCCCTTCTACTAGTAAAGTTAAATATTTTCAAGTTCTAACATGTTAAACGTTTCTATATACGAAGCCGATTCGGACAATTGGCCGGGTGATTCGAGTAGGACGTTCGGTTTTTACATACATACTCGTATAGTCGTATATACGCTCGCGTACACCACCGAACCCGATCGTGATTCGTGAATCCATACATACATACGCCACGTCGCCATCAATTAGAGGCGGTGGTTACTCAAAAAGGAAAAAAAAAACGCGGTTTGAGCTCCTGATCAAAATAAACCCCGGCTCCTGTTCGACCGACCAATCGCGGCGCGCCGCCTCCTCGCGCGATCCCGCTTGTCCTCCGATCCGTCGTCGTCGTTGCCGCCGGCGCCGGCGAGATGGGCGAGCGCAAGGTGCTAAACAAGTACTACCCGCACGACTTCGACCCGTCCAAGATCCCGCGGCGGCGCCAGCCGAGGAACGAGCAGATCAAGGTGCGGACGATGCTGCCGATGACCCTCCGCTGCGCCGGCTGCGGCGAGTACCTCGGCCGGGGCACCAAGTTCAACGCCCGCAAGGAGGACGCCGCCGGGGAGCGCTACCTGGGCGCCATCCAGGTGTTCCGCTTCTACATCCGGTGCCCACGCTGCTCCGCCGAGATCGCCTTCAAGACGGACCCGAGGAACTCGGACTACGCGGTCGAGTCCGGCGCCACGCGGAACCTGGAAGGGCCCTGGAGCGGCGGCGCCGATGGCGACGAGGCCGCGGCGGCGCGGGAGGGCGGCGGGGACGCCATGGAGGCGCTGGAGGGCAGGGCGCGCGCCGGTAGGCGGGAGATGGACGCGGAGGCGGCGCTGGAGGAGGCGCGCGAGCTCAGCGCCAGGCGCGCCCGGGTCGCGCCGGAGCAGGTGCTCGAGTCCCTGCGCAACCGCTGCGGCCGGGACGACAACGACCGCGAGGCGCTGCGAGAAGGAGAGCTGGAAGCTGAGGACGAGGCGCTCGTCAAATCCATCCGTTTCCGCAGCTCCGCTGGCTACCTCAAGCGGATCGAGGAGGAAGATGATTTCGACGACGAGGAGGATTTCATGGCGGCGTCGTCTTTGGCGAAGACCGTGGCCAGCCACCAAGAGCACAAGAAGCGGCGGCAAGCTCCCACCAATAGGCCCATGGTCATTGTTTCGAAGCGGAGATGCACGAGCTCGACGGCGGTGCCAGAGGAAGGCAGGGCATACGGCGATGGTCTCAAGGGGACTTCGGAGAGCAAAGCATCAGCCGGGCAGACGAAGGCGAGTAGTGGCGCTCTACAGGCGCTCTGCTGCAGCTACGACGATGCCACCGACGAGGAGAGCTGATGATGAGTGCTGACCTCCAATTGGGAAGCGACCAAGCGATCCCCACGAAAGAGCTCAATGATTGCGTGTATAGCATTTGCACGATTGTACCTATATCCGCCGAGGCTCCCCACGCTCTTCTTGCTCCATTTTAACCTTTAAAAGAAATATTATATCCTGGCTATGAAGATTGCAATTTTTATATTAACTTCTTCCGCACCCGTCATACTCTATATCCCATACTCTATACCAACTATCACATATTTTATTCAACCATCTCCGACTACGTTTTGACCAACATTTCTTTTTTCTTCCTTTTCTTTTTTCCCTCATCCTCTCTCTGTTCTCTCCGCTCACCCCATATCTCTCCTTTGTTTCTTCTCCATACCGGCTTGCGCCTCCGCTTTCCCAGGGGAGCGGCCAGCCGCAGGGCCCCTCCCCTGCCGGTGCGAGCTTCTCCCTCCCTAGCCAGCATGCACGCACGCACGAGCTACTCGGCTAGGCGGTGGCGCGGGAAGCGACGGATCTCGACGAGGTAGGGGCGCGGCCGCGCCCCAACGGCCGGTCCCAGCGGAGCGCGGAGGAGAGGGGGGTCCGCGGCGAGTGCGCAACAGGAAGGGCCCCGCCGACTTCTTCCTCCTCCTCTTCGAGCCCCCCTCCCCCCGTCCACTCCCATTCGGCCGAGCAGGGGCACGCGACGGCTCGATTCGGCCGCGGCCAGCAACGGCCAAGGCGTCTCCCCAGCGGCCAAGGAGATGCGGTCCGATGGAGCTCGCGGAGGAGGAGATGCGGCCCGGCGGCAGGCGCGAGAGGAGCAGGGGCAGCCGGAGCTCGCAGATCGAGCACTTCGACGGCGGTGGAGCTCTGGCACTCTGGGACGTTGAAGCTCCGACGGCGCAGCTCGAGGACGAGCTTGTCTCGGCCGGAGAGCAGCTGCGGCGGCGTAGGCGGAGGAGTTCCAACAGCGACCTCCTCCATCTCCTTGAGCTCTTCGTCCGGTCTTTCTCTCTCCCGAGTGGTTGAGGAGCGCGCGTCAGTGGACGGGCCACGCACCACACGGTGCATACTACCTCTCCCGAGTGGTTAAGGAGCGCGCGTTAGTGGACGGGCCACGCGCCACACGGTGCATACTACCCAGCTTGGGCACTCTGGCTGTGCCGTGGGAAGGGGCGAACCGACCCCGCTTTGGACTAAAAAACGGTACCCCGCACGGCATGCACAGGACGTGGCGCATGCCGTGCGGCGATACCGTGTCCGGTGCGGACAGCCTCCTGAGATCTGATCCTCTGCAATCAACTGCAGTGATCGCCATGTGGGCCCGATGGGTGCCAGGCCCACACACAGCGACAAATGCATGCTGCAGTCCGCTGAGGACCATCAACCAACTTCTTCATACTTCCACTGACAGAGTCCGACAGTGGAGCAGGACTCGTTCGTAGAAAAAAAACGGACCGGAGATCGAACCGGTCAGGCTACTGGTTCAATGGTTTGCCGGTCCAACCAGTGGTTCATTATTTATTAGTAAAATATTTATTTCTTATGATTTGTATGAGAAATATATATATTTTCTTATCTAAACATCAAACTAATCACTATTTCACTGGTTTGGTAAAAAAATCACCGGTTCAACCGGTCACTGGTTCACTGGTTCAACACAAAACCGGTCGGTTCGACCGGTTCACACCGGTTCAATTGCATGGCCGGTCTTTTAACTAAACCGAACCAGTCCGGTCAGCGGTTCACGGTTTTTCCGGTCGGACCACTGGTCCGGTCCGGTTTTTTGTTCTAGGGACTCCCGTCATTTGGCGGTAATGATGACGTCAGCAACTGTCAGTCTTGGAACCGCCGTATCAGCATATGCTTCCTCATCTCTTTCTCTGTTATGCTTTATTTTAGGTACCTCACACTATTCAGTAAAATTTACGCCGCCACCGTCGCTTTTGGATGTGATACCCTCGAAATTTGATACCGTTCTCTGCTTGCTTTCTTCCGTTCCTCCTTTCTCTTTTCTTTTGTGCTCAAAGATTAAAATTTAGTTCTCCGGCGGCGGTCTTTTCGTGTTCACAGATCACACTACTGCAGCTCCCATACCATATGAACCTTCAGGATCTGCGGTACTGTAATACTAAATCTAGAATCCATCCACCAATAAGCTTTTTATATACAAATTCGTGATGCAAATGAGTATTACGCCATGCACATTTGTATCGGGGCAGGGCTGAGCAAACTGATTTCCTACTCTTAACTTGCATGTTGAATGTATTACTAAATCGTTCCTTTAATTCAGTTGTAATATTATACATGTATATATGATATATGATTATAAGGAAAAAAGGGAGTTTTGTTTCTCTAAATTATCTGGTATCTATGCTTCCCTTTACATGCTTGTTGTTTCCTCTGATTCTGCTTGTGGGTTGTTAATTTGTTTTTTTTTTCAAGGTGAGATGTGTTATTTGTTCATTTCTCTTCCTCTTCTCTCCATTTCTTTCAGTGGAATGATGATCTAGGATGGTATTTTTCAGTGGAATGATGATCGTAACATGGTTGATTCTAGAGAACATTTTCCCATTAGACCTCATTCGGTTTCATCGGATTCATTCCTGGCCGAAAACGATAGTTATATAGTAGAAAATTCATGATAGTTACAACAAGACACCGAGATTTATTCTGGATGTAGAACTAATTTATTCGTGATAGACACAACAAAAGACCCGGATTGGTCCCCACCTCTTGACTAAGGGATTGATTTCCGGTCTCTTGTTGTCTCTATCATGAGTAAATTGGTTCCCGGCCCGGAATAAATTCTGGTCTCTTGTTATATTTATCATGAATCTTCTAGCGGAAACGCTAGGACTCAGACGTCCGGACGTGTGTCTTTTCCTTGGACGACTACGTGGCACATTTCTGTCCATGTATTTTAGATGGACGGCAACTACTACTTTTCTTCCTTCCTTATCCATCGTTCATCTCTCTCTACGCTGTCGACCACCGCTGTTGTCTCTACTTTCCTCCCTCTCGCAGGATGGCCTTATCGTAGGCGGTGGCAGAAGCCTCGCCGTTGTCCATGGCAACCACCAGTCCACCACTGCGCCCACCTGCCCGACCCCGTGCCTGCTAGCCGATGTGGTCGCCGCTCTGCCGTCCATGCCCACCACCACTGCATCCCCTTGCTTGACGGCGCGCCCACCGGCCGTCGGCGCCGCTGCGTCGCTGACCATGTGCCCTGCGCTTCTCCCATGCAGCATGCACCGACGGCGAGCGCCAGCTCATCAAGGCGCCTCTGGTGGACACGACTGCTCCGGGCCTTGAATCAGCCGCCACGGCGAGAAGCAACACGCTCCTTCACGTGGTAGGCACGGGCGAGCACTCCGACCTCGCCTTGCTCCTCCACATCGTTGGACGCTGAGCTCAAGCGGTCAGTGCTGGTGGCAAGTCGCCGAGAAACATGCTAGCCATATTGATTTAGTTGTATAAATTTGTTGCAAGAGCTCTTCTTACTTGTTGTAATAGGTCTTTTGAGATGTTTCGATAGAACCTTTGCCTTTGATGTTGCACGATTTTGATCTGAGATGTTTCATGATTTTTTTGTGATGTTGCAATAGTTCAATCAAAATGTTTCCCTAAGATGTTTTTGATGCTGCAATGATCTGAGATGTGTTCATCCCTGTTACAACAGTTCGTGCTGCAATGTTGCAATAGTTTGTTATGATGTTATAACCGATTATTGCTGAAATTAGTTTTTTTCTTCAGTGTTGTGGTTTGTTTATGTAGATGTTTCGGCTGGTGATTTTTATATTGCAAGGACTTGTACAAAGAATATGTTGCAAGGTAGAGATAAATTATCACGGCGAAATTTTTGTAGACTGAATGTTGCATGAAACATTTACTCATGTTGCGGTGGGAGATTTTTAAGTCGAAGGTTGTACTAGAACCCGATGTTGCATGCAACATGAAACCTATGTTGCGGTGGGAATTTCCCAGATATCGTACCGTTCGATGCTAGCACCCGGATCGGACGTCGGGCGCTAGCAAAGCCGATCTTATACTACAACTATGTTCCCAACCGGGAATGAACCTGGTGCAACCGAACAAGACCATACCCGTACACTCTCATGCATCGGATTTCAAAACTGTCTGATTCGATCCGGTGGGAATGAGACCAGGAATGGACCAATCCGACCTAAACGAACGGATAGCTGTGTTTCTCTTCTTTCCTTGGCAGTGACACTGGAACGGGGATGGAGCAGTTGTTGGTAGACCTGACAGAAATGCTAATTTACTAACAAAGGCCATTTTTTAATGGTATATATATGTATCTGAAAATGAATGTTTTGATTTACATCTGAAGATTAATTAATAAGTACATGTATATCGCTGAAAGAATCGCTCGCCATCCGGACCACCACAACTTCCTGCATGTCATGTTGAGTTGCCAACCGCCACCATGTGTGCTGCCGACCAGCCATTGTACGTGCTGCCGACCAGCCATTGATTGTCACGTGTCCTACTATATTATATTATTCACAAATAAAATCTTGAGGCCTCGCATGTTATCACGCAAAATTAGAACATGGTTAATAATACAACTGACATTGGACTATATATTTTAGTTATATCATATATAGCTAACTAATAATCCACTCATGCAATCGATACTGACTAAATCATTAATACTTGGCCTACCTTAGTCCTTCACAAAATTTCTGCAAGCCTGTGCATAAGCTAGCATGGCTAATAATATAGCCGACAATGGGCTGTATATTTTTATAACATCATATATAACTAATTAATAGTATGCTCTTACAATCGGTACAGACTAAATCATTAATACTTGGTCCATCTTAGTATTTCACGAAGTTTCTGAAACATGTGCATAAGCTAGCCGTAATAGCCCACTTCTCTTCTCCATCTCTTCCAACTCATCACAAATCTACTGTGGTAGCTCTTGCATCATGCTTACATCATCCTGTTATACTTGCTATATCGTGTCTTCTCGCATATGTAGTCAGCCGGTCGGTGCGTGTCCAGGAGAGAGGTTCCTGCCTCACCATAAAACTGAGGACGTCACACAATGTCTCACCTGTTGTGTCAGCTCGCCTCCTCTACTCCGTCACTCGAGCCCCTACTCAGGTTAGAGGTCATGCCATTGCTTCGGTAGGTGCCGATGTACGTGCCCCTTTGCCCAACGCCCTCACGTGAAGGCCGCATCCGCTGTTTTCGAGGAATTTGTCGGGTCGTACTTCCTCCCCTCAAATTCTCACCTTCCTTTGTAGTGATATGTCGATGTAAGATTTTCTTCGCTGCGAGCGCATCTCAGGTTTCTCCCTATCGTCGGCATACACGTGGCCTCTGCCTTCTGTAGACTACAGTCGTGCCATTTCTTTTCACCATAGATGGGCCTGCTGACGTCTGCTCGGCCTGTTCTAGGCCTCAATCGCTCCTCAATATTCTTGACCCATTTCATTGATTGTCTTTTATGGCCTTCTTGCTGCAGCAGGTGGCCCGGATCGATCGACGACGCCACACCGGGTCGGCCTTCTAGGAGCATGTGTTGCCGGTTCCTCCATTGCTCCTGGCGGCGGGTTCATCCTCGGTTTAGCCGACGACTTTTTCCTTCTTTATTTAGGTAAGTCTCACCGATTCCTCTCCTTCATTTTCCTTTGTAATATGCACACGCGACAGGAAATACACATGTCGCTCAACACACGCACAAGAAAGGAGGAAGAAAGAAGTCGTGTGTCCGCTTGCCCGCTAGCGAACATGCCACAGTCCAGATCCACTGGCATTAATTCCGTTGCTTGGCCTTTTTGACAGGATAAGACGAGGGAGAGGAGTGCCCTCCCATGTCCAAAATCCAAATTCGCTTGGGAAAGCTGGGAAATAGGAAAGTTGTTGTAGTAAACATTTGACGGGAGGAAATTACTCGCACCCATCCTTATTTGAATGGGCACCGAGACCTGTAAATCTGTAAAGGACGAGCGCTCTCGCATAGGAGAAGCCATCTGGCGTGGCGTTAGCGTGCCACTCTACCTAGTTGCTTACATTATGCATCCAATTTTGCCTATTATTCCCCGTGCGTCGCTTTTGTAGTGGGCCGTCATCGACGTGACGGACAAGATTTCATCACCTAAAAATGGGCCGAAAGGGGCAGATGATTCGGTTCACTATGGTCCATATCGATCGGCTAAGGCCCAGCCCAGCCACAGGGAGGAACCATCGAATCATTGTCGGAGAAGGAAAACAGCCAGAGCGCGACGGCAACGAGCCATGGAGCCAGAGAAGCCCGAGGCGGCGGCGAAGCAGCCGATGGGGGAGGCCGTAGACCCGGTGGATCCATGAGAACTAGGTGACTGCTTAAAATTCATTAACTATTTCTGCAATTTTGCATCACACGGCTAATTCCCAAACAAACCCTTCTTTTTCTCTCGCTCAGAGAACCCTACACCTGCAATCTGTTCAAGAGGGAACAGGGGGTCTCTCAGCACTTAGCAGCGTCTCTGACTAGCCTTTGTTGGGTGCCTTCTCTTATTTGCAGTGTCCAACGACGATGAGATAGGTTCATGTCAAACCCGTTTAGGATACATCTATTGAGATCTAAAATATCTGAAATATCCTATGCTATGAGCAAATTGAGCAGGTTCATGTGAAACCCGGGTTTTGATCATTGGCATGCACTTGAAAGGGTTATGCGCTACTTAGTGGGGACTATGAGTTATGAGACTCACTATTCCGGGCACCCAGCTGTGCTGGAGGGATATAGTGACTCGAACTGGTTTTCAGATGCTGATGACATTTATGTCACGAGTGGGTATGTGTTTACCCTTGGAGGTGGTGCGATATCATTGAGGTCTTGTAGACAGACCATTTTGACGAGGTCAACCATGGAGGCAGAACTTACTGCTTTAGATACAACCACTGTTGAGGCAGAGTGGCTGCGTGATCTCTTGATGGACTTGCCGGTGGTTGACAAACCAATACCGGCTATCCTTATGAACTGTGACAATCAAACGGTGATAGTCAAAGTGAATAGTGCTAAGGATAATGCGAAGTCATCAAGACATGTCAAGAGACGATTGAAACCTGCCAGGAAGTTGAGAAACTCCGGAGTGATAAGTGTATCTTATATTTAAACAGACAAAAACCTGGCAGATCCCTTTGCAAAAGGGCTATCACGAAATGTGATAGAAGGTGCATCGAGAGAGATGAGTATGAGACCCGTTTGAGTTGCCGCAGTGGTAACCCAACCTTTGTGATCGGAGATCCCGTGAATTAGGACTTGGGAAGCTATATGCTTTAAACCTTTAAACCCTCTCTATGTGAAGATGCAATACTCTCAAATACTGTAAGGCAGGTTAGCTATATGCTTTAATGTGTTCTATTGGCTTGATTAAGCAAAGATGCTATCTTACAAAGCATTCTAGAACACACCTATATGAGTTCGACTGTAGAACGCCCCAGTCTATGAGATTTGGGTGATCTCTAGTAAGCTCATGAAGAGACTAGGGACTACGACGTATATGCTCCACCTGCGGAGTAGGCTATCGGTAGCCAGGTACTGGTTCTGACTTTGAGTGAAACTTGTCGGCACAAAACTTGCAATTTAAGGTCTAGTCCATTGTCAAGTTGTGGAGGAATGTAGCTTGAAGCTCTAGGCGAGAGTTCAACTTAACAGTTCTTGCTGAAACCCTGGTATATAACTAGTAGTGAGAAACAGGCAAAATCTCTGATGGGCATTTGAGATCTGGTGGGGGATTGCTGGAATTTTGGGCTTGGCCCATGAACAAATTTCAAAAATTCCTAATAAATCTCAAAGGCCCATGTATGCATGAGGAAGCAATGGAAGTGGTGCAACTCTTTAGTCCCACATTGCTAGTGGAGAAGTGGGATGGCCAACATAAATATGGAGGTTGTCTCTACTCCTCCAAGCTATGAGTGTGGGAAGAGAAGGAAAGCTCCTCACGCGCGTGCTCGCTCGCCTCGCCTCGCCGGGCGGGGCGCGGCGGGGCGGGGCGATGGGCGCGGGCGCATGACGTCCGCGTGAATGGTCCACCGAATCTGGCCCCTCGCCTTGCAGGGGTGCGACTTCTATTCGAGCTAGGGTTTTGCCTCTTCTCGCTGCTGCGCCGCCACCGTAGTCTACCCCATCCCGAGCACCGACGTGCACCGGCGAACGGGAGAGCAGGTCTTTGGAACCGCTCGTCCTTTTGATCCTGCATCGAGAGAGGGCGAATAATGTTTTTGGGAAGCGCTCTGCGAGACTGCTTAAGGTCTTCGTCATGGCTCGTCCTCTATCCAACCTTCGCGCTGGGACGTACCGTCGTCTTCGTCGCCGGCTGCTGCGCTCCGTCAGCAACACTGTCGTTGTCCCGTCTCCACTGCTCGTCCTCACGACTACGATCGCCCAGTACGTACTTTGTGATCCGATCGGTTTGTTCATCATGTTTTTTGAGATCGTGATGATGTGCTTGATGTTTGCTAGTATGTTAGAGATCTGCATGCTAGGTTTTGTTCATGTCATGTTTAATCTAGTTCAGAATTTAATCATGCGATTGCTTATATTTCCAACAATCCAAAAACCTTATTATAGGCAATCTACTGTTGATTTCGGTATGGCTGGCTTTGTCGATTCAATGAAACCTGAGAAGTTCACTGGTGTGAACTTTAAGAGATGGCAGGCAAAGGTTCGTCTGTGGTTTAATGCTACGGGCATCTGGGACACGAGGAATGGCAAACCTGAGGGTGAACTTACTGTTGAAGAGCAGAAAAAGTGGACCGATGCCAATAACCTCTTCGTAGGATGTCTCATTAGTGTTATCTCTAAATGCATTGTCGCTGTCTACCTAGACGCGACAGAGGCAAAGCCGCTGTGGGATGCTCTGGTTACGAGATATGATGTAGCAGATGCAGGCAGTGAACTGTACCTCATGGATAGTTTCCAGAATTACAGGATGGTTAACAACCGTTCTGTAGTAGAGCAGGCGCATGAGGTTCAGTGCATTGTGAAGGATCTAGAACTCCTTAAGTTCGTGATTCCGGACAAGTTTGTGGCTGGGTGCATTATTGCAAAGTTGCCCTCCTCATGGAGAAACTTCGCCACAACTCTGAAACACATGAGACATGAAATTTCAATTGAAAACCTGATAGCATCTCTTGATGTTGAGGAGAAGGCTCGGAAGAAGGACACTGGTGATAAGGGAGATCCAGGTCAATCCAGTGCCAACATGGTTCAGAAGTTCCCACGTAAGAACAATGGGAAGAACAAAGGGAACAACAACAACAAGGTCTCCAAGACTACTACCTTCAAGAAGGAGAGGAACAACAAGGCTGAGATGAACTGCTTCACTTGTGATGAGCCTGGGCACTTCTCTAAGGATTGTCCAGACCGTGCAGACCGTAAGGGCAAGAAGCATGGTGGTTCAAAGGATGTCAACATGACGACCATAGGCAACACTAGAGATGGATACGATAATCTACTTACTATCTTTTCAGTATTTCAACCCACGAGTTGGTGGTTCGATACGGGTGCTAATGTTCATGTGTGTGCTGATATCTCTATGTTTTCCTCTTACCAGGCCGCTCGGGGTTCTTCCGTGCTGATGGGGAATGGGTCACATGCTGCTGTTGATGGCATTGGTACGGTGGATCTGAAGTTTACTTCGGGAAAGATCGTGCAGCTGAGGAACGTGCATCATGTCCTACTATCAACAAGAAACTTATGAGCGGGTCGATCCTTTGCAAGGATGGGTTTAAGGTGGTGTTAGAGTCCAATAAATTAGTCGTGTCGAAACATGGACAATTCATTGGTAAAGGCTATGATTACGGAGGCTTGTTCCGCTTTTCCCTTTTTGATTTTTGTAATAAATTAGTGAACCATATTTGTGGCAACGTTAGTGCGGATGCGAGTCCTTGGCATTCACGTTTGTGTCATATTAATTTTGGTTTGATGTCTCAACTTTCCAGCTTGTGTTTAATTCCGAACTTCACCATTACCAAAGGTTCTAAGTGCCATAGCTGTGTGCAATCAAAGCAACCTCAGAAGCCTCACAAGGCGGCTGAGGAGAGACACTTAACACCTCTAGAACTCATACATTTAGATTTGTGCGAGATGAATGGTGTGTTGACAAAAGGTGGAAAAACATATTTCATGACATTGATTGATGATGCGACTAGATTTTTTCTATGTTTATTTGTTGCAAACTAAAGATGAGGCGTTAGACCACCTTAAAATTTATAAGGCTGAAGTTGAGAATCAACTAGAGAGAAAGATCAAGCATCTAAGGTCTGATTGTGGTGGTGAATATTTTCCTAAAATATTTGATGAGTTCTGTGAGGAACATAGCATTATTCATGAGAGGACGCCTCCCTATTCGCCCTAGTCAAACGAGATTGCCGAGAGGAAGAACCGCACACTGACTGACTTGGTTAACTCCATGTTAGGCACTGCTAGTTTGTCTAAGGCATGGTGGGGGGAGGCTTTATTGACTTCATGTCATGTCCTCATTAGAGTTCCAAACAAGAATAAAGATCAAACTCCATATGAGATGTGAATCAGGAGAAAACCATCACTTTCTTATTTGCGCACATGGGGTGTTTAAAGAAAGTCTATGAGATTTGGGTGATCTCTAGTAAGCTCATAAAGAGACCAGGGAGTACGACGTATATTCTCCACCCGCGGAGTAGGCTACTGGTAGCCAGGTACTGGTTCTGACTTTGAGTGAAACTTGTTCGCACAAAACTTGCAATTCAAGGCCTAGTCCATCGTCAAGTTGTGGAGGAATGTAGCTTGAAGCTCTAGGCGAGAGTTCAACTTTACAGTCCTTGTTGAAACACTGGTATATAAACAGTAGTGATAAACAGGCAAAATAGCCGATGGACATTTGAGATCTGGTGGGGGATTGCTGGAATTTTGGGCTTGGCCCATGAACAAATTTCAGAAATTCCTAATAAATCTCAAAGGCCCATGTGTGCATGAGGAAGTGGTGAAAATGGTGCAACTCTTTAGTCCCACATTGCTAGTGGAGGAGTGGGATGGCCAACATAAATATGGAGGTTGTCTCTACTCCTCTATGAGTGTGGGGAGAGAAGGAAAGCTCCACACGCACGCGCTCGCTCGCCTTGCCTCGTCGGGCCGGGCGGGGCGATGGGCGTGGCCGCATGACGTCCGTGTGAATGGTCCATCGAAATCCGACCCCTCGCCTTGCGGGGGCGCGACTTCCTTTTGCAGTTTTAGTTTTTGGTTACTTGGCTTGTATGTTTGCGAAATATCTGGAATCCTAAACGGTTTAGATCACGATCGCGACGTGAGATCGTGGGCTTCCCTATATATGGGACCTATTGGCCTCTACCAGAGATACATCTATTCGAGCTAGGGTTTTGCCTCTTCTCGCTGCTGCGCCGCCACTGTAGTCTACCCTATCCCGGGCGCTAGCGTGCACCGACGAACGGGAGAGCAGGTCTCCGGAACCGCTCGTCCTTTTGATCCTGCACCTGGAGAGGGTGAATAAGGTTTTTGGGAAGCGCTCTGTGCGACTGCTCAAGGTCTTCGTCATGGCTTCGTCCTCCATCCAACCTTCACGCCTCGGCATACCGTCGTCTTCGTCGCCGGCCTGCTGCGCTCCGTCAGCAACACCGTCGTCCCATCTCCACCGCTCGTCC
Organism: Urochloa ruziziensis; assembly: GCA_015476505.1. NCBI lineage: Eukaryota > Viridiplantae > Streptophyta > Magnoliopsida > Poales > Poaceae > Urochloa > Urochloa ruziziensis. Next base: position 40,331,027 of record CM027122.1, read on the forward strand.
TCACGACTACGGCCGCCCAGTACGTACTCTGTGATCTGATCGGTTTGTCCATCATGTTTTCTGAGATCGTGATGATGTGCTTGATGTTTGCTAGTATGTTAGAGATCTGTATGCTAGGTTTTGTTCATCTCATGTTTAATCTAGTTCGGAATTTAATGATGCGATTGCTTATATTTCCAACACAGGGGAGTTCTTATGGCCAAAACAAACAGTCACCCAGCGTTCAAGCTGCTCCAATATCAGTACCCGATACAGCAAGAATCTAAACCAAAGACAGAAAGAAGAGACAAAATAGCCTAAAACACTGAGCTCTAAGCCGGTTTCTGTCCTTCCATCCAAACTTGTTGAAGATCTCCATCACGGTGACCTCCAACTTGCCACAACTTTCTTTCATGAACTCCCTCTCTTCCTCTTTAGACATGATTGCCCAATTCCTTGTCTAGTATGTCCCTCTGAAGATTACCTGTAGAGAAGAGTTAGCTGTAGCATTCTTGAATATCATCTCATTTCTGCTTAGCCAAATGGCCCAACAAAGAGCAGCCGCTCCTACCATAATACACCTTCTATTCTTTTAGAGCAATTTCTAAGCCATGGCCCAAACAGATCAGCAACATCTGTTGGTGGTCTAATACCAAAAGCAATGAATACAGCATTCCACATGGTTCTTGCTACATGACAATAAAAAAAACAAGTGCTGTATATTCTCCTCTCGACTGCAAAAACAGCATTTAGTATTTCCCTTCCAATTTCTTTTGACAAGATTGTCTTTGGTCAAAATTACACCCTTCTGTAAATACCATAAGAAGACTTTAATTTTGCATGGCACTTTTATTTTCCAGAGAGAGCAATCTAGTGGTACTCTCCCTTCTTTCATCAGATTCATATACATTGTTTGAGCTGACATATTCCCATTCTTGCTAGCTTTCAGTAAAAAGACATCTTCCTGATCATTCAGCCTGAAAGCAACTACACTTTCAACTAGCTGAAGCCAGTTTCTCAAGTTTTCTCCTGTTAGAGCTCTTCTAAAAGAAATATTCAGAGGTATAGTGCCTAAGACATTGGCGACTGTCACATTCTTTCTTCGCGTGATATTATACAGAGAAGGGTACATCTTCATCAATGCCTCATTTCCTACCCAAGCATCCTCCCAAAATCTAGTTTGGTTCCCATTATTCACTTTGAAATGCCCTTGGGAGATGAAATGTTCCTTGACTTCCATCAGACCTGACCAAAAGTGTGAATCCCCTAGCCTTTTTTCTACTTGTGTTAAAGTCTTTCTACTCAGGTATTTTGACCTAAGCAAGTTTTGCCAAACCCCATCCTCATTTACAAGCTTAAAAATCCACTTACTCAAAAGGCACCTATTTTGAATATCCAAGTTAAGAATCCCCAAACCTTCCAAGCTTTTAGGTTGACTAAGAACACTCCACTTAGAAAGTCTATACTTTTTCTTATGATCATCACACCGCCAGAAGAATCTCGACCTATAATAGTCTAGCCTTTTTAAAACACCTTTAGGTATTCTAAAAAAAGACATCATAAACATAGGTAAGCTTGATAAAACTGAGTTTATTAGAACGAGCCTTCCTCCTACTGATAGGAGTTTACTCTTCCAGCTACTTATTTTTTTCTGAAATCTCTCCTCAACTTGCTCCCAATCTTTATTTTTAATTTTGTGTGTTCATAGGAATGCCCAAGTACCTGAAAGGTAAGGATCCTTCCTTGCAGCCAAAAATCTGCACATAATCCCCCTCTCTCTTTAGCTTCCCTGAAGCAAAACAACTCACTTTTTTTAAAGTTTATTTTTAAACCTGAAATTTTTTCAAAAGCGTTTAGGACCAGCTTCAAATTCTTGGCTTGTTCTACATCATTTTCCATGAACAATATAGTATCATCTGCGTATTGCAGGATAGATAATCCCCCATCTACCAGATCATCCCCTAAATTTTATGTGGAACTAATGATTGCTTTCTTATGGTATCATATCTGCCTTTGTAGTGATGATTTATGGTTATGAGCCTATTAGTTGACAGAAATGTCTTTTTGAAACATTTTCACCATTTCTCCAATTAACTAATTCAGTGACAATTCGAATGGATATCTATTATATAGCCATGGCCTATTAGACTATTATATTGTCTAAAGGTACTTATGTTAGTATGGGAGAAACACCCTTTGAAGTGGAAAACCACAGTTGTGTTTACTTATGAGGAGCATCTAAGTATCTATGATAACAATTTTTTTTCTTTGATAGACTATTAGCTGTAGGGTGGCCTAAAAACTTCTAGCATTCGCTACACCTTCTCAAATTCCCATCTCCTCTTGGGATGTGCTGTCATAGGATCTGTTTTTGCTGAAAATTTTGTTTGTGCAAGACTGAGAATTGCAGATGTGAAGAGAATCAGAAGACATAGTCTAATTATTATTATTTTTGTTTCCAATTATTCGAATAATATCTTTGTATTGTGAATTGAATCTGTTATTCTGTAATGTTCTTTACTTGTTTCCCTTTGAATATTATTGAGAAATAGCTTACTTTTGAATGGTCAGCCCTTAAACTTGCTCTGTGCCAAATAGGTCCCTAATCACGTTAATAAGTCATTCGCTGCAGGTCCAAAGTAACTTGGGCCTTCCTCCATGCCTATTTTCTTCCCTTTGACAACTCCTTCATCTATCACTTCCTCATCCACACTATCAACTAAGGGATCACCATCATCTTCTAAATCATATTCACTATAAAAAAATTCAGGTTCATCCTCACTGTCACTGTCTTCACTACCACTGCCCTTGTCATGTTCTACTTCTTCTGCCTGTGCATTTGTGCATCATCATCAGTCTTATTCTTCAAGTTAGAATGAAAATCGGTAGCTTCTCACCTTGGTTCTTGTCAGGAATTTCTACCTTCTTGAGGCTTAGCACCTTTGGCAAGAAAGCAATTGGGTTTGCTACAATGCCATCCCAATTTATGCCTGTAATATTGCCATCATGGTCTAGATACAGAACAAAATTCTTGACTTTATTCGCTACATATACCATCACAGTCCTTGGTCGCCTCTCCGCCTCCCAGTCGTCAACACGGGGCGGGGGGGGGGGGGGGGAGTGATGTGAAGACTTGGAGAATCCAAGGGTCTCTGCTATTTGTCTATGGCACCAAGCAGCCTCACACGGGCCCGCACCTGCCCATGAAGCCATGATGTTGCCACGATGTGGGTGTGGTGGAGGGCCTGAGTTGCTTTGGACCTATTTGACACAGCATGATAGGTTTAGAGACGCCCATGTATTTCATCTTTTCTCTACTACTCCTAAAACCTTAATTCCTCGTAGCCACCCAAAACCTTAATATCTCGTAGCCACCCTCCGTGCCCGCGCGGCCGCGCCTCCCCCGTGCCCCCGCCTCCCTTCTGCTTGGCGCCGGCAGGTGGGCCCATGTCTGCCTCTCCTCCGCACGCCCGCTCCCCTTCCAGCCTGCGCCCACCTTTCCCCCTCTTTCTAGCACCGAGCTCGATGCATCAATCTCGTCGGCGCTGCATCCTCACGCTAGCCTCGACGCCGTCGCTCGCCCACCGCCTGTTCGTCCTTCTCACACCGTCCGAAAAGAAGCTTCCGCATCGTCCGCTGGGGCGCTGCCGCGCTGGTCTGCCTCCATTCCCTTCCCCGTCCTGCTTGCCTGGCGAAGTGTCGATTCTCTCCATCGCCCCGCCGCATTGCCGCACCTGCTCGCTAGCGCGGCCGCCGCATCCACTCGCCGTCTCCAAGCCGTCTTCGCTCCTTGGATGAGAGGTCCCCTTTGCGCTCTTGCTTTCTAACGGTCTCTAGCACACGCCCATGCTGGATTTAGATCAAGACCTACTAGTGCTGCACAAGACGGAGGCGGAGCACCACACTTCTTGTGGCTCCAGCTCTAAGCGTCGTGTGGTGCTTTCTTCAGGCAAATCCTCGCTGCTCTAAGATTCTCCGCCGCCGCCGACCACGAATCAAACTTGACAGCCTACTAATCGAGCTTGGGCTGCTGCGAATCGAGCTCGAATGCGCGTGAATTGAGGCCGTGCAGCTGCAAATCGAGCTCGGGCTGCCGTGATAGAGATGCGGAGGGCGCCGAAGCAAGGAGGCGGGCTGTGCAGGGAGGAGTGAAGACGGACAGGAGTGTTGCCTCCAAACCCCGGCACCCGTCGCCGGAGAAGAAGGACTCCCCTGGAACACCTGGAACGCACACACGCACGCGAGAACCCAAAGGAACACAGAGTTTTGGTGCCGTAACAACAACCGACGTTTTCTGATTATCTCAACTGAATTTATACAAAAGAGTGGCTAACACACACCACGACGCTGCAGATTCCACGCCTCCACTCCGGCCATGCCATCCCATAGCCTGAAGACTCGTTCACCACCACCTCCTACACCTAGGACTCCACGAAAAGATAGGAGAGACGCTGCATGAACTCATGCCAGCAAGCTGTTACATTGACGGGCTCAAACAGCTAAGGAATGAGCTCCTTTATTTTTGCAACATTTTAACAACTACACCGAGCCTGGATTATGCAACAATCTCCCCCTAATTCATGCTCGGTTTCCATCGAACTTACTTCAGCTTGGCAATACCTATTCTGTCACGAAGCTCACAAAAACGTGCACGCCCCAGTGCCTTCGTCAGAACATCGGCCAGCTGATCTTGTGTACTTGTATGCTCCAAACAAATCCTTCTGCTCTCCACACATTCACGAATAAAATGAAACTTAGTATCTATATTGTGGGGAATATGGTCCCCGGGTACCTCACAAGCAGGCCTGGCAACCCCCCCCCCCCGATAGGGGGCGGCCCGGCCCACTGTTCTGGACCTGATGACGTCGGGACAAGCCGACGCATGAAGGAAGGACCCGGAAGGAGAAGTTCTAATTAGAATAGGAGTTTTTGTAAAGAAGGAAAGGATCCTTAGAGATAGGATCGGCTACAAACCGACTTGTAACCCAGCCTCCCCGATATATAAGGTGGGCAGGGACCCCCTCTAGGGGAAAAAAGAATCCAATCTACAATCCACGCAATTCAACACCCCCAAACAGGACGTAGGGTATTACGTCGAGTTGACGGCCCGAACCTGTCTAAATCCTTGCGTGTGTCCACCCTAACCATCTAGCTTCCGATCTTTGCGATCTTCCCTCCATACAAATCACTTCCGTGGGCTACCCCGTGGAAGACTGCCGGAGATCATATCACCGACAGTGGCGCGCCAGGTAGGGGGTATCACCGAGATCAATTTGGTGAGCCCGATGGACCACGTCAAGATCTTGGACAGCTGCAACCTCCCGGACGTCGACGGAGTCGAGATCCAGTTCGGGAGCACCACCGCCGCCTCGGATCCCCAAGCAGCAGAAGCTACAACCGCCACGAAGGACTCCTCTCTAGCGCCGACTTCGGCCATCACGACCCAATCCGGTCCGATCGCATCTGATCGCGCCGAATCTGCCCCGCTGAGTCCATCGTAAAACGCGGGGACCAACCAATCGGGAGCGGGTCAGCAACCACTCGGTTCTGATCCGGCTCTTGAGAGTCACGTCTTCGAGTCATCTCAGAGCGTAAATGCTCGGCAGACGCGCGTTCCGAGCCCTGAGGTCATCACCATCCAGACCCCCGGCTTTCGCGCGCTTACCCGTCAGCAGAAGATGAAAGAGATCGTTCAGGTGGATGATTCCCCCTCTGAGAGCGACTCCTACGAGTCAAACCCATGGGGACCCTCGATCCTGGACGACTTGCAAGAGGGTTACACCGCGTCCGACTCCTCTACGGAGCCGGAGCAATTTGGATCACCCGGAGGGTCAACTCTGAGTAGTTCGGAACGTGGCACGCCCATAACCGATCCTTCCGAGTCCGAGGAAGATTACCTCGCGCAAAGAAGACCCGGAACTGGGTCATACTGCTACATGGTGGCACCATCGACGCCACCTAACCCCGTGTCGGAGGATGAACTCACCCTGGCCGACGAGGCGCCTGAAGCCAGAGATCAGCGCCGAGGACGCAACGCCAATCGGGCGACTCGCAGAGCCGCCCGACCACAAGGGGCCAACGCATCAGGATCTGGCACCGCTCAACCTCGAGAACCATCCTCGGAGGACCATCGTCGTCGTCGAGACCGACGCGACAGGAGAAGCCAGCGGAACATGATGCGTGACGACATGTTCGAGTACAATGGATTCAACTTCTACGAGACACCAGTCCAGAACCTCGTCACCATCGATGAAGAGATCAATCGGCTAACGCCTAGTACTCCAGGCCTGGTAAGGTAAGGGCTTTCGTGCAGGCCGCCTCCATCCAGGTTCACCAGATGCAGAACAGAGCGCGTACGGCCGCTCCTGAGCCCGGGTCGACTCGACACCGGACCAGCGGCGGATCGAACCGTGATGAAGATCTTCGTGACACGATCAACCAAGACCGAGACGCGAGGAACATCATCCGCAGCAGCGCTGAGGAACATGACCGCGAAGAGGCTCGACGTCGCGAGGAATACGATCAGGAGCATGGGAATCCCCGTCGTAACTCTAACCGGAGCGGCTACTCGACGGAGTCAGAGTATATTGATTACTCCGATCTCTCTGGTAGCCCAGGACGCGGCAATGACGGTGGTCGTACTCCGCCTCGACGGCCGACTCCGTCGCGAAGACGAGCAACTCCCTCACGGAGGCAGCCGACCCCGCAAAGGGAGCAGACTCCACCGCGGCAGAACCTACCGACGGGACCGATCTCCTCCCAGGGCTCGGACCTTTCGGAGGACCCGTTCTCCACCCAGGGATCGAGATCGCAGAAGGGAGCGCACTCTCCCAAGGACAACGGGTGGCTCGGATCCGAGTGGTTCCCGCCCCAGAGGTCGGATCGGCGGATTCCAGTCATTCACCGAGCGCTTGAGAAGCGTGACCTGGCCTAGGAGTTTCAAGCTATCGGACATCGACAAGTACGATGGGAAATCTGATCCATCCCAGTGGCTTCAGATCTACTACACCGCCGTACAAGCCGCTGGCGGCGACGAGGACGTGATGGCGAACTACCTCCGCATCATGCTGACCAAAGATTGTCGCAACTGGCTAGCAAGACTCCCTCGGAACTCCATCGATAACTGGGACCAACTCACCGAGCTCTTCATCGGTAACTACCTCGGAACTTGGGAGAGGCCCGGGAGCAAGCGGCTCCTTGGCCAAGTACGACAGCGCAAGAACGAGTCCCTACACGACTTCGTACATAGGTTCTCGGAGAAGCGCAACTCCATCACGGACGTGACGTACCTTGAGGTGATGACCGCTTTCCAAAACGGCATCTCCGATGGAAGACTGATCCACAAGTGGACACGAAAGCCGCCCGCGACTGTCAATGACATGTTCCGGGTCGCTAGTACGTGGGCGGACGCAGAGATCGCGGAGAGGGAACAACTCAACGAGATCAAGAACCATTGGGAGAAAGAGAATAAGTCAACCCACAAGCGCGACCGCCGCGAGGACGAAGAACGACGTGATGATCATCGTCGCAGTGACAGTCACCCCGCAAGAAGAAGAGCGAGGGCGACGTGGTCGCCACTCTGGATCGGCCCAGAGGCCGGATAACTCCAGAAGATTTCCAGCGCATGCTCGATGAGCAATGTCTGTACCACAAACACCACAAGCACTCGGCACGAGAGTGCTATGGGTTGAAGCGAGCTTTCACAGGGGGCAACAGAGGCCCTCCCTATAAGAGGAGGAACGATCGTTCCCCAAGAGACGACAGGCGAGACGACAGGTGAAATGACGAAGCTGCCGACAATTTTCAGGAGGCCGGCCGAGTGGTCCGTATGATCTACGAAGGACCGGAAGGTTTCGAGACGAAGTGCCAGCAGAAGCTCACCAACCGACAGGTCATGCACGCCAGGGAGCCACCGGTACCTGAGTACCTTTAGTGGTCAGAAGTACCGATCACCTTCACTCGGGAAGATCACCCGCACTTCATACCGAAGCCCGGGTCCCACGCCTTGGTAGTAGCTCCGACGATCCGCAACGTTTAGCTCACCAAGGTGCTAGTTGACGGTGGCAGTGGCCTGAACATCCTCTTTGCTAACACATTGAAGGAACTCGGCCTAACCACTCTCGACCTGCGTCCCCCCAATCCTCGTTCTACGGTCTGATACCGGGAGAGGGGGCAGAACCACTCGGGCATATCACATTGCCCGTTACCTTCAGAGACCGGAACAACTACCGGACCGAGCACATGCAGTTCACAATGGCCAACTTCGAGACTGCATATCACGCCATCCTTGGGAGGCCGGCGCTCACCAAGTTCATGGCGATCCCTCATTACGTCTACTTGCAGGTGAAGATGCCAGGACCCAAGGGCATAATCACTATCTTGGGGGACATCCGAGTCGCTTACACTTGCGAACAGGAGACCCTCAACGCGGCAGCTGCCTTGGATATGTCGAAGCGCATGACGCAAGTGTTGGCTGCATCACAGGAGGTGGACAAGGACTCCCTGGAGATCCCCGCCAAAAAACCCGCGAAAGAAGCCATCTCGCCAACCAAGGAGACGGAGCTCAAGAGGATCTCGCTGGACCTTGAAGACCCGAAGAAGGCGGCCATTATCGGGGCCGAGCTGGACCCCAAATAGGAAGAAGTGCTCGTCAAATTCCTGAGGGAAAACGCCGACATATTCGCGTGGAAACCATCCGATATGCAAGGTGTCCCGAGGGAACTTGCCGAGCACTCCTTAAAGGTCAATCCGACTGCCAAACCGATCAAGCAGAGGCTTCGTCGATTCGCGCAGGACCGCAAGGAGGCGATTAGGGTAGAAATTACAAAGCTGTTAGCTGCCGGTTTTATTCAGGAGGTGTTTCACCCCGACTGGTTAGCTAATCCAGTTCTTATAAGGAAGAAAAATAATAATGAATGGAGAATGTGCGTTGACTATACAGATCTCAACAAAGCTTGCGCTAAAGACCCCTTCGTCCCCCCCCCCCCCCCGCATCGATCAAGTCGTTGATTCCACGGCAGGCTCTGCCCTGCTCTGTTTTCTTGACTGCTACTCAGGCTATCACCAGATAGGCCTAAAGCTGGAAGACCAGATAAAAACCGCGTTTATCACGCCGTTTGGCGACTATTGTTACAATACAATGGCCTTCGGTCTGAAAAACGCAGGCGCAACCTACCAGAGGACCATCCAAGCGTGTCTGGATAAACTAATTCCAGACATAGTAGAGGCCCACATCGATGACATCATGGTTAAGATCATGAACCCCGAGGACATGATAGAGAACCTGACAAAGGTCTTCGAACGACTACGTGCATTCCGATGGAAACTCAACCCGGAAAAATGTGTCTTTGGAGTCCCGTCAGGGAAACTACTCGGCGTCATGGTCAGCAACCGCGGCATTGAGGCAAACCGCGAGAAGATCACTGCCATCACCAAGATGTTGCCACCAACTACTCAGAAGGATGTGCAGAAGCTTACTGGATGCATGGCAGCGCTCGGTCGTTTCATATCACGGCTCGGCGTCCGGGGATTGCCATTTTTTAAACTACTCAAGAAGCAGGACAATTTTGTGTGGGATGACGAGGCGAAACAGTCCTTCCAGGAGCTCAAGGAATACTTGCAGAAGCCGCCCATCCTCGTCCCACCTCAACCAAGGGAACAGCTATACCTATACATCTCTGCTACCCCCGAGTGGTTAGCACGGTACTAGTGGTCGAACGTCCTGAAGAAGGGCACGCATATAGACTCCAGCGACCAGTCTACTTCGTCAGCGAGCTCCTGACGGAGTCCAAGATCCGCTACCCCCATGTGCAGAAGTTACTCTACGGAGTTCTCATCTCAGCAAGAAAGCTGAAGCATTATTTTGAGGCCCATCCAATCTTGGTAGTATGCGGAAGTCCTCTAGGGGAAATACTCCATAACCGAGACGCAAGTGGCCGAATCGTCAAATGGTCAATTGAACTGGCAGCTCACCAGATCAACCTCGTTCCACGTACTGCTATCAAGTCTCAGGTTCTGGCCGACTTCGTAGCAGACTGGACAGAGAACCAAGCTCCGGCTAATAACGAGAAAGTCGAGTACTGGGAGATGTATTTCGACGGCTCCCTCCAGATCAAAGGAGGCGGCGCAGGCGTACTCCTGATTTCCCCAAGTGGACTGGAACTAAAATATGTTCTGCAAATCATGTTCCCAGTATCTAACAATGCAGCTGAGTACGAAGCAGCCTTGCACGGTCTCCGCATCGCCGTATCTTTGGGCATCAAACGCCTGATGGTTCGCGGGGACTCTGCCCTGGTCATAAACCAGGTAAATAAGGATTGGTCAAGGTCCAATGAGAAGATGGACGCTTACTGCGAGGAAATCCGGAAATTGGAAGGGAAATTCTATGGCTTAGAGTTCCATCATGTGGTACGTGACTATAATAAGGCAGCTGATGCACTTGCCAAGATGGGGTCCACCTGTGAAGGCGTTCCACCCGGAGTTTTCATCCAAGATCTTATTAAACCATCTATTAAGATGAACCCGGATGGTACTGCCATGGAGCAACCAGTCGGAGAAACCCTGGATTCAACCACATTGGTGGTGGACGAAGCGTTGGACTGGAGGAGTGAAATCCTCGACTATCTTGTCAGCGGCATATTGCCCTCAGAGGTCGCAGGAGATGGGAAAGATCTGAAATCGCTCCACGAACAAATCGTGCGGTGCAGTAAAAACTACGTCATCATTGGAGAAAAGCTATATCGTCGATCCGGAGCCTCTCAAATTCTCCAGAAATACGTAAGTCGCTCGGAGGGTATTGAGCTCTTGAAAGACATACACACAGGCATCTGCGGTAACCACGCCGGGGCTAGAACCATTGTTGGTAAAGCCTTCCGGTCTAGTTTCTACTGGCCGACTGCTGTAGCAGACGCGGATAAGATTGTGCGGCATTGCCATGGGTGTCAATATTTTGCAAGGCAAATACACGCACCAGCACAACAGCTACAGACCATACCAATGTCCTAGCCCTTCGCTTGTTGGTGCTTGGACATGATTGGTCCGTTCAAGAAGGCGACGGATGGTTTTGACCATGTCTTAGTGGCTATTGACAAGTTCACCAAGTGGATCAAGGTGAAACCAGTCAGAAAGCACACGGCGGCCAAGACCATTGAATTCTTCACCGACATCACTCATCGCTTCAGAGTCCCAAATCGTATCATCACAGATAATGGTACGAACTTCGTAGCACAGGAGTTCAAAGACTGGTGCAGCGAGAGGAGTATCAAATTATGCCCCGTATCCGTGGCGCACCCAAAGGCCAATGGCCAGGTTGAAAGAGCCAATGGCGAAATAATTAAAGCACTCAGGGCCCATATATTCAAGAAGCTAAAGCAGTACGCTGGCCGATGGATCAAGGAGTTGCCCGCTGTAGTCTGGGGGCTGCGTACCCAGCCGAGTCGTGCCACGAAGCAAACACCGTTCTTTCTGGTTTACGGCTCGGAGGCTATCCTACCAACGGACATCTCATACGGCTCGCCCCGAGTGGAATTTTATGATGAATACAACGCGCAAGTGGCGCGAATCGAAGACCTCGACAGTATCGAGGAGAAGAGGATGGCCGCCCAGATCAAAGCCGCGCGTTACGCTCAGGTCCTTCGACGGTATCACCATCGAACCGTCAAAAAGAGGTCCTTTGAAGCCGGCGACTTGGTTCTGAGAAGGAAGCAAGACACCAAGGGCGCGCACAAGCTTGCGTCCCCCTAGGAGGGACCATACATCGTGAAGAAAGTGAGTCGCCCAGGCTCATATCGCCTCATGACGGAAGACGGGGTGGAGATCCCAAATCCATGGAATATCGAGCATCTACAGTGTTTCTACCCTTGATTAAGTTATGTATTAATTTCTTATTTCTTTAAGATATTTTTTAATAATCTTCGACGAGTGGTTTTTGTGGATAATCATCCCCAGTTTCGACTCGGCAGATTTATAAATGTCATATGAGTTATCAATAAAGTTGATTTCATCTTCTATCTACATTATGTCTACTACTCGAATTTCTTCTTTCACGTGACGCACATAAAGTACGAGTGGAACAAACTTTAAATCGTGGGGGAAATTACTCGCCAAGTCAAAGCTCTACATGCACGATAATGCTCTACGGCATGAGACTAAGACCAACGAGGCTAATCTACTCCGTAACAGGTCAACCACTCGGAAATTACGGCCAGCGCAGAAAGGAAGGGAGTAGCACCTCCAGAAACTTATATACAAGCACAAAAGATTAAACATTGTTCAAAGTACTTCTACTACCAATACTACATATAATCTACAAAAATTAATTTGCAGGATCACCATCACCAGAAGGGCCAGCCTCGTCAGTCTCATCGACAACGTCCTTGGACAGAACATTGGCGATTGGCTCCACTTCACGCAGCAGCCTGCCACGTCCTCCTCGGAGGTGCCAGCAGCATACCCCCCTCCGAGTGGCTCCAGATCGGACGATGGGAACAGCGACTTAAGGATCGCCAAGACGTGACCGCAGCTGGCCTGGCTGATCGAGCGAAGCTGGCGCCGAAAGAGACGTGGAAGCGCCCGAGTGCGGTCGAGGATAGAAGCTGAAGGCGATGCCGCCTCCGGCTCGATTTCCTCCGCCACGACTCGAACAGCACCTTCCAACGTGCACTTCTCGGTGTGCAGCGCCTCTGCCTCGCACTCCAGACGAGTCACCTTGGCAGTGAGATCTGCATATTGGGCCAAAGTCCGGACCCGGTAATCTACAGCAAGTCAGATCTGGACAGGATGTTCACGTCTGACATAAAAAGAATAGTATACCTCTAAGTTCCTGTGTGGCTTTGGCTTCGTTGAGCTTAGCTTGTTCCACCTCTCTGCGAAGATCGCGGACGGTGCGCTGGGATTCCTCCAACTCGGCCTTGTATTGAGACACAGCGGCTCCACAAGCTCTTGAGGCTGCTCCACAGGCTCATCACTAAGAGGATTAGGCAAGTGGGAAGTCTCTTCTGGTGCCTGGATCTTTGGGATCTCTGTCTCGCCAATTGGTCGCGGTGCAGAGTCCGCAAAAGGCATATCAGACGGCGTGCTGCACGACAAAGCACATAAGGGACAATTACAGGAAAAAATCAAAAGTCAACAAAATGTTGGCAACAACTCTTACCGAGTAGATATGCGCACTTTCAGGCGCTTTCCTTGCCGACTCGGGGAGGGAAGGTCCCTTGGAATCACGGTACACAACGGTTCGACGGCGATGGGAGAATGCTCCGAGCTGATCAGCGAGGGCGGGATCGACGACTCGGCATCACCACCTTCGTCATCATCCGAGTCTGATGACTCGGCGGTGATGAGTTGGTGACGGCTCGATGCGTCCCCAATTGTGATCCCCGCCGCAGCTGAGCCCTTCTGATTCTTCGAGACGATGGCCGCTTTGCCACCACTCGGCGACAACACATCTGGAGAAGGCGATGATGACAGATTAGTATCAGAGTCGTTCAAGTCATCCTCGGCTCCTCCGAGTGCTTCTTCAGCAGTACTGGCCCTGCGTGTCACCGGCTGGTCCACCCCTTTTGGCATCTCAGGGAGAGGGGGGATTGATACATAAGCAGCTCGACCCTGCATATCAAAGTTGGGTTCAGTTTTTCATCGGGATTACACCCAATGGGTGGAATTGAACACACAAACGGCAATAAATCGATTTATTACCTCAGGGCGAGGATTAGACAAGTTGTAGGCTTGAGGGTCATCAGAAGTCTTCAGGGGAGTTCCCGACGCAAAAAATTTGGCAATCCGGGCTGCAGCTTGACTTTTATCGACACGCTCGGGGGCTTCACGTGTGTTGTCCCCCTCGGCGTAGTATTCATATGCTGGATGAGCCCGCTGCTTGAGGGGCTGGATCCGGTGCAGCACGAAGTTGGTTGCCACTCCTACGGCAGTCAACCCTCTGCTCTTCTGCTTGGCAATGAGGCTCAGCAGCTCCCGAACTTCGTCCATCTCGTTGTCTTTGGGGAGAGAACTCCAGGACTTGGAGGGGACAGGACGGGAATCTATTTCGAAAGAGATGGCAGGCGAGTGGTTCCCTATGTACAACCACTCGGACTGCCACCCCTTGTTGGTGGTAGGAAAAGGAATTTCAAAATACTCCTGGCCTCGACCCTCACGGAGTTGAAACCCGGCGCCTCCAACTACATGCGGGCGCTCGGTGCTAAGGTGAGGCTTTAGCAAGAAGAGATAGCAAAAAAGATTGAAGTGAGGATCTATCCCAAGATAGGCCTCACAGAGGTTGATGAAAATAGAAATGTGAAGGATGGAGTTCGGGTTCAGTGCGCAGAGACTGATCCCGTAGAAATGGAGCAAGCCGCGGAGAAAAGGGTGCGCAGGAACACCAAATCCACGAACAAGAAAGGACTCAAAAACCACTAAATCAGTGGAATTTGGGGTGGGGAAAGACTCACTAAAGGCCGCGCGCCATTCGGCGGTTTGCTGGTCCGGGAGAATGCCGTCGATGACGAGCTGCTCGAGACGCCTGGTGGTGGTAGAGGACTTCCTCCACTCGGCGGCGCGGTCCACGGAGGCATCGGTGGTGGTCTTGGCCTTGACCGTTTGCTTCTTCCCCGGCGACGTCTCCTTCCGCTTCGGCGCCATAGCCGCAACAAACAGAGCTTGGAGATTGAAGGTGCGAAGCGATGAAGGTGGATCTAGGGTTTGCGCCTGAGCGGGAAAGGAGAACTTGATGCGGTGAAGGCAAATGGCGAGGAAAGGAAGAAGATTGCGGCGGGGATGGCTTATAATGGAATAAATCGTTACTCCCGCGCGCGACGCGGTGCCAGTCTCGGGAACTCAACTGACGCTGGCACGTCGCGTCGCTTTAAATTCAAATATGCGAGTTGGAGTCGCGACATCTCGCGATATACTAGCCTCATAAGGCAACCGTTAGTTTCCCTAGGAAACAATGGGCCTAGCAGGATTGATGGGCCTAAATGGGATGGCATAAGCCTTTGATAGGCTAAATAATAATGACACGACCTTTCGGTTCTGTTAGTTGACAATTACGTGGGCTTATGAGCAAATGCTCAAGGGCAGAAACCACTCAGTCGTGAAGCTACAATTGGTTGACGGCTAGGCTTATTTTTGCAATTAATATTACAACCTTGCAATTGATTCTTACTTAATGCATGCGATACTATCGCTAAATTGACTTGGGAATCCGGGTCAAGTGCTGATAAGTATAGATCTTGTGAGAAGGTGATTTACCATATGGTTAGGCTGGGTCGTGGAACACGACTCGGGAGTCACACCAAGTTCAAAGGACTCGAGAAAAGATTCCCTAAAAAGGGGAAATTGGTAAAAATTCCCTAAAAGGAGGGAATTATTCGAAATTCATGCCCAGAGGCATGGGGGCTAAAAGATTCAGCAAGGATTCACAGCTTTTAGAGTCTTGACACGATCGCGCCGAGTCGAGTCAAGACTCGGGGGCTACACCCAATGGGTGCACCAGGAGGTGCATGCCATTGATGGATTAAGTTCAAAAAGATTTTTATAAGATTTTATTTTGACCCCTCGACCAGACTATTCTACTCTGCTCAAGGCTCGGGGGCTACACCCAATGGGTGCACCAGGAGGTGCACGCCATTAAAGATCATGATTTTGATGGATAAAAATTGAAGACCCTTGGCCAATTTTATACTAAAATTACCCAAGGCTCGGGGGCTAAGTGTATACACTTCGCTTTCGCGTCGTGAAAAAGAGCACTTCTTCCCCTCATTAAGGCTACAATTAAAAAATCGTTTTCAAGAACGTTTGAACATGCACTCGGATCTTCCTCGAAACCACTCGGACGAAGTCCTACACTACTCGGAAATCTGATCAAGCATTCTGGCAAAGTTTTGGAGCACTTGGATCATGCGAGAAAAAGGCAGATCAATTACAGCCAACGATCGGCCAAGAAGTGCTCGGGGGCTACTGTGGGGAATATGGTCCCCGGGTACCTCACAAGCAGGCCTGGCAACCCCCCGATAGGGGGCGGCCCGGCCCACTGTTCTGGACCTGATGACGTGCGGGACAAGCCGGCGCATGAAGGAAGGACCCGGAAGGAGAAGTTCTAATTAGAATAGGAGTTTTTGTAAAGAAGGAAAGGATCCTTAGAGATAGGATCGGCTACAAACCGACTTGTAACCCTGCCTCCCCGATATATAAGGCGGGCAGGGACCCCCTCTAGGGGAAAAAAGAATCCAATCTACAATCCACGCAATTCAACACCCCCAAACAGGACGTAGGGTATTACGTCGAGTTGACGGCCCGAACCTGTCTAAATCCTTGCGTCTGTCCACCCTAACCATCTAGCTTCCGATCTTTGCGATCTTCCCTCCATACAAATCACTTCCGTGGGCTACCCCGTGGAAGATTGCCGGAGATCATATCACCGACATATATGCTTACTTTTGTCATGGAGAACTGGATTCCTGCTCAGAGCAATCGCCGATTGATTATCCATCTTCAGAACTGGCGGCTGAATTGGCACTCCCAGGATGTCGCCCAGCGGCCTGGCGAGCCACACGGCCTGGCAAGCTCCCACTGCCCCGGCCATGTATTCAGCTTCACAAGAGGAAAGAGCTACTTACTTCTGCTTCTGAGACTGCCAAGAAATTGGCAATTCACCCAAGAAGAAAATCACCCTGTTGTGCTCTTCCTTTCATCCACATCTCCCCCAAGTCACTATCACTGTAACCCAGCAACTTGTTGTCTCTCTTTGATACCCTGGAATATACTATCCCATAATCTACTGTGCCTGCAACATACCTCAGCAAATGCTTAACTGCAGCTAAATGCTCTTGTCGAGGTTTCTCCATGTACCTGTTGACATATCCAACAACAAAAGAGATATTTGGGCGTGTACGGACCAAATACCTCAAGCTTCCCACTAGGTTGCGGTACATTGTTGCATCAACTTCAGGTGTTGAGCTTCTGGCAGTTAGTTGAAGCCTTGCTTCCATTGGTGTGCTGCAGGGGTTGCAGCTTCCCATCCCTACCCTCTCCAGCAGTTTCTTGGCATAAGCAGCTTGGCCAATAGTGATGGCGGCAACCCCCTATTTCACCTCCATCCCCAGATAGAAAGAGAGAAGCCCAAGATCACTCATGCGAAACACCTACTTCATCTCCTTCTTGAAAGCTTCAATCATGCCTGGATTTGCACATGTGATGATGAGGTCATCAACATAAACACCCACCACCACTCTGGCCTCACAAATGCCTCTAGTGTAAACCCCATGCTCACTGAGACACCTAGTGAATCCCATATTGTGCAAACTGCCATCAAGCCTCAAATTCCAAGCTCTTGGCGCCTGTCTCAGCCCATACAGTGCCTTGTACAGCTTCAGAACTTTCCCGTCATGTCCTGCTGCGATGAAACATGGTGGTTGCTGTACATACACCTCTTCTCTGAGCTCCCCATTCAGGAATGCTGACTTGACATCCATATGGTGCACGAACCATCCCTCATGTGCTGCAACTGCCAGGAGCATCCTAATTGACTCCATCCTAGCAACTGGTGCAAAAACCTCATCAAAATCCACACCCTGCAATTGAACATACCCCTTTGCAACAAGACGAGCCTTGTGCTTGACAATGGCCCCCTGCTTATCGCGCTTGATCTTGAACACCCATTTCAGTCCAATTGGTCTGTGTCCATGAGGAAGATCGACCAGCTTCCAAGTGTTTTTCTCCTCAATCGACGCCATCTCTTCTCTCATGGCCTTGAGCCAGGACTGACCGCGCTTTGCTTCCTTGAACGTGGCTGGCTCCCCATCAACTACAGCCACCAACAGCTCCTGCCTCTCAGTGTCAGGATTGGCGAGGATGTTCTCAACCTTCCTGAAACGCAGGGGTACGTCGTCGTCGTGATCATCATCCAGATCGGGGTCCTGGCTTGGCGGGGATGCAAATTCCACCCCTGGTACTGCCGGCTCCAGTGCACCATCCTCCCCAGCTGCACAGGTGTGTGTGCGGTGCTGGGTGCGCATGACGTCGAGGTTCGAACGCTCCCTCCAGGCGTGTTCGTCGCTGCGTTCCGGAGCACAGTAGATGCGGTCGACGGAGCACATGGGGGCGACGGTGTTCTGGGCGCGCCCGCCGCACCCGTGCCGCCCGGCGTGTAGACGTACTCCACCATGAACGGTTCGTCGTTGTCACCGTAGGTGTTCCCCGCCGCGCAATCCTGCTCCCAGTTCCACGCGCGTCCTTCCTCGAACTCCACGTCACGGGAGACGTGCACCCGATCAGTGGCCGGGTTGTAGAGTCGGTAGGCCTTGGAGCCTGGCTCGTACTCGATCATCACCATCGGCGTCCTCCGGTCATCAAGCTTCCGTAGGTGGCCTCCAATGTTCTTCACATGTGCAACACAACCAAACGTGCGGAAAAAGTGAACAGCAGGCTTGATCCCATACCAGGCTTCGTGCGGCGTCTTGTCCTTGAGACTCCTCGTCGGGGCGCGGTTGAGCACGAAGACCGCCGTGGTCACGGCTTCACCCCAGAACCACCCAGGGACTCCCATGGACTTGAGCATGCAGCGGGCCATCCCCAGCACGGTCTGATTCCGCCGCTCCACCACGCCGTTCTGCTGCGGCGTGTACGGCGCGGTGAGGTGGCGCTGGATCCCCTGGTCGGCGCAGTACTCTCCGAATGCTCGCGCCGTGAACTCACCACCGCAGTCGGTGCGCAGCGTTCCCAGCTTGTGCCCGGCCTCCGCCTCCGCCCGTGCTTGCAGGCGTATGATCGCCGCGGCCGCCTCATCCTTTGCCCCCAGAAGCAGCAGCCACATGTACCTGCTCATGTCGTCAACGACGAGCAGGAACATCTTCTTGCCACCCGGCGTCGGTGGCGTGACAGGCCCACACAAGTCAGCGTGGACTAGCTCGAGTTGCCGCGTTGCCCGGTACTTGCTCGCCGACGGGAACGAGGACCGCCGCTGCTTCCCAACGAGACACCCATCGCAGACTTGATCAACATGCCGGATCCGCGGCAAGCCACGTACCATCTCGCCCGTCGTCAGCTTCTGGAGTGCCTGGAACCTGAGGTGCCCATACCTGGCATGCCAGCGCCATGCCGCCTCCTCCGCGTGCGCAGCCAGGCACATCGGCTTGTCGACATTGGCATTGAGAATGTAGAGCCGGTTCGCCCCGCGCCGCACCACTGCCACGAGCCGTCGTTGCGGATCCCAAAGCTTGAGGGCGTCGTTCTCCGTCACGATCTTGAAGCGTTCCTCCTCCAATTGACCCAGACTGACAATGTTTGCCGTCAGCCTAGGAATGTGGTAGATGCCCTCCAGCTTCTGGTGCTCTCCGGTCTTGCATTTGAAGAGGACAGTACCACGCCCCTCGATCCCCACGGTCGATCCGTCGCCGAAGCGCACAGAGCCATGGATGCCGGTGTCGAGCTCTGCAAAGGCCGACCGGGCACCAGTCATGTGATTGGTGGCTCCCGAGTCGAGGATCCACCTCGTGGCCCCGCCATCGGTCCTCTCCCCTAGCTGGACGAAGAGCTCTGGCTCGTCGAGGAAGATCGCCTCCGACGCCGGATGGGTTAGGGATAAGTTAGCGTTGACCTCCTCCCAGGCCGTGGCCACCAGGAGTGTATGGGCCTCCTGGTCTTCCTCAACCTGGGCCGCATGGGCCTCCCCGTCGCGCTTCCATTTTGGGCACTCCTTGGCCCAATGGCCCCTACGCCCACAGTAGCGGCACTCGTCGCCGGCGACTTCGCGGTAACCACCGCGTGCGCCGCCGTCGAACTTCTTCTCGCCGGAGCCGTCGGGGCCGCCATCACCTCCCTTCTGGCCTCCGTCGCGATTGCGATGTTGGCCTCCCCTTGAGGCGCCGGAACTGCCCGACGACCTCCCTTTGTCGGTGTTGAGGTTGAGCCGCCGGGACAGCCGCGTCACCAGCTCGTCCTCCGTGAGGTTCAGCTGCGTGATGCCGTTGCCGCCGCCGGTGAGCCCGTAGCGCTCTTTCGCGGCCTTGAGACGCCCGACCAGCTCCTCAACTGGGACCTTCTCCAGCTCGAGGAGCGCCTCGATCGCCATGGCGATCTGGTGGTAGTGCCCGGGCAGCGCCTGGAGGAACTTGCGGACTACCACCGGTTCTTCGATCTCGTCGCCGAGGGTCCTCAATTGCTGCACCAGGCTGTTGATGCGCACGGCGAAGTCGTCGACCGTCTCGCCGTCCTTGAACGACAGAGAGTCGAAGTCCCTCCGGTGCGCAGAAAAGACGTGTGTTGGTCTGTGAGGACATTCTGGAGGTCCTAGAGAGCTGCCAGGGTAAGCGGGCCCGGCCTCGGGGAGGCGGGACGTTACATTTGGTATCAGAGCTGACTCTCGCGGTTTCACGGGCGCATGGGGTCGCAGTTGTGCAGGCATTGTGTGCATGGCTGGTGTGAGCCCAGAGTGGTCACACAGCATGGCACATGCGCTGGCACTGGGCACATGGACGTGACCGGAGGGGACGTTCGTGGCCTGAGGTTGACCGACGAGGGCGTCGGTCCTCTGAGGGGGTGAGATTGTGACAACCCAGGGCTTAATAGGATTGATAGAATACTCATATCAACAAGTTGCAACTTCTTTTCCGGAAGCTCATCTCGAAAGAACTCCAAAGTTAAGCGTGCTTGGCCTGGAGCAATTTCGGGATGGGTGACCGACCGGGAAGTCCTTCCCGGGTGCGCATGAGTGAGGACAAAGTGCGCAGAAAAGACGTGTGTTGGTCTGTGAGAACATTCTGGAGGTCCTAGAAAGCTGCCAGGGTAAGCGGGCCCGGCTTCGGGGAGGCGGGACGTTACATAGGACTCCACGAAAAGATAGGAGAGCCCCTGCATGAACTCATGCCAGCAAGCCGTTACATTGACGCGCTCAAACAGCTAAGGAATGAGCTCCTTTATTTTTGCAACAGAAAAACAACTACACCGGCTGGATTATGCAACAATGAGCGGGCACAGCGGCGGCGGTGTGGTGCGGCACAGGCGAAGAGGGCACGGGCGGGATCAGAAAGAACGAGGGGGCGACCCGGGGTACTGGGCATGGAGTGGGACATCGCGGTGGCGCTCCTCTACTCCGCCACTGTGCGCCATGTAACTGCACCTTCGCTCTGCTAAGGCCCTGTTTGGAAGCCTGGTTTTCAGGCCCGGAAGTTTTTACAGGCCAAAACCCAAATTGCTGCTTGGATGACTGGTGAGCCCATTAATTTTACACTGGGTTTGGGCCCAAACCGGTGGAAAAGAAGTGTGGCCTGCTCAGGTCTGAAAAAAAAAAACGACAAAGGTCGGGCTCCTCGTCCTCCTCGTCGAGTCCCACCCGAGAACAGGAGTTGTGTGTCGCGGATCTCATCCTCCCCCGTGGCGGCGAGGCCGTCCGTGAGACCTAGGTCCCCTGCGGCGGCGACGAGGGCGTCCGTGAGGTCTGGGTCCCCGGCGGCGGATCAGATCCGGGTCCCCCACGTGAGAGGCCGAGGGCGACCTCGTCGAAAGTGGGGGGAAGCGGCGGGTGGCGGAGCTGATCTGCGGACGCCGAGCACCAGGCAGCGTGAAGATCGAAGGCAAGCACATCGGCGGCAGTTCACGGCTGCGTCTGCATCTGCATCTCCGACAAATCTGCAGGTAATCTATCAAAATTTTGAATATGTGCTGCGAGCCAGTTCACGGCTGCAGCTGCCCGCACATGTGCTGCAAGCGGCCAGGCCAGATTGGCATTTTCTTGTTTGCTTAGCCATACCCCCACATGAGAAATTAATTGTTGGTTAAATATTATGATGAAAACTTTGAACATGCTCATCTTATCACAAGAGAAAGATAGTCATAGACTCATAGAGAGAGAGGGAGGACGACAACAGCTAGCATCCTCTTCCCTCTGTGACTAGCGAGTATCACATTTGTACAGATTGCCTAGTCTGTTTTTGTCTCGTTTCAATTTTGCATATTCGACTAGCAGTACATGGTCCAAATAGCAGTAGGATGGTTTGCAATTATGTCAAAGGAAAACGCATCTGATAGAAAGCTGAGTTCAGGATGGCTATTGCTATGTTGCCGTAACCCAAAGAAAATGTCTCTGATATAAGCCTAGTTCAGGATGATGTTGTTGCTGTTACCCAAAAAGATGCTAGCCTCTCTGCACCCAATTGGTAGGTAGATTGTATAAGATTGGGAGAGCTGTATCTCGATGAACTCCTCCTTTTTCTTGAGTTCATAGCTCTGTCTATTTCGTGCAATTGATAATATCGAACGCCATATACTCCATGCATTGTTGTGATTTTGCGGTAGCGAATATTTGAGCCAGACTTTTTCATTGTGTCGTTGAATAGCAATGCCTCACTTAAATAATATTATGCTAGTAGATATATGCAATCAATGGACACAGAAGATATTGTAAGGACTGAAACTAATTCTTTTGAGGAGGAGGAAGTAGAAGATGATGAAATGATAATGCTTATTGCTCCAGCATTGTATGCTGCTTCTACCAAAACCAAAACTCCTTGCCATACTTCAAAGCTTAGCGGCGCAGAATACACACATGAACTTATTGAGGGCCATAAGCGCCGAGCTCAGCAAAATCTTCGAATGGAGCCATGGATTTTCAAAGCAGTTTCAGATTATCTTAGTTCAAGAAATCTTTTGTGCAGGACAAGAGGAGTCACTGTAGAAGAACAACTAGCAATGTTCATGTATATGCTCTCGCGAAATGCGAGTTTTAGTGCATTGTGTGATAGGTTTCAGCACAGCGGAGAGACAATACATAGGCATATTGCAGCATGCTTCAGTGCAATCACCTCATTGACATTTGATTTTGTGAAGCCCCCATCAATCGAGACACATTGAAAAATATCATCTGATCCACATTTTGCACCTTACTTTCAGGTAGATATAATATATACCTATATGAGTTAAAATTTCGCTCATTTATTATATATCTCAATGAGTAGTAGTATTCCCCCTTGCAGAACTGTTTAGGAGCGATAGATGGAACTCATGTTCCGATCACAATTCATGGGAGTAAGGCAACACCATATCGGAATAGAAAAGGAACACTATCACAAAATGTCATGCTTGCATGTGACTTTGACCTGAATTTTGTCTATGTCTCTACTGGCTAGGAAGGATCTGCATCCGATGCGGGGGTTCTGAATTCTGCAATTGGCATCCTGGGGGAAGCAAATCAAGCAATAGGCGACCAAGGGACTACAAAGAACTATTTAATCTTCGCCATGCCCGTCTTCGTAATCACATAGAGCGTGCTATTGGCATCCTGAAGATGAGGTTCCCTATCTTAAAAGTTGCCACATACTATCCAATTGAAACTCAAGTGAAAATTCCAGCAGTTGCTGTTGTGCTACATAATGTAATCCAAGTACACAAGGGTGATGAGGAGTGGTTAAGCAATCAAGAACCTCTAATTGATCCCTCCAAATATGTGGCCCTACCAGATGATAGTGACGATGTTCCACAAGTGAGCGGCCAGAGAAACGAGGGCAATGCAATGCGGGATGATATTGCTACAAAGTTCAAGGTCTGTAACAGCTGGATCAAGTAGAGTAAGGCCAAAGAAGAATCAAGATAGAAAACAAGTGCCACGTATTGAAGAATCTCTATCAGAATTTGTGAGCTTGCGCAAAGAGCAAGCTGCTGCAAAAGAAATGGTTAAAAGACAATGGGAAGAGTTTTCAGTGACAAGATGTTTGATGGTGTTGAAGGACATGGATGATGTGTCAGATGAGATAAAGATTGGAGCCTTTGATGTTTTCAAGGATGAACTCAACCGGCAGTTGTTTTTAGGCTATGAATCAAGACTTCGTGGTTTGTGGCTCAAAAGGGAAGTTAGCAAGCTCGGCACTCAATCAACTTCAAGTAAGTATGAGCCTTCTTCATGGCTTGATCAGCATTCTCCTTTTATCAAAAAAATAGAAACTGCTGAGTCCAAATTGCTGTCTATCAGTCACTTGAAATAATGCTTTATATAAACTTATAACAATAACCAATCAATTGAACCAAATTGAGATATATCTGTAGTTTGACTACATTTTTAGAGCCATATCCCTTGAGTCACATTCAGTGCATCGATAGAATATAAAAAAGGGAAATCACAACTAGTTAGCTACCCATGTTTACAATCCAGAATGACATGAGGAATGAAGATTTTTTTTTGTAATAATTGAGCTAACTAAAACACCGAAACAACTTCAATTGAGTAAGAGATTATGATGGCAGCTGAGTCCAAACTGTTGTCTATCAGTTACTTTATGTATTCATTGTAGGCATGACCATACTATATTGACAGTGTCAGTACATTTCTTGAAAAGTTTGTGCAAGCAGGGCCAAGTCCATACTAACAGTCCTCTGTTTGTGGGCTGTTGCTTGCGTGTACGTGTACTGTGGTTCAAATTTTGTTGCTTGGTCTTGTGATATTGCACTCTTCAAGCTCATTTTTATAGCTAATTGTAAAAATGGTATGTTGCAGGTTAGTGGGCACCCTGGCTCAGGAGTCCCAAGTGATGGGTGATGCTATGGATGATGAAACTGTTATGGACTGAATGTGGTGGAGTTTAAAATATTGATGAGCTGTTAATAATTTTATTTATGTCCTTGTATCTCAAACTGTTATTTATGTGAGCTATCAGCCGTTGAGATTTGTTGTCGATGCCTAGGATGAATGTTCTGTTCTTATATGAGAAGAGATTTTTGAATTATTTGATTTGTTGATTGCTACTCGGTGACATTGCTTGGAGAGCAGATGGACTTTTCGATAACAAGACTATTCTGTATTGGTTGGTGTATCGATCATGATCTTGAGGGTTGGTTCATCACCGACGTATTCTGTTGGTGCTTTTATTCTGATCCTGATCACTACCGTACCCTTCCAATATCTTGATTACAGTCCTACTCCGAGCTGCTTTTATCACCAATGTATTATGTATTGCTTATCTATCATGATCTTGACGCCGGTGTGGAATCTGACAGTGTTGGCGTTGGTAAAGTGCACTCTAACACTGTTACTATTGGAAAAGTCTAAATTACTCCCCTCAAGTATAAGCAAAGTCCGGATAACCCTTTAAAGTATGTTTTGGTTCAGTTTACCCCCTAAACTATGGCATTTAGTTCAAATTACCCTCTAATGCGATTTGTCTTTTTTGTTTCTCCATACATAAGGAGAATCTTGAGTTCGAATTTTACAGGGTGGTAGTGGACACAGCAATATATGTTAGAAAAATATATTATAATTTTTTGTCATTATTTTTCATATAATTTTGTATCTCAATGATTAATTTATTATTAAATATTCTACCATACAAAAATAACTATAAAAAATTTATGATGTATTTTTCTAACATGATTTATGATGTCTATTATCATCTCGCAAAATTTGAACTCCAAATTTCATTTGTACATGGAGAAACAAAAAAGGGAAATTGTATTAAGGAGTAAATTCAACAAAATGTCATAGTTTAGGGGGTAAATTGAACCAAAACATACTTTAAGGGGTTATGTGTACTTTGCTTATACTTGAGAGGAGTAATTTGGACTTTTTCCGTTACTATTTCCAGCTTACGCAAACAGCTATTTACAAGGGTAAAACATTACAACTGTATTATTGTGCACAAACTTTTCCACCGGTAAATCATTTGCACGGGTGAAAAAATACCGAAGTGCCAAACAGGGCCTAAGAGCATCTCCAACAGTTCATTATCCCCTTTCCCCTTTCCACTTTTTAGCCATATAGGAGAATTGGAACACTTCCTTATCCCCTTTCCCCTTTCCACTTTTTAGCCACTAGTAGGTTGGCACGTGCCACCAGCACGTGTTATAAAAATAACGTAAATTTAAAAAAAAAATCTTAATTTTTTACAAAATAAGTACGTAAAATAATGCATACTTTTGTTAGATCGCATATTAAAATTATTCAACAGCATCTCATATTAAAAACTATATATTCATACATCGAAAGCTTGGGCCTCCTGCGGAAACAGAAGGAAAATTTTGTATAATTAAATCTTAAACAATCAGCAACATATATAAAATAAAATATTCACGATACATGTATCCATGAGCAACTCGGCACCGCAGCCAGCTTTTTGACGATGGGGAGGCCGAGAAGGTTGCTCTCCTCGTCGCCGGTGTCGTGGAGCAACGACGCCACGCACTCGACGGCACCGGACACCGTCACAACGTGGAGCACGTTCCGCTTCTACCTGGCGAGCTTGGACACGACGAGCGTCGTGGCCACCCTTGCACCGCGCTCGACGCCGACGCCCTTGCAAAGAAATATAAACTCTGAATAGATGAGGAGAATGAAGCGAGAGATTGCGTGCTTTGAGAATAAGGAGGGGCGCCTTATATAGGGGGCAGGAGTGCTAAGGAGATGAACCTGGACGCCCACGACTATGGTAAGTAATCGATTCCCTGATTGACTCCCACAACTATGGTAAGTAATCAAGTTTTAAAAGGAAGGAGACACCCGATTGCGTAGATGTCATTCCTTTTTCTGAAAGGAAACCTTGACTGGTACACAACACATATATAGACGCTAGCCATCTACAAAAGGAAAGAAGGAAATTCAAATTCCTTGATGCACACGGCCATATAAAGAAAGGAAAGCGGGCGAATTTCAAAAGGAAGGTGTAGGCGCCCTGATTGCATAGGATGGTGGAGAAAAGGAAAGATGTGTTTTTTGGAAGGAAACCGGCGTATCTTTTTTATACGAATACAACGAATAGAAAGGAAAGGAAAGCGGTGCCTTGATTGCATTACCATACAAAGAACACGATCAAAAGGAAAGAAAGGCAGGCGAATATACAAAGGAAGGTGGAGGAAAGGAAATGGGTGTTTTTTTAAAGGAAACCAGCGTATCTTTTTGCATACGAATACAACGAATAGAAAGGAAAGGAAAGCGGCGCCTTGATTGCATTACCATACAAAGAACGCGATCAAAAGGAAAGGAAGGCAGGCGAATTTACAAAGGAAGGTGGAGGAAAGGAAAGGGGCGTTTTTTTGAAGGAAACCAGTGTATCTTTTTGCATACGAATACAACGAACAGAAAGGAAAGAAAAGCGGCGCCTTGATTGCATTACCATACAAAGAACGCGATCAAAAGGAAAGGAAGGCAGCATGTATAAAAATGCCAAGGTCAGAAAAAATAGGGGGTGGGATGGCGCCGAGGCGCAAAATAACAGGGGGGGAGGGTGAAGACCAAACGCGTCTACCCCCCCCCCCCCTCCTGGTCGTCCGGGGCCACCTTTTGGCTCTGAATTGTGGGTCCTCTGTGAGGTTGAGGAGGGTAATTTTTTGGGTGAGAAACCGTTTCAATTGTGACACTCTTTATAGTATAGATATAGGAGAATTGGATGTAAAAAACCATGTCCAACAGTTCCCATTTCCCCTTTTCTTTTTCCCTTTATTTTTCCTTCATCTCCCCTTTATTTTCTCAATCCAGCACCTCCTCCCTTTCTCCGCCCTTTCCATCTTTCCTTCTCAGCCACAGGATTGACTCGCCCATCACCGTCGGATCCGGCCCCTCCACTGCTCGCGCTGCCGCCCACGCACGGCACAGGCTGCAGCTGGCGTGCCACGCCGCCGGCAAAGACGTGCCGCCCGTGTTCGGCCTGGACGTCGGCGAGCCACGCCGCTCGCGCTCGGCCTGGAGGCCGGCGAGCCGCGCTGCGCCGCCCCTCTGGCCGCCCGCCGCGCCCATGAGTCCAGGAGCCGCGCTGCCCCCTCTGGACGCTGGCGAGACGCGCCTGCCTACCTGCTGGCCGTGATCGTGCGCCGCGCCACCCGCTGGCCGTGCAGCTCGCCTCCTCCGTGCGCCGGGCCTGCCACGCCCCTGCCCCGCCGGCCGCGAGCAGGGCCGCGCGCCGCCCCCCCGCCGCGATGCAAGGAAGAAGAATGTGGATAGATGAAAAAACGGAAGCACCCACTGACAGGCGGGTCCCATGTGGCAGGAGGAAGGAAAGGGGATAGGGAGAAGGTGAACTGATTTTGCCTCCTCTCCCCTGTAGGCTCAAATTGTGAAAGGGAATTCCCCTTTATGATGAGAAAGGGGAAAGCGAAACCGTTGGAGATCCTCTAGGTCTGCTTGTCACTCTGTCCTCCCCCAATGCACGCTGCCCCGTCGCTCCCGGAGGAGACACCGCTCGTGCAGCAAATGACGCATGTGGCGCAAGAACTGCACAGCCCCTGCGCCCCTGTGCAATCTCCCTTGCCATAGAGCTTGGTAGCCAACGCCCCAGCAACTGGAGTGCGACGCCCAGCAGCTGTTCGAGGAAATGCCTCCAAGGTGATGTGCTCACGGAATAGTCAATATTTTCAAATTTAGCAACTGGTGTATACGCAAAACTGAGATCAGTCTGATACTCTCGTGTCATTTCCTTGCGGTGTAGTACTTACTGCAGCTGGTGTCATTTCTTTGCGGTGTAATGCTTACTGCAGCTCCGTTAATCCATAGGTTAATGTATTTTCAACTTCTGATGTTCGTGTATCAAGTACACAACAGTGATAAATGTGTAGAGCCATAGCATTATTATCTTATCAAGCTTGTAGTCATGGGTCCAAAACTTGATCTGCACAAACCAATTGATTTTTTGGGCATTATAGTTTTCTTTATAAGTCTTATATCCTGGAGCTCAGCATGGTGCATGCCATCAACGATTATTAGTTTCTAATACTGCTTTCAGTTAACAGTTATAAAAGTATGTTTCCTGTTTTTTTTAATAGTCCATTCGTTGTTAAAATACAGATGAAAACATACAGAGAGGTGCTTAAAACATAGATGAAAACATACGGAGATGAAAAGTAAACTACTGACTTGTGACAATGTAGCAAAGAGAGACAAAGTAAAGGTTATGGACTGTTGTGAGCAAGAGTCCATTCGGCATTGATTCTTTTCCTGAGTGGTAGCTAAACAGATGTGGATTGTGCTAGCTGAAATTTTCTAAGTGCATGAGACATATAACTTTGAGTCATTAGCTAAATGATTTACAACCCAAACCTCTTTTATATAGAACTGTGTGCTATTGACAAAATTCGTTTTGTATTAGCCATGGAACTTTTCACTTTAGAAGATAAATAGTAGAACAATCTGAATTAAGTTTCATCTATGCCACCACCTTTAGAACACAGACAACCATTATTTTTTAAACTTGCTTTTGATTTTAATAACCAATTAAGGACCATTATGTGCAAGACACATGTATATCCTCTGCATATATGGTTAGAAAATAATGATATCTTGTCCTTCCAAATTGTTTTGTTAACATATGGTGCAAGACATCTGTAGCTGCATTTATGTTGAGCAAACGTTCCTTCCTTACCCTTTATGCTCCTTTTTTGCCAATGATTCGTTTCACAAATACCACATAATCTGATAAGTTGACATAAATATGATTAAATTGGAGATCTATTCCCCAGACTTATTATGATGGATACATGTCCAACGTCCCCTTTTATTTAATTTTGCATCGTATCATTCTTTTAGAATTTGTAATTGCGGACGTTGCTAGGCAATTCCATTGTTGAGTTTGTAGCATTTACCCTAAAATGTCTGTAGCCTGATATTTGTCTAAATGAAAATCAATAGTTTTTTTCAGGATTTTTCTTGCTTTGGAATGTGTAAGTTACTGGCTACATTTTCAATCTAACATAGTGATAGTGTGCTTATTTGGTCTTTTTCTTTGCGAGGAATATTCGTTTTTGTTTACAAAGAAGAACAATTTTGTTGTCTATCTTCCTTCCTATAGGATAGTAGAGAGGGATGCGTATAATGTTGTGAATGTATTGCATTGAGGCCTCGGCCGATATATATGAGAGTACAAGACTTGGGGGTAAGGCAACCGCCCCGGGATACATATGGCAGTCTATAATATTCCTATCTATACTACCAAATATACTCTAACACTCCCCCGCAGTCACAGCGGGAGCACCGCAGACGGTGAGACTGGAGAAGAAGCCGAAGGCGGGAGCCAACGGACTAGCCCCCCGCAGTCATAACGCGGGCGCGGTGCGGATGCTGCGACTGGAGAGAAAACCAGCGAGTATCTCATGCGGATGGTAGCCATTTGTGCCGATGTCGAGGTAGCCGAGCTGGAGGGCGAGGAGCCATGGTTGATGATGCCGTGCGTAGGATAGCCGTGGTCGACGTAGAGCTATCGAGGTTGCCGAAGACGAGGTAGCCGAACAAGAAGCCGCGGGCGCATGAGGAGGCGCCATGATGGTGGCGTAATGGAGAAGACGCAGGGGACGAAGATGGCGACGCGTCGAGGCAGTCGTAGAGGGAGCGATGCCGAAGTCGATGCAGTCAGGCCATCGGGCGAGGCATGCCCGGGTTTGCCAGGCCTGGGAATGCATCGAGGACGATGGGCACGCACCGGTGTTGACAATACCAGACGTGCAAGGGAGAAGTGCACAACCAGACGCTGTCACCGAAGGGGACCAGCAGAGAAGGCCTCCAAAGCGGTCACAGCGCGAAGAAGACCGGCGGGGTAGAAGGTGCCGATGCCTGCAGTTGCTTGGAGTAGAGGTGGCGGCGAAGCTGGCGACGTGATTGTGCTAGACGAAGAGAGGAGGAGAACCCGGATTTTCCAGCGCAAGGTCGGACGATCCAGGCGACGCGGCGGCGGTGCTCGAAGAAGACGACGAAGATCTCGAACAGCTTGATGAAGACCATACGCGAAGAGCGCAGCGACGCGTAGTCGACGATGAGGTCGTAGACATGGTCGGCGGCGGTGAGGAAGCAACGGCGGAGAAGACCACGGGTGGCTCCACTGCTGCCTGAAGAGGCGAAGCAGCGGCAGCCCTCTGCACTCGATGAAGGAGCGCACACGACGAGGACGGACGTCACGGGAGCTGGGTGGATCACACACGTCGGCTGATCAAACCGAGCATGCGCGAGGCGAGACGACGGTGGACGAAGTCGGTGAAGGCGTCCCGATCGGTGGAGGCGAAGACGAGCCGGCGAAGGTCGACGTGCGGAAGAAGCGGCGATGTAGGCGGCGGCACAAACAAGTGCCCCCGGGTGCCGGCCATCTCGCCATGCCGCACAATCGTAGAGGAAGAAGAGGCCGGTGATGTCGATGTCGATGTCGAAGTCGTGGCGCAGGATCGACGGGCGGTGGGCGACGCAATCCCGAATCAGTGATCAGGCAAAAAGAAAAACTGTAGCAACAGATCTTCGCGTAGAACTCTGGGATGCACGTAGCGAAGTGGGGCTCACCCTTATTTGCTGTACAATCTGCACACCACCGGTCAAAGACCATAGCGTGCGAGACAGAGAATCAGAGGGAGGAGTCGGTCCGGTGGGAGGCGAGGTGAAGTCCGCCCGGTTGGGCGGCGCCAATCCGTTCCGGCGGTGGATGAGGGAGTCGGGGCGGAGCCGCGGATCCTGCCATGTCGAGCGGCCAGTGCTGACCGGCGGCGGCGGAGGGGTTCCGCCAGTAGATCCCGTCGAGCCGAGCGGATGCCGCCAATAGGTCGGCGCCTGGAGCGGAGGGGAGGCGAGGGTGAAGCCTCACGGGCGGGATCGGATCCCGCCTCGCAGGTGGGGCGACAGGGTGGAGCCGACGATGCCGCCGGGAAGCTCGTCGACGACGGGCGAGGTGACCACGCGGGCCCCCTGCTGCCACCACAGCAGCGCGGGGTAGGTCGTGGGCGACGCGCAGAGACCGCGACTGCCACCATGGCAACACGAATCGGGGCGTCGGTGACGGCTTCCATGGCGGGTGGATGGAGGTACGCTTCGATCTGCTGTTGCTGACGCTAGACGACGGCGGATTAGATCGATCCGCCGCGGAGAGGGGCGCTGCCCCCGCCAGAGGTCATGGGCGACGTCCCCGGGGGCGCGCTAGCAGGCCGTCGAGGGGAGCGCCCTGGAGGTGCGCTGTGGTGGACGGCCGGTGGCAGAGGAAGAAGGCAGGGTGCCGGCGGCGCCGGCGGCAGCGAAAGGATTAGCCTAGGATCTCAAACCCTAATCTCGTGATACCATATAGGATAGTAGAGAGGGATGCGTATAATGTTGTGGATGTATTGCATTAAGGCCTCGGCCGGTATATATGAGAGTACAAGAGTTGGAGGGTAAGGCAACCCCCGGGATACATATGGCAGTCTATAATATTCCTATCTATACTACCAAATATACTCACTTCCAAAGCCCAGGCTGGGATGTTAAAATAGGCTTGACATATGCATGATGCTCTAGAGTAAGTGTTTGTTTTTGGAACTAATAAGCTCACAGTTTTAGTCTACATATTGGTGTCATCTTTGAGGATTTCAGCTTTCCGGAGCTAACTGAACTTACCTCGAGCATTTTGGCTAGCAAAGTACCAAACTTTCAGAAGAGCATGAAGGAAGCATCAGATTCCAAATTACCTTAGGGGTGTTTGGTTTCTCCTGCTAAAATTTAGCACCTATCATATCAAAACAAAGGACATATGCATTAAGTATTAAATATAAACTAAAAATAACTAATTACACAGATTGTGACTATTTTACGAGATGAATTTTTTAAGCCTAATTAGTGTATGATTTGACAATGTTGTATTACAGTAAACATGTGCTAATAACGAATTAATTATACTTAATTAATTTGTCTTTTAGATTACCGATAGAATCTGTAATTTGTTTTTTAAATCGCGTCCGACATCATTTCAATGTGAAGGCCGGGTAGCAGGACCGACGAAGACATGCAACAGCCGAAGCAGAGGCAACTCGTGGTGGCAGTGTATGACGACAACAACAACGCTCAAATGGCTCTTTAATTTTGATTCCAAACTCACATCACATTGACTTTAGTTGCACGTCACCATGGCTCCGGATAAATTCGAGGAATAGTGACAGCTATTTTTGGAATGTTTTTGCATGGCGTAGTTTAAGGCTTATGGGCGGCCTTTTGTTTTTGTGCTTGTATTGTATTCACCGT
This sequence comes from Urochloa ruziziensis, assembly GCA_015476505.1. Classification (NCBI taxonomy): domain Eukaryota; kingdom Viridiplantae; phylum Streptophyta; class Magnoliopsida; order Poales; family Poaceae; genus Urochloa; species Urochloa ruziziensis. The sequence goes on from CM027122.1 coordinate 40,363,923, forward strand.
GAACATATATATCAGGTGTTTTGCATGATAGTTTTTTTTTTAATGATGATTTGTTCGGATTTTGCATGCCCGTAGCAAAGCACGGGCTATTACCTAGTAAAATTTTATATTTTCCCTATTTTATCTATCTGGTTATTGAATGTTATTCTGGTACTGCTGATTCAAAGAACGTTCTGTGGTTAGTTGTGGAATGTGGATGGATTTGTAAGTATTCAGTTACAAGATCTGGGATTATTCAGATTATGTAGTTATTATAAGACTTGTTTCTACTGAACATGTGTTTGAATAAGCACTCAGATAAAAGAGAGATGGATTTCTATATCTCTTTGATTACTTGCGAACAGTTAGGAAGCATTGCTATATCTGAAAACATGACAATTTCTTTTTTCTGTAATTTTATAATTTTAAGTATTGTTTGTCTTCTGATATGATCATTTTACGATTGTACTGATATTGTTGATTTTTGTTGATGTTCAGGCATGAGAAGTTTATATGTAAACCAGTACCGTGCAATGTTTGTGCGCAACTGCAAGGTTAAGACTGATCAGATCTTACGAGAGGGCAAAAGCAAGAGGAAAACTGCAAGGTGAAGTCATGCTTGTTATCTTGGTAATTAATGATTGAGCGTACGATGTCTCGAAGTCTGTATGCATAGGCGGGTGGAAAACAGGTCCCACATGAGAGACAACTAGCTCCAGCGAGATTATTATTTCTTTCGCTCGCTTGCTGCTGCTTCTGCGTAATTTTTGTACAGATGCAATCACAATCTTTCTATTGCTGCTGGATTAAATTAGCTCTGTTTGTGTGTGTACGTGTGTGTATAGGTTTAAGCTTGGTGATGATGATGCCAGCTGATGGGTGTTTGTACTAAGGTGTCCTTTTGATCTTAACCGGATCGTTTGTAATCTATCTATTTCTCCTAATTTGAGTTCGGCGAATGCTTCCAGTTTTGTACTGTGATTAGGATCTTATTACAGTACCCACCTTGCAATGTTTCTAGCACTGAACTTTGTAAACCGAGCAGTGCATCGCACCAGAACTCAGGTCATCCCCTGCTTGTTTGGTATGAGATCACCGCTAAACTCGCCAAGAGCTCAACGAGTCTCTACTGGAGCGACTACGACACCATTTCTAGTACTTTTTTTAGTAAAAATTTGTCTGGAGCTAATACTTAATTTGCAGCCGACAGTAGTGGAATCATTCTATTATCCAGGATTTTCGATATGAATCTGTATTTCTGAATCCAAGTGGGGCTCTTTTGTGCGACGATAATCGAATCTTGTATGCAGAATCTGTTGTTGAATGACTGATTGCTGGAGCACTCCGTTGTTTCATCAGGAGACGTGTTAATTCAGGAATTAGCAGCAACACAGTTTAGCGAAAGGCCGGTGGTCTTGGGGCCCCTGCTGGCTGCCTTGCTGCAACCACAAGTGGGGCATTTCGCATTGGGTTGCCTTGTGTCCACGGCACATGGCACACTAGGTAGGGGGCGCGCTAACGCCGCGCCAGATGAGTTCTTGTATGTAAAAGATCATGAATAGTGATAGTATTATGCTGGCATGACTCGTAAACAAACTCGATGGCACTAAGGCAAATGTTCTCGACCATGAAGAGCATGGACGTGTGTGATGCACCTGAGAGGGCCTTCTGCCACTACGGCGCCAGAGGTAGTGGGAGCTGAGGACTGGAGCGGCGCGAAGTGATGTTATTGGCCAGCTAGCCGACAAATTATAAAGTGAGGAGAGAGGAAAATTTGGAGTTAGGAACGGTTCGACGAACTCGTCTAGGAAGAAACGGTGGTCGCGGGTTTCACATGTGAGGCCGGTGAGCCCGGGGTGGACGGTATCTCCCTCCGAGGTAGCGGCACCACCTCTGATCCAAACTGGGACTCGAGAGAAGGGATAGAGTAGGCGAGTTGACACGTGATGCGAGAGATTGGGCGAGCGGTTGAGAAGCACAATATTTGTGACACATGATGGAGAAATTGAGTGGGTAGCTGAGGAGCACAATGTTTGTGTCACCTTTTCAACTTCTTGGGGGAGGCAATGACGGCTCTCTAATGTGCAAGGGGCACCACGATTTCATTTGCCAAGAATATAAAATATTAATACGTGGCGACTAAGCAATTGCGTAATAACGCAATGCTAGAAGGCTGGAACAACGTGGCAAGCGAGAACGCACTGACTCTCAGTGGGCTCGCTTTCTTTCGGCGACATGGATGTACATATTTCTTCCGAAGACAATGCCAAGGAGCAACACGTAAAGCGCAACGTTGAAAGTTTGAAACCACGTGGCAGGCGAGGATGTACCAACTATAGATGACGACGCTTTTTTATGACATAGGTGTACTTTTTTGCTAGAGACAAAATTAAAGTAGTACGCACATATGAAAAGAAAAAATAAAATAAAAACAAAAAAAGGAAAAAAATAAAAAAAATACAAAATATTCATACGTGGCGACTGAGCAATTGCATAATAACGCAATGCTAGAAGCCTGGAACAACGTGGCAAGCGAGAACGCACTGACTCTCAGTGGACTCGTTTTTTTCGGCGACATGGATGTAACTATTTCTTCTGAAGACAATGCCAAGAAGCAACACGTAAAGCGCAACGTTGAAAGTTTGAAACCACGTGGCAGGCAAGGATGTACAACTATAGATGACGATATTTTTTTGACATAGACGTACTTATTTTGTTAGAGACAAAATTAAAGTAATACTCATATATGAAAAGGAAAAATAAAAAACAAAAAAAATAAAAGAGAAACAAAAAATTAAAAAAAAGAAAAAAAATTGCTACAGTGGCTCGATTGCTGGGAGGGCGTCAAACCTCCCTGCGATATAGAGTTACTTATGGCGCGTGCCCTCTAATTATTATTGATAAATTATTTTGCACGGCCAAGTTGAAGTTACATCGGTACCTTGCCATGTCTGGATGAACGAAAGACGTGTACGTGGCTAGTAGCGTGATAGCGTCTAGCGTGGAATGGGTACAGGTCTACAGCTACAGCATGTCGTGCTTGCTGGGCTAGACGCTCATCGAAGAAGACCGGGAGAGTTCAGTCCTGTTACCTCCAAATACGGGAGACGCGGGTTCTCCACCCGCGTCTGCTTTGTTTGGATACGAGAGACGCGGCTGTTTAACCCGCGTCGACACGGGTTAACTACGGAAGACGTGGTTGTTTAACCCACGTCTCCTTTATGGGAAATGAGACACGGGTTAATTCCGTGTCTCCTCCCATAATAGTGGCTGTCTTACACAGTGCAATCAGTCCTGGGGTACTACAATTTCCAGCATCAGCAAGGAAATTTCGAGCATCTACCTCGTGCTGGTTTTGGCAGCACGGTCGCTGCCCGCGCAGCGTGCGCTTGCATTGGTCTGGCGGCTACGACGAATGAAGCCCGGAGCTCGCTCGTTTAAGGCAACCATCCGTAGCTCCCGTGACGGGCAACTCCCAACTCTCCCTCGCGCGTACGGGATCGGGGCAACTCTCCCTCATGACCATGTCAGCTCGCAGCCATGGTCCCGCTCCCGCGCCGCGTGACCCCACCACCCCTAACCCCAAGTCGGGGGCGGAGCACGTACAGAAGCGCTCGCGGCACCACCAGGCACCAGCATCCCGGAGCACAGTACCGCGCGTCGACGTCGCCCATTCCATCACCCAGGCGCAAGTTGTGGGGGGAGGCATCGATCATCTGTACGCGCGCACGGCACGACCTGCTGCTGGTCGCTGGCCGATCTTTCCATCGAAAACGATCTCGAATTATCGATCCCCATCTAATTATCCCGCAACGATTTTTGTGTACGATATATACAATGCATTGGGATTAGCCCAATGCATCCCTATAGACTCTGCAAAAGAGCTCTTTAACTTATCCCTAGCTCAGCGCAGAAGTGGCCGGGAAGACGTCTTCATAGTCAGGAACTCAACAAGAGCATAGCAATCAGTCTCTAAACATGTTGGAGCAGAAACTAGACGGCCATTTCCTACCTCATTTTTCTAGCTTGTCGTGTGGGAGAGCCGGATAGGGGGCCGGAGTCCTGAACCAATCAACCTAGTCAGTCCACACTTCGTTTTCACACATTGATAACAGAAAGAGTGTACAGAGAGACCGACGTGTGCGCTGGACGTGTTACTGTTTACCTTACTTTTATTGGTGCTATTATCCAACAATTCATAACCCAGAATCTTATACCATTTCCTCTAATTCAGCGTAATTATATGACATTGGCTATATGTTGCCCTCCTTACACGACCGCATGAATAAAAGAGAGGTCTTCAATCCAGCCTTCAGTATTACAGCTGCTTCCCGTCCTTCACTCTCTACAGGAGTACAGGCTATATATGCCCTCCTTACTTCTGCTAACAGCACCACCCCAATCTAAGAAGTAAGGAAACATGGAGGCGGCAGCGTTAGTGTCTGTATTGCTCCTGCTATGTTCCCACATGAAAATATCACTTGGGAGCGGGGGCAACAACGCCACTGCATCCGATGAAGCCGTGCTCATCCGCTTCAAATCCATGCTGGAGGATCCGACAGGGTCACTGGTTTCATGGAATACATCCAACCACTATTGCTCCTGGAAAGGAGTTACATGCAGCCGTCGGCATCCTGAGAAGGTCATTGCCTTGAATCTGAACTCCTTTGGCCTGACTGGACCTATCTCGCCGTTCTTGGGCAACCTGTCCTTCCTCAGGATTCTCAACATCAGCAACAATAGACTCTTAGGGGAGATTCCCCCAGAGCTTGGCCATCTGGGTAGGTTGCAAGAGCTCAACCTCAGTTTGAACTCTTTGGAAGGCAGCATCCCATCGGTCTTGGGAAAGTGCAGTAAGCTATTCTTACTTGATCTTAAGAATAACCACCTTGAAGGTGAGATCCCAGTAGAGTTGGGCTCCTTGAAAAATTTGGTCCGATTAAATCTTTACACCAACTATTTGTCCGGAGAGATCCCTCCATCTTTAGGTAATTTGTCATCAATCCAACAGTTGAATTTGGGGGGAAACACATTCAGAGGACCAATTCCTAAATCTCTCGGTCACCTACCAGGTCTACATGTTCTTATCCTTGAGTCAAACAATCTATCTGGGGCAATTCCTCCTGAAATCTGGAATGTTTCTTCCCTTATGCTCCTTTCTGTGGGTAATAATGCGTTGGGTGGGACAATACCACCAAATGCACTCAGCAATCTTCCTTCTCTCCAAATACTATTATTGAACCAAAACTCATTTCATGGCAATATCCCAATTTCGTTGGGAAATGCTTCTAACCTGCAATACTTTGAGGTTGCGAAGAACAACTTTAGCGGCTTAGTTCCTCCAGAGATTGGATTCTTACAAAGTATCCAGTGGATAGCCCTTCCCTATAATTCACTTAAAGCTGAAGAAGCTGAGGATTGGAGTTTCATGTCTTCCTTAACAAACTGCTCCCAATTGATATCTTTGGAATTAGATTACAATAGATTCAGTGGTGTGCTTCCCTCTTGTGTTTCAAATTTATCCACTTCACTTCAAAAGTTCTCTGTATCTAATAATGAGATATCAGGAATTATACCTGAAGAAATTGGCAACGTTGTTGGTCTGCAGGTTTTTGCTCTAGAGAACAATCATATAACAGGGACTCTCCCCTATTCCTTGAGTAAGCTTCAGAGCCTGGCAGAGTTGTCACTGCATAAAAATGGCTTAACAGGGCATATCAACCTAGCAATAGGTAACTTTACACAGTTAAATTACTTGTATCTTGGAATCAATTTCCTTACTGGTAGCATACCAACAAGTTTAGGAAATTTGTCGTCCTTATTAGAAATATTTCTTGCTAGTAATAACTTCAGCGGTATGATCCCAAGTACTATTTTCAAAATTCCCGCACTCGAATACTTGGATCTTTCCCGTAACCAGTTGGAAGGGGCAATACCACCAGAAATTCAAAACCTTAGAATAATCTCAGGATTCTTGGCTCACACTAATAAGTTATCAGGTGAAATCCCTGCCACCCTTGGTGAATGCCAACTTCTCCAGAACCTCCAACTACAAAATAACTTATTGGAAGGCAGTATTCCATTGCTGTTGAGTGGACTTAAAGGTTTGGTAACTCTTGACCTCTCAAGCAACAATCTATCAGGCCAGATACCTATGTTCTTTGAGAATCTTACCGCTCTCGATTTTCTTAACCTATCTTTCAATAACTTTGTTGGAGAAGTGCCAACTGCTGGCATTTTCGCAAATGCTACTGCAATTTCAGTGCAAGGCAATGCCAAGCTTTGTGGTGGCATAAAAAACATTCATTTGCCTAGATGTTCTTTTGAATCATCAGAGAAGAAGCACAAATTTCCAGTAGTGCCTGTGGTCCTTCCCCCTGTGGGAGCATTGATCATGCTTTCGTTGTTGGTATATTTCTTGTTTACTTCAAGGAAGAAAAGATTAGCAAATGGCCCTTCAGCATCGTCCTTACTGGAAAGCCCTTTGTTTTCGTACTCACAATTGCTAAAAGCAACTGATGGTTTCTCAACAACTAACTTGTTGGGAACTGGAACTTTCGGGTCTGTATACAGAGGGAAAATTGACGGTGAAACTGGTGAGAATTTTATTGCTGTGAAAGTACTAAAACTTCTGACACCTGGGGCACTTAAAAGTTTTGCAGCTGAGTGTGAAGCTATGAGAAACCTACGCCATCGGAATCTTGTCAAGGTAATCACAGCATGCTCAAGCATTGATTTTAGGGGAAATGACTTCAAAGCAATCGTGCTTGAATTCTTGCCTAATGGTAGCTTAGAAAATTGGCTGCATCCTAACTCAGACGTTGAAAGGGAGCATATATACTTAAATCTCCATCAAAGAGTGAGTATACTTCTCGATGTGGCTTATGCCTTGGACCATCTTCACTTCCACGCTGCTGTCCCAGTTGTTCATTGTGATATTAAGCCAAGCAATGTGCTTCTTGATGCTGATATGGTAGCACATGTTGGAGATTTTGGACTTGCTAAAATTCTTGTTGAGGGATGCTCATCTTTCCAACCGTCAACTAGCTCGATGGGATTCAGAGGGACAATTGGTTATGCTCCTCCAGGTTAGCCTTTTTCACTTTTTTATTTTTTCAAATTTTATACATATGAAACTGAATACGTCATTGAGATTATTTTTTCAGTACCACAATAAATTAACTAGCAAGGGGGCCGTGCTATTAGCATGGGTAGCTAGCATTTTTTTATTAGGCAATATTATAGGGTGGGTAGCTAGCTTTTTCTTATTAGGTAATATTTGAATTTCTTACTTCATACTAAATGGACGTAATAACTTTTCCAAAAAATAGAATATACTTTTATTTAGTAATGTCTTACAACTTTTTTGTGCATATCAAATTGTCATTTTTAATTTTATATTATGTATCATATTTTTTAAAAATATATATTTATGAGAAAAGAGAATACCTTATAAAGACATGTGTTTTTAGTATTTACTTAAATTAATATAAAAATTATATATTTTAATATGAAAATAATGTTTTTTAGATTTTTGAGGCGGTGTTGTATATTTTTTACCGTTTATTTTTAATTCTTAGAATCGCTATTGAGTACTTTAATGTATACCACCAAAAATATAATCTCGTTTCTTTTATTTGTCCTCCAATCTCATGTAGATATGACTCCATAAATGCATGGTCTCATACTGACTTGGGTATGATCTTCTCTTTTGTACTCATCCTTTTTTTCTACTCGCAAAATTCTTTGCCCGTTATACCGCGGTCATACAAGATGCATCTATGATGGTACATCGTTCACTCATGTCGATCACTACTTTGCGGCTTGCTATGGACGGACGTACATGTCAATTGTAAAATATTGATTTCCTAAATGGTTACAATGCATTAGCACTTTGCCGTGATTGCTCTTTCATCTATCCTTTTCTCGACCATCACCAACTAATTACAATGCTACTCCCTCCATTCCAAATTATAGTTCATTTGACTTTTTTTACTGCAAGTTTGACCGCTCATCTTATTCAAAAAATTCGTACAAATTTAAGTCATTCTTGAACATCTTTTATTAATAAAGCAAGCCACAACATAAATATGATATTTTGCACAATTTTTTGAATAAGACAAGTGGTCAAACTTGAGATCAAAATAGTCAAACGAACTATAATTTAAAACGGAGGTAGTACATAGCAAGCTATTACTATTTTTTGTGTTTCGCATTGTCGTTTGTGGTGATTATCATGCCATGAGGAAGCAACAGTGTAGTCTGTGTTAGAGTGATACTGAACCCGATACAACCCAATAGTTGAGATGTTGTGTCATGACTATGATATGGCTAGACTGACATGATATCATTAGCATACTCCTATTTTTTGTTCGTGCTATTCCTGCATGTTCTAAGTCTAGCGACTCTCGTCGGTTCATCACTTTGTAGATCAAAATCACTTATTAGCCCTGCATATGTACCCTCTTTCAAGTTTTGCCCTAGGTCTACCTCTACTGATATATGAGGACGATTAAGTTTTCAAGTAAGTTATCAATATCATAGGAAGCACATGTCCCATAAGCATAGATTAGATCACGATTTGAGCATGTGAATTGTGAAACATTGTTACACCATAGTGATAATAAAGCTTGTAATCTGCACATCAGTAAGCGTGGTTTGTATTGCCTTCCATGAGGTTGCTATTGATTCATGTGTAGAATGAACAAAATTGCTAGAGGTCGTCCTAGAAGCCGTTTTTCTAGGGGCCAACTGAAACTGGTAGAGGGAACACTGCAGTGTTTCCACATCCTACGATAATTGTCTGGCATTATCGTACGACTATGCCTAGTTGTGTGTGGTGTGTTTGTTCCTCGAGCCGAAACCATCACAATATCATAAAGATGTAGAAAAATCTATGGCTGGTCTCCTTAATATTTTGATCAATACTATGCCGATTTGAGCAGATTTTTCTCTTTTTCACCAATAATCTATTGTTTTTATGATTGACGATAAATGTGTATAATATTATATTTCCATCGACAAATGTACTAATTCTTAATGCCCTAACCGAATATGTTGGCTTCTATTTTTCTTTGCGGTATGTACAGAAATTAAAATATTGTCATCCATAATTTTATACTGAATATATATTATTTATTAGTAATGTTAGGCATTTTATTTTTGGTTTAGTATAGACCATTTTATCATCATAAGATGTATATTTGTATTTCTAAAACTATTAAATTTGATGTGTATCTGTCGTATTTGACTTGGACTGTAGTTTTCTTATTTATTTGGATTTAATTCTGAATTTAATTTTTTTTCTTATTATTTGAGATGGAGACTCTGGTCCATATGTGCCGTTAGAACAAAAAAAGTTAATGATGTATATTCATTAGTTTAAAAATTATTAATTTTGATGTTTATATGTCGTATTTGACTTGAACTCTAGTTTTCTTATTTATTTCGGTTTATTTCCAAATTTGATTATTTTTTATTTATTTGACATGGATTCTCTGGTCCAATATGGACCATTAGATCATCATACAATTTAATGATGTAGAGTCTTCTTTTTAGATTAGCGTGATAATTTATAGACCCTATCCGTGAACGTGGTAGCTTTTTTTATTTTTACACTCCCTATTAATATAATATATTAAACTACATAAAAATGTCTAGACTTTATTAATTTCACTATGTGCCCCTAAATTAACTCATCGCCTCATCATCTCAATACATTAACTAGTACCTTGAAGTGCTAGAACTTTTTATGATGTATTCATTTTAATTCAATCGTCAAATAACATCAGCTGACTGTGTGTTCTTGTATCGCCGCTATTCAATGTGCAACAGAATATGGTGCTGGGAATGTAGTTTCAACTCAGGGAGACATCTATAGCTACGGGATTCTTATTATTGAAATGTTAACCGGAAGAAGACCAACAGACAATGCATTTGATGGTATATTACTATTAGGCCTTCGCAATCATGTTGAGATGGCCTTAAACAACAGTGTGATGAGCATTGTTGATGTGGAATTGGTGAAGGAGATTGGAAATAAACAAGCAACTGTGGGAGGTTCATCAAGCGAAATAAGGGTTAATTCACTGATATCACTACTGAAACTGGCGTTGCTTTGCTCTGTGGAAACGCCATCTAGCAGAGCGTCAACCGAAGCGATCATCAAGGAGCTGCAAGTAATCAAAAGGACACTTGATGCCCGAGGAGAATAATTTGAAGGAATAACATATGGCAAGTACCCCGGCACTCGAATTTAAAGGGTATAAAGTGTGGTGATGTGCTTCTTTCGAGTGTTTCAGGGGTTGTTGGCACCCGATTTTTTCTGGGCCACAAGATCAGCATCCAACGTTTCTGCTTCATCTTCGACATTTAGAGCTTCTCCTTCCCAAAACTTCCTCCATGGGAGGCAAGCTATAGTTGACGTCCCCCGCCCTGCCTTCCTCCTCCTCGTCCAGTCATTCTCGCCGGCTACCGCCGCCGAGTCCGTCACCGTGTGTCAAATAATTATGCATTAATTCAGAGAGGTTATGTGGTATGTTTTGATGTGAATTTTGAAGTATTATTCGAGGATGCACGGTTTTACATGTAGAGCACAAATGCACAATGAACCAATTCAAAAGCATGATGTATTTTTGTGATTTTCGCAAGTTTGCTATTTGTATGTACTAGCCACCGGTGCCCGCGCTTCGCTGCGGGTGACCCAATTCATGGCACCAAATTATGTAGCTTATGCATAATTTCCATCAATTATATTTTTTTGATAGAAGCAGCAAAATTGTTTTCTTGCGTTATTACGCTACTGTGAGAGAGGGCCGCAAGGGAAAATGGAATGTGCCAGACCTGTGCTATGGTTAGATGGAGTTTTAGCTAGAGATGAATGGACCCAACAGTCAACGTGGTTTAACTACACCATTTTTCGTGAACAAGAGATGTTTGATGCTCTGTTTACAGAAGTGGCAAAAAAGCTAGTAAGATTTTGTTTGAATTTGGATTCTAAGTGAATTTATTTCCATTTACTTAAAATCATGGGTATTCTATCATACTAAATATTGGCTATCGTACCAAACAATTTTTTTATAAAAAAAGTGTGCTTTTGCTATGGCATTTTTTCATGCATTTTTTTGCATATCGTTTCTAATTTAAATAAATGAGATAGACTTTGTTAATTAATAGTCATAGGTGGCAGTCTTATATCTAATTAATCAGTATAAACTGTAACAATTTAATGTGACACCGACTCAGCATTGCAGGAACCATACAATGCTAGCACGTGTTAGAATAAATGGACATCCACTAGAGTTTCTACAGATGAACAGCAAGGTTGCATGCGTAGCATTAATAATGGAACAACCATGTGGGCTCTTGTGGGGACCCCTCTCCCAGAGGTTCCCTGATTACCTGCATCAGGTCCTGGATCGGCCGCTGATACAGATCTTATCACAGATTAGTATCAGAAGAGGTAAATAACGTATATTTTAAATGGATTTAACACCGTTTGTTTTAGCTAGCGGAGAGCGGGTAGGCACTTCATTCCTCCACCGGAATGGGCTGTAGCACCTTCTCGCCCTGGAGTCTAAACCTGTAAGACAATGAAAGCAAGGGTGAGTATTCTTAAAAGAATACCCAGCAAATCCCACAAATTCAATAATATATAAACGAATTAAATAAAATGTAAAGGTCGGTCCTGGAGGGGCACTTCCTCCCTGCCAGTCCCGATATGTTGTCCCGAACCTGACCAACGGTACCTTCGCCGTCTCAGGTTCCCCGTGCAATAATAGTAAAAACTAATCATCGGGGGCTTTGACTAAGTGGACTCTTGCCGGAGTCGTGGCTATCCAGATAGATTCTACACTCTGCAGAGGTCGTACTTATCTACCCCGCATTCGGTCGGCCCGTACCGTGTACCTTGGCGGTACCGACCTACGAGACTCGTACCCACCGGTGACCATCGCTGGTCAGCATTCCCTAGGTCCAGCCACGTGCATACTGGGGGCTAAGCATGGGCTACTAATCATCCGCCTCGCGGATATCAACCCGGGTTTTTCGATGAGCTCATCGGGCCTCTGGCCCTCAAGGTCTCTGACCCTGTATCCTAGTCAACCCGTGCCGCCCAGTCCCAGCCCTCTGTCTGGGGCTGTCTCCAGTATACCCGTTTCCCGACTTGGCGTGTACTCGACCCGGCACCAGGCGCTACCCAGTTCGCCGCTCAGCACTCTGCCCCAATCATACGGCTCCTTGGGATGGATAACTAGGTTCAGCTGGTGGGGTGTGAATCAAGGCCTCACATAAATAGGCATTCCCGAAGGCTATGCCTTTTTGGCATGCGAGGTTGTACTGGGCACTAGAAAGACTCTCCCGTGAACCGGTCCTTAGCTGGGATCAGAGTGGCTCTTAGGATCCTCCTAGCGAGGCCATCCTTCCACTCCCAATCTTAAAGCATCCTATACTACAGCGGAACCAGGCATCTACCCACGTGATGCCTCCTTATAGCTTATGCTGTAAGAATGGTAAACTTTAGTGAAGAGGGGGGGGGGGTGATATTATTGGCAGGACTTGCCTTCATTGTCGTCCTTAGGCGTTCCTTACGCGGCGTACTCCGTTGGTTGACCGGGCTAGGCTTCGGGTCTTCGGGAGCTTCGGCGTCTCGTCGGCCCGGTCATGCTATCGATAAAACACATAAAATAACAATCAGTATAACAGTACATCAATCAAATCGTAAAAGGGAAAGGAATGGAAAAAGGCGGGGATTCGAAGGATTCTTCTAAAGGCCAGGGGTTGGATTAATAACCCATCAATTATATAGAATAACTAATGGATTAAAGGATGAGAATAAGAGAATTATTAAATAATTCCCTGGGCGGTGGCTGGAACGATGATTATCAGTTTTCCGGGATTTATATGGATTTCTAAGGAATAAACCCCGAATGATCGATATGGATTTCTAGAAAGTCCTTATTCAATTTTCGGCAGTATGACGGCCGAGATTTCACTAGGGGTTTATGGACGGCCGGCATGACGGCTAGGGTTTTGACGGGGTTTGGGTTTCATGCGGGTGGCGTAACGACGGGGTTTTGGGCATTAAAATGGCTAGGCTAGGCTTGGGATATAAATATTAGGGAAGTAAGCATATGGAAATGCTTAGAATAATCCCTAATATTTATGGGAATTTTCTAGGGATTTATCGGGCTAAGATGTGGAAATGGGAATTTCCTGGGTACACTGAGAGAGGCTTTTCATTGGCTAGAAACTACCTTAATTGGATTTAGGTTCTAATGACGTGCTAAAAAGGATTGGGTGGCACTAATAGGCTTAGAAATATTCCTAATATTTTTGGGTATTTTTGGGGAATTTTTAGAATAAGGGAAGGGCTCTAACTAAAGCTTGGTGTACACTTACTAGGGTGTACGTAGCATTTTTGGAGCGGCTGACGCGGCGGGTGGGGTCCGGCGTGGCTACTGTTCCGTGGGCCGCTCTCGTGGGCCTTCGTGGACCGGGGCTACTGCCTCACAACCCGTGTGAGCCAGGTGCACCCGAGGTCCGGCCGGCGGAACGCCGTGAGCCGGCCATGGGCCGGGGGCGCGGGCGGTCTCCGGTCTTTGTGGACCGGGACCACGCGGCCGGGGAAGGGCTGGGCCCGCTCGTCAGCGGGTGGTGGCGAGGGGCAAGACGACCCAGAGGAGGTCGTCTTCCACCTCTAGCCTGGCCGCCATGGACAGGGGGTGGGGGAGCTCGGGCTCCGCCCGATCTCAGGGCTCCGGCCACCGCGGCCTGTGGGGAGGGCACGGGCGCGGAGAGGGGGACGAGGAGGCTCCGTTTCGGGTGCCAGCTCGAAGGTAGAGGGAGGTGGAGGGGTGGCCACGGGAGCATGCCGGAGCTTGGCTCGGCTTGTGTTGTGCCGTGGGAAGGGAGGGGGTGCTCTCCTTTTATAGGCGCTGGAGAGGGCCGGGGTGCTCGCCACGTCGCGGCGGAGGATGACGACGGCGAGAGGCGCACTTGGGGGTGGTCGGCGCCGCACTTTCCTCGCGGCGGCGGTTGGAGGCAGTGACACGCGGCGGGGTGCTTCATCTCGGCCGTTCCGCACGCATCAAGCGGCGGCGGCTTGCGAAGGATGGAAGGACGGCGTGCACGGCCGGCCTGGAGGGGCACGGCGGCATGGGCGCCCGGTATGGGCGCTCCGGGCCATTAATGGCGCCGGTGGTTGGGGGTTGGGCGTTGGGAGTTCGGCGACGGGAAGGGAGAAGGGGGCAGGGGGAGAGGGCACGTGGCGCTTGTCCACGTGGGGTGGCGGTGCTGGTGCAGGGCGGTGAACAACCGTTCACTCGCGGCGGAGCTTGGCCGGCGGCGACCCAGGCTAGCGGCGGCGTGCGCGCCGGCGGCGGCGGGGTCAGGCGGCGGCGGCGTTAGGGTTGGGAGAGGGAGGGGGACGGCGCGCGGGCCATGTGGGCCGCGGCGGCCTGCTGGCTGCAAGCTGGGCCGCGGTCGGCCGGCTGGGCTGGAAGCAGGCGCGGGCCGAAAAAGCGGCGGCAGCGAGCTGGGCCGCGTGGCCAGCTGGGCCAAGTTGTGCGGGCCACGGCTGGTTGCTGGGCTGGCAGAGAGAAAAGGGAGAGGGGGCGGGAGCGCGCGGGAAGAAGAGTGAAAGGGGGTAAACTAGACTTCGCGGTTGGGCTGGGAAGGGTAGCTGGGCCGCAAGGGGAGTTTTTGGCCCACTATCGTTTAAATAGGTTTTTTCATTTATTTGGAAGGGTTTTTCAAAAGGAATTTGATTTCAAATTTAACCCAAAACTTTTCTAGTTTTCTTCTAGGGTTTAGGGACTTAGTTTAGCACTCAAATTGTGGAGCATCCCTTTTATTTTCCCATTAGTTATCTCTAGTTTATTATCCCTATTTATTCCTTTTAGGCTTATAATTACTCTAATAAATCTAGTGATCAATTTCATAAATCCTAAATTAATTCTACTTAATTTTGAGGGTGTCACAGCTCTAGTCTTTTCATATAATGCACTTTGCTGCTGTTTAGTTACCTTCCCATACTCAGCAAACTATCAAGGAAAGTTGAGTGATGCATGAATATATCAGGCTAATCAAACACATGGAGAAAGCATTCTTCGTTCATGCTACCATGGGTCACTTTCACCGAATAGAGTACCACATGTTCCCAGTGACCTCTTGGATAGTGTTCATGACAGTGATGTGTCATGGTCACCAGAAGTATGTCAATGTACCACTTGGCTTTTAGCTGTGAACTGAACCCCCCATGAAAGTGATGCATCAATGCACACTAATATAAAGAAGAAGGAGGACAAATACAGTGAAAGGTCACTCTCAGTATTGGGCACCCTGTGATCACTGATCACAGCGCATAGGCAAGAGATGAGATGTGAGAGTCATAAAAAGACAGGCATGTGTGGATCAAAGCCATAGAAACCGCATCGGGTGGACGAAAACTATTATGCTAACGTGGATAGGCTAGCAGGCCGCGGAAAACAGTGTGGCCTTATACTTTAGATATGTATCATGCATGTGCTTTCTAATGAGTAGCATTTTAGTGTAAATAAAAAAGAGTAAAATACACGGACGACCCTCGAACTTGTCACGATGTGTCATCTAGGTCCTTAAACTCTCAAAATGCATTTATTTTTAACTCTCCGAACTTGTCTTCCGATGTCCCTAAATTCTCAAAACACATTTTCACGTCCTCTAATTTGTCTTGAGGTGTCATCCGAGTACCAAACTCATAAAATTTGTTCGGCTCCCTCCCAATCGAGCATTGGATAACACAAGTTTAAGCCAAAAAGGGCTTCACGAGCGGCTCCACCACTGAAACCGTTTCAAAAAAAGGCTATTTGGAAAGACCGGAGCTGGAGGTATTTTTGAAGCAACCCAAACAGGGCTTCTATTTATCCAGGCCCTTCTATTCTATTGATCCAGTTGTTGGTTCGTGGCGAGGCACGGCACTAGCAACGAGGGTCGCTTGTGCGAGCAGAGCGGATTCGGCTCACGGCTCACCCCGCTGGACAAGCAGATCCTTGCTATGGCTGGCGAGATTGCCGAGCAAGATTTTTGCTCGCTACAAAATGGGTAGCCTTGCCGGTGCTAGCAAAGGTCAACAAAGATATTACGGATGGTCTTTTTTGTTTATTCAACCCCAAAATAAAACATAACTGCTGCAAATGCCCGTGCAGGATTCACCATTTCGAGAGAAAACGATCAAGTAGAAAACAGATGCCACCTACGCATTCCTAAACATTTATTCATTCAAAATAAATAGTACACATGCAGAAATTAAGATCGCTGTAAACGGCAGGCCTCAATCAAACCCAGTTCTTGATGCTGGCGCTGTAGTTGCTTCGCTTGTCGAAGTACCTGTCCCAGATCATGACTCCGCCGTAGTTGGTGGCCTTCTGCGCCACCGGCAGCACCTCCCTACGCAGCGCCGCCGGGTCCGTGTACCCTGTCTCCGCCGCGGCCGGCGACGCCGGCACGCCGACGTAGATCTTAGTGAACGGGTACGCCGCCGCCCACTTGCCCCACTCTGCGGCGCTGAACCCGGCGGCGCAGCCCGGGTCGTTGTAGAACCTGACGTGGATGCGCTCGAAGATGCCCGTGTCGAGCGCCTCCTTTACGCGGCCGTCGGGGAACCGGCAGTGCGTCGTCGCCGTCAGGTGCAGCAGCTTCCCGTCGCCGGCGCGGATGTTGTGCTTGGACAGCTCGACGGCGAGGGTGGCGTAGTGGTCGGCGGCGCCGCCGTGCTCGAGGAACATGTCGACGCCGTCGAGCCAGGCGTCGCCGAAGGGGCGGGTGGTGTCGTTGAGGCTGCCGCCGAAGTAGGTGTTCCAGAGGTGGTCGAAGAGGGCGAGCGCCGACTGGTTGGTGGGGAGCGAGTAGCCGGAGCCGAAGCCGCCGATGGAGATGGAGACGGGGACGCCGAGGAACTGGCACCGCTTGATGGCGGCGCCCATGCCGGCGGCCGGGTGGCCGGAGAGGTCGAGGTGGTAGGTCCCGCTGCCGTAGACGTCGAGGAAGGACATGATGACCATGGTGTACAGGCCGGAGTCGCAGGCCTCGCGCAGGGACCCCTCGTCCCTGTGCCGGCCCCAGAACGCCGTCACCTGGCCCGTCTTCCCCTTGAGCGGAGGCCGGCCCGGCGAGGAGGATGATCAGCAGCACGCCGACGGAGACGGCTACCGATGGTGGTGGCCTCCGGAATGTGAACGCCATTGATGAGCTGTGTAGTGGTTTATGGAAAGTTGAGTGGCAGTGGGGTGTATATATACAGAGACGGAATTGGCAAGACGAATTGCAGCAGCTGTTGTTGACTGTTTTATGAGAAAAACTTTCAGCTAGACCATGTGACGGATGATACGTCTGCTTTCATGCAGCAGCTATGATGATCGTATATTCGTATCGAAGGCAGCGTATGCTGTGTTGAATAGCACAGTGTCATGGAGGACAGCTAGCTCACAGGGTTGAATATGCATGCTACGAATCCGCCAATGCAAACGTGTGCTGATGAAGGATACATGAAAGAAAGGATGAATGGATCGGAGGTCGACGGGCAACTGTAGAGATGACGACCCAATAATGTTGACGACGACGCAAGCGATCGACGCGGTGACCAGAGCGTGGGCCCGTCAATTATCCACTTCTTATTCTGTTCATTGGATGGCACACAGCACACTTGTTGCTGCACATGTCAACACCAAGTAATGAAGTTTGACCATTCAAATATTTTCGTGCCACGTCTACTACAATATATAGTGTCAATATCAAAAATATAAATTCTGGGTCAAATTGAAGATAATCCTACACATCACCCTTGCCGACATGCATGTGAACTATTTGCATTTGACTAGTCAACCTTTCTAGTGTTTTGACTAATATAGGTACCGGTATTTTTTATTCTAAATGTTTCTGACATGTTGACCTTTTGGACACCGGTCAGCCTTCCTAGTGTTTAGAATAAGACAAATTGTAATCGAAGCGTGGACAACTTTTGGCACTTAAGGCCTCTTCGCTTCGCATATGAGCGCAACACAACAATTTTTTCTCCTTTACTAGAACAATATTAAATCAGCAAACATACATCAGTCAGAATCAACAGACTTTTCAGCGCAGAAATTAACCTCAGAGCACCTCCAGTCCTGGTGCGCACCTTCCTCCTCTCCAACATCGAACAAAATTAGAGTTCGGTCCACACAGTCGTAGCATCGGTCGGTGGGACCGGCAGCGTTAAAAAAAAGAAAAACAAAACCCGAGCGTTATCTTCTCGCGCCGACGGAAACCTCCACCTCCTGCTGCCTCTCGTTCCCCTTCCTTTTCCTCTCCTTCCCCAGATCGAATCCGACTATGGATCCACAAATTAGGCTATGGGAAGTGTAGATCAAGGAGTCCTACCCTCAATCCAAGCAGATCGGATCGGATCGGCGCTCGTGCGGCTGGGGGTGGCGCTCGTGCGGGTCGGGATCGGCTCTCGTGCGGCCCGGCGATGTCGCTGGTCGCCTGGACCCTGGAGAGGTCGCAGCCTTACCGGCGCGTGTGACGGCGGAGAACGCCGCACTCCGAGAGCCGCGCGGGGTCCATGCGCCGCCTCTCGGCGACCTCACGCGTCGCATCCGCCTCTCGACGACCTCTCGGCGCCCCTTCCTCCAGCAGCTCCAGGATGCCTTGCCAGCTCGCCTACGCACTCATGGCGGCAGCAAGATTTAGCAGGTGTCTTTGCTCGTCTTTCTCATCTCTTCTGTTCTTTCTCTTTATCCGGCCTATGCTATGATTTAATGGATGGACCAGGTCACCTTCGGCTGCCCAGCGGACTACGAGATGCATGTGGAGGGCATGCTAGAGGAAGTGATGCATGGGGTGCTGGAGCAAGTGATGCGCATGGGTACTGGACATGTACATCAAGGTTTTTATTCTTTCAGACCATCACCACTTTGATTTGTCTTGCTGTGACAATTGTGATGTGGATACAGTTCACAAACTATTTCATACAAAAACAACATCTGATACATATATTTGTAATTTAACTACCAGTACACTAGGATTGCATAATAATAAACTAATATAAAAGAAATACAAATATGCAGTACATAACAAAGAGACTAGTTCTCAGCTTGGTTGCCTCCAAATTTTTGCCATATATGTTCAACCAAATCATTCTTGAGTCGACGATGCATCTCTTTATCACGAATAGCCACACCTATCTCCAATACCCTGTCAAATCCATGAATTGGCCCCTGGCCATATGCATTTAGCGGTACAGGAGAGGGTCCCTGCTCATAGGCATCATAGTTGTAGTCATGGCGGCTCTTGTAAGTGTCCCTTTCATCCTCGATGATCATGTTATGCATAATAATGCAAGCATACATGATCTCACCAAGAGTTCGTGTGTGCCACTGTCGTGCTGGGGTGCGTATAATTGCAAAACGAGCTTGTAAAGCACCAAATGCACACTCGATGTCTTTTCTTGCCGATTCTTGCTTTTGAGCATATAACTTGTGCTTCTCACATTGAGGCACTCTAAATGTTTTTGCAAATGCTGCCCACTCAGGATATATGCCATCAGCTAGGTAGTAACCCATGTCATACTCATTGCCATTGATTGTAAAGTGAACCTCTGGAGCTATCCCTTGTCGTTGTGCTGTGAACAATGGCGACTGATTTAACACATTGATATCATTGTTGGACCCAGCCACACCAAAAAATGCATGCCATATCCATAAGTCATGCGAGGCAACAGCTTCAAGCATGACGGTGGGTTTTGCATGTCCACGAGTATATTGTCCTTTCCATGCCACCGGACAATTTTTCCATTCCCAATACATGCAATCGATACTTCCCAACATTCCTAGGAAAGCCACGAGCCTCCCCAACATGAAGCAAACGCTGAATGTCTTCTGCAGTGGCCCTCCTTAGGTACCTTGGCCCAAAACATTCAATGATACCTTTGCAAAAATTTTCTAAGGTATCAATGAGTGTTGTCTCAGCAATTTGGAAACCCTCATCAAACATGTCAGCACAAGTTCCATATGCTAACATTCGCAAAGCAGCAGTGCATTTGAGTAGAGGTGAAAATCCAAGCTTACCAGTAGCATCCCTTCTTTGCTGGAAAACTGGAGACCAATTACTAAGAGTTTGCACAATCTGTAGAAATAGATGCTTTCTCATCCTATATCTCCGACGAAACTGCTTGTCATCATATATTGGGTCTTCAGAAAAGTAAAAAGCCCTCAATCTATTCTCAGCATCTTGACGCTATCTTTTTATGTACCTTCTATTTTTGCTTGGTTGCCCTCTCTGTTGCTCTTGAATTTGAGATCTAATCTGCTCTT
Source organism: Urochloa ruziziensis (assembly GCA_015476505.1). Lineage (NCBI taxonomy): Eukaryota > Viridiplantae > Streptophyta > Magnoliopsida > Poales > Poaceae > Urochloa > Urochloa ruziziensis. The sequence continues at coordinate 40,384,232 of CM027122.1, forward strand.
CAATTTGTGCCTCAACTGGATCATTGATGTAGTCCCAAATGCTATCAAATGGGATAACATTAAAGTTTCTAACATCAAAGTTGCCTGAGCTGCCATGTTGGGAGCTTGATTGTGTGGACATTTCTGGATTTCAAATGGAGTAGAGTGTGAGAAGATGTGAGAGAAGAGTGGGAGGAGTTGTGGGGATCTGGTGGGTGGAATTCACTCTCCTTTTGTAGACCAGCCTCACAACGGCTAGTTTTCACAACGGCTAGTTTCACAACAGCTAGTTTTTTTGGCAGCTAGTGATATTATTTTAGCAGCATTTATTTTTTGTAGCTAGTGATATTATTTCAGCAGCATTACTAATAAACTTATTTGTGCAGATCAATATCTTGGATCCAACACTCGAATGCAAAAGGGATAAAGTGTTACAGAGGCAACATCCACAGGCAACTTCCAATTAAGGTAAGAACTAGATGATAGAATTACAACAATGACAACATCACAGAAATGACAACATTACAACAATGACAGCATTACAACAATAACTTGATACCACACAACAACTACATGATAGAATTAGGACATGATAGCATTACAGCAACCCAAAACCTAAGTCTCTTTACCATAAATTTCATCAGATAAGAACTGCAACATCTTCATATGACATTCTTTTTGTGTCTCGTTCCATGATGAGATGTCAACCACCATGAGTTGAGTGTACTGCTTGATTTTTTCTGTCCTTGCTCTCTCTCTATCTGCAGCTACCATGTTTTCTATGGCTTGAGCATGTTCCCTTGCAGCAGCTGCCATGTTATCTATGGCTTGATTTTTACTTGCCTAGGAGGGTATTAAAATGTCCCACAGTGTCATCTGATAATAGACCCTTTCCAGCCTTTCCCTTGCCCTTTTTCTGTTCTTTTGCTTTCTTCTGCCCTATTGGTCGTCGACGTTCAGTTTGTTGTGCCTCTTCAGTTTCTTGGTTTGAAGAAGAAGTGTAAGCTCCTGATGCTGACACCTTAGTTCTTGTATTCCTAATGACGCTAGCCACATCTCGATGAAGCCATTTGGTTCATCCTTCACCACTCTCCACCAATACTCAAATGCGAAAGGCTTTTCTGTTTCCTTAACTTTCTTGTATTCTTCATGAACCATCTCCATAAGTTGTTGCTCTGAACGCCCACTTTGATATGTGTTTGATATATCTACCCAACATCCATGGAACTTGCCAACAAGTGCACTGGTTGTATTCCAATGGTTTTTGCACTGTATTGCTGTCCTCTTCTTTCCTTTACGAGCATATTGGTTATATTCATCTGCAACATCCTTCCAAAAATGAGGCCCCTTCTTTGAATTGCCATCAATTGGATCATTGGAGTTGTTCAACCATGCACTTATCAACCGAAGATTGTCTTCTTGAGACCAAAACATGCGCCCACCTTTCTTTTCCTCATCTGAATCAGCATCACTCCATACTTCAACTCTAAGTGGATCTTTGTTTGAATTTTCTGCAGGAGCTATTGGAGAAGACACTGGAGAAGCTGAACCCTCACCATTTGAAGCACCAACTGCAAACATAGATGCCGAAGCAACTGGTGGGGATGATGGACTGCCAGCCATATCGCTGCCATACAAATTTCCATGGAAAGGAATGCCATGGTGAAAGCTTGGACTTGGGAACTGGTAACCTGGTTGAACTCCATATGGATTCGAATTTTGCATGTAGTACTGAGGTGGAAAGGGCATACGACTAAACTGATGCGGTGGAAACTGGTGGGGTGAAAAGTTCATGGGGAAATTCTGTTGGAAACCATGTTGTTGGGTTGGAGGTTGGGATTGAGGATCTGAGGTGGGGATTGAAGAATTCAGTAGATTTGTGTAACTAGATGATGAAGAGTTCTCCATTGTATCAAAGTAGAGTTGGATGAGTTTGAATGTAGATACGAAGCTCATGTATATAGAACTCAGCCGTAGCAACGACTATATGCGGCCAACGGCCATGTGCACTGTATATCACTATTTTATTGGAAGGTGGGGGTGGAGTAACGGTCCTGAATTTTTAATTCCCCTTGGTGCGGCGCGTCTGTATGGTGCGGCGTTTGCTTCTGACAGCGATGGTTCGCTGGCCGCTGTGGTGACGGTTCGCTTTCCAGCCACCACTGCGGGTGCTCTCATGGCGAGGAATGATTTAATTACGCATGGGGTAGGAAAAAAAACTGATTTTGTTGCACAAAGTATTCACTTATTTGTTGATTTGCATCAATATATAGCTGCATGATGGATTGGTACAAGCTTTATTAGTATGGGCAGCAGTACTGCCATGGCTCAATATTCCTAGTAAAGTAGTAAAATTGAACAAGATACACGAAGACTGGGAGGGGGAGGAAACTTTTTACATGCTGTTACAAAATCAGGGAGAGATCTGAAGATTTCTACAGATGACCTGGCTGGCAAGAAAGCCAATGGAGCAGGACTATGAACCAGGTAACAAAATAAACTGAAAGTATACAGAACTGTTACAGGGCATCAGTACGAGGCGAGTGGCAATGTTGTTGGTGTATCCCGCCAGTTGTTTGTGATTTGGAGCTCGGTGGTCGGTGCCGTCCTTCAAATGGCCCAACGCAGTAGGGCAAACCGAACAAAGAATGTTTGGACCCATGATCTGTTACAGATCAAATGGACCAACAACCACTCAGTCAAATAATGTAGCGCCAACAAAAAGGGTAACTGATTAAAATCTTTACTACTGTACTAAACTTGGAACACCCAAAAACTGAAATAATGTGTATTTTCTCTTTATGTAAAAGTACCATTCGAATGTTATTCCGCGTGCCAAGATGAATCGGTGGTGATATTTCTGCTCGCTCTTCTTTGCAAGCCACTTCGCTCTTTACTGCCTCCCGGTACAGATGTAGTGGGGATGGGAAGTTTTGAGTTCCAAGTTCCTCTATGGTTGTCATGTTATGACACAAAAGATAGATGCGCCAGCATAACAGAGAGCCTATTGTTAAGCTTAAGAAGAATAACAGGACAGCAGCCATGATTTTATGCAGTTTTCATTATTCACTTTTAAATTAGAGCATAGAATGATGCTTATATAAAAAGAAGTAAAAACATACCACAAAACTCAAACTGCTAACAGCTCATAAGAATTTTACAAGAAAAGGGTCCATTTTGTCATGTCCTACTAGCGCACATACATGTCTCCAAATTAGTACGTTCAAGTACAGGCCGTTTTTTTTGTTATCAGTGCGGCCCACTGACCCAAACCGACCCCGAGTCCCCCAACCGCCATTGAGCCCATCAACCGATATCACCAAAATAGCCAAGCCCAACGTGCCTCCGAATCCACCGACCCGACCCGACCCGAATCTCTCTCTCTCTCTTGCACAGGCAGGCGGACTTCCTCCTCCTTCCCCTTCGCGTGAGCCGCGCCGCCCCTTCGCCTGCGTGCCGCGCGCCGCCCCATCCGGCCCGTCGCGACCCTCTGCCGTCTCCCTTCCCCGCGAATCGCCGGAGCCGGGGAGATATTCGCCTGCGAGGAAGGGGAGGGCGGGACCACCAGCGTGGAAGAGGAGGGCGGGGGGCCGAGATTCGCCGGCGAGGAAGGCGAGGGCACGGGCCCGAGATTCGCCGGCGAGGAACAGGAGCCTGAGCCCGGGACTATCCAACTCTCCTCTAGCGGCGCGCCGCCCGCGGCCACCGGACCCCGTCCGACCTAGGGTAGCCAGGGTTCCGGCAAGATGGGTGAGCGTAAGGTGCTGAACAAGTATTACCCGCCGGACTTCGACCCGTCGAAGATCCCGCGGCGGCGGCAGCCCAAGAACCAGCAGATCAAGGTGCGCATGATGCTTCCCATGAGCATCCAATGCGGCACCTGTGGGACGTACATCTACAAGGGCACCAAGTTCAACTCCAGAAAGGAGGATGTCGTCGGAGAGGTAGCCAACTCACCCAGACCTACTTTTCTTTATTTGATACCTAGTTCAGGCGCAGTCGTTAATTTTTTTTTTTTGAAATAGGTTTAACGCAGTCGTTAATTGGAATCGCTCTGTACTCTTGTTGGCGTCTAGTTAGGCAAGGATTGTTGGATCCCTCGCTATTTGTCACGACTTAGGACCAGGGAGCAATGCTAATGTTGTTACATTTAGGTTATACGTAATCACTGTAGCTCATTGTTTCATGCTTTCTGCCAAGCAAATGTTTTGCTGCTCACCATATTCACATCATTTTTTTTCTGAATGAAGCCATTGCGGTAGCTGTTGATCCACTGTATGCTTTGTTGATATTGTCTTGCCACCTATATGATCTAGTTGTTCAGAGAATGACATGGTTGCCTAAAAACTAGGCGTAATTGAGAAATTGATATGATGCTAACAAATTCGATTTTGGTACTGTGTATGATTAGTACTCGAAGACTAGCACTATTAGAGTGATTCGGTGCATGTTACTGCTAGATACCAGTAACACACTTCCTAGCTTGACAAAATTTATTGCTATATTTGAAACATCATATGTTCTAACTCTAATAACTATGACAGAAAGACAAGGGGTAGAACTGGTTAGCATTAGTGCAATACGTGAAGATGTAGCCTAGAATATTGATCGTAGCTGTTTAAAGTTGTAGGCGATTACAAGAAAAGCTAGAAAACAGGTTCTATAGTTCTACAGTATAAATCCTTCTGCTTGTGATATTCACAGACATCCCACAGTGTGCATGCTTACATGATCAAAATCTGACATCCATTTAGAGGTCTCCAAGTTTTTTAATAGATTTAGAGGTTGTATCAGAATTTTTTATGTCAGCCCTTATTTAAAAGTGCACTGCTTACTCCTAGGTTCTGCAATCTTGATCGGTTTATTACTGTTTTACATGCTATGCCTTCATAGAGCGGGAGATTTATCATGGCATTAACAACTTGTTGCATACAGACAGCAGTTCTTTGTTAAGTAATAATAGCTTTTAATCTTTCATTTGGTTGTCGGTAGTCTTGGAACTGCAGAATTTCATGTGCGTATCAACTATTGTGTATTTTGGTTACTGGCTGTATGCTAACTCAAGCTAATGTTATTCCTCTCTTTTGGGCGCAGACATACTTGGGAATACAAATATTTAGGTTTTACTTCAAGTGCACTAAGTGCTCTGCTGAGATCACTTTCAAAACAGACCCTCAGAATTCTGACTACACAGTGGAATCAGGGGCTAGTCGAAATTTTGAACCTTGGCGTGAACAGGATGAGGTAAGTTATTTTGTAGCATATTCCAAGAACAACTTCTATGTTTCAAGCGTTATAATCTTCAATTTGATCATCATGACGCGTATTTTTTCTTCAGGCAGCAGACAAAGAGAAGAGGAAGCGAGATGCTGAGGAGATGGGTGATGCAATGAAAGCTTTGGAAAATAGAGCAACAGATTCAAAGCAGGATATGGACATACTTGCTGCTTTAGAAGAGATGCGGTCCATGAAGGTTGGATCTAGTTCCAGGCCACTAACTGTTGTATAGGAGAGCTTATCTCACGGGATTTGCTGATTGCTGATATTATTTTTCTTTTGCTGTCTACAGTCTAGACATGCTGGCGTCTCTGTTGACCAGATGCTTGAAATTTTGAAGCGTTCCGCTCATGAGAAGGTAAGACCTTAGAAACATCATTTTCTTTGTCATTTTTATAGATGTTTGAAATAGAGCATTCCATCTTTTGGTTATTTAGAATAACTTGGTATGGCTATAATGTCACTTTCCTTCGCAATCCTCTCTGTTAACATTGTTGTTCTTTGTGAAATGGCAGGAGGAAAAAGCAATTGCAGAGCTTGACGAAGAAGACGAAGAACTTATCAAGTCAATCACTTTTCGAGTAATTTTCTATCTCTGTACCACAATGCCCATCAATGCCTTCACGTATAACTTGTGCATGGAGGATGTTACCTTTTGAAACTATAATTTTTCTTAGGAGAAATGATAACATCTATTTTTAACTTGCGATCCTATTGCTTAATGTAGAACTCCGGATTCTATGTAAAGCGGATAGAAGATGATGATGATGACGACGACGGCGACGATTTGGTCCCGGGCCAATCAAGCAGAACAACAAAGGTATTTATTGTTTTCCTCTTTTTTTTTCCGTTTCTATTGTTATCTTGTTTTGTGGTTCTATATGAGACTCATCAATTGGAGTAACTTCAATTTTGTGACAGTATGTATTATGTACAGTTTACACTTAATTACTTGTAAGTTGTAACATGAAAAAGTGTTGTTTTATCTTCCCTATATGGCTATACATGTTCTGTTATCATCATTGGTGTATTACCCTTCCTGCAGTTTTTCACATATATTTTTAAAAACATATTTGCATATAACCATGTTAATTTTAAAACCAAAACATTGACCCGTGTAAGGTTTCTAGAATATTTGATTTAGGTTAAGGAAACTGTTGGATTTGGGATACCATTTAATTGATATCATGTAGACATGAATATGCAACGATAGGAGTAAAGTTTTGTTGTTGAGCAATGCGCATGCTGTAGTCAACATTGGCAATTTGGCATACAAAATGCAATGATAAGAGTAAATTTTATGTAGTAGCCTATCAGTGTTGCATTATGCATAGAAAAATATTACCCACTTCAGTTGTCAAGAGTATGCTGGTCACTTTTGTGTTTTTCCATAATTGTATATTTTTATATAGAATCTCTTGAATGTGTTTGCGTGGTTGACTAATATTTCATTTCGTAGATCAACGGATCTTCTGAATCAGTGACAAAGCCAACAGATGTTTTAAGCAAAACTAATGGATCGGAGGGTGCCAATAAAGAAGGTAAGCACCAAGCAGATTTATCATTAATATTTTCTGTATAGCTACATCAGTCTACATGAAGCATAAAGAGTCCCATACTTCAGTAGTTTTGTTTAGTCTTCCTATTGATGAATGCAGAGTTGAAAGTGGGATACTTCCATTCATTACTCTGATACCTCATAGTTCATTCTATTGATAAATTACGATTAACTAGAGTGGTTTTCCGTACAGGGTTCTAAAGCTTTTTTTTTTTTTTGAAACTTTGCGCAGCTTACCATTCTACATACCTAATCTGTAGTGTCGTGTTATAAACTTAGGCAAATTGTTTTTGGCCATAAAAATCATCATTCCAAATTGTCAATGTAAAACCTGCTTAGTTTGCATTTCACGGTGAATTTACCTGCGTTGTTTTCTCCTTTACCTTGTTATAAAAATAGTCATCTTATGATTTTTGAAAACAAATGCCATATTCTTGCTCTTACCCTGTTTATATATATAATAACTTTGTGACTTGTGTAAACTTACTGTGGGGCATGCATTTCAGGGAGCAAGAGCTGGATGCCCAAATTTATAGTAAAACCAAAGTCTACTAATGCAGATCCTAAGAGACAGAAGACTGAATCAACAACAGCTGTCCAAGACAATGGCAAAGCCCCAGTAGCAGAACAAAAGAGTGAGCCTGCAATGCAAACCAATGTTCTCCAGTCCCTCTGCCAGAACTACGATAGCGATGATAGTGAGTGAGGACAACCCCTCTTGAAGCCGTAATAGTATTGGCTGTCAAGATTGTAACATTATTGCACATGAGGATATTTGACATGTAGTTCCCAAAAGCATTGTGCTATCATTGTATAGCATATGTAAGTCTCAAATCGGTGGCAGTCAATGGCTCAACAGCTGAGTATTGACTGTTAGAAATCTGGACTGTGTCCAACTGGAGCTTGTATTGTTATTGCCTTTTGGGATATCTGAAAACGTTACAGTATTTGTAAAATCGTTATTATCAGAAAGCTCAAAATTATAGTTGCAAAAAGTTCAAAATTAACTCACGGGCTCAGCCCAATCCGTAACTTGTTTCCTGCATGCAAAATATGGAAGGAAATGCTATGTCTGGATAATATTAATATGTTGTTACGTAATACTCCCTCCGTATCGAAATAGTTGTCGCCATTGACTTTTTTCGCAATGTTTGACCATTCGTCTTATTCAAAAAATTATACAAATAACATTTATTTTATTTATGACCTATTTTATCATCAAATGTATTTTAAGTTTGATTTATCTTTTCGTATATTACAACAATTTTTTAAATAAGACAAATGGTCAAAGTTTACGAAAAAAGTCAATGACGACAAATGTTTTGATACGGGTAGTACTACGTACCTATCTGGTGATTGTTTGTGAATCAAACAACGGTCTGCAAACTTGCTTGCTTGCCTTTTGTTTCTGCTAAGATTCATTTGCCTTCGCTCGTGAAATTTAAATGATAGGTCAAAATACAGATGAAGTGGCCTTTCGCAAACTTGAAGTTTGGCTTTGGGCTTTTATTCATAACAAACTATATACTCGTCAAAATAGCGTCAAATGGAGATAATTAATTTGTAAACGTCTCCAGCAAGGCCCTACTTTCTCTTCCTTTCTCCTCCCGTTCGCTTCCCGGTGCCCAACTGCCCCCCACCCCCCCCCCCCCCCCCCCCCCCAATTCCTGGCGTCGACGACTGCTCGAGCGGCGCCACTGTTAGCCAGGTCTTCTTCGGGCCCTTCGCCGGCGGCGAGCATCCTCTAGGTACGCCCCTTCCCTCCCGCTGTGCGAAACCGAGCACCGCAAACCCTAATGTAAGCTAACTGTACTCGGATCTGACCAATTACATGCATATGCGACAACTTCGTTTTTTTGTTTTGCAAAAATTATCGGGGGCTGTACATATGTGTAGGCCCATGTCGTATACTTGATCCGCTCCTGAGTACGCCGTATCCTTTTGGACCGATCTCTTGTTCTGAACTCTCTGTGCTGTTACTCCGAGATCCAAGCATACTCTCCTATTAGAAGCCCATTTTGTTGCGGATCTGTTTACTGCGTTATTCTCCACTGCTGCTCGTGATCCTTGAGCCGGTGATCTTTACTCTCCTCTTGCTTCTGTGTGTAGGGTAGAATAAGGGAGGACGACAGACCATGGCGGATTTCTCCAAGGTGCGAGATGATTCTTATACTTTCTGTTGTTATACTTTGTACTACCATCGCCAATTTCCTTTTGTCTGCCCTTATTATTTTTGAGAATTGCATTTGCAGGCAATGCACAGTTTTTTTTTTTTTTTGCTTTTACTATATAGAATTATATTTCTGATGTACTGGCGGTGGGCTGTGTGGACTTCGAGCTGAGGTCTATTTTAGATCTGATTGATAAGCTGTGCCAAAATTCAGTTCTATCTTATCAGAAATAAATGAAGAATAGGAGAAAAAAATCTTCAGAGATGGTAAACTTGTCTAGCCCAGGATGTGGTTCTTTGCCGAGGGACCTTGAAACTTGTCATTTATACTTCTGTAGTAATCCAGTTATGTCATTTGATTGTGCACGCAATCATAATTTACCTAAACAGTGTGAGTTGGCTGTCGGTATGGTGTTTCTGTATTAGTGTTCTGCTCTGCACTGTTGTGGTACCTCTTAGTCCTTATGATAGTTAATGTTAATTCATCTTGGTCCATTATCACTATTTTTTGTAATTTGAAAATGCAACCAAGTCATTTATTTGTTAGAATAGTTGCTCTGTTTTTTTGTGTTAAGTCAACCTTACCTTATTAGTTTCTTTAAGAAAGTATAATCTTGACATTGGCGCATTTACAAAATGTGTTTCCACCATGAAAACGAGTGATAATGTTGCATGATTGGTGCATTTACAAAATGTATTTCCACCTTGAAAATGAGTGATAATGTTGCATGATTTCTTTAATCATCCAAAACATGTATGCCCTGGATCCTTTATTTCTTCCACTTTCATAAAATTATTGACATTACCATGTTTCTTATCTAATGGCCAACTTGATTTGTTAATGAAACTTATGCTGCCAATTGTCCTGGATGGCTTAATCCCATCAGGAAGCTGATGGAAAGATTTATCTGTTACACAGGAGTCTTGCCCTTCTGTGAAGAATATTTTGCTTCTGGATTCCGAAGGGAAGCGTGTTGCTGTGAAGTATTTCTCAGATGATTGGCCGACTAATGCATCAAAGTTGGCCTATGAAAAATCTGTCTTTACTAAAACTCTGAAGACAAATGCACGGACAGAAGGTATTTTCTGTTCTTAATTGTTCCATGTAGAATCAAACATCACTATCATGGCAGCATATTTAAGATTTTAAATTTAAGCTATGTTTTTTTTTTCCAATTTCAACAACTTCTTGTGTATTTATTTTGACCCCAACATTGTCTGATATGTCAGTATATATTCAACTATTTATCTTTCCATATTTGATTGTAATCATGCATATGCCTGGCCACTCCTAAGTTATACCCACTTAGTTTCATGTTCAATTAACCACAGGTGTACCGGCAACCACTTCCAAATTTTCTTGCCTGAAACATGTTATTTAATTTTGTTAACGATTGTTCAATAACTTTACTAGTTTGGGATATCCAATCAACATTTTAGGATAATTGAATTCGAGTTCTAAGCAGTGTACACTCCATGAATGCATGCTATTATATTGTTGGTAACCATGTTATCACTTGGGAACCAGAAGTGTCTTCCATCCAAAAATAAATTCTTTCCTGATGGATATTTTTGGATCTTTGCAGCTGAGATAACATTGTTTGATGGTTATATTGTCGTTTACAAGTTTGTACATGACCTTCATTTTTTCGTCACCGCTGGAGATGACGAGAATGAACTCATCTTAGCAAGTGTACTAAATGGTTTTTGTGATTCTGTTGGTCTTCTACTGAGGTAGCCTATTTTCAGTTATTACTGTATGAACAGTTGTTTTTGTATGTGGTTTATTTTGAAGTAACACTTACTGTGCTTTAGGGGTGATGTTGAGAAGCGGACTGCCCTTGAGAACTTGGACTTGATACTTCTCTGCATCGATGAAATTATAGATGGCGGGTAATAGTCTTGCGACTTGTGCAAATTTTTTGTTATCAGTTGTCTTTTACATTGTGCTATTTCAAATATGGTGCTGTATTAGCTCTGCATTACTTTTTCTTGGTTCTTTTATTTTGTTTTTTATACCTTTGGTGTGATCATGGTCTCACCCCTGCCTGTTTTATGGCATATGTTATTATGAATCATTATTACGTAACATGGAGGAGAAATGATTTAAGCTATTTGAATTGCTTATTCAATGCATGCATCTGTGTCCGTCTTTGACATCTGCTAAGCCTTTGGCTTAAATATGCCCATCTTAACTTGAATTGTATGTATGCACCACAATTTTTTGCAGAAGTTAAGATCACCTCACAAAACTGTACCATTTACAGATGTATGCCAGTGTGCATATATGGATGAAAAAAAAACGGTGGTAGTGATTGATTTCCACAAAAGTGCGCTACGGATGGAAGGAAAATGGTTGCCTTGATGGAATTGACAACGTTTGCTATATTCTTTATGTCTAGCATATAATACATCAGCTAATCAGTAGAGTTTAAAATAGATAGAATTATTACTTTCAATTCTGTGTTACAGATTGCTCCATGGAGTATTGCAATGAGTAGTTACCCAGCCACAAACTATTTGTTTATTGAGCACGTACTGAAGCAATTTCGGTTTTATGTACTTTTGCAGCATCATTCTGGAAACAGATGCAAACAGCATTGCTGGTAAGGTAGCAACCAATGCTGTTGATGGCTCTGTCCCCTTTTCAGAGCAGGTAATTACTTATCCAACTATCGCATTCCTTTTCACAAGGTTGCATATAGGTCATGACCCCTGTGACCTCTGTTCTGTGCAGACGATAACTCAGGCGCTAGCCACAGCTAGGGAGCACTTCACAAGATCTCTGCTGAAATGAACAACTAGCATTCTTCCACGATTTACTATGACCTATATGTGTGTTAAAAAGGCTTGTCTACTGTACGTTGAGGGTCTGGGAGTTGTTACTACTCATCCTAAAGTGCTACCGTGATATAATGTTTGGTCTCATGCATGTAATTTTTTGAACTAGTGGTTTTGTTGTTGCCATATCTCAAAGAAAACATAAAATAAAGTCGTGTAATTGGGTGTAATGTTGATACAGAAAAAAGAAAATGTTGGTACCAACTCTCAAAACCATGGATAAGTTCCAAACGTTATCTCAAATGGTTTCCCCCCCAGATCGGAGTAACGAGACTTTGTTCTTCCTGTAGTCGGATCAAAATCCTCACCTTAGTCGATTCTCAGTAGTAAGTTAGCTCCACGGTGCACGGAACGGTTTTCTGTCACCAAGTTGGCTCCGAGGTTGAGTATTTACCAGGAATGGATTATGGATCAAACCCCCATCTGATTGAAATGTAGTGATGCCATTACCATGCCGAGCAATAGGGAAGCTAGCGAATTCGTGTGACAATGATTCCTCGTAGGAAATGACCAGGTGCTACCATCCAGGGTTGGTTATCGGAGTAGCGTGGGTGATTCTCAGGCTCTCCGGTACCAAGTGCTACCATCCGTGCAGCTCATCAACGCGCTCGTGCGCGCGCTGTCCCCGGAGGTCGCCGCCTCGCCGCCGGCGCGTGTCGTGGCCACCGCGCCCTATATATTACCCGGTCAGCTAGCTTCTAGCTAGGCTGAGCTCTTTCAGTAGTACATACCGTATCGCACTCGCACATTCACATTGATCGATTGTGCAGGCGTACAGAACGCAGACGGAGACGTTGGACGGGCGCGAGTACAGATGGGGCCAACGCATCACGAAACTCCACTGGCGGTGGCAACAGCTTCAATTCATCGAGTTCGTCACGTCGCCCAACAACCCGGACGCCCAGCTCTACGCCAAGCCCGTGCTCGCCGGCCCGGCCGCGGCCATCGTCGACCACGCCTACTACTGGCTGCACTTCACCCACATCCCGGCCCCATCCGACGAGGACGTCATGATGTTCACCGCGTCCAAGCTCTCCGTGTCCATAGCGATCAGTAGTGCAACGAGAAGAAGGCGAGCAACAAGAACCAATGGGCATACAGGCGCAACCGTTAAAAGAAAAAAAAAACAATTTATCTGTAGCATTTGCTAAGGCTTTCTTCGACACACCACCAAAATGTTCCATTGTTTATGAATCAGCTTTCCAGGGTTCGGTGTTATGCATATGGTTCAATCAATGAACCGCATGACTGAAGCACGAACCACATGATTGAAGCACGGCCGCCTTGCCGTCCACCATACTTCACATCCGTGTGTTCTAGCACTGCTATGCGTCCAAACCTCGTGAAGACGATGGCGGTTAGAACACGATCCAGTTGCTCCCTCACACCAGTGGCTATATATAAATAAGTAGCGAATCATATGTGCGAGTGGGCGAGTGGCAAGTCCAATGGCCCATTGCCTGCCATTCTCTGCAATTCTCAGCTCTGTGTCTGAACAAGTCGTTATATTACAACACAACCGGCCGATCAAGAGTCAATTTGAAGAAGAGAGTAGGATATTGGAGGAAACTGATGGCTTTAGTACAGAAATCAGAACCATCCATTCTGGATACCATAGAAATGCGGTATTAGCCATGGGACATTGCTCATTTTTGTCTTTGCTGGACGACATTCCTACTTTGTACAGTATAAGTTTGTCATTAAATACGACAGCCAATAAACTTCCTATTTATGGACTAAGAAGTGTTGAAAGACAATACTATTGCCCTTGTTAAGGTGGGGCTCACAAGTCAGCTTTCCACTCTTTCGCAAAAGAGAGAGAGAGAGAGTCAGTTTTCCACTTTTCGTATCGTCGCGTTCATCTCGTTCTTAGCTAGTCTCTCTCTCCTCATCGGAACCTCGGCATCTCGTTGGCTTCCAGGGCCAGGCCCACCGGTGGGTGCCGCCGGTGGCGTTGCGGCTGCTACCTCCGCCTCGGTGCTCAAGGCTGCCGATGCGTGTGGCACAGGCACCGACGTCTGGGGGTGGACGTCAACCGGCTGCGGGGTTCAAATGGCGGCAGAGCGCGCGGTCGCCTGGGGTGGTGCGGGCGGCGGCGAGTCGGCGACTCCTCCGGGGGAACTAAAACAGATGTTTGCAAAAAATTTTTCGAGTACGTTCCCTCACATGCATGACATCTTAAATGTAGTCAAAAAAATAACCCATTATATGGATGGAGTGTACTTCGCGAGACGAATCTAATGAGCCTAGTTAGGTCGTGATTAGACAATAAATTGCTACAGTAAATATGTGCTAATGACGGATTAATTAGACTCATTAGATTCGTCTTGCGATGAACTGACATAATCTGTAATTAATTTTGTAATTAGCCTATATTTAATACTTCAAATGTGTGCCCGACATACTGTAAATTTTTTTCGCGAAACATCTAAACGCGGCCTAAGTTGGCAAGGGTAGTTATTAGGTCATTTCCAAAATTTTCTTCATCCTTCAACCAGTAAATGAATATTATAACACCTTAGATTTCTGGCAAATTAACAAGAACTGAACGGTGTCCATTGGCAAAGCCAAGTTAAGCAGTCGACAAAGATCATCGATACTGAGCAATAATGTTCTACAGAAAAATTACCCATATAGAAAGTGGACCCCTTCATGTCTTCCGGACCAAACATCACACTGATGTGATGCTGGAGCGAATTGGTAGATTTATATATGACTGCGGTCCCTATAGTGGTGGGCTGGTGGTGTCTTTTCGTTAAAAAAAAACCATGATTACACTGTTCATTTTGCCTTATCACATCATCAGATTTTTTTTTTTCAAAAATCTATAATCGTTTCGAGTGTTTCTTCTCCTCTTCGCACCCAATTTTTCTCCCTTCCTTTCTCTTCTCTTAGGTTTGAGTGGTTTGAGGCCCCGGCAAAGAAGAACCTTCTAGGATGAACTCCTCCCACGAGCTATTTGTGTGTAGAGAGCATGGATGGACGTGGATGTTCTAGAAAGGAGAAGCTAAATATGAAGAAGCTACTCCCTCCGTTCCCATTCCAACTTTCTTGGAGAGTCAAACTTTCTCAACTTTGACCAAATTATACAATAAAGTACTAACATTTATGATATCAAATAAGTATCATTAGATTCTTCATAAGATATATTTCATAGTATAGCTATTTGGTATTATAAATCTTTAAAGTCATCTCTATAATTTTGGGTCAAAGATAAAATAGTTTGACTCTCTAAGAAAGTTGGAATAACTTATATTTTGGAACGGAGGGAGTAGAAAGCACACCTCTGCTTAGGCCGAGGTGTTTGCCAAAATCACGCAGCTGATTTGTACTCATAGCCGGCAAGCTAGGTAGTTTTGTCCTCATGGAAACATCAATGTTTCAGGTCAATCCACTTGCCATGCATATCCTACACAACTCAGGATCATTTGTATTGTGTGTGGTCTACCTGACCATCCAGCTTTGCCAGTTGCTGCAGCTTGCTCAGCCTGTCTTGTCTTGTATGTCCTCCGAAAGGCACGCATTTAGGATGAATTAAAATGAAAATAGAGTCTTTTACGTGTATATCATTAGAAAAATTGATGGTTACGTGTGTACCACTAAAAAATTATAAGAGACATGTATACCATCGTCCGAACTTTCTTTTACCTCCATATACCATTCCGTTCACCTTCTGTTAAACAGCCCTGACATGTGGGACCCACATATGGGAAGGTCTCTTTTGCCCCTGACTCCTGCATCCGGATCGACTGCTCGCTCCCATCCGCATCGTCTCGACACTGCATCCTCCTGACGCTTCTCCCCTCCTCCTCTGAACCCTAGCGCCGATCCAGGGGCGCCCCCGCCCCCGCAGGAACGCCGCCGCCCGCCCACGACCCCCGTCCGCCCGTCTCAGCGGCCCAGGGTTGGCCGCGCGTGGCCCAGGCGCGGCCGTGTGGACGAGCCCGAGGCGACGTGCGAGGAGGGCGCTACGAGGCCGGTCGTGGAGGGCACCAGGCAAACGCCGCATCCCAACAGCAGCAGGAAGCTTTCCCTTCCCTTCCCTGTCCACTGCTGTATTGGAATGCATATATGTGATGAGCATGCCCTGTTGTTCATTTGTAGGTTGGACTGCGACAATAGTTTCAACCTAGAATTTCAGATTTTTTTTAAGATGGAATTTTGCTAGCAAGAATCTCTTTGTTCCTTCAATCCGATTATTTTCTGCACTCAGTGGTCTATTCAAGCTACAAGAGTATACGATGATGGCCAGTAATTTCTTTCATACACAAAAGACATTCCCATTCATATACATGGATCTGAGAATTTTAATAGTGCTATGACCTGCAATTTGATTTCTGCACTTTTACAATTTCCATAACCAGTAATTTTGTAATCTCTGGTTGATCTGGATGACAAAAAAAAGCAACTGATCAGATCTGTAATTGTTTTCCAAGGGACAGGACGATAATTGACTTTGGACAAACAAGATCTTCCATGGAACCATCCTCACAGCCGCAGCCTGCGATGGGTGTTGCTACTGGTGTGTCACAAGCTTATCCTGCTGGTGCTTCCTTTGCACCTCCAGCAATTGTGCCTGGCGCTCCTTCTGTTGTTCCTCCTGGCTCACAGCCAGCAGCACCGTTCCCCAATCCAGCTCAACTCAGCGCTCAGCACCAGATGGTCTACCAACAAGCTCAGCAACTTCACCAACAACTACAGCAACAGCAACAACAGCAGCTCAGGGAGTTCTGGACTACCCAGATGGATGGATGAGATCGAGCAGACAACTGACTTCAAGAACCGCACCTTGCCACTTGCAAGGATAAAGAATATAATGAAGGCTGATGAGGATGTGCCGATGAACTACTTCTTGTTAGAAGTAATCCTTGTGTTTAGTTCTAGTAGTATATTATGGAAGTATCTAGCTGCTGCTGCTTACAGGAAGTAGTCAATTTCATTTTTACTAGTGGACAGCAGCAGCAGGGCTGTTTTGCTTAAGCAGCAAGTATAGTACAGCTGTTAAGACAGCTAGTAGTAGTAGTAGCCAATTTTGGTTTTTCTTTTACTACAGCTGCTAGGTTGCAAACCGACTATGTAATCCTATAAATATGTACCCATAGGCAAGGCAATAAAATCAGCTTCTTTGCCACAAATATTAAAAAGGCTCAGGCCATTCGACCACCACTGATTGCTGTGTGTGTGTGTGGAAAGAGCCCAGCTCTTCTTCAACCTTGGGACAGGGGTGAAGGAGAGGGAAGGTGAGCAGGTCCTACTCACCTGGCTGCTGGTCCAGCGGCTAACAAGTGGTATCAGAGCCAGGTTGTCGTTGCTGCGCTTAACCGCCGGCAATGGACACCGAGGCCGAGATAGCTGCACAGAAGGCGAAGGAGAAGGCAGCTGCGGAGGCGGCGGCCAGCTCCAAGGCTCCCGTCGAGGTTCACCGGGTGCGCGAGTTCAGCGGGCCAAACACTTGGCCGATGCTGACCCGCACCAACTATGGCGAGTGGAGCGTCCACATGAAGTGGAAGCTCAAGGCGCGCCATTGGTGGAAGGCCGTCGAGGGAGGTGATGCCGGAGAAGATGCGGAGGTGGGTGTCATGGAGGCGCTCCAGGCGTCCACGCCAGCCGAGTACCATGAGGCGCTCGGCGGCAAGGACACGGCAAAGGAGGCCTGGGACATGCTGGCTTCGTTCCGGCTTGGCTCGGATCGAGCCAGGAAGGCCAAGGCGCAGCAGCTGCGGAGGGAGTTCGACGAGCTCCGGTTCAAGACCGGGGAGACAATGGAGGACTTCGCACTGCGTTTGCAGACGTTGGCCGGGCAGCTGGCCACGTTCGGCAAGCCCATCGACGATGAAGACATCGTGGCCAAGCTGCTGCGCGTCGTGCCACCCAAGTATGCCCAGCTCGCCCTGTCCATCGAGACCATGCTGGATCTCTCCACGCTCTCTGGAGGATGTGACGGGGCGGCTGCGTGCGGTGGAGGACCGCGCCCCCGCGGAGAAGGCCAAGCCGCAGCTTATGCTGACGGAGGACCAGTGGGTGGCGAGGTGGAAGGAGAAGCGCCGGAACGGCGAGGGCTCGTCCACGGGCGGCGGCGGTGGCAAGAAGGCCGGCAAGGCGCCGGCAGACAAGAAGAAAGGGAAGAAGAAGTTCCGGGACCCGAACGCCTGCCGCAAGTGCGGCGAGGTGGGGCACTGGGCGAGGGAGTGCCCAAACAAGAAGCCGGAGAAGGAGGAGGTGCACCTGGCTCGGGACGACAGCGACGACGACGATCATGCGCTGCTTATGGGTGAATACTGCGCGTTGCAAGATGGCGAAGCAGAGGAGGTGGTGGCGGAGCAGGGAACTGCGCCGCCGGTCGTTCACCTCGATGAACCGCGCGCGCGAGTCCACCTCGGCGCCGTCGGGGATGAGCTGGAGCAGAGGTGGTACCTTGACTCCGGCGCGAGCAACCACATGACCGGTTGCCGCGCCACCTTCTCCAACGTCGACGCGAGCAAGACCGGGACGGTCAAGTTCGGTGATGGCTCGCGGGTGAACATCCGCGGCCAGGGCACCGTCGTTTTCCGGTGCCGGAACGGGGAGCAGCGGGCGCTGACGGACGTCTACTACATCCCGCAGCTGCGCGCGAGCATCGTCAGCTTGGGGCAGCTGGACGAGCGTGGTGCGGAGGTATTGATCCGCCACGGCGTGTTGCGGATCAAGGATGCGGAGCGGCGTCTTCTCGCCAAGGTAACGCGCTCCAAGAACCGCCTCTACCGTCTTGATTTGAAAGTGGAGCACCCCGTGTGTCTGGCGGCGGCGTGCATAGAGGTGCCATGGCTGTGGCATGGCCGGTTCGGCCACCTGAGCTTCGCTGCTTTGGGGCGCCTCAACAAGATGGTGACCGGCCTGCCAGAGATCAAGCACGCCGGCGAGCTGTGCGACAGCTGCCTGGCGGGGAAGCAGAGGAGGCTCCCGTTCCCCAAGGCGGCAGGCTACCGTGCGGCGGATCCGCTCGAGCTGGTCCATGGGGACCTTTGCGGGCCGATCACGCCAGCGACGCACGGTGGCCGGAGGTACTTCCTCCTGCTGGTGGACGACTGCAGCCGTTTCATGTGGTTGCAGCTCCTGAGCAACAAGAGCGACGCGGCGGACGCCATCAAGGCGTTCAAGACCCGGGCGGAGGCGGAGTCGGGGAAGCGGCTCCTGGTGCACAGGACGGACCGCGGCGGCGAGTTCACGGCGGAGGAGTTTGCCGAGTACTGCGCCGAGGAGGGGGTGTGTGTCACACCCTGAAATTCTCCAATTTCAGGATGTGAATTTAGAGAATAATTAAACAACGATTTTCACTCAATTTTAAAATTTTTCCAACATTTATTTATTTTACAAAGAATTTAGCGTAGAAATAAAAACAATTGTTGTTTTCTTAATTTAAATTAATTGCTATCTGCGTGTTGCATTCATGCCGAGTTGCATCTTCATGTTTCATGAGTGAAAAGTTTTGAAAAACGCGTTTATCCAACGTTTAGGTTCTTCTGAGAATTTTCTAGATCTTTCTGGAAATTATTCTCCTCTTCCTAGAGCTAAATCTATTTATTAGAAGGCTCTAAAATTATTTTCACGAGCTCTAAATATTTTATTTGGACTCCTCGTGTCCCAATCTATCTCTAGGATTTTTCCTAGAATTTTCGGGATTTTCTGAGTATTTTTCGTGCTTTAAAGACATTTCCTACATTTTCTGGAATTGTTTTCGCATTGAAAAGTATTTCTGGAAAAATAAAAACCCAATCCTTTTCCTTAACGGATCGGGCCGGATCCGGCTAAACCCGACCCGACCCGCTCGACCTAAACCGCTCCACCCCTTTCTCTCTGCCAGTGGGCCCCGCCTCCTCTTCTCGGGCCGAGCCTGCGAGGCCCGATTCGGGCCCGGCAAAGCCCATCGCGGCCCGCACGTCGGCGCCGCACAGCTCCGCCGTCTCGGCGTGCGTGCCACGCAAGGCCTCGGCCTCTGCGCGCCTATAAAGGCCGCCGCCCCGCGCCGTAGCCCCCCTGCTGCTCGACCGCTGCCTTCGCCCTCCCGCGCAGCGCCGCCGTCGCCGCCATTGGAGGCCGCCGGAGTGCAGCGCCGCCGGTCCGAGCCAACCCCACCACGAGGTCCTCGGCGCCGAGCCGCACGTCCGCCGCCCGTCGCTGTCCCCTCCGCGTCGCCGGAACGCCGCAACGGCTTGCGAGCCGAGCCGGCCGCCGCCGTCCCGCCGCCGGCCAAATTCCGGGCGAGACCGAGCGTCCCCGCCGCCGGTGAGACTCTCCAAACGATCCCCTTGATCTCCTCTCCAATTCCCCTAACTCGCCGTTGCCCCTAGGTCACCGGAGCGCCGCCGTTTTGGACCGCCAGCGCCGCCGGCTGTGCTGTCCTGAGGAAGAAGGAGGAGATTTTGCAAGAAGGCCCTTGGATGAATCTGTAATTTCCTCAAGCTCTTTTGTGTCTTGTGTTTTTTTTTTACAGAAAACCCCCTCCAATGATTCAATCCTTTCAATCTAACCCAAGCCTTGACCTTTTGCAGATCTAACCCCGAAGTTTTGCCTATTCTCGGCGACTATTCACTGAGTCTAGGGAATCTTCTCAGCTAGCCCCTGGAATCTTCGGTTAATTGCGTCAAGGTCCCTGCAGCATTGTTTTAGGTATAACTTCCACGTTTTAAATCCGTTTTGATCCGTTTTCGTTTCGTTAGACTTGTAATCACTTAAATTACGTGTTAGTGGTGCTGTTCATGAAAATTATGTTTTTCTAATTAATTTTAAATATTAATTTGATTAATTGCTTATAGGCATATTTCGCAATTAAAATCTATATAGCTTTATACCACGTGTTTTTATAATAAAGTTTAATTGGATTAATGTTTATTGAATTATCTTTTCTGAATAAAAGTTAATTAGGCTATATCTCGGCTTTACAAATTAAATGTTAATGTGGTTAATGTTTACTTTACATGCCTTTTCTAAATAAAACATGATTAGGCTTATACCTCGGCTTTTAGAAGAAAGTTAATATGGTTAATGCTATTATAATTTATTTATGATAATAATTTGATTAGTGGAACACGATTGATAAATTTATTCGATTAGACGCTTCATATGTCTTCCTTTTCTAAAGTAACCGTTTAATTGAACTAATATAAACTCGAATATTTATAAATAAAATATGACTAGGTCTTATAGCGTTTTTTCAAACATAAATGTAATTTTGATTAATCTTAACCTAGGGTATTTCTCTGAAATATCTTTTACATTATCTTTTCTTAATTAAAATAAATGAAGCACCTAGCTTTTGTTTGATAATTAAAAATCTTTCGATAGTTTATTTATAATCGCAGTTCCGTTTTCAGCGTTCTCTACGTCTTTGCGTGCCCTATCGTTTAGTACGCTCTTTAAAAGCTTTTATTTTGATTGGTGTATTGTTCTTAGTTGTCTTTGTTTGCTTGCTCTAGAATGTTTGCTTTGCTTGGATTATTGCTGCGAGTAGAAGGAACGCGGTTCGAGAGCCTGAAGAGTTGAAGAATTTTCTGAGCAGCTATTCTCTGGATTTAAGGCAAGTGTGTTCTTGATATTTTATCCAAATAACTATATTTAATCACCTTTGCATATGCTTGCATTTAATTTGATGGGTCCTATTAAGGAGTGCCTAGTTTTCATAATTATTCCTTGTCAACCTGGGTTTATCTTTATGTTGGGTAGCACTGCTAGTTGCTATACTTGGGTTGTGGTGGTTCTAATGAACATTAATGATAAACATGCTTTACTTTATGCTATACCTCTGGTTAATACAAGATCATATGATTTAATCGGAACATGGAGAACCACCCGGGAAAACAGTACAACCATAAGACTAATGGGCTCTGGTCTTGGCTAAATAATTAGAGACTCTAGTTTGTGGTAGCTTTACTCGCAAGAGGCAAGAGGGGGAGACTGTAGTTGGTGTATAACCCGGCCCCTATTTGGGAGGAAGCCTTTGCTAAGGTGTGCCCATTGGAGAGGTTTATACATCACGCTGATTTTGAATCCTTAGCGAGCTATCCTTACTAGGGAATCTTTGTAAAGGCCTCGTAGCGTCCCTATGCAATCACACCTCGGTAGTGTGATATGTGCCTGTGTGGTGCTGCATGGTTGGGTTTAAAGTTCTTTTGGACTTTTACGCGACTTATGGTGAAAGTGTACAACCTCTGCAGAGTGTAAAACTGTTATAACAGCCGTGCTCACGGTCAAGAGCGGCCTGGACACTCACATGATAATTGAACTTGAAGATGGACTTAAATCGTTGAGGACCCAGTGTGTCCGAGGACTGGTGGATGGTCGCTTCCTGGTGTGATGAGTGATTGACAACGTGGTGTGGATTGACGTTTCCCTTGGCTCAAGTATTGCAGGTGTAGAATGCGGCTTGGTTGCATTGGTGCAGGTGAAGAACAGGCGCGAAAGGTCTTAGCCATGGCGGCCTCCGAGGAGCGGAGAGACAAGTAGGCTTGGTTCGAGGGACCCGGTGGCCGGTGGATCAAGTGCGGTTCACATGCTGGCAAGAACGAGCAAGGGGACGTGGTTTCGGTGCGAGGTAGCGGCTCACAACCGAAGCTCGTACGCGGACGAGAAGCCGGCGCAAGGTGGCGGCTAACAACCAAAGTTTGCGCGCGGGGTTTGGTGATTTGGCCACAAAATCATCGGTGGACGGTTTCCCTTGGTTTGGGCCTCAAAACCAAGGACCGAGGACTCGACGAGGCGGACTTGGGCAGCTGGGCCGAGTGAGGCTGACAGGGGCGGTTTAACCGCCCCCTGGGCTGGCCCAAGAACGGCGTCGAGGAGCTTCGATCCGGAGGACACGCGGCGTGACTGCAAGGCTTGCGTCGGAGGGAAGCTAGCTTGCAGTGGAAGGTGCCCGAGCCGGAAAATATCTGAAGATCAAATGTCAAATTTGCCCCTGAGGGGTATGTATCACTTAGGGGTAGTTTAGTCTTTAGAGCACCACCACTTGGACTACTAATAGCCCTCCTAGGGCTGGTGGCTGTTCATCTCTCTAGTTATGTCTTTAGTTTTTCCTTTGAACTAGTTTTCCCTTCATCCCCTCCACCTAGAACTACTTCGAATCATTCCTAGTTTGTATAGGTGAATTCATGGTTATGTGATTGAGTTTGTGCTTCTCATCTTTGTGCCATGATTTGATTTCCCGAGCTCCCTTTCCTTTTTCTATTTTCGTGGGTATTTTCGGAGCTATTTTTGGGGGATTTTCGTTCTTCTTGTTCTAGGGCGTTTTCTCTCGGATTTCTTTGGGGGATTCACGTATGAGTGCCTTGTGCCTCTTTTGCTGGTGATCCTTTGCCCCCAAACGCCGAGAATCGCTCTGGATTTGAGATTTTCGGGATGAACTCGAGGTCATGGTGTTCTTCGCGAGATCTGCGATTCCGGGAGTTGTACTGAGTTAGAGGCCGAGATCTTTTGGGAAAACACTCCACTGGAGGTCTAGATCATCTGACCAAAATCTCGCCTCAAGAGCTCAAGCGGTTTGGGAGATCCACTTTTGTTTTAACCGCCCCCCTGGCCGGTTTAACCGCCCCCTCTGGGTGTGTTAGATCGAGCCGCGTTTCGGGTCGTTTTGGTGTTCGTTTCGATTGGTTCGAGTTCCGCTGCTCGTTTCTTGTTCCTAGGGTCAGTAGCTTGACAGTGGCTACGTGATCTTGGCAAGATTGCTCTCGGAGGTTTCGGAGTTGTTTTGGGAGAATAGCTGGATCCGTTGGAAAGAATTTTTATCGGCTCCCATTCACTCCCCCCCTCTCTGGTCGCCGTTTCGGTCCTTCAATCGTGGTTCTGGTTGTGCCATATTCTTGTGGCGCTCTGCTTTTATTAATGTGGTTTGGTATATATTTATATCTTAGTAATCAGGTGCTAATAAAAGTTTGACCAACTAAAATTGCTTATCGCTTTAAATCCTCAGCCTTTCCTTGATTCAGCCTTGCATTCATACTTTCCCCACACTTGCTGAGTACGACATGTGCTCACCCTTGCTATAAACAATGTTGCTCAGAAGAAGGAAACTGTTATGGAGTTCACTGAAGACGTTGCTGAGTGCTAGGCGTACGCAACCCCCGGTCGTCTGCTTGTGGAGTTGGAGCCTCCGTTTCCAGGATTGAGCTGTGTAATACTCTGATAGTTCCCTTTGTTTATTTTATTTTACGTGATACTGTCTCTATTATTCACTTTTTGTTCGCCGTATGTGTGAAACTTGATCCTGGCACACATACGGTGTGCACTCGGTTTTGTTTTGCAGAACCGGGTGTGACAAAGTGGTATCAGAGCTGTATCGACCGTAGGACGTAAGCCTAGATAGCAATGGTCGTTTTCTAAGGTCTTTTTCACTACCAAAATTATTTGTATCCTATCATTGACCTTCTTGTTGTCTTTTTATCTCATCCTTGATTATTTAATTCAGAGTCTCAACCCTTGTCATTTATTACCCTTCCTTGATCTTCCTAATTCTTTAACCCTTGTCTATGTATTTTCATCTCTCTCTTGATCATTCACTTCCCTGTTAAAGATTTTACCGTTCTCAAATCTGTTCGCGTCACCGCCTGACCTTGCTGTACTATTCGAATTAATTCTGGAGCTACAGATGTCGGATTGAGGTGAAACCAATTTTGCTGGATTCAGATTTTGATTGGCTATTTTCTAGTAAGTTTTCACGATTTTTGGACTTTCGAACAGAGAGCTATGTGCCTGTCTTTCCAAATATCTGAAACTGCCATTGTTGACATCCTAAGTCCAATTCATATAATCATTCTGTTTTATTTCTTGATATTAGTCCAGAGCATTAATTTGCTCTCATTCACTTTCCTCTTTGAAATCTCCTCTTGACTTTTGGATTTCAAAGTATGTTTCTGCTTATTCAAAACATTTGCTTATTCAAAACATTTAGATCATCCGTGTCACCTGTTCTAATTCTTGCCCCTCTCATCTGATGAATGGAGATACTATCAATCACAAGAAGTTAAGCTTGAGCATTTGATGCTCGACAAACTAAAGGACGCCTGCATCAAGAGTATTGAAGCTGAAGAGAAACCTCATGCTAGGATAACCCTTTTCCCTTACTAACAACGTTTAGATCGTTCTTGTTGTGCTGAGTGGTGGATTCTCGTGCTTGAATGATGATGTTTGTTTTATGATCAGGTTTGATTTGATTCTTTGTATTGATTGTTGGTGTATTGTGGGTCTTATACTTACAATAACATCAGTTGCCTAGTTGGGTTCTTCTTTTACCTTCCAACTCCTTGTCTTTCTCCTTTCTATCTGATGTTTCGATGGAGATCATAGAGAAGCAAGCTGAAGGCAACACCAATGTCGACAAATAGAGATCATCATCGTCACCACCAGCCAGATGGAAGCAAGTTGAAGAAAACAAGAAAAGATGAAGAGTCAAGATTTTGCCTTGCTCGACTCTAATCCTGTTTAGGTGTCTCCTCCTTGTTTCTTCTTTCTTCGAATCTCGGGACGAGATTCCTTTTAAGGGGGGTAGTTTTGTCACACCCTGAAATTCTCCAATTTCAGGATGTGAATTTAGAGAATAATTAAACAACGATTTTCACTCAATTTTAAAATTTTTCCAACATTTATTTATTTTACAAAGAATTTAGCGTAGAAATAAAAACAATTGTTGTTTTCTTAATTTAAATTAATTGCTATCTGCGTGTTGCATTCATGCCGAGTTGCATCTTCATGTTTCATGAGTGAAAAGTTTTGAAAAACGCGTTTATCCAACGTTTAGGTTCTTCTGAGAATTTTCTAGATCTTTCTGGAAATTATTCTCCTCTTCCTAGAGCTAAATCTATTTATTAGAAGGCTCTAAAATTCTTTTCACGAGCTCTAAATATTTTATTTGGACTCCTCGTGTCCCAATCTATCTCTAGGATTTTTCCTAGAATTTTCGGGATTTTCTGAGTATTTTTCGTGCTTTAAAGACATTTCCTACATTTTCTGGAATTGTTTTCGCATTGAAAAGTATTTCTGGAAAAATAAAAACCCAATCCATTTCCTTAACGGATCGGGCCGGATCCGGCTAAACCCGACCCGACCCGCTCGACCTAAACCGCTCCACCCCTTTCTCTCTGCCAGTGGGCCCCGCCTCCTCTTCTGACAACTGGGACGGCATGACGAAGGAGTTCGGTTGCCAGGGCTGCCTTCAGGACAGTACTTGGACGTCCGCTAATGCGTACGTATGTTCGATGCCGACCAGGCTTGGCTTCTGGGACTTCTGGAGTTTCGGCATCTTGATCGGGGCCTGGTCACGCCATCGACCTATTGATCAATAAAACATGGAAATAACATTCAGTATAACAATACACCAATCAATTCCTATAGAATAGAAATAGAGGATAAAAAGGGGATATTATGATTATTGGGAGATAATCCATTAATTACGGTAAATAATTAATGGACTCAAAGGAACGGAACTTCCGGGAAGTTGATGAATAATCTCCCCGGGAATGATTGAATGGTGGGGAGTTATATGGATTTCTAACGAATAACTCCCGGATGACGGTGGTTTCTAGGAAGGGCTCGGAGTAATGGGTTTGGGGATTATTGGACAGCTAAGCAGTAATCTCAGAATAATTAGTGGATGATTATATTAATTATTTAGAAATAAGTTTCTAAATAATTAATGGGGTGGAATGGAATTGGGTAGCACAACAGTTGGGTTTTACCAAAACCTAGGGTTTCGATCGGACGGCGAAACGGCGCCCGCGGGGCTTCAGACGGGGTTTCGACGGGGCACTAAGAGAGTGCGACTGGGATTTGGGGCTGGTATAAATCCTGGGGAAACAAGCATATAAAACTGGTCAGAATAATCCCTAGTATTTATAGAAATTCACGGAGATTTTATGGAGCTTTGGAATAGGATTGGCAATATTTGGGGTACACTAAAGGGGCTTTTCTATTGGATGAGAGCTATTCTTTTGGGATTTGGGGTTAAGAAGTATCCTAAAATGGTTTAGATGGCTCTAATAGGTTTAGGAATATTCCTAATATTTTTGGAGAATTTTGGGGAATTTTTGGAGTGGAAGAAGTGCTTGAAATAGAAGTTGGGGTACGGTTTGCCGGTGTACCTAGCAATTTCCCTGGGTGCTGACGCAAGCGGTGGGGTCCGGTTGGCGCACTGTTCTGTGCGCCGGGTTCGTAGGCGTGGTGGGCCGGCGGGCCGCGGTCCACTGAACCGCGTCCACGCGCCGTATGGGGGATGGCCCGCGGACGGCGTTCCGTGGGCCCCATCGGGCAGTGGGTGAGGAAGGGGGACTGCGTCAAAACGGTCGTCCGGCCTTCTTCTCTCCCCCGCACTCTGCTTCCTCTCGCCGGCAGAGAGAAAGGGAGAGGAGGGGGCCGGCCGGATCTCGTCGGTGGGCGGCGACCGAGCAAGGACGGCGGGGAGGAGGTGGAGGCGGCCGCGGGCAGTTGGCGGGGTCGAGCAGGGAGAAAGAGAGCTGGAGCGGCGTGGCTGCGGTGGAGCGGGGAGCAGGAGCTCGGCTCCAATGATGTGAGGCGAGGGGGGAGGGGGGCTTGGCCCCCTATTATAGGGCGAGCGGTGCTGGCGGAGCTCGCGCATGCCAGCCATGTTGCGCGGGGCAGAGGAGGAGGGCCGAGCGGGGCTCACCGCGTGGCGCCGGTCGGAGAGGAGGGTGACGCAGCGGCGGCCTCAAGCTCGGCCGGCGGGGACGGTCGGCGCCGCACCATGGGTGCGTTGGCGCGCGGGGGTAAGGGCACGCGTCGCGCGCGTGCCCCAAGGGCCGATCTTGGCTGGTGGAGGGGGATCGAGTGGTGGTGGCGGCGTTGCGGTTGCTCGGTGCAAGTGGAGGGGATGGGCGCGGTTTGGCGGTGGCATTAATGGCTGGAGGGAAGGCGGATGCACCTGGTGGAGGACAAGGGGAGAGGGGGAGCACGTGGCGCTCATTGCGGTGCGCGCCATGGCCCGGCCTTGACCGGCGCGAGGTGACGTGTGCGCTGGCGCGGGTGCGCCCGCGCGGTGGCGGTTCGTGGGGGCAGCAGCCATCGACAGCGGCGCAAGGGCGGCGTTCTGGCCATGGAGCAGAGGAGGGAAAAGAAGGGCGCGTAGTGGTGGTGGTGGCAGCGGCGGAGTAGTGAGGAGCAGCCGGCGGCATGTCGCGGCGGCGGCGCCAGCGGCGGTGGCGCTCGGCGGCAGGTAGTGCGCATGGCGGCGGTGTTGGCCGGCACGACGATGCGAGAAGGTCGCGGCGCAGGGCATGCACGCGGCACGCGTGCGTTGCACATAGCACGGCGCGGCTCAGGATGACCGGTGCGTGGGTGGCGTGATCAGCACGCGTGCGGCGCGCGGTGGCGGCTTGGGGCAGTGCCGGCGGCGGCGCGGGGTATATGGCGCCGGTGGGAGCTCGACGCGACGGCAGCTGGCTATGGTGCGGAGTTGCGGCTGGCGAGGCCGCGCGTGGCAGCGTGCGGCAGACGGTGGCACGCGGCGAGGCGCGGCGTGGGGCATCCGGCGTGTGCAGCGCCGGCGGCGGTGCAGGGCGCTCGACGTCGTGGCGGCTCGGCGCAGCGGCGGCGCATGACAGCGTGTGCGTGGCCGGTGGTGACCGGGGCGCAGCGCCATGGGGTTTGCCGAGGCGGTGGTGATGTGCGCGTGGTGGCAGCGCCGGCGAACGGCGGCATCGGGGGAACGATTCCCCGGCGACGGTGGCGCTGCGCAGGGGAGGAGGGGGATGACGTCGGGTGACGTCTCCCAGTCGGAGCGCGGGCCGCGCCCGCTGGGCTGGACGAGGGGGCGCGGGCCTGGTGGGCCGGTGGAGGCGAGGGAGGAAGGCGGGGAGAAGGGGAAAGCAGGTCGGGCCGAAAGGAGTGGCGGGCTGAAAGCGAGGCTGCGTCCTGCTAAGGAACAGTTGCCTTCCTTTATTTGTTTGGAGGGATTTTGTATGAATTTGAATGTAAATTCAAATAGAATTGAATTGAGGCTTAGGATGGCTGTGGAAATCGAATAATTTGGAGGGGTTTTTGAGATGGATCAAGAATAGGTCAGGGCTAGTGATGAACTAGGAGACTCTTAATATGGGGTTGGGGTTAATATTCAAATGGAAATTTGAATATTAATTCTAGGAATTGGAAGAAGTGTAAATTTAGAAGATTTTATACTATTTGGAATCTGGAGAAAATGGGAGAGGTTCTAAGCATTTAAATGCAACACATATGTTTAGTTCCATGCATGGTTTATTTTAGAAACATATTTTGAATATTATTAGGGAAGAGATTAGGTTAAATTTAGAGAAAAATTATGTAAAGCCCATATTTTTAAATGCCTTAAAAGTAGGGTGTTACAGGCAGAGCGCAGCCGCCGCCGACCGGCGCGAGGAGGAGGACGAGGTGCGGCGGCGGAGAGGGGTGGGAGGAGGAGCGCGCTATAGAGCCAGAGCTAGGCGAAGCAGCGGGAGAGGGAGGGAGACCGAGCTCCATCGACAACGAGCGGATGGGGGCATCGGTGGGGGAAGTAAGCAACGAGCTGATGAAACGACGGGAGAAAGGATAAGATGTCTGTAGAGCAAAATGCGTGGCTGAGAATATCTAGTTGGAGTGGTGGGCCTGGGGCGGCGTCCGACGCCCACGGACGTGCGGACGGTAGCATTACCGTTTTGTTTTTTGCGAAGGCTGCTACACTAACTATGTAACACTACTCCCTCCGTCCCAAAATATAAGCATTTTTCGAAATTTGTGCATCATGTTTGGCCATTCGTCTTATTCAAAAAATTGTAAATATATTATTATTTTATTATGACTTGTTATATCATTAGGTATACTTGAAGTATAACTTATTAGTTTTTATATTTTTATAATTTTTTTGAATAAGGCGGATGGTTAAACGTGGCGTCTGAAAGTCAACAAATGATTATATTGTGAGACGGAGGGAGTACTGACTAGCCGGTGCAAATTAGGGCACTGATAACGTTTCCCAAATCATTGGTTATCAGATAATAAGCCAAATCTTAATCGGCCGATAATCATGATCACATCATACAGAAACTAATGCTGCCAGCCCGTACATGGCATGGCATGTGCACATGTTTTCCACCTTGCAGCCACAGATGCTACAGTTACTGCAGCGAACGAAATAGTACCAAAACAGACAGACATTTCCATACGACAGTTGAACAAGAAGAGTTACAATTCACCATTCACATTCCAGAACCTGATTTGGAAAACGGACATATCCCACTACACAATTGGGCGCAATCAAAAAGCACACGATCGAGCTCGCCCCATACTTCAAAACCTGAGATGCAGAAATCTTTTGCCACCTGCTAGTCTGCTACAGCCGTGGTGTCAGTTGTTTTTCTCAGGTTTTGAAGTATGGGGCCATCAGTGCCAACACGCAAATGGCTTGCAGCAGAGTTTCGGCATCAGCTGAGCCAGGGTCCATTTTGTAGCATCAAAAGAGAAAGCCGTGTAGATAATCACGATCACATCAACTAACCAGCAAATAAATACTTGCATTCGAATTTGTGGGCATAGATGGCTGAGTGCACAATTAAAGAAATGTACCAGTCTGTGAGCATTTCAACTTAAATCTGACAATCTGTAACAGATGCACCAAAAATGGCATGTGATGAAACATCATTGCCCCCACAACAGTAATTAATCTAAATCCTTAATTGGCATGGACTAACAAGCTTTTCTCACGTCTAAAGCTATAACCTTACTTCCCAGCGATGACAATAAACTAAATATGTCTCGCAATGGATAGTTGCCGGTTCAGTAAAATGGCACTGCAAGCTTATAGCAGATAGCACCTAGAACTTCAGCAATCAAAAGGGTCGCTCACGGAAAGATCAGATGCTCTGCGGAAGCTCCAAGCACAGCCTCCATTGCGCACCAAGATGGTCAACTTGCGGTCTTTGCTGGCACGCCTAGCACCTGCTAGAGGTTTCAGTTTGGCGACCATCTGCTCCATCGAATCAGGATCATCTCCATCAGCCAAAACAATCACCATCTTGTGCAGCATCTGCGCTCTCTCCCAGATGAACCTAAGGAATGCGAGCTCACTGCGGTTCCCTCGGAAGTTCTTGAACACCACCCTCTTGATTTGGGACTGCAGGCAGCTGATGGGGCCTGTCTCTTGCCAGAACTTGAAATTGAGCTTGCCAGTGGGCTCATCAGCTTTATCAGACTGCAGAATTAACATGTTGCCAGTTCAATCATCCATGGCTCACGGGTACGTTAAGCAATCATAGACTGAAGCTGACAGAGATGTTAAATGAGAGTGGGGAATGGAAAATCACCATGATATGCAATGTCACAACATTGGGAAAGCATCTGAGGTAGCTTGGGAGCATCTTGGCCTCCTTGCGGACTCCGAATCGGACCTTTAAAGCCAGGATCTTGACACTTGGAACAGTTGTACATGGGCTCGGCTTTGTTCCAGCCTGCAATTCGTTTCCAATTCACATCATTCAGATATAATGCCAGGTTCCATAATATGCAATCCAATGGAGAAATGCACATGTACAAGATTACTAATTAGCAATGCCTCAGTACACCAATTGATGAAATTGAGTTAGACCTCGATGACGGTGTTGGAAATCTTGAGCGCGTGGAGCCTCAGGTCCAGGTAGCCGAGCACCTTGAGCTCCTGGACGTAGCCAATGTTGAGCCTGGTGCGGAAGTCATCAGCGAAACGGGCACCGGGGCACTCGCTCCACAGGATAAGGCGCTCAAGGCGCGGGGCGACGCGCACGTCGACCTCCTCGGCGACGGACATCCAGAAGAGCACGCAGCGGAGGGTGCGGCTGCGGACGCGGACGCTGGACGGGGAGTTGGGGAAGGCGACGAGCGCGAGCTTCTCCAGGAGAGGGCTGCACTGGAGGAGGCGGTCGATCTCTTTACTCTCGAAATCAGTGCGGCAGAGCCCGAGCTCGAGGAGGCGGGGGAAGAGGACGTTGCCGCCGCGGAGGGCCTTGGTGCTGCCGGCGAAGTCGTCCCAGAGGCCGAGGTAGAGGCGGCGGAGGGAGGCGGCCCGGAGGATTTCGGCGGGGAGGTCGGCGTCGAAGGGCGAGGGCCATGGGCGGCACACGAGGACGAGGTCGTCGACGCCCTTGTCGGCGGCAATGCGGAGCCATTCGCGCGCGAGCGCGCCGCCGTCGTGGAGCGCGGCGTAGTTGCAGACGTGGGTGAGGCGGACGGAGCGGAAGGGGCCCGGGTGCGCGGCGAGGACGCGGGAGACGGCGCCGGCGATGGCGCGCCAGTTGGTGCCGGATCGGCGGGCCCCGTC
Organism: Urochloa ruziziensis; assembly: GCA_015476505.1. Taxonomy (NCBI): domain Eukaryota; kingdom Viridiplantae; phylum Streptophyta; class Magnoliopsida; order Poales; family Poaceae; genus Urochloa; species Urochloa ruziziensis. The sequence goes on from CM027122.1 coordinate 40,416,338, forward strand.
CTCGGGCTCGTCCTCCGGGGGGAGGAGGTGGGCGTCGTCGAGGACGAGCGGCGTGGCGGCCCAGACGCGGCGCCAGCGCGGGGAGAGCGCGGCGGTGCGGGCCGCGTCCTTGGCGGGGAGGCGGGAGACGATGTCGTAGAGCAGCGCGTCCGCGAGGCGGCTGATTCGGTCCTCGCCGTCCTCGGCCCCGCCGCCGTCGGAGCAGGCGGTGGCGGCGGCGGAGGGGAGGGGCTGGGTGGGGATGCAGGCGAAGATCTCTTCCATGAAGGCGAAGCGCGGGGCCGGCGGCGGGGAGGCCATCGCAGTCGCAGCGGCGCCAGGCCGGAGAAGGGGGAGGGTTTTGCCTTTTTTGCGGGGGCGTGGGTTGGTACTTGGTCAGGTAGTGGTGGGCGGAGGCGGAGCGGAGTGAGGGTTTGGTAGGCAACGCCGCGCCGCGGGGATGATGTCTCCTCTCCCGTCCGGCCGTTCCGTCAGTTCCTGTTCCTGCTGGGCCAAATGTCGGAACCGGGTTTATCGAGGGGGCAATGTTACTCGGCGAACGCGCGCCCCGAGCGAACAGCGGGCCCCACTCTTACTGTTTATCTTCCTCCCCTCCTTTCCTCTTCAATTGAAGCCCCTCCGCTCCTCCCCGCGCCTCCCCCGCTGCCGACCTCCTCCCCCGGCTCCGGCGCTCCCGCGCCTCTGCCGCCGCCCTCCAACCCCGGCCGGCGCCAATCGCCGGCCGAGATCCCCCGCCGCCACCGCCTCCCCCGGCTCCGGCGCGACCCGCGCCTCCGCCGCCGCCCTCCAACCCCGGCCGGAACCCTAATCTCCTCCGATGGCGGCGAGATCCACCGACGACTTCTCCTCTTCCCCGTCGAGCCCCCGCCTCCTCCGCCGGCCCAACCGCCATCCCCCGCCGCCCGCCGTCCAGCTCCGGCGCTCCCGCTTCTCCGCCGGCCGGCCTCGCCGCCGTCTCGACCGCCACCACCGCCGGTCCGGCGCCCACCCACCAGCCTTCCTCTACAGTCGGGGAGCTCCGGCACCCCAGCAACCCCAAAACCTAAAGGCCGCCACCTCCCGCCGCCGCCCCGGCCGCCGGCGACCTCGCCGGCGACCGCCCCGCCCACCTCCCGCCCGGGATTGCCTCCGCTTCCCCTTCGTTCGCCGGGAGCGGCTAGCGGCGCGCGCGCCGTGTATCATTTTCGTTATCAAGGGCCCATCAGTCAGTCTTAATCAGTTTGGTGATTAATGTTGGTTCGGTCTGGTCACGCTGAGGGTGCTAATTACGCACTGCACTTGATCACCGGAGCTAGTTGGACAAATCGGGAAAGCTATACCACCTTCATTTCTAAGCAACGTGCTTTGCCACGATTCAAATGACTTTTAAGATGAACTAATTATTTCAATAACCAATTGTCATATCCTAGGCATCATTTATTTTAAGAATGGAAGGGAGTATCATGCACTTGAGATCGCTAGATAACTAGGGACATACAACTGGCTGCAGTTGATCCTTCGTTTCTTATTCTGCTGCCAACACAGGCGTGTATTACGAATTTATGACTCGAGTATTCGCCTGCAATTGCTCTAAAAAAAAGGAGTGTTCGCCTGCAATGAGGAGTTGCAAGGTTCCATACTTCCATGTAAAATTCTGTTTCGACATGATCTACGCACGTTTTCCCAAGAAAGTAACGCAAATGCAAACCCAACCATCCAATCTCACAGACAACCTTCTCCAATGTCACTAACAATTTCACAGTAACTTGCTGATGTGTTTATATAACACGATGCAAATTGGTAAAGCGAGAACCCAAGCTAGCAGCATTTTTATCATCCACCGATCCACACCAGTGCTACCCAAGGACTCCAAGAGACAGCTTCTTACATAGCACATTCCACAATCACATACACGATTTACCATTTCTTGTTCACGACTTACCACAAAAATGGGACCATTTCTTGTTCACGACTTACCATTTCCAGTGTCTTGCTAAGAACAACCATCACCATACACGATTGAAGTAGAGAAAAACACACAGAGAATGAACTCAAACGCTTAAAATCTCAGAATCAAACGGATTAGCAAAAAGGATCATCCTCCTTCACAGGTACTGATACAACATGACAGCAATACGACAAAGATTTACAGAGCATGCACACATCATGTTCTTGGATTTCATCCCCCGACGGGCAAAGTTAACTGTGTTGGTGGAAGTCTTCTATGGCCATTGGCTGCAATTGGAAGACCTGGTACAAACATAGGCACATAGCATACCAATATCAGTAAGTGTGGGTCTCAAAATCAATAAAAGTTCCGAGATGCTCAAATAATTTATATATCAGGATCCAGTACACCTTATTGCCCTCAGAAAACAGAATAGATAGATGAAAAGCACAACACAAAAAATAAGTAGATGTCAGCCACTTTATATAATGATAAATACCCTGATAGTATATTCAGAATAAGTATTAAAACATAAACTATTCTCCAAATTATATTGAGCATGAAGACAGTACGCATCGACATCACTGATAAGTCTCTGCAATGCATGGCTAGGTACTATGCCACAAAACACCAGAAAAGCAAACAACGCAGGGTCTGCCTGTCCAAGGCCAATACCTGGGCACAGGCTCTACCTGACAAAATGTAATTATGTGCAGAAGCTAGGGATTGAGGATTTCAGGATGCAATCAAAATAAAACTAGCCAGTCTGTGTGGTGATTAGCAGCTGAATTGATTTAGCAGCAGTACCCAAAATGAGAAGGTCAGACTGAATGAAATATTTTATAACATCTTAACAGTTAATCATGCTGGTTGATGGCTTGGTTGAGCTGTATCAACTATACATTCAAACAGTTGTCCTAACTAAATTTCTACATCAAATTCAATATTAAATTGTTGTGATAAGAATACTAAGAAAGTTCATATGGTACTGTGCCACTCAAAAGGTGAGGTTATTGAAGTGTCATGGCTGGAAAATCCAATTAACATAATAAAGAGCAATTAACCATTCACAATTATACTTATTTATAGCCACTGCCAAATAACACAGGTCACGGTCGTGGGCAGGAACTATATGTAAATATGAATAACTAAACTGACCAACGCCAAGACACGTTTCTGATCCTATCTACAACTGACAGTACAAGCGCAAGGGCAGCAAAGAGCATGACAGTTTTTTTTTTTTAAGATCTGAAGCTGCATCTCATGCTGAATTTATAAATTTTGTGCCAGGTAATTTATCAAAACGCAATTATAGAATCACATATAAGTAGTAACGTTGTACGATTGGCTTAACTGTAATGCAGGACTGACAATTGTAATACAACTTGATATGCAGAACACAACATGTAAAATTGTCTGAGAAGGTCTTTGAGAGTACCTCCAGGTTCAGCAACCAAATGGATCACTCTGCGACAATTCAATGGCTCTCTGGAAGGTCCATGCTGTCCCATTGTGCCTCTCCACCAGAACTGTAGCATCTGCGGATACACACCCTTCTGAAGACAAATGACTTAGAACAACATCTCTTGAACAACTGCCATCCACTAATACACGCATATCCTCCAGCATTTGAGCCCTTTCCATGACGAACTTTGCAAATGCCAGCTCACCATCCTCGCCTCGCACAGCTTCTAACACCAACATCTTTAGATGTGAATAGATACATTCTGTGAAGCCAACTTGATCCCAGAATTCTATGTCAACATTGACTGGTGCTTCAGAAGGAACCGACTACATGCGAAGCAAGATGTTTAACTCAACAGGTAAAAGCACAAACTACAACAAGTATGAGGATTGAGGAGAGCTGGGGTTTGATACCGTGATATACAATGTCTCTAAGCATGGGAAGCATTTGAGCAAGGTGGGAACCAACTTCACTTGATCCTCATCTCCAAACTGCACCTTCAATGCCAATGTCCTGAGGGTCCTAACCATTGCGCTTGGCTTCACCTTTGTATCAATCTTCAATGCAAGGAAGAGAAAATGGCACAATCAAATATCATCCGTCTCAGCAATGGCGGGGCAAGATGAAATAAACAGCAAACGGAAGGTACCCTGATGACAGTATTGCCGATCTTGAGCTGATGCAGTCCAGCATCAAAGTAACCAAGAATCTTCAGCTTTGGTGCTTTAATGATCTTGATGTGTGTGGCAGCATCAGCAATCGGCTCCACCAGTAGCCGGTCGACGTTGGGGGCATCGTCGAGGTGCACCTCTCTAAGCATCGACTTCCAAATCACCACACAGCGGAGGCTCGCCGACCAAATGTGGACGTATCTCGGGTAGTCCTGACTGAGCGCGAACGCGAGGGTCTCGAGCTCGGGGCAGCGCGGGATCAAGGCGTGGAGATCCCGATCCTGCACGGTGGAGTGGACAATGCCGAGCTCCTGCAAGCTCAGGAGGGCCGGAGCGACGGCGGACGTGTCCGGGAACTGGGAGAGCCCGATCCAGAGGCGGCCGAGCGCCGCGCAGCCGAGGACGTCAGAGGGGACGCGCCACTCAACGGGCCAGGAGCCATTGACCGCCACGAGGAGGTCCTCAACGCCCCTGGCAGCGAGTGAGGCGAAGACGGAGGCGTCGACCTCCGGGTCCTCCGAGGAGGTGAGGCGCGCGGAGTGGACCGGGCCCGGGTGGGAAGCGAGCGCCGCGGCGGCGGCGGCGGGGGTGAGCCCGGCGGCGTCGTCGTCGAGGACGAGAGGGGTGGAGGTCCAGAGGTGACGCCAGCGGGAGGAGAGCACTGCGGTGCGGGCGGCGTCCTTGGTGGGGAGGCGGGAGACGATGTTGCGGAGGATCCCGTCGGGGAGGCGGCCGATGCGGTCTTCCTCCTCCAAACCGTCGGGGGAAGCGGCGGGGAAGGGGGAAGAGAGGGAGGCGGAGGACGAGACGGCGGGAGGAGGGAGGTAGGAGAGGACGGCGGCGAGGGTCTCGTCCATGGTGGCGGCGGCGGGGCGGTTTGCGCGGCGGGCGGCGGAGGCGGTGGCCGGAAGGGGGGGGGGGGGAGGGATGGTGTTCGTGTCGGGTGTTGGGTTGCGGAAGAGGAGAGGAAGGCTGGGCCCGAAGGTTGGGGTGATCTGGTTATTGGGCTGATAATCGGACGGGCTTCCAATTCTCTCTTGCAAGCCTGCATTTCATTCCTCGCGCAATCTTGAATGGCTTCATGTGTCCAGTGTCCAGAGCCCAGTTCCCCGACAGGATGACACGTCATTTAAACCGACTTTTTTGTTTTGCAATTTGGCCTTTTTTGAACAAATTTCACGTTTGAATCCCTGAACGACTAAATATCATCTTTGGACCATGGGGACTCGATGCTGTAGCCCACGACGCCAAGGTAACATGTCTCGGCGGCTATGACTCATGGCGTCGAGGTCGTGACACCCACATATTGAGTTACGCGCCGAGACATATTACCTCCCATTGTTACCTCAGGGCCATGAGTCGCGGCGTCGAGACGTGTTACCTCGACGCTGTGGGCTGCGATACCGAGCTCAGGGTCCGAAGGTAAGATTTACTAATTGTTCGTGAAAATGGTCAAATTGTAAAAACAAAAAGTCGATCATTTAAACAAGGAAGGTCTCAGATCTGCTGGTACGAAATAAACTCACTTTTTTTGTGTGTCAAATTTTGTGCCCAAAAGGAGACACGGGTGGAATGTGTGGTAAAACAACCGGACTTTCCGAGAAGGAAAGGAGGACTAGAAGTCCTAGACCTTGTCCGGTTCCTTGTGGGCTCTTACCATAATCTCTAGTCTTGGTTCGGACTATATAATCGGAGGAGCACCCCACTGTAATACATCGATTTGAGGAATAAAGAGAAGCTCCACCTACATTGTCTCTTGTCTACTTTATACTTGTTTTTGTGTGCTTGTCGTGAGAGACGTGAGAGGGAGAAGATCCAACCGTTGACGACGTGTTTTACAACACGTTATCAGCACGACCGCCCTTCGTCGACTACGCCGGAGGAGTCACCACCAAGCAGCTCGACGCCGGCGATCTTGTCGTCGTCCTCGCCAACGACTACTTCGACGACGTCGACTACATCAACGTCGCCAGCGAACGGATCTGCACCGACTCGCCATCAAGCAGGCATGCCTACGACAATGCCTAACGCCCTACGCGGTATGTATCTACTGATAACTGCCCTACGCGGCAAGTGGAGTAGATCAATTGGCATCATGAACAAGGTATGAAAGTCGATATAGCTTAGTAGATTGAATTGATCAAAATAAATAAGAAGTACGTTTGTTTTCAATATATCAATCTACTTTGTTGGTTGCGGGCAACAATAGCAATGTAGGATGAACTAATTCCTCATGCACGTGAGGAACACGATCATCTCTGCACGTGAGGAACGGGACGCCTGTTGTTTTTGGATTAAATGAACTTGTTATACAAATTTTACTGAAACCTCCATAGAACTCCGGAAAGAAGACCATCATGGTCAAATAACTCACAAATTAAGAATGGTCATCATGAAGATGAAAGCCTAACACTACAAAGCGCGCGCACTATTTTGTGTTGAGATAGCAGATATTATTTAACTATATCATAGTCTTATCCTGAAGATATAGGAGAAAAGAATAAATGTCAACAACATTACCTCTATCATTGCAAATGTTTCTCTAATGAGAACATGGATCCACAAATAAAGTCCATGGCAGAGTTGCATGAAGCGCTCATATTGGGCCAATGAAAAAAAAATGCAATTGAGGTTAAACCATTAAGAATATACTTGAACCTGCAAGTTCAAGTTACATAAGTCATTATGGAATAATGATATGGTGAAATGAAATGGTTTATAGGTCTTTCAAAAGACTAACAAACTCACATTATGTATGAATAAATATTCTGCTACTTATCTGGCAAATGGAAAGAATAAATTAAATATTATGCAGTTAATTGGTGGATTTGGAAAATCCATAGCTGATCTTTGAAGGACTTATCATTTCTAGAAGGAATTAAAAGTAAATCTCATACCAAGTATTAAATGTCTAAGGTAGATAATATTTCTGTTAAAATCTCTAGAAGAGCTAAATCCTGGAAGGAAATGAAGTCATAGAATGACTTATTGTGAATAACACTTTTAAAGTAGTTCATTGAACAACTCAAGTAAAAGGATCGTGTAAATCACTTCTCTCTTGCATGAGAGGATTTCTCACATAAGAGAAATACTATTCTTAAAGAATTACAAAATCCTTGAAGGATATAGTCAATGAATGACTTATCAGTCATTTTCTGAATGAACACCAATAATCTCGAAGATATGAATTAACTTTATACAGACCCAAATAAATTAAGAATGAAGTGAGAAATCATATGGTCCTGAATGTACCATTTAACCACTTGTGCATAGCTATCTAGTATTGATAGTAAGTATTCTCACATACCACAGAAGGTATATTGGTGATTGACGATTTGAATTATCCCCGCAAATGCCAAAGTGAAGACTGATTTATCTATAGTGGAATAAGCCATTTTTGAAGATCTAGTGAATAGATCATTGGTTATAAACTAGAATCCACTTAGATAGAGTTGTTATTATTTCAAATTTGAATATTGAAGTTTGAAATCAAATATCCAGAAGATATGTGAAATTGAAACTTATTAGCCACATATTCCTTTGAAAGGATAAAGTTTATTTGGTATTGCACAATTAATAAGTGGTTATTAATGCTTGAAGCATTGCTATTTATCATAGTTAAGTCTTTGAAGAACTAATTATTGTACTCTGCACATTTATGTAAAATGTAATTAAGACATTATTGAACACTGAAGTTTAAAGGATGTCGTCATGAGGGGGAGCATATTTTTCATCATGGTGTTACTCAGAAGGAATCAACTTGATGATTAATTTTTAAATTTACCGTGAAGGTTTTACCATTTGATTATTTAAGATCATGAAGATTATTAGTGCAAGAATCATAAAGTTCATGCATAAATCTTGAAGATTCATCACTATTCACGAAGAATAGTAAATATAGAATTGTTTATAACCAGAGGGTTTAGTGTTGTACTCTTTTTCCCTTTGTGAGTTTTTACTTGAAGGTTTCTCACATAAGGTTTTTGATGAGGCAACATGTGCAATACAATTGCGGTGATATGTACTCTTTTCTTCAAGAACCGTTTTTCCCACTGGGTTTCCGGATAAAGTTTTTTATGAGGCATATGCATTCGCGGTAATCGCCTAAGAGGGAGTGTTGTAAAACAACCGGACTTTCCGAGAAGGAAAGGAGGACTAGAAGTCCTAGACCTTGTCCGGTCCCTTGTGGGCTCTTACCATAATCTCTAGCCTTAGTTCGGACTATATAATCGGAGGAGCACCCCATTGTAATACATCGATTTGAGGAATAAAGAGAAGCTCCACCTACATTGTCTCTTGTCTACTTTATACTTGTTCTTGTGTGCTTGTCGTGAGAGACGTGAGAGGGAGAAGATCCAACCGTTGACGACGTGTTTTACAACAGAATGGATATCATCTCAAGTAGTCAAGTTTAAAGCAGATTGCTATCAGACCAGGGAGAATGGATTACAAGCTTGACGGCCATCGCCAGGGTTGGGAAAGTAAGCTGATCGAGTGGTTGTAATCAATAAGAAGCTTATTATTATTGTTTTCTTTTAGCCTAGATTGCAAGCTTCCTGGTGCGATTCCAATTTGTACGAGATGGCTTGATGCCATGATGAAGTCTTTTAAACCGCTTATATGGACTTTTGCAGTTTGCTTGCTTAAGACTTGTAGCTTTATGTCTCTAGATAGAACTCTAAAACAAGAATTCTGAAATCTCTTGCGTTGAGCACCCTTTTACATGTAGGCCACATTAGTTTTAACTTTTAAGGTAGGTCATGCTATAGGTACATGTACAGTGCTTTTAACAATCAGGACAAGTACATTGCTACACGTAAGCGGTCTCATAGGTCGTCTCATGCAACGCCACATATAATTTTTGGTGATGTAGAGAAGAGAGAACGAGGTGAGAGAAAGAGGTCATTGTTTCGCGAAACAACCGCCTCATGAGCTAAAATTTCGGACTATGAGACGGCTTCTCCACCATTATACGACTTGTTGTTGCATGCAACTCACAAAATTACTTTTATTCTATCCACAAATTAAGGGATGAGGTATTGCCATGAGACAACTAAAACAACCACTCATTGTATAAATTGTTTGTTAAGTCGTCTCAAAATTACGTGTCACTGCATGAGACCGCATACGAGACAACCCTAATGTACTTACCATTAGTGATCCGTTTCCTTCAATTGACCAAACCAATGCAGCATGCTGGGTGTCACAGCAGTTATATTAAATGTGCCAAATGAGCCACACTAATGTTTCTACACATTACCAAAGCAGAATGCACAATATAATTAAAATACATGCATGTAGACTTGTCGACCGAAGCAAATCTAGTGACCAACAGAGATACAAGCCAAGGCGGATCGTGGAACGGTGTGTGCATATAACTGATGCATATCAAGCCAAGCGAGCCTGCAGGTACGCGTTCTGGCGCCACACGGCGTCACCAGCACACGGGCCCTCTACGACGCCACGTCGATATCGCCCTGCACCTCCGGCGCCGCCTCCGCGAGCCCACCGGAGGGCACATCGTTGCTCATCTCCTCCTCCTCTGTCAAGGCGGCAGTGTCCTCCTCCCCGTCAGTGACAGCGGCGGCGTCACCGAGCACGAGGTCGAGTATCCCGAGCAGCTCGCCGGGCGCGACGAGCTGCGGGAAGTGGCCGACGGAGTCAATGGTCACCATGGCGGCGGCAGCGCACCGGCGCGCCGCCAGGATGCGGGCCTGCATGTACCGGCCGACGCACGGCGGCGCGGCGAAGTCCCCGGAGACGTGCACGAGCGTGCACGGCACGGCGACGTCGTCCAGCACCGCGCGCTGGTCGCCCAGGAAGATCATGCGCGCCAGCGCGTGCGCCACGCGCGGGTCCATGGCGAAGAAGCTCCGCGACAGGCGCTCCACCGCCGACGGGTCCGCGCCGCTGCCGATGGCCAGCGGCACGAAGCCCTCGGCCCAGCCGCGGAAGTCCGACGAGATGCTGGCCAGCATCGCCTCGATGTCGGACTTGTCGAAACCGCCCTCGTAGTCCTCCGAGTTCATGTACCTGCAGGTTGATCAACGAACCAGACGATCTCAGCGACGATGTGCCTAGTTTAATTTACGCCGCAGATGGCTCCTCTGCAAACTGCCCCTAGTTTAACACTTTAACTTCATGTATTAATCAGGGATGTAGCATTTAATTGTACATGGTCTTTTCGCAAAATATTTCCACTTTAAAATTAAACTACGTACGGAAGACAACTTTTTTACATATTCGTCGCAAGAAGAGAAAGGAAATTAATTGATATTAATGATTCATGTTATAGAAGAAATTATAACATTGAATAAAGGAAATGAAATATGTTTATTACTACTCTCTCGACATAAAAGAGGGTCGGGTGAGATATATAGACGCTAATAATTAACACACTGCTTTACCACTAAATAGTGTAAGTATAGGAAAAATACAGCAAAAAATGCAAAATCATGAGACTACTTTATAGACAAGTTCTAGCAACATCATTTATAGAAATTCATTTAATGTGTTAGAGCAAATCCAACATTATCCCCTAAATCATACCCTCCAATGATAAATGGAGGTTGGCACTATTTTTTAAGGGTCTCAAAATTTACTCAGACTCCAAAGCCCTTAATTCTAAATTATAATAGAAGGAATCCCTAAGACCCTCTAGAAATGGAGGGTGGGAACAAGGAATTTAGAGGAGTCTGTTGGAGTGCATTTCTTTCTAGCCTAGCCCTTTAGGAGCAACTCCAACAGTAACTCTAAGTCAGACCTTACAAACGTTAAATGGAGGTTTGACTCTATTTTTAGAGGAGCACTTAATTTTAAATATAGCAGAGGGCTCCTTAGAAACCCCTTAGAAATAGGATGGACTGCGGAATTTGGAGGCCTTCCCAAAATAGCTAGGGAGCCTAGAAGGTCTAGTGGAGTGCCTTTTTTTTTTTGGCTTGGCCCTTTAAGCTTTGAATAGGCCACTTTTAGAGGGTCCGCTAGAGTTGTTCTAACAAAAATGGCATCAACAGAAAAAAAAACTAAAGCATTTTAATGGCAAGGGATCTAAAATGATTCATTTTTTAACATGGTTATGCAAGCACGTTTTACTCACTATTTTTTTTCTATTGTTACCCTGTTTAGCTGCACATGGCCAATGGAAAAGGCAGGTCTTTTTCATTTAGAGAAACTTGATGATCATATATAGGTGATGAGGGTAAGCTTCACATTTTTTTGTCGATTCCTTTGATTGATTATACAGAAAGTTAACCTTTCTTCACTCCGCACGGTACCAATTATCCAAATCTTATGACGCGTGAATAGAACCTGGCCAGCTACGACCAAGAGGCGGAGATGAACAGCGCACGTGACTGGCTACTTTCTGCCCTCTAGATCGAGTACGTCCACACATGATGCCTTCAATTTCAGGGTGATGACTGCTACATTTTTGGATTTACTATTATGATAGAGAACCGGCAACTAATCCTCATTAATATAAAAAGTTGGTAATAATGACAACACATACAATTAAAGAATGACAAAAAAACATCGATAGATTAGCAACCTGTGTATAGAAATTAAAGCTGTTGTAAATGGTTCATCAAGTTTCTTATAGTAAATACTATATATTAATAAACTTATTTTGTCTATATGAACTGTAATCAAGATTATTATGTGCTTCTCGATTGGTTGATACAAAAATAGCAGAACTGATAGATACGTCAAGGTTGGGGCTGCTTCTAAACACATGGAGTAAATTCTTAAAAAGAAGATATGAAAACTCCCAAAAAAGCCCAGTTAAAGGCAAACTGAAAAATGAATAACTTTGTTAAATAAAAAAGATGTTTATAACACAAAGTATGTTACTTATAGTAGATGCAAATTGGGTGAACGAAAAATTGAGTCAGGTTATTTCTAGTTTTCAGCGCTCTCTGGATGTTTCTTCTACATGTGGTATATGCCCCTTTTGGCAAGAGCCGGTAATAATAATGGCCATATTACCAAAGGTTTCTCTATCATCGCATCATTTTTTTAAAAAACATAATTCTTGTGGACACAGACAAGAGATTATCAGAAGCGTCCCTTTTTTTCGGCGTTGTTGATAAGGATCTAAATATCTAATTAGACCAATCACCAACTATTTGACTTGAAAAATGTTTTTTTTTCCGCTGGCGAGATTACCACGCAAGAGTTGGAAATGGAAATTGAGATGTTTCTTAAGGAGGAAAAGCTAAGCAAAATGCAACAGGACTAGACTATAGCTGGCTGAGCGGCCGACGAGAGGTCAGACGAAGAAGATGGTCACCTCGGTGATGCGCCGACAAGGACGAGATGGGAAAAGAGGTCGGGGCGCTTGATGGATGCAATGCAGCCCACCATGCCGGCCATGGAGTGCCCGACGTACACCGCGCCGCTAACCTTCATCTCGTCCATGAGTGCCACCAGCTCGTCGGCGAACCTCGAGAACGTGTAGCAGCTGTTGTGCTCCTCCGCCATGGCGCTCGAGAAGTCCCAGTCGAAGAGGAGCACCTGCACCTCACATGGCGATGCATGCATAGCTCTCAGATCCACCAAACTTTAATTTTGCACGTTATATATAATAACTTAATTACAATAATAAGAAGCAGATATATAGAAGGTAGATGAATATAATCGAGCTCTGCCTGCCGTAGGTATACGTACGGTGTGTGATGAGTGACGTCAACGAACCTTGTTCCTCCGGGAGAGGTGAGGTAGCACCATGTCCCAGATGGCCTGGCTCCCTCCATAGCCATGGGAGAGAACCAGGGTCCTCTTGCCATGGCCTACAATTTTTTGATTGAGATACATGCCTCCTGGACTTCAATTCCTCTCCAAAGACAGAAGAAGAGGGAGACGACTATTGTGGGTGGCTATGGTGCTTTCTTTTGCTCCTTGCTCCTCCTCAGTGGTACTGCACCACCAAGCATTTTATAGAGCAGCACAGCTCTGCTCAGCTCTTCATGCCATTAAGCATTAGCACATTGCATGTGGGGTCCGGACTTATCTTTTGGCACTCCGTCCTCAAGTCAAGATTACCTGACGATTTCAGACAAAGGAAATAGCATGTTTGCTACTATTTGTTTTTTCTTGTCTGGACGTCAAGTCTGGATGACCAGAGGTAGTAAATGTATAATGTATTAACGTTACAAAAAAAAAGTTCCTTTAGCGATGCTCTCCAGAATTGTTTGGGAAATTTTCTGTTCCAAATATACTACTGGAGCAGCTAGCTGCAAGTGTTGCTTCAACAAATTGAGTTTTTTTTGCGGGTGCAAATTCAACAAATTGACTTTGAAACGAGAAAGTTCTACCAGCATGTAGGGGGGCAGCTGAAATATTATTACAACAGGCTCTGATTAAAAAAAGCATCTATTATCACAGATAATGACACATTATATAGTTCCTGTCAACGACAACGGTGATTGATCTATAATAAATAAAAATCATACTGTACTAGTATGTGCTAAGTGTGTGTTGAATTGTGGAAATACAGCGCTCATAATAACTTTATTAACACTAATTAACGGAGTGCTAAGCCATCATCCTGTGGTGGGACAAGTTACAGGTATGGCTGATAGTAAAGTTTGTGGGGCTCCTAAATTGCCTCATACAGGGGACAACACGAGTGGGATATAGGGGGATGTGTCTGCATGCATGGTCCAAGATGGAATAGTAAATAACTTTTCCAAGTGTTCTTTTCTCCAATCAAAGGATGGCCGCTTCAAACTTGCGCTACAATATAGTATATACTGTATCTGCTTTTGATCTAGAATCAAACACTTTCTAGCTACATTAAAGGAAATTTATTAGAAGAAAAGGACAGATAAGCCTGCCGTGTGGAATTCATCTAGGCATGGCAATGATGCACGCCTAACTCCCAGAAATTTCAAAGAAGAAAAAACAAGAATCTGATGAGTTCTTCAGTAGTACAAAATCTGGAATGATGGTGATGCAAGAAGAAATAGCAATATAAAACAATATACTAATACAAAATTGTAGGACAAACATGTTTGTCAATATTATTTTAAGAATGGCCATGACTCATGCATCCTTCATGCATGACAACAAAAAAGAAAGACATATACAGTTCAAAAAACCTGTCGTAGAATATAACATCTGGTTCAACCAAAAGAAGCAACAGTTTTTGTTGCACTGACATGGACATTCAATATTAGAAACATTTCAAATGGGCCTAATTGAAAAATGATATTGATAGCAAATGATGATAACAGAATTTATGCTAAACATCCAAAATGAATTAGATTTTTAACAAAAAATTGAATAAGTTCTCCGGATTAAACTGGAGAGATTCCATGGCCCATATATCTTTAAAAAAAAGACATTGTTTATTGGAAAAGTCTAAGCGCCGACTGGTCCGCGCTTGTGCGCGAGTGCGCGACCGGTTCGGCCCAGCGGACCTCCGCGTGGCCTTTTTTGACCCCCCGCCTCGAGCGGTCTACCTGCGCGCCCACCAAGTTGATGTTGTAGCCCATCCAAGTGCTGCGATTCGCAACCCACCAACTTTACTGCTGCGGTCTGCCTAACCGCAAGTGATGCAACCCATCAACTTATATTGAGTGTGCAATAGCAACTTATATATTTATGTGTAACAACTTATATACAAACATCTTTAGCATGTTGCTGATGTTGTTGCCAAAGCACGACCAAGCTGTCGTTGCTGTTATGTTGCTGAAGCACCCCAAGTTGCTGCTACTGCTGAAGCACCCAAGTTGCTACTGAAACGTTCAAGTTGCTGCTGAAGGCTGAAGCACCCAAGTTGCTGCTGTTGCTGCTGAGACATTCAAGTTGTTGTCGTTGCTGCTGAAGTCCCCGCCAAGTTGCTGCTCGGGACACAGGTGGATCAACAAGTTGCAACAATGTGTACTCACAAGTTGCAGACAATGTTGCAGGTTGTTCCATGGAGCAGCCACCGCCTGAGATGTTTGCCGGCCGCCGGCTGCTGCTCAGCCCATCACGTACTGAAGCTGTAGGGAGGGTGAGGGAGTGGGCGGGTCACTCAATCTGTCAAGTCCCACGCAAGAACCGCACGCCGCCCTCAGGGTCAGTTAGTGACACATGCCTCTGATCTGCCGCAGGATGCAGGCGTGGTGAGGGAGCTCGGCGCCGCACGAGCGGATGAGGAGGCAGGGCGCACGATGCTTCACGGGGGTGAGGCGCGGCGGCTCAGCCCGGCGTGCGGCACTCCCAGCGGAGCCAGGAGCGGGGGCAGAAGCGAGTTGCTGCGGGTAAGAAGTGGATCGAGGGATAGGGTCGCGCGTTTCCGCAACGCGCGACCGGTCGGGGCTTAATATTTGTGTGGCTACCGGCTGAGAGGATCATGGAAAAGTGGTGGTTTGTCGTTTGGCGGGGAAGGTGACGACTGAGGAGTCCAAGTACGATGAACTTGTATTTAGAAAAGGAGCCCACATATCATCATCACTCATTCATATACTTTACGTGCTAAGCTTAATTTTTCTTAACAATCTCAACCAACAACATTGCATGATTGCAGCTCATACGTTAGTTGAAGGACAATTTGACCGATAACATCCTTATCCTTGCATTTCAATAAAGTTATATCACACATGGAAAACTTGAGGTCAAAATGTCCAGCGTGTTACAGAGATTTGGTTGGTTGTAATGGCATAGGGATTAATCTAGTGACTCATGCATCAAGCATGCTCCATAATATATCCTACTACATAGGGTACCTAGCTAATTAAACTGCCGAGACATGTACATAATTTCCTCTATGAAATAGTACATATATTTAAGTTATCATCGGCGGGGTATCTTAAGAGTCAGAAGTGCTACTGTTCCTATGTCAAGCAGGGCTCAGCTTCCACGACAATATTGGTCCTACAACCTTTTGTTTCAAAGTTCCAAGCATGAGATAGGGGTAAAGACGTCCAACAAACATATTATTCTTTAGGAAGTGACAGTTCAAACATCAAAATGGAATAGAACAGCAACTATATATGCACTATAAGTAACCACAAAGGAAAACTCGACCACAGGGGACACTCCCCTTTGAGCTTTGTTCTAAGAATGTCTTGAGTGCCTCGAGGTCGAGTTGGAATTTTGAACCACTCTTAGAGTTCAGCCCTCTAACTGTCCGACCTCGAACTTACTAGGTCTGATCACAAGTATCCTATACAAGGAACATACTAGGGCTAGATTATGCAAATTTATATGGTCATGGGCATCTACTGGCACTCTACAAGTACATATATTGTCCCTTCTTTATGATGAAAAATCAGTGGTTAAGGTCACTACCAAAGTCTCAATTTTTTTTTCTTGGCAGCGAAAAAAATATTTTCACGGCAATCGACCACCATACCACACAAATAACTTTAATGATAAATCCAAACATAAAAAGTCCGACGAGAAGGTCTATTGGTTGGTAGATGCGCTTGACAGCTTGGATGACATCTATCCTAGCTTGCATCCTCATATCTCACAAGTCTGATGTCGATAACAATCCAACTTATTTAGCACTCCGTATGTAATATAGTAGTATTGAGCACCTCATGGTCTCCAAACAAGATACGCACCAACGACTTTGTGGCATACCTTAACCATTGGCGTTTGCTCACGGAGATGGTCTAATCAAGGGGAGCCGAAAAGATCACGGATGGCACCACATACCTAATCCCCAAAAGTAAGACAGCCACACAAATAGATTATTGGTCAGAGAACTTGCAATCGATCAGACCTCTTCCACATGTGGACAACCTGTTGAGATCGGTCCCCGGCATATGCTTCCAAAACCCAACTTTTTGCGCATTAAAATGGGGCCGGCCCTTTCGGTGGTTGTCGCCGTCGGTCGCTGTGGCTCTTGTGACTCATGAGATGGCAAGTACCAGTCGCACTGTTCTCTGAACTTGGCTTAGGCCGTGTTTAGTTCCCGAAAACTTTTCGGTGAAAAAATTTCGGGTTATGATTTTATCAATTTATGAGTAGTAAATGTAGACGAAAAAGGTGGAAAGTTATATGGATAGATTGGAAATCTCGAGACGAACCTAACGATAGTAATTAGAGGGTAATTAATCCATAATTAGCGGATGGTTACCGTAGCATTACTATTACAAATCATGGATTAAGTAGGCTCATTAGATTCGTCTCGTGATTTACAGCCTATTTATATAACTTTTCACTTTTTTTGTCTACATTTAATACTCCATGCATCTAAGATTCTCTTTCGATGTGATGGGTGAAAAGATTTCGTGTTGGAACTAAACAAGGGCTTAATTTTTGTGCCACATCGCAGTCCCTCTCGATCTGCTGGCATAGCAGGCATTAAGCATGTGGCGGACACATCCTGTAGTACGTAGCTACTGTGATACCAGATAGAAAACGCTTGTGCAATTTTTGTGGCCAGAAAATGAGCGCGGCTTGAGGCGTGCTACGAGAGCATGGTCATGGTTAATAAGCTTGGCTTGTAGCAAAGTCATGTCATTTAAAGATTTGTAGCCAACTTATAATAACTTGTTTCTTGTAGAGTAAGAATTCATTTTTTAATTAACCATACACCCACAAGTAACCTTTCATTAATTATTGCTCCCTCAATTCTTATTGGATGCTGCACCTTAGAGAACGAGACGAGATGGTTGCTAGATCCAGAGACCAGCTCTCTCTCTCTTCCTTTCTCTTTCCGTCACATGAAATTCTGCTGATGTGGCTTGGCTATAAGACAAGCCGAAGTGGATTATTGTTACCTGCTCTAATAAATTATGCTAAGAGCCTCTTTGACAGAACTTCGAGGTAATCCCACATCAATATTTTAGCTATATTAGAGCATTTCCGAAAGTCTTTCCGAATTCTACTCTCTAAATCATAATTTGGAGAATCATTTGAGTAAAAAATATTTCTATAACTTTATACTCTCTAACAACTTGTTTTATATCTTGTGCGCAGTCTAGAGAGTCATCCTCGCTCTCGATCTTTGGTAGTGAGAAATCTGAAATAGAGAATATCTATATTTGAATATCCAACTGAAAGTTGGAGTTTTTTTTTTCACAAAAATCTCTATTACTATAAGTTAGGAAAGGTCTTATAGCATTTCGGGAGCCAGAGCTAGCCGGGTGCACCGATTTTCTAGTTTATTTTGAGAGAAGAGAGAAAACGAGGTTAAATGAGTAGCAGTTGATACAATATTGCACCAGATGAAGCCGAAGCCATTCGGAGCTTAGCTAAAGGGGCTCTAAGAGTTCATGTCGACAACTAATTCCAATGATGAGTTCTATTAACAGATATTGTTGGATTTAGTCATCAATGGTAGAGGAGCACAACTTACAAGAGTGGATATGTCCGGTGGAATGCCATCTCACAGATATGCGTGTCAAATTAGGAATGATGCGCATCCTAAGTTTGTATTTGGGTTGGGGACAAGGCAGACCGCGAATCGACAGAAATTTATTCTTCGAAATGGGATTGTCCATTAATTTCATATTTGGTTGAGAGGGTCTATCCGTTCTAATTTTATCTTCTCTTGTCCTAATTTTAGTTGAGAGGGTACAAAAACTTTTTAGAAACATTTGACTGATGACCTTTTTAACTTACTCCAGTATCATACCGCGTCGAGGGTAACATTAATTGAACAAAACAGAATAGTAGTTCCCCTGATGATATTTCAGGCTGAAAAAAACTGGGTGCCCACATGCCCGTGGCGTGCTGCCGTGTAGCGAGTGTTAGATCAAACTGACAATACTTAGAACAAGCTTTAACTCAGGATCACTAGTCAATGATAGATCACATCTAGAACATAAGCCAATGTGGAAAAGATGAGTAGTTCGGTCTATACCAGCAGCTGTGTTGTCCATGGCGCTGGTTGAAGCAGATGTAGCAGAGACGGTGAGAGCGCGATCAGGGACGTAGCGGAGGCACTCCTTCAACGTCTTCGGTGGGTAGCGGTGACCTTCAGGGCGCCAGCGGCACTGCCCTGCTTGGCGACGGGCTCGAACTTCCGAGTCTTCCAGCGCCCTTTGTGATCGGTGATGGTGGAAGCGGTTTAGGCTAAAACCCCTAGATTGATTGGGAGCCACGGGGGTCTCCCTTTCTTATATAGATGGCGCTGTAGACACGGGGCCGAGTCCGTTTACGGGCTTATTGTTGCCTCCCGATCAAGGCAACGGATTCTATCTGTTGGCAACGAGATACCGAGATCCATGGGAACAGAACGCCCCGTTTCTCTCTATCTCGTTGGTTGACCGAGGTCAAACCAAATATCCAACATTCTCCCCCTTGAGCAAAGATCAAACAACTTATTCTTAACTTAACTAAACTTAACTTAAACTAAAATCCATCCTCAGTAAATCAGCAAGTACCAGACCAATGTGTCTTCAGCAGCACAGCGGCACACTGGGACTACATTACCCATAGCCTCACTGAAAAACTTTGTCAGAACTCTTACTCTTATTTGGGGAAAAAATTTAATGGCCCTGAACCAGGACCTTATCAAGGCTATCAACCAATCCCATACCTAGGACATGTTGCTGAAAGAGGGATGGTGGCAGACCTTTTGTAAGTGGATCCGCAATATTGGCCTTGGTACTGATGTGCTCAATATTGAGTGTGCGGTCCCGGTTTCTTTCTTTCACGACACGATATTTAACATCAATGTTCTTAGAAGCACCAGATAATTTATCGTTAGCGCAAAAGAACACTGCGGCCTGATTATCGCAGTGCATTGTGATAGGTCTCGAGATACTATCAACAAGTCTTAAACCCGGAATAAAACCTTTAAGCCATGATGCCTGTCTTGTTGCGTCATAGCATGACACAAACTCAGCTTGCATTGTAGATGCGGCAGTCACACCTTGCTTACCACTTCTCCATGAAATTGCTCCCCCTGCTAGCGTGTAGACATATCCAGAAGTGGATTTTCTATCGTCTTCATCACCAGCAAAGTCAGCATCGGTGTAACATACAACCTGAAGGTTGTTTGATCTCTTATATGTGAGCATGTAATCTTTAGTGCCTTGGCAATATCTTAACGCCTTTTGACACCTACCCAGTGAGCCCACCCGGGATTTGATTGATATCGACTGAAAACTCCGGTTGCAAATGCCAAATCTGGAAGCGTACAGACTTTCGCATACATCAGACTTCCTACAGCTGAAGCATAAGGAATATTCTGCATTCTTTCTCTTTCTAAATTATTCTTAGGGCATTGCTCTTCATTAAACTTATCGCCCTTCGGAAGTGAAATAGGCGACGTGTTGCTCTTATCCATATTATATCTCTTAAGCATTTTCTCAATATAAGCTTTCTGAGATAGTCCCAGTACTCTTTGGGCTCTGTCTCGGTGTATCTCAATGCCCAACACATAGGAGGCATCACCAAGATCCTTCATATCGAAGTGGGATGATAGAAAGTTCTTAGTCTCATACAACATGTTCTTATCGTTGAAAGCTTATAGTATATCATCCGCATACAGTACTAGAATTATAAGTTTTCCACCCTTAGCTTTGACATAGATACAACTATCCATATCGTTTTCCCTAAATCCGAATCTCTTAATAACCTCATCGAATTTAAGGTTCCACTGTCTGGACGCTTGCTTAAGTCCATAAATGGATTTCTTTAATCTGCATCCCATATGTTCTTTGCCCTGTATGGCAAAACCTTCCGGCTGTGCCATATAAATTGTCTCATCTATATTTCCATTAAGGAAAGCAGTCTTAACATCCATCTGATGCAGCTTCAAATCAAAATGAGCTACTAATGCCATAACAATTCTGAAAGAATCTTTGGTAGACACATGAGAAAAGGTCTCATTGTAATCAACCCCTTCTTTCTGTGTAAACCCTTTTGCTACAAGTCTAGCTTTGAATCATTCGATGTTCCCTCTAGAGTCACATTTGGTTTTGTAGACCCACTTACAGCCTACTGTTTTGAATCCATCAGGAATTTCTACTAAATCTCAAACCTTATTAGAACACATAGATCTTAATTCATCTTGCATGGCTTCAATCCATTTAGTGGAATTCTCACCCTCAACTGCCTGTTTGAACGTGGCAGGGTCATTAATTTTCCCGACATCATATAAATCCTCACTTAAATGTGTCTCATAAACTCTAGGATCAATGGTGGGTTTTCTTGTCCGTTGCGACCTTCTTAATGGTTCATTCGCAACTAGTTCAGGAATTTGCTGAGGTATTTCTTCTGGAATTTCTTCCACCTGAATATCAGCATCTAGCGCCTGAGGCTGGGGAGCTGGCTCCACGTGCTCCTGCTGAATGACATTAGTTGGCGCAGTGCTGCTTGTCTGAGTAAGAGGAATTACCGGTGGTACAAACTGATACACCTCCGTAGGCTCTTGAAACTCCGGATCAGGAAGCTGAACCCGTAGTTCTTCGAGACTCACATCCCTCTTAGGAAAGCTCCCACTGACCCCTGAGTCCTCTAGGAACACAGCCTATCTGGTCTCAACAAACTTTTCTGGGTACCCCTTAGACTTTTCTGGGTATCCAATGAAGTGACAGCTCACCGTCTTAGGGTCTAATTTCTTTTGCTGTGGATCAAATAATTTAGCCTCAGCGTGGCAACCCCATACTTTAAGATAGCTGAGTGTCGGTTTCCTCCCAGTCCACAGCTCAAAAGGTGTCTTGGGAACTGACTTACTTGGAACCCGATTAAGTATATAAGCAGCTGTCTTTAATGCTTCCATCCACAGCTCCACAGACAAGCTAGAATAACTAAGCATGCTCCGTACCATATCCATTAGAGTACGGTTGCGGCGCTCAGCAACTCCATTTTGCTGTGGTTCGCCTGGCATAGAATACTGAGCTCTAATGCCATTTTCTTCTAGGAACTTAGCGAATGGTCCCTTAATTTGACCGTATTTATCATGCTTCCCATAATATTCACCTCCTCTATCTGATCTTACTATTTTAATAGAGGTGTTGTGCTGTTTCTCAACTTCTTCTTTATAAACTTAAATATTTCTAAAGCATCTGAACGCCTACGAATAGGATAAATATGTCCATAGCGGGAATAGTCGTCAGTAAATGTTATAAATGAATCATAACCATCTACTGATGTCACTGGGAGAGGGCCACAGATGTCTGTGTGAATTATTTATAAAACGCCCGTACTCCTAGTAGCACCTTTCTTGATTGTCTTAACGTATTTTCCCTTAATGCAGTCGATGCACTGCTCTGAATCTGAAAAATCTAATTCATGAAGAATCTCATCTTTAATGAGACGCTCCATTCTTCCCCTCGAAATGTGACCAAGGCGACAATGCCACAATGTCGAAGAAGTCTCATCATCACGCTTGCGCTTATGCGATACAACATTAATATTCATCACAGAATCACCAAAGGAGAGCATGTAAAGTTTGCCTTGCCTGATAGCAAGACCGACATTTATTGCATTAAACTTTATTACACACTGATTGTTTCCAAACTCACAAAAATGTCCTGAATCATCTAAAGCTGATACTGAAATTAAGTTGCTCTTTAAACTAGAAATGTAAAGAACTTCTAATCTAAGCTGGAAGCCACCAGGTAGCTCTAAGTAGAAGCTTCCAACGCTTTCGACTTCAACGGTGTTCCCATCAGCCACTCTTAGGCTTCGCTCCCCCCTTCTTATAGTTCAGATCGTATGGAATACCTGTAACAAATTAGAAATGTGCACAGTGGCACCTGAGTCAATCCACCAAGTGTTAGGGGGAAAATCCGCTAAGAATAATTCATTGATAAATGAAACAATATCATACTTATACTTACCATCTTCCTTCTGCCATTCCTTGAAGCCTGGACAAGCCTTCTGGAGATGCTTAGGAGAATCACAGAAAGAGCACAACATCTTCCCATGGTTAGACTTGTTGTTCTTCTTGAACTTGTTGTTGTTGTTGGGACCAACCTTCTTGTTCCAACTCTTCTTGTTCTTCTTCTGGCCTTGCTTACAACTTCCTGACTCACCCTGATTCTTAGGAGGATTATTGATGTTTAGGTTCCCAATCATGTTCACCATATCCTTCATCTTCTCAGTCTTAAGTCTTTCTTCCTCCTCAACACAGAAGCTGATTAACTCACTGATAGACCAAGTGGTCTTGTTTGTATTGTAATTTATCTTAAAAGCAGCGTACTGTTGAGGCAGTGAGTTCATAACGAAGTGGACAAGAAACCCGTCAGAAATCTCCATCTTCATTTCCTTAAGCCTGTTAGCCATGTCACACATACTAAGGATGTGCTCTCTTATGCCATTCTAACCAGTGTACTGAGAAGCTACTAATTTCATGATGAGAGTGCTTGCATAAGTCTTAGAGGAGCTCTTAAAATTCTCCTCAATTTTGGCCAACAAGGCCTTAGCACTCAAATCTACACCCTGTGCATCCTTAGTAGGGATAGCGCCCTTAATGCCAGCGCTAATGGTCTGAAGCATGACCATGGTCGCCTTACGGTCAGACCTTTCCCACTTATCATAGGCAACTGAAACCTGTCCCGCAGCAGGAGCTGCAGGCTTATCCTCCCTTAATGCAATGTGGAGGTCATTCCAAGCCAAGCAAGTCATGACCATCCCCTTCCAATCCGGGTAGTTCGCTCCATTGAGCGGCTCGATGTGGTTCAGGAACGAGGCCACAGTGTTGACGTTGTTCACTAAAAAATCAACAACAAAAAAACTTAGCTTAGTAAACATACTAAAGCAAGATAATAACCCTACGTTGGTCTGATTAAAATCATGCAAAAAATAACAACTTGCATCACCGTTGGGGAAAACAAGCGAAATTTTATCTTAAGACTCATGATTAAAACAACGTTGGTCAGTATTAATCACAAGTTTACTCTAAATAAATTTCTCGTTGGTTCCATTTATCTAGAGGCATCTCAAAATATAGTGGTGGATCAAACTTAAATAATAATTCAGTGACATAAAATAAACATCAACCACTAAACTTAAAATAGACTTATGCAACAAATAACTCATCTTAATACTGAAAATAATGTGTGCTGAAAATGAAAAAAGAAACTTAAACTCGTAATAAAAGAGAAACTCAAATTAGCCCACAAACTAAAACGGCCCAGCAGCGGCCCGCGAGCACGCAGCAACGCAGCCCAGCTCACGGCCCAGCTAAAGCGATAGCGCAGCCCGCGAGCGCAGCGCGCGGCCGCAGCCCAGCCCGCGCCGCGTAACCCTAACGCGCGCGCGATCTGGAGCGTCCGTCCGATCGGACGGCTGACGGCGGCCGGCTCTCGTTTAAAAGGCCGAAATCGGCGCGGGGGGGGGGGGGGGGGGGGAGGGGGCGAAACCCTAACTCATTCGCTTCCCTCCCCGAGCCGCAGCGCCTCAGCGCCTCCGCCGCCGGCGAGCACGCGCCGCCTTCTTCCCCTTTCTCCCCCATTTCCGTTGAGCGAGGGCCAAGACCCGAAGGATCCAAGCCTCTGCGCCCCTGAGCGCCCCCGTGCCGGAGCTCCGCGGAGCCGCATGCGTGTCGCGCGCGGTCCGTTGAGGGGCTCCGCTGGAGTTCCAAGGCTGGCGACGGCGCGTGCTGATGCGCCGCCGTGGCGAGACCCGCACGCACGTCGGAAGGCGCGCGCACAAGGCCGAGGCCCCCTGGCCACGCCGCGACGAACTGAAGTCGCGTGCGCTCTAAGTGCCAGGGGTCTCGCCGGAGCTAGAGGTGGCGGTCGTGTGCGCAGCAATTGACGCCGCGCGCGGCCGCCATGGCTAAGGTAAGCCACTGTTCTTAGCTTAGGGTTAGGGTTAGGATCTTAGATCTAGGGTTTGGGTGGGGAGTTGCGGGGTTTCTTGGGTTTTGGATCTGAATTTGCAATCCCCTCCTTCTAATTTCACTGAGTTGGCTCTAATGATCATGAATCCGTGCGAAAAACAGTAGGATCTAGGATTAGCCGAAACCATAACCTTAATTACTTAAGCTAAAACATGAAATACATCTAAAACTTTGAACTTTAGCATGAAAAATACCTAGAAAACATGACTGAGCTAATAATCTAGGCATGATTCATCTCTGACTTAAACTAAAACAACTAAAACTTGATCTAAAACATGGCAATAAGGCATAAACATCACTGACTAACTTAAACATGAAGTAGATCACCATCTACACCTTCCTCAGGATCAAACCGAACTTAGAGCTTATGATCTATGGCTAGGAGGATCTAAAACGACTAGGCTTAGGTCATCTGATACCAATTGTTAGATCAATCTGACAATACTTAGAACAAGCTTTAACTCAGGATCACTAGTCAATGATAGATCACATCTAGAACATAAGCCAATGCGGAAAAGATGAGTAGTTCGGTCTATACCAGCAGCTGTGTTGTCCATGGCGCTGGTTGAAGTAGATGTAGCAGAGACGGTGAGAGCCTGATCAGGGACGTAGCGGAGGCGCTCCTTCAACGTCTTCGGTGGGTAGCGGTGACCTTCAGGGTGCCAGCGGCACTGCCCTGCTTGGCGACGGGCTCGAACTTCCGAGTCTTCCAGCGCCCTTTGTGATCGGTGATGGTGGAAGAGGTTTAGGCTAAAACCCCTAGATTGATTGGGAGCCACGGGGGTCTCCCTTTCTTATATAGATGGCGCTGTAGACACGGGGCCGAGTCCGTTTACGGGCTTATTGTTGCCTCCCGATCAAGCACGGGAACAGAACGCCCAGTTTCTCTCTATCTTGTTGGTTGACCGAGGTGAAACCAAATATTCAACAGCGAGATCTGTCGCCTGTCGGCAATCACGCGAGAAAAGGAACGCATGGATCAGTACCACACGCGACACGAGTACACGACACAAGGACTCGAACAGTAGCAAGAGCTTAGGTAACGAGTGGAGTCCGTAGCTCTTGGCAACGTGCACACGGGATAAAAATCCCGACCGCTACCGGTCTGGATACCGCGGTAACCGGTCAAACCGGTCCGGACCGGTAGCGGTACGGGTCGGTTTCCAACCGGCCAAATTTAAAATTTTCAAATTTGAATTTAAAAAATTGAAAAATTAAAAAATTCTTAAAAATACTTTAAGATGAGTAGATTGTAATGGTGTCAAAAAATTTCAAATATTAGTTCATTTAGTATCTTTTGTTTGTATTAGAAGTTCAAACAGCCTACTAAATAAACACGTTAAACTTCTAATGCCCTTAAACCGCTACTTAAACTTTTTAAAAATGTTCTCTTTTTGACACCATTAGATTCTACGCGCCTTAAACTATTTTTAGGAATTTTTTAGAAATTTTCTTTTATTTTTTATTTTTTAATTAAAATTCGAAAATTTGTCAAACCGCTCAAACCGGCCGGCTAACCGTTCGAAACCGGTTGAACTGCGGATTTAATTTGATTTTTAAATTTGTCCGGTTTCTACCGGTTTCCGGTCAAACCGGTCCGGCTAACCGCTACCGGTGGGCGGCGGTTTGGCGAGACCGGTCAGGAAAAAAACCTGGCACACACCGCTGCATTCTAGTCTTTTTCAAAAAAAAAAAAAAACACGCTGCGTTCTAGCTCAGCTTGGTCGATGCCCTGCGCAGCACGCTGCCTGGCATTTGCTGGTTGTCCGGTCGCGTGCATCCGCATCTGGGACTCTGGGTCGGGAGAGGCGCGGTACATGCCAGGCCTTTTCAGGAGCACAGCTGACGTACGTATCCATATCGGCCATCATTGTAGGAGATGACCAGTGCATGTCATCACGCATGACGCATTCTCTCTGTTTATGAGCTGTCCCTGGTGCCTCTTGAAACAGAGTAGGACGATGGTTTCATCCAAACAAATAACGATCGATCACATTTTGGGAACCTAGACAAGGAGCCGACCTGAACTTTGTATTAATATGCGAGGTGATGCATACAAGATTTATGAACATAGGGTGCTAGGAGAAGTCTCCTAAGTTATGTTACATATATGATTTGACTCCACGACTGAAGGGCTTGTCGATGAGGCAGGTGTCGAGCTCTGAGTGACCAAAGGAGTAAGTCCGTCGCAGTGGCACACGTAGCGTGACGATCTTGGGCTTGATTATACTGTTGAAGACGACGAGGTCGTTGCGGCACTTCCAAATGTTCCAGGCCACAGCCGTGATTATAGCCGAAGAAACGGGTGGCGGTAGGTTGTCAAACTGCGAGAGGGACCAGAGGTCATGGAAGGACTCAAGGTATGCAGCACATTCCGCACCAAGAGTCTTTTACCTCTATGTCATTAAGAAAGTTGTCGCTTACTTGTGTGCCATAAAAAAGTTTGGAGACACATGTATGCCATGAGCTCAACTTTTGTTTACCTGTGTGCCATTTCGTCCACCTTCTGAGAAAACTTAACGGTTTCATAGCTCTGTCATGTGGGACCCACATATGAAAATGACTATTTTGTCTCTCTCATTTACATCTCTATTCTCCTCTCTCTTGGCTGGTCCCGTGCTCCTCCTCCATGGCGTCTCCCTCCCAACCCTAGCACCGCCGCCGCCGGCACGCCGCCGCCGCCTCCGGCCAGATCCGGCGGCTCCACCTCCGCACTCCCGTGCGCGTGCGTGCGCCCAGGAGTAGCAGGAAGGCCGCGCCCGTGCGTCAAGGCCGGCGTGCGTGTGCTCCCAGGGCCGCGGCAAGGTAAAAGCCTCTCTTCTTCATGACGGGTCATTGGCTCTAGTAACTAGTATTGGAACATATATTGCTGAGCACAGTATATCAGTGAGCAAGTTGCCACGGCAGTGGTCTGATTTTTAGCACTGCAGATATGAAAACCAGGTTGCAACGTGATATCAAAAGTAATTAGAAAACGTTTCTATTTAGGCATTTACGATCCAAGAAAAGTTTGCATTTTAGACCTTGACAGTGTAAGTTTGATAGATAGATCCCAATGTTGATTTCTTACCAGTAAGTGCAAACAACACCTTATCTGATAGAATAAAGTAAAGTATAATCTGGTTTTACAATTGGCTTCCTATGTATTTGCATGTGTCAGATTCTAGCTAAGGAATTGATGAGATCAAGACATGCTGTGAACCGCCTTTACGAAAACAAGGCACAAATAGGTTCAGTGTCCATGCGGCTTGGAGAAATTATTGGTATGAGTTATTATTTTTTTATGATCTTATGGAAGAATAAGTACCTGAAACTGAAAGTATCAACTAATTCTCTAGATAATATCCAATCGCATGAATTTCCCAGTTATCAACATAAGTTGTCAGGGAATATGACTGCTTGAGGGGTTAAAGCTTGAGGGTTTACTTTTACAAACTTGGGTCTACTGTGATAAGCTTCTGGATGTGCCTTAAAAATCATGTGTTTACTTCACCATATTTTTCTCTTACAGTTTGTATGAACTCAAAATTATGTTACTGTGCATTACAGGAACTAAAAGAACTACTGATTGCCTGTCCAAGAGTGTTGAAGTTACGAAGACATTGCATCCTTTGAAGTCTCTCCACAGACAGTTGTTGGCACTCCTTAGCCTAACGAATCCGCAAGCGTATGGAGACCGTTGTATCCTTTCACCAGGGGAGTAAAAACCTGGATGTCAAATCCAAGGAACGGCAGACGCGACAAGCCTAGAATTTTCTAACCGGACCCACAGAGGAGCCAAAGGATAAAAGGGTAGAGAGCTCAACCTTAGTTAGCTCTTCACTACTCCAGCAAATCTATCTCTATCTAACCCGGTCTGCTTCGACGGCTAGGGCGGGAGAACCACATAATAAGGTGAGAAATGGAGGGTTATCTTCTGGCCCTAGAAACTATTGTGTTATGAGTAGACCCGAACGTGGTGGAGTATAAGGGACGGACGGGACTGTCACCACCTGCCGCCTACCACAACTGTTCCGTGGGGTGCAACACAACCCTCGACAGCTAACTGTTGGCACTCCTTAGCCTAACTAAATCCGCAAGCGCACGGAGTACGATGTAGCCTTTAGCCAGGGGAGTAAGAACCTGGATATCGAATCCAAGGAACGATAGACGTGACTAGCCTAGAACTTTTCTAACCGGACCCACCAGGAAGCACAAGGTAAGTGGGTAGAGAGCTTGACTTTAGCTAGCTACTCGTTATCCCAGACAAACTATCTATATCTAATCTGATCTGCTTCGACGGCTAGAACGGGAAGAACTCAGAACGGGATGACAGAGGGGTTCTTCCGGGCTCAGCACTACTGTTATGAGTACACCCGAACGTGGTGGAGTACAAAGGACGGACAGGACTGTCACCACCTGCCGCCTACCACTGCAGTTCCGTGGGGTGCAACACAACCTGAGGTGGCTAGCCAGCACAGGCACCACGCCTAAGCTTTCAGCCACTGACCTCCACCCAACGCGAAGGGCTATAGAGGAAACCCCAAATAAGAGTCGTTGTCACTCGCGCAGACTCAGGTACCCGCAAATCAAATAAATAAGATAACTTGCTGAAAAGTAAGTTGTAAACTAGCGAGGTACTAAAGGCAAGAGGCCGAGGACTTATTGAAGATAACTCTTGATTATATTCCTCGGGGGCGGAAATGTTGAGACAAGACCGAGGAAGAAATCTCGGACTCTTCTACAAAGCTCTGCTGTCACCCGAGCAACTCACCCACTCTCTCCCTACTCTAACTCTAAAGATGAGAGCAAAATCACTAAGCTACTCTTCTCTCCTTTGGATGGTGTCTCTTGAATGGGGGTGAAGGGTGCCTTTTATAGCCTCCCAAGGGTAGAAGTCAGCGTAGTTGTCACGCACACCTCCTGCTTAGCATCCACGCGAAGGGGGGAGCGTGGATGTCACGATGGTAGGCCGGTCGGCCTCATCTAGGCCGGCCAGCCTGGCCCTGGTGCCATGTGGCACTGACCTTTGCAGGGACGACCTGGATGATGTCCTGAAGTCGGTAGCTGTTGCGTTCGGTTAAAGCTGTCCAAGAATCCTAGGTTGTGGGCCCTTCAATCCATGTTAATCCCACTCTAGGCCTTCCGGGTCTTTTGATCAAACCGACATCAAATCCACGGCTCATGTTCATCCTTGATAAGTTTGTAACCTTGTGGATCAATGACATGGCCAGAAGATGGGGAAGGGGGCCGGTCGGCCTAGCCTAGGCCGGCCGGCCTGGCCCTGTGCCCAATTTGCTTCATCTTTTGCTTGATTGCTCCTGCACTCACAAATTATACAAAACTTGTGGAACTCATTAGAAATAACCAATTTTACTTTGTTGTGAGCAGATGAGCCTGAAATATGACGGAATGTTGGTGGCAAAATCGTATCGTAACGACCACCAACACGCCCCCCTACCTGAACTTTGCTAGTCCCTTAGCAAAGAATGAATTAAATCATCAGGACTTAGCAAGCTCAGGGTCATGAACTCAAGGCATACACAAGTCATATCTCTGAGTTTTCTTTCATACCTTGGATTCCGGTGGCTAACACCCTCATCTTCATCAATTGAGTCTTAGAACAACTCATTGATTGGTCGAACACTTCTTCCTCATGGTATTTGGAGTTTTTGATAATTTTATAAAGAAAGCGAGGCATACCCTTGTTATTTCTCAACATCTCTCGATCACTCATAGTGTTTGGATCCTCACCTTGGCTTAGAATCAAGCCTCTCCTATTTCTATGTTATAAGGTGGAGCTTTTTGGGATCGGTGTTGCTCACTCTTCTTTATTTATTTTGCAAGATCGAAAAGCTTGTCTTATTCATTCATACCACTCATAAATCTTGGCCAAGTGCATGTGTATTTTGGTGCTTGAGTCCTCATTCTAGCATCTTTCATCTTTCCCCTTCTCTTTCTCTTTTTTTTTACTGAAGATAAGGAGTGTATCATTCCCTTCTTCATTTTCTTCTTCTCTTTTTTTCAGGGGGATGAAGAGCTTTGACAACTTGGACTTTATTGATGCACGTGTACGTGGATGGCCATGATGAACAAGGTAGCACGAACATGAAGGCAAGTAATTCGAGCAAGCTCAAAATTTAGAAGGTAGCTATGTGGAAACTTCAACTTGAATTTGTCATATGGCTTTGGATAGGACATTTCAAGTTGATGATAACAAGGGTAGCCTTAAGTTTTATTTTCAAAAAAACAATCTCCAAAACCTCGAATCGGAAGGTTCAACTCCTCAAATCATCATATCATAAGAATCAATTAACAAGAATCAGGCTTTCCTATAAAAGTTCCAAGGCAATGAAATAATTTCTCAAGAAATATCACAGGTATATCCAAGATATCATTCAAAGGGGTTCACTTTCATGAATTTTGATCAAGTTTTAAAATTATTTAGCCAGGAATTTCATATGAATCAAAATCATGCAAGGATCAAAGGTAGGGGTCGCAAACCGTGTCCTGGAGTCGAGCCGGCGGAGTTGGCCACAGGCCCAGGCCGATCGGCCCAGTGTAGGCCGGCCGGCCTGGCCTTGTTGCCAGGCACCCCGGTTCAGGTTCCTCGCGTATGTGATTCGCGGGATTACGCAGCGGGCACGGGATCTCCTCGAAGTGCAGCAGCAGGAGGCCGGCCGGCTTGGCCTAGGCCGGGCAGCCTGGCATTGTGCCAGGTTGCGTCCCGCTTCGTCCAAAGGCCAGAAGACCTTTGTGCATCTTAGTTTCTGCGTGCTTTACCAGAATTTTAGTCCGAGGGTTTGGTTGGCACACAAGTGTGCACCAACCATTATTATTATTTTTTATGAGTCACTTCTTTCAAATAAATTTATTTTATTCAAATCAAGGGAAACAAATATGGGGGTGCTGAATACAAGGAAATTTGAAAGAAATAAATCAAAGGAAAATTAAACTAAGCACCCAAAAACTAAACTAATCTAGCCTATCTACTCCTCCTTCGGGCGATAGAGGTGTTCATTGCCGGTGGCCTTCGCAAGGCGCTTGACCTTAGAGGCCATTGCCTTACGGAGGACCTCGGTCTTGTCATCGGCCTCCATCTGCCCGATCACCGCCTCCGCCACGCGCTCGTCCATATTATTGACCTTGAGCTGCAGCGCGGCGAGCTTCCTCCTCAGCTCCTCCACGTCCTCCTCCTCCTCCTCATCAGACCACTCCATCTGCCCGGGAGGTCCTTGGATCGGAGGGGGCACCATGAAGCGCTTCCTCCCTTCATCGGGCTTCATAGGGGCTGAGATGAGCCCCTTCCCAATGCCCGGGCCGCTCCGGCGTGGAGGGCTAGGACTCCGCGGGGTGTACTGCGGCGAGTACTCCGGCGAGGTGGAGATGAAGAGCGGCACGATCTCCTTCTTGGACGGGGAGGCGACGAGGCGCTTCCCGATGGCCTTCTTTGGGGACAAAAGTCCCGTAGTCGGCCTTCGGGGCGTCTTCGGCAGTGAACTCCCTTGGCCCTCCTCCTTGGGATTCAGGAGGGAGGCTCTGCCCGAAGGGGAGCCAAAACGGCGGCGAGGGGAGGCCGCCGGCCTGCCATAGGCCGATCGGCCTGGGCAGAGGGCCGCCGGGCCTCCGGCTTCGCGACCACGGCTTCGACGAACGCCGCCCTTTCGATGATCCTAACGCTGTTGGTGTTGGAGGAGCTCGGCATCCCTTTCAAGGACTTGGATGGAGAATGGCTGTCTCGGGACACCGAGTTTGAGTCTTGGTGGCTGGATTGGGAGGCCATGGCTTGGATTCTCAAAGGTGGGAGTGTTTGTGGAGAAGGGAGGCTCGAGAGTTCTGAGGGGGAAGAAGAGAGGGGAGCCCTTTCTATTTAAAACGATGCTCCTTTTTCAAAACCCCACAGATTCTCGGAAGGGATAACGGGGAGACTTTTCAAACAAGGAGCGTCCTGGGATGAGCCCGGGCTGGGCCGATCGGCCTGAAGGGGGCCGGCCGGCCTAGCCCTGTCCCGGGAGCCTCTGAAAATTTTTGTGTATGCTCCACTTGCTCTTCTCCAGAGATTTCTTAGGATTTGGCTAGAAAAAGTTTAAGGAAAAGGAAAATAAAATAGAAAGGGAAATCTATCCTAGATAAGGGTCATTTTTAGGTCCTGTCCGGACCTGGACTAGGTATCTCGGTTAGCTCGTAGACGTCCATCTCTTTGAGCCCCGGCATTTCGGATTCGAGAAATATTTTCAACCTTTGGCCATTGGCCTTGAAAGTATTTCTGTCATTATCCTAGAGGGTTATCGCGCCATGATCAGTGGCATGTAAGACTTTAAAAGGACCTTCCCACTTACTTCTAAGCTTACCATGACCAAACAAATGAATACGGGAGTTAAAGAGCAATACCTGATCTCCCGCTTTGAAATGCTTGATCTTGATGCGCTTGTCGTGCCATCTCTTTGTTCTTTCTTTATAAAGCTTGGCGTTGTGGTAGGCCTTCTCCCTCCATTCATCCAGTTCAGCCAATTGCATTCTTCTTTTGAGTCCGGCTGTCTGGAGATCCATATTCCACCTCTTGATCGCCCAATGGGATTTGAATTCGAGCTCAACTGGTAAGTGGCATGTCTTGCCGTATACCAGTTGGTAGGGAGTCATCCCTATCGGTGTCTTGAATGTTGTTCTATATGCCCATAGTGCTT
Source organism: Urochloa ruziziensis (assembly GCA_015476505.1). Taxonomy (NCBI): domain Eukaryota; kingdom Viridiplantae; phylum Streptophyta; class Magnoliopsida; order Poales; family Poaceae; genus Urochloa; species Urochloa ruziziensis. The sequence continues at coordinate 40,449,804 of CM027122.1, forward strand.
CTGGTAGCTTTCGCTTCCACCCTGTTCCCATTGCATTGACCGTCTTTTGCAGAATGTTCTTGATTTGTTTGTTTGATGTTTCTGCTTGCCCGCTGGTCTGGGGGTGATAAGGTGTAGCCACTCGATGGTTTACTCCTAAGTCGCTTAGGCACTTCCGGAACGTCTTGTCGATGAAGTGTGATCCTCCATCACTGATCACGACTCGGGGTACTCCAAAACGGGGAAAGATGACTTCTTCGAACATCTTTCTTGAATTCTTCGAGTCGGCTGCCGTGCAAGGAAGTGCCTCCTACCCATTTGGAAACATAGTCAACTGCCACCAGGATATATTCGCACTGCTCGGATGCAGGAAAAGGACCCATAAAGTCTATTCCCACACGTCGAAACATCTCCAATTGGAGGTTATTTTGCAGTGGCATAGCATCACGGGCGTTGATATTCCCGTGTTTCTGACACCTGGCACATCTCCGTACGAATTCCTTAGCGTCTCCATACATAGTCGGGCAGAAGAATCCACTTTGCCAGACCTTTGCATGGGTTCGGAAAATTCCGTAGTGTCCTCCGTACGGTGATGAGTTGCAGCGATCAAGGATCTTGTGTGTTTCCTCGTGAGGGATGCATCGTCGGAGTAATCCATCAGCACAAACCTTGAACAATAGGGGTCATCCCATAAGTGAAATCTGCTGAGGTAGATCAGTTTCTTCTTGTCTCTCCTGGATGCACATACCCAGTCACCATGAAATTTACCAAATTTGCATACCACGGACTGGATGTGGTGACCTTGAGGAGAGTATCATCTCTGAGATAATCATTGATCGAAAGGTCCGACCCTTGAACTTGCATTCTTAGAGATGATCTGCCACACAATTATTTGTCCCCTTCTTGTCTCGTATTTCTAAATCAAACTCTTGAAGGAGCAGAATCCAACGGATGAGTCGTGGCTTAGCATCTTTCTTGGTCAAGAGGTAGTTCAGTGCAATATGGTCTGTGTATACTATCACCTTAGCACCAACCAAGTAAGATCTGAACTTATCCATGGCAAACACCACTGCCAGGAGTTCCTTCTCCGTTGTTGCGTAGTTCAACTGAGCTCCGGTCAACGTCTTGCTTGTATAAGATATGGCGTAATGCTGTTTATCCTTTGATTGATCGAGCACTGCCCCGACTGCATAGTCGCTAGAGTCGCACATTATCTCGAATGGAAGATTTCAATCAGGTGGTTGTATGATGGGAGCTGAGATAAGTGCCTTCTTAAGGGTGTAGAAGGCGAGAAGGCAAACATCGTCGAAGTTGAAGGGTACTACTTTAGCCAGAAGGCTTGTAAGAGGTTTGGCTACCCGAGAGAAATCTTTGATGAATCTTCGGTAGAAGCCAGCATGGCCCAGAAAACTTCGCACACCCTTGGCATTCGTCGGGGGTGGTAGTTGCTCGATAACTTCTATTTTTGTCTTGTCAACTTCTATTCCTCTTTCCGACACTTTGTGTCCTAGCACAATTTCTTCTCTGACCATGAAGTGGCACTTCTCCCAATTTAGGATGAGGTGATGCTCTTCGCACCTCTCGAGGACCCTTTCCAAGTTCTCGAGACAGTTGTCGAAGGTTTTACCATAGACAGTAAAATCGTCCATGAATACTTCCATGATCTTTTCGATCAAGTCAGAGAATACCGTCATCATACACCGCTGGATTGAAGCAGGTGCGTTGCATAGGCCGAAAGACATCCGCCGATAGGCGAACGTTCCGTATGGGCAGGTGAAGGTAGTCTTGCTCTGGTGTTGGCACTCCTTAGCGTCACGTTTTAGCAACGCTCAAGAGCGCGTAGATATATGTCGTTGTATGCAAAATTAATTCTGCAAGCGCACAGAATATATCTCGTTGTAGCACTTCACCTCGGGAGTTACCCTAGGGTATCGTATTTATATTTCCGCAGGGAAACATATGGTTAAAGTGTATTGAAGAATGAAATGATATATCTTGCCAGAAATATCAAGCCACAAACCCAGGGGCACAAACTCTAGGTTTGGGTGGATAATGGTCAAGTTAATGACCGGATAGAAGGTCTGAAAGACCAGCGACACACGGAGCACCTATTTCTAAAGAAAAGGAAAGACGTTGGGAGTTTTTATTTTTTTTTTAGCATTTCATCATGGCACGGCAAGGCAAGGCAAGGCAAATGGCAACGGCAAACGGCAACGGCAAGGCAAACGGCGACGGCTTTCGACATACCTGCGACTCCCCCAAGCTTCGATGAAGCTCACTGGTAGTTCTGGTTGGGGTCGTAGTGCATGTAGTCGAAGAAGCCGTGGATGTCGGTCTGGAGGGATGTGGTCATCCCCCAGTTCTGCTGCGTGAGATCAGTGTTGTGTGCAACTGCATCTCTGAGTTGCTGTTGTTGCAGCGTCATCGTCTCCATCCTGGTATTAAGATCAGCGATCCCTCGGGAAACCGGGTTCTCGTAGTCATACCTGGCGGAGGCGGATGGTCCGACCTGCGGGCCGTAGCCTGCTGTTCCTTGGTGGTAGTCGAATGCTTACTCAAAGTTCATGTTGGCCGTGGGGTTCTCTGTCGGCTGCTAGTAGTCGTACTCGGGCTGCTGCTGGTAGTCGTACTCGGGCTGCTGCTGGTAGCGGTACTCGGGCTGTGGCGCGGTAGAAGTTCCGGCTTCGTCATCATGCCTGGCTCGCCTGCCACGTGTTGCAAGGCCTGCAACACTGTGGCGAGCGGGTTCCCTCCTTCTGAGCTGCATGGTTAGACTTCTCGCGGATCTCAGCGACAAAGCTGGGCATGGAAGCTCAACTTCATCGATGAAACCAGGATAGCACATGAAAAGAGTATGGCCAGGGCCCTCGCGCATCAAGTGACCCTGGATGAAATGGTCTAAACCAATGCAGTACTGATATTCTTGTGTAGCTGGAAGGAAGGTGACTTGAGCGCCCTGCAAAGCACCAACATGGTTGGCGATGCGTGTGACTAGCGAGGTTATGTCAATTGTGGCTCGGCCACTGACTAACCTCTGCCAGTTCTCAAGCATGCTCATGACCGGAGAAAAGCGAATTTTCTTGACCATGGCATACAGGCACTCTAAATCAGGCAAGAGGCAAAGACGCAAATCAGTGCGCGGGTGGACCACCATAGCGATCCACTTCGCCAGGAAACGAGGAGTGGGGTTGTGGATGGCGGTAATGCTATTTTTCCCCGAGGATGGCTCCCCTGTGATGCTATCCCACCATGCGGCACGGTTGTACCGGTGGCAAGCCACAAACCCAGGGGCACAAACTCTAGGTTTGGTTGGATAATGGTCAAGTTAATGACCGGATAGAAGGTCTGAAAGACCAGCGACACATGGAGCACCTATTTCTAAAGAAAAGGAAATACGTTGGGAGAAACCGGACCTAGACTCTTTCTAACTCAGAGCAAAAGGCACTCTAGCCTTAGCCTAGACCCTAGCTTAGATACCAGGAACAGAGCTCGCTTCGACGGCTAGAACGGGAGAACCTCAGAACGGGGTGAGAGAGGGGGTTCTCCGGGCTCAGCACTACTGTTATGAATACAACCGAACGTGGTGGACTACGAAGGACGGACAGGGCTGTCACCACCTGCCGCCTACCACTGCTGTACCGTGGGGTGCAACACACTTCCTAGTTAATCAACAAGCCAGACACCACGTCTGCACTCGATGATTAAGATTTCTCTTGAGGCCTGTCAAGAGAAATCCCCGTCTTCCCTAAGGCGTCTTACGGCCCGGTCAAGGCGAGCAAACCCGTAAATAACCTCTTCAAAAGAAGGAAAGGATACAAGAGCTTTACCAGAACTCCGAAGACTCCGAAGATCCTAGATAAGCTCGACTCGACTCTACTCCCAACTCTAATCCTAATCTAAGAAATGAAAAAGATACTAGAGCTCCCTTCAAGTAAAGACTTGAGGTATGTGGTGTGTGTGTTCCCAAGGTGAATGAGCTTCCTTTTATAGCCTTCAGGGGGTGGATGTCAGTGTCATTAGCACGCCAAGGCTCTGCTTAGGCTTCACGCGAAGGAGGAGACGTGGCGGCCACAGAAGGAGGCCGGCCGGCCTGGGCTAGGCCGGCCGGCCTGGCCCTGGTGCCACTTGGCACCGTCCTCTGCAGGAACGGTCCTGATGCTCTCCCAAGGTCGGTAACAGTTGCGTTTAGTTGAAGCTTGTCCGAGAATCCTAGGATGTGGGCCCTTCAATCCATGTGCTTTCAAATCTAGGCCTTCCGGGTCCTTGGATCAAACCGACGTTGTTTGCACGGTGCTTGATCATCCTGGGTACTTGGCATGGCTTGTGGATCAATGACGTGGCCAGACCTGGCCAGGGGAGGCCGGTCAGCCTGGCCTAGGCCGGCCGGCCTGGCCCTGTGCCAGGTTTGGCCCTTGTTTCTCCTGGTTCATTCTGCAAGCACAACTCATCCAAAACTTGTGGAATTTGTCAATAAAAATACTTTTATATATGGAATATGGTATGATCATCCTCATTTTACCGAAATGTTGACGGTCACTACGAAGTTATAATGGCCGTCAACACATGGTCATCGGGGTGGATAGGAATTTGGTGATAACCAGAGTAGAAGCAGAAAAATGAGTGGTTTGCCAACCGCTCAAGCATCTCGTCAATGAAGGGGAGAGGAAAGTGATCTTTACGGGTTGCTTTGTTGAGCTTCCTGTAATCGATACACATCCTCCATCCAGTAACGGTCCTCTGAGGAATAAGCTCGGTCTTCTCGTTCTGGATAATTGTCATTCCACCCTTCTTTGGCACAACTTGAACTGGGCTGACCCATTCACTGTCTTGCACGGGATAGATTATACCCGCGTGCAGAAGCTTCAACACTTTTTTCTTGACTACCTCCCTCATCGCATCATTCAGCCGTCGTTGATGTTCTCTAGACGGCGTATGGTCCGGCTCCATAGGTATGCGATGGGTGCATAAACTGGGGTTGATCCCCTTCAAGTCCTGTAGAGAATACCCGAAGACAGACCGGGATGAAATGGTTAGCATCTTCAGCCTGTGATGACTGAGCTTGCTCTGCTTGAGCCGAGCTAACTGCTTCTTCCACTAGGTCTGTCTCGGATCGAGCCTCTGCGATGGTGTTAACTGCTCGCACAGGACTGACCGGGATGATCTCTTTACCAACTTTGAACTGTATAGTTGCTCGATCGTGGTTCGGGTTGGCAAGGTGCTCTATTGGCTATCCAATCAGGAAGAAGTTGTCACCTCTAGGGACATCGAAAATGTGGACGTCTAGAAAAATCTTGTTGCGTCCCATGTGTACGAGCACAACACGGATGATTCCTCTACATTCCATCATGTTGACACCAAAACTTCGGCGCTCGTGGTGTACTGCGCGGCGTGCCAGTCAGCTTGACCATTCAACTGACAAGGTGTACGATGGCGTCGTATCGGCCAATTAATAGAATCAGGATGCTAGGCCGACACGACGTGACGCCGTTGGGTTTCTCATCTTATTGCAGCGAGAGCCATCAGCCAATAAAGGTTAAACTAATACCACTACCAATCCTTCTAGGTGAAACGACAGTGATGCGCCCGGAAGTTGCAATCCAAAAGCACTGGTAGCAGGACATTAATCTAACATTCACTAGCAGATAATTCTATCCACAATAAAACTAGATCTCAACAGCACGGTAACCAAAATTAAGATGCAACAGGCTATTAAATAATCTATCGTCTATTTCAATAAGAAAAGCTAATCGAAGCCAATTTAATATTAAGACGATAGATATAGCCGATGCAATCTTAATCAAGGTGGGGTAAGTGGTGAATACCGTAGATCAAGACGGAAGCGATGCGCCATAGGTCGAAGATCCGAGATACTCCATAGGTAGAACGTTGGACTTATCCCTTCGCGGCAATAGATCAAGACATTGTAGCTCCACGTTTGGTGCCAAAGCTCCACCAATGATTAATGTAAAAACATAACAGAAAGGTAAAGGGTGACGATGCGCCAAGTTGTATTGATCGTGTGATACCCATTACAATTACCGTACCCTCGTATATAAAGGGCCGCTGGATTTTACGTACAAAGACTGGACTCCAACCTTAAACCGACCAGAATCTAGCTGCCTTGATTCGGTTACTATGTATAATATCCTAAATAAACATACTAAATAAAATAATACTCCGGCCACGATGTAAATCATATACTATAAATAATGGAAACCTTGTATTCGTACGTGATCTCCCCAAGCTGCATCACGTCAATCTCTTCCATGAATGCATTGAGGTCTTATCTTGTAGTCAATCCGTACACCATTTGAACAATAAAATATTCTGGCCATGATGCTCATCTTCACGCAAACAAACTATTTCCTTGGACAATATTTCTCCTTCTTGCACATGTCTTGCATCAGCTTCAAAATTCGGTGTCAACACATCATTTGGCCGTCGATCCACTTGAGGTACTTACGGGAGAAGGACCGGGGTTCGTCTGGTTGCACTCGTGCTGCGGATGCACTTGATATAATATTACTCCCGACCTTCGGGTCGTAGGCAACTTCCTGAGTGTTCCCTCAATAGCGTAATGGAGTACTCTGAAGTTGCGGGTGGTTCGGATGATGTCTTCGCAACTTTCAATTTCCTCCATCCATTCCTTGCTCATGATCGCAGATAAACCCTTGATTTGCGGCACGGCTTCTGGAATGAACGCCTTAGACCTTGAACTTTTGCACACTTGTTCCATAGGCATACGTGACTTATTACCAATCTCCAAGTACTCTTCTTTTGTAAAGAGCTCGGGAATGAAGTGCGGCAGATCGTCAAGAATAGTTTCTTGGTCTGAGGACTTGTGTTCGAGCACTTTCTCTATGATCGGAAGAGGCGGATCGAATGTGAGGGCGAGGAGTGGCTGTTTGTCTGTGGGGGTTGTTGGTGGTATTGGTGGGTCATCGAAAACGTCAGTGTACTCGGTAGAGTTGAGAACCTTTTCCAAGATCTCTTGTACCTCATCCACTGTCCTGTATAGCACTGACCCTGCGGAAGTGATGTTCAAGAACTGCGCACTTTCCGGCTTCAATCCACCAACAAAATGCTGCATAAGCTTTCCTCTGGAATGTTATGCGGTGGCCCTGAGTTGGCCAATTCTATGAACCGCTCCCACGTGGCTCCAAGTGACTCATCGCCTTGCTGATATGTCATCAGCTCAACTCTGAGCTTCAAGATCTTGAAGACAGGGTAAAAGAACAGACAAAACTCGTCCTTCAATTTGATCCAATCTCCGCTAAATCTCCTTGCAGTACGGTCGTACCAAGATTTTACATTTCCCATCAGAGAAAATGGGAAAAGTTTCCATCGTATGGTGTCTTGGTTGACACCGGGTATAATAAGAAGAGAGCAATTCTCTTCAAAAACCTGCAAGTGAGCATAGGGACTTTGTCTTTCGTTCCACCGAAAGACTGTGCACGAACCATGGCAACGAGACTGGGACGGATCTCGAAGCCATGAGGTGGTATGGGGTGGCAAGATGAAGGCGGTTCCAAATACTCGCTAGATGGAACCGTCGGATAACTAGGAGAAGACTCCATGTGGTAGATGGTTATGGGGTAAAGTGTACGGCTACAAAGATCCTACACTAGTGTTGCTACCGTTCCCCGGCAACGGCGCCAGAAAAGCTTGTTGGCACTCCTTAGCCTAGCTAAATCCGTAAGCGCACGGAGTACGATGTAGCCTTTCACCCGGGGAGTAAGAACCTGGATATCAAATCCAAGGAACGGTAGACGCGACTAGCCTAGAACTTTTCTAATCAGACCCACCAGGGAGCACAAGGTAAGCAGATAGAGAGCTTGACTTTAGTTAGCTACTCGTTACCCCAGACAAACTATCTATATCTAATCTGATCTGATTCGACGGCTAGAACGGGAAGAACTCAGAACGGGATGAATGAGGGGTTCTTCCGGGCTCAGCACTACTGTTATGAGTACACCCGAACGTGGTGGAGTACAAAGGACGGACAGGACTGTCACCACCTGCCGCCTACCACTGCAGTTCCGTGGGGTGCAACACAAACTGAAGTGGCTAGCCAGCACAGGAACCACGCCTAAACTTTCAGCCACTGACCTCCACCCAACGCGAAGGGCTATAGAGGAAACCCCAAACAAGAGTCGCTGTCACTCGCGCAGACTCAGGTACCCGCAGATCAAATAAATAAGATAACTTGATGAAAAGTAAGTTGTAAACTAGCGAGGTACTAAAGGCAAGAGACCGAGGACTTACTGAAGATAACTCTTAAATATATTCCTCGAGGGTGGAAATGTTGAGACAAGACCGAGAAAGAAATCTCGCACTCTCTCTACAAAGCTCGGCTGTCACCCGAGCAACTCACCCACTCTCTCCCTACTCTAACTCTAAAGATGAGAGCAAAATCACTAAGCTACTCTCTCTCCTTTGGATGGTGTCTTGAATGGGGGTGAAGGGTGCTTTTATAGCCTCCCAAGGGTAGAAGCCGGCGTAGTTGTCACGCACACCTCCTGCTTAGCATCCACGCGAAGGGGGAAGCGTGGATGTCACGGTGGTAGGCCGGTCGACCCCATCTAGGCCGGCCAGCCTGGCCCTGGTGCCATGTGGCACCGACCTTTGCAGCGACGGCCTGGATGATGTCCTGAAGTCGGTAGTTGTTGCGTTCGGTTAAAGCTGTCCAAGAATCCTAGGTTGTGGGCCCTTCAATCCATGCTAATCCCACTCTAAGCCATCTGTGTCTTTTGATCAAACCGACATCAAATCCACGGCTCATGTTCATCCTTGATAAGTTTGTAACCTTGTGGATCAATCACATGGCCAGAAGATGGGGAAGGGGGCCGGTCGGCCTAGCCTAGGCCGGCCGGCCTGGCCCTGTGCCCAATTTGCTTCATCTTTTGCTTGATTGCTCCTGCACTCACAAATTATACAAAACTTGTGGAACTCATTAGAAATAACCAATTTTACTTTGTTGTGAGCAGGATGAGCCTGAAATATGACGGAATGTTGGTGGCGAAATCATATCGTAACGACCACCAACACTCTTCTAGGGTGTACTTCACACGCAGCTCACTGATCTTCTCTAACTCGGGATCTGTTGGTTTCTCCTTCTCAATCATGACTCTGCAGTAGCTTTTCCGGCTACGTGCATCGGCAACCACATTGGCCTTGCCGGGGTGATACTGAATGTTCAGATCATAGTCCTTGATCAACTCTAGCCATCTCCTCTACCTCATGTTCAGCTCAGTCTGAGTGAAGAAATACTTCAAACTCTTGTGATCGGTAAAAACGTCGCACTTGTTGCCAATCAAGTAATGTCTCCAAATCTTCAAGGCATGCACAACCGCTGCAAGTTCTAGGTCGTGGGTAGGGTAGTTCTCCTCATGCTTCTGCAACTGGCAGGAGGCATAGGCAACAACTTTTCCGTCCTGCATAAGCACGCATCCAAGTCCTTGTCTTGATGCATCACAGTATACTACAAAGTCTCTTCTGATATCTGGCAAGGTCAACACGGGAGTGGTGGTAAGCTTGGTCTTCAACTCTTGGAAGCTCTCTTTGCACTTGTCTGACCAAACAAACGGTACATTGTTCTTGAGCAACTCGGTGATTGGCTTGGCAATCTTCGAGAAGTTCTCTATGAATCGACGGTAGTATCCAGCTAATCCGAGAAAACTTCGGATCTCCGTCGCATTTCTGGGCTGCTTCCACTCTGTCACGGCCTCGATCTTCTCTGGGTCAACTGCTACACCTTCTGTTGTCAACACATGGCCTAGGAAAGCAACTTTCTCTAACCAAAACTCGCACTTGCTAAACTTCGCGTAAAGCTTATGCTGTCTCAATCTCTCGAGCACAATCCTGAGGTGCTCCTCATGCTCTTTGGCAGTCTCTGAATATATCAAAATGTCATCAATGAAGACTACAACAAACCTGTCCAACTCTTCCATAAACACCTTGTTCATCATGTTCATGAAGTATGCCGACGCATTGGTCAACCCAAAAGACACAACCAGAAACTCAAACAGCCTATAACGGGTGGAGAAGGCGGTCTTGGGTATATCCTCTGGCCGAATCTTCATTTGGTGGTAACCAGACCTAAGGTCAATCTTACTGAAGTACTTGGCTCTCTTTAGCTGATCTAAAAGGTCATCAATCCTTGGCAACGGGTACTTGTTCTTGATCGTCACTGCATTCAGCGAGCGATAGTCTATGCATAGGCGAAGTGTCCCATCCTTCGTCTTGAGAAACAGCACCGGTGATCCCCACGGTGATGCATTCGGTCGAATGAACTTGTGATCTAGCAAATTCCTCAATTGCTTCTTCAATTCCTCCAACTCCTGTACGGACATCCGATAAGGTCTCTTGGATATGGGGGCTGTGCCTGGAACTAGCTCAATGGCGAACTCAACATCTCTGTCTGGAGGTAGACCTGGCAATTCCTCGGGAAACACGTCCGGATACTCACAATAACCAGAACGTCGGCTACGGTCTTCTCACTGAGGCTATATAGGTGGGTTGTGGGCATTTGCTTGGCTACTAATGGCTCAATCTTCACTACTTTACCACTAGGGTGTATCAGGGTCACTAGTCGGGGCGAACATGAGATGGTTCCCTTGTGTAAGGTCAACCAATCCATGCCTAGGATAATGTCAATGTCGTCTGATTGTAGGACTGTGAGGTCGGCTAGGAACTTCTGTCCTTTCATCATGATGCTCACATCCTTGCACATCCTGGTGCACTCAAGGTCTCCTAATGGTGAGGAGGTGATAATAGGTACGGCTCAGGGAATCATGGGGAGAGATGTATGTGCTACAAACTTACTGGATATATAGGATCCGGTAGCTCTAGTATCAAACAGAATTAGTGCACGAAATCCATCAACAATGAACTCACCGAGTAAGACGTTGAAGGACCGAAACGGCGACCAGAGAGGGGGGGAGTGAATGGGAGCCGATAAAAAATCTTTCCAACCGATCCGGCTATTCTCCCAAAACAACTCCGAAACTTCCGAGAGCAATCATGCCAAGATCACGTAGCCACTGTCAAGCTACTGACCCTAGGAACAAGAAACAAGCAGCGGAACTCGAACCAATCGAAACGAACACCAAAACGACCCGAAACGCGGCTCGATCTAACACACCCAGAGGGGGGCGGTTAAACCGGCCAGGGGGCGCGGTTAAACCGCCCGGGCCTGGGTGGCTCGGGAAAAAGTCAAAACAAAAGTGGATCTCCCAAACCGCTTGAGCTCTTGAGGCGAGATTTTGGTCAGATGATCTAGACCTCCAGTGGAGTGTTTTCCCAAAAGATCTCGGCCTCTAACTCAGTACAACTCCCGGAATCGCAGATCTCGCGAAGAACACCATGACCTCGAGTTCATCCCGAAAATCTCAAATCCAGAGCGATTCTCGGCGTTTGGGGGCAAAGGATCACCAGCAAAAGAGGCACAAGGCACTCATACGTGAATCCCCCAAAGAAATCCAAGAGAAAACGCCCTAGAACAAAAAGAACGAAAATCCCCCAAAAATAGCTCCGAAAATACCCACGAAAAATAGAAAAAGGAAAGGGAGCTCGGGAAATCAAATCATGGCACAAAGATGAGCAGCACAAACTCCATCACATAACCATGAATTCACCTATACAAACTAGGAATGATTCGAAGTAGTTCTAGGTGGAGGGGATGAAGGGGAAAACAAGTTCAAAGTAAAACCTAAAGAGATAACTAGGAGAGATAGCAGCCACCAGCCCTGAAGGGGCCTATTAGTAGTCCAAGTGGTGGTGCTCTAAAGACTAAACTACCCCTAAGTGATACATACCCCTCAGGGGCAAATTTGACATTTGATCTTCACATATTTTCTGGCTCGGGCACCTTCCACTGCAAGCTAGCTTCCCTCCGACGCAAGCCTTGCAGTCACGCCGCGTGTCCTCCGGATCGAAGCTCCTCGACGCCGTTCTTGGGCCAGCCCAGGGGGGGCGGTTAAACCGCCCCTATCAGCCTCACTCGGCCCAGCTGCCCAAGTTCGCCTCGTCGAGTCCTCGGTCCTTGGTTTTGAGGCCCAAACCAAGGAAAACCGTCCACCGATGATTTTGTGGCCAAATCACCAAACCCCGCGCGCAAACTTCGGTTGTTAGCCGCCACCTTGCGCCGGCTTCTCGTCCGCGTACAAGCTTCGGTTGTGAGCCGCTACCTCGCACCGGAACCACGTCCCCTTGCTCGTTCTTGCCAGCATGTGAACCGCACTTGATCTACCGGCCATCGGGTCCCTCGAACCAAGCCTACTTGTCTCTCCGCTCCTCGGAGGCCGCCATGGCTAAGACCTTTCGCGCCTGTTCTTCACCTGCACCAATGCAACCAAGCCGCATTCTACACCTGCAATACTTAAGCCAAGGGAAACGTCAATCCACACCACGTTGTCAATCACTCATCACACTAGGAAGCGACCATCCACCGGTCCTCGAACACACTGGGTCCTCAGACGTCGGGTGCCTCCTATGCTTCAGCTTTGGTCCTGTGGTTGAGCTTTCCGCGTGCAACACCTGACTGGCCTGGGGTACCGGCTGGTCTGCCACCGGGTGCGGCACCGTGAGCTGGTGTCTGGGAGTTCTTCTTCTCAGGGCAGTCGTAGGACTTGTGGCCTAGTTTGCCACAGTTGTAGCAGGTGAACAGGGTACTCGAGCTGTTCTGGCGTCCGTAGGATCCACCAGACGAGGGGTAGTTGGGATTCCTCCCTCCGGCATTCTGTCCACTGTCTCCTCCAAAGCTGCGGGTCGGTTGAATCTGACCTGAGCGGTAGCTGTGGTAGGGCTGACTCTGTCCCTGACGGTAGTTGGTGTTCCTCTACTGGCTGGTCTGTCCATAGCTCGGCCTCTGGGATGGCCTGTCACGTGTCAGCTGCTCGAACTTGCGCTTCTTGACTCTCATTCGACCCTCATGGTCTAGTCTCTCCTTCTCGACGGCGATGGCGCGGTTCACCATGTGGCGAAGCGAGGGAAAGTTGCTCCCGGCCATGATCTGTCTGATCCCATGGTGTAGACCTCGATGGAACCAGAATTGCTTCTTTTCTTCAGTGTTGGTGTCCTCGGGAGCATAGCGCATCATCCTGGTGAAGTGATGCTCATACTCTTCCACCTTCATCGTTCCCTGAGTCATCGTACGGAACTCCTGTGCCTTCTGAACCATGATCTGTCGAGGGATATGCTAATCACGAAAGGCCTTGCAAAACTCTACCCAAGTGATGGTGGCAGGGTTCGGGTGCATGGCGTTGTAACTGTCCCACCATGCTCTGGCTGGTCCCTCAAGCTGATGGATGGCTATGGCAACACACTCTTCATCATTGTAGTCAGAGAGGTCAAGCTTGGTCTCGATGGTCCTCAACCAGTCATCTGCATCGATGGGGTCTTCTGAGTAACTGAAGGTAGGGGCCTTGAGACGGATGAACCTCTCGATCTTGCACGGCAGGTCTTCAACGGGTGGTCCTTGGCGGTGTCCCCCTCCCTGAGGGTGTGCAATGGCATTGGCCATCCTCTCCATGACCTGAGTCTGTCGGTCCAAGACCTGGGCAAGGGTAGCCACGGGTGGTACGGGCTATTGCTGCTCCTACGGCGGCGGCGGCGGCAGCGGCGGCGCACCACGTCCACGGCCTCGCCCTGCTGGGACTCGATCGATCTCGATTTCCTCATCAACAGCCTCCTCCTCTTCTTCCGCATCCTGTTGCGCGTCATGTCCGAACGGCGCCGGGTTGGGATTGGCGACTCCTCCACCTCCTCTTCCGCGGCCACGGCCAACAATTGGCTCAGGCGCGGGCTTGGGAGCTGGCGGTGGGGCGGCACGTCCCCATCCACGGCCACGGCCACGAGCGGTTGCCTCAGCTTCTTCCTGGGCGGCTGCCTCAAACAGCGCGTTCAAACGAACTGACCTTCGGATAGACATCCTGAGAAAAGGTTGAAGAGAGGGTGTTAGCGTATTTCTATATGGATTCGTTCTAAATAAGCCAAAGTCAATACAATCACAAATATTTCTTATATGCATGTATAAGCTTCTAACATTCAAGAAGAAATCATCATGAAAACTCATTCATTAATTAAGATACATTCACTCATCCATGCAGTACAAACACTAGTTGCTACCTTGAGGCTTGACTCACTAGCCTTGGAGGTCTCGCACACATACGCACACGATACAACGCGAAAAGATCTCGAAATGGTGGTTCCTACTACATGGGTAAACATCTACCATCGCGTACCGGAACAGGCTCACGGCTGATGTGGGATTACTCTACTTTATTCTAGTTGCTCGTCCAACTCATAACATCCAGGGCTTCTTGTACTCAATGACTGTGAGGTCCTCCCAAGTGTGTCTGGCAGTGAAAATAGGCTTGATCATTGCCTCAGCTCTCTGAGTCTCTGGGGTCTCGATAGTGCTGATGCTGTGGAAAGGAACCTTGTGGAGTCTCAACGAGCTGGGTCCAAACTTGAATTCCTCCTTGCGAATCTGTCGCTGCTTCTCGGGTGGTAGCTGGTCGTTAAGCTCCTGTAGTTCCTCAACTCAGATGGAGTCGGCATCCTTCCAACTCTGCAGAATCACCTTACTCTTTTCCTTGAGGTAGAGGCAGGTACGAGTGAGTGCGGCGAGGTTGTTCGCGTTGCGCTCGCACCTTCGCTCCAGATGGGTGATCCTCAAACCCATAGCACCTGGAGTGGCGTTGTTCTTGAGCTCAGCAATCTTCTCGTCGGCAATCTTCATCCCGTACTCCATGAGTCCTATGGTACAGTCCTGAAGCTGACTTATCCCTTCCAGTCGCTTGATCTCCTTCTCGAGCCTCTGCTTCTCTGTGAAGTCATCGGCGATCATTTGTTTCAGCTGGTCTGTCTCTGCCTGAGCCAGGGTGACTGCGGCATCCCTGCGGCTCAGCTCCTCCGTCAGGTGACGTACCTGGTCCTTCATGGCATTCACCTCTCCCTCGGCGGCAAGGACACGAGAAACCATGTTGGTGGCGGTGACAGCCAAGTCCTGGAGGCCGTTGAGGAAGGCCACGCTCTTTCCTTCCAGCTTTGTCATGTAGTAGTCCAAGTCACCGAGGTACTCTCCGGCTGTGGTGATCGTCGGGTCCTCGATGGCTGCGAACGCTGCTCTGCACCTCTCGTACTCCGCCTCCTCGTCGTCCTCGTAGAACTCTCTGGGCAAGAGTCGGAGGTTGGTCCCCTCAACCTGATCCTTCTCTCGGACGAGTAGTACCTGAGTCAACCTCCGGGTGACACCCTCCACTGCAAGCTTCGTCGACAGTCCAACGCCTTCCATGGTGATTCCCGACCGGTGGTCGTAGGGGTTAAGAAAGATCTTGGCGCGGGCACAGGCGGTGTTGTTGATGTAGCATACTTGTGCCTCAAGTCCAAGGCAGTTCGCCGGAATGCCCAAGCGGCGGACAGTAGTGACTAGCCAGTGGACCATGTCCCCTTGGTCCTTGGGGTCCACATGCGTCTTCAGAATTGCGGCCACCATTCCTAGGTCACGTAAAAAGAGAGTGCCAGCGTAGGTGAGTAAGAAATTTTCTCAAAAGAGATAGTTTTTATAACATAGCTCAAGGGATAACATATAAAGATAGATCGTATAGAGTCCTATTCTATCGACCATGTCTATGGCATCGTCTTACGAGCAAGTATGGCTCTGATACCAACTGTAACGACCCGGGTTTCCGATTTCCGAAAACCCGTCTCCCTGTACCATTGTGATACTCCTTGGATCAAGGAGATATCACGTACAGAACTCATCACAGCGAATATCACATCCATACCACAAATAAAGTACAAATACCTCATTTATTACATCATTCTCATGATAATACGTCTGATACAAGCCCTCAGGGCTGAATGGCAAACAAAAAACATCCAACACAGCGGAACTAGGCGTAGAAGCCTCCATCTTCTCGATCTCCTCCACAGGCAACTTCCGCGTCAAGACGATGCCTCAGTTGTACCATCCATCGTGGTTGAACTCGTGCTCTTCATCAGACCCTGCGTACTCAAAGGCTATACTTAAGGAATGGGATAGGTTCATGTCACCAACCGTATATGCAAGCTTTAAGTGGACTATCATCTAAAGGGATAAAAGTATATCAAGGATAGGCTAAAGGTTTCCTATGCAGCAGCAAATATAAAATAAGTATCCCCGTATCCATCCATCCCATATGTCACCACATCGGGCTATTCCGGCACGCCGGACTCCCATCTCCATCTCCACACTCATCTAAGTCGATGCGAGAGCTCCCTCCCCTCGCACCTCACCAACTACGACCGGATCCTGAAAGGAAAGGGAGCAAACTTCCCTTCTCCCCATCCGTAGCTGCGAACCCTAGTCACTCTCAAAGCTGGCTAGAAAGGGGGAGAGGAAGAATATCCCAAATATGAGAGGTAACAGTGCAGTGGACAATGTCCATACCGAGGACGCGGCTATACGTATAGATTATAGACTCTCGAGAGCTTGTACAACTGGACCCACTCGGGCTGTGAGATGGTGGCCGCCATCTCGAGACGCAACCCACAGCTCAGACCCCAACCGCGACGATGCCCGCTTGCTCTTCCGGTCTCGGTCCATCGGCTCGCAATCCAATTCTTCGGAAGCTGTGTCGAACTCTCCCGTTCCCGTACACCATCCACCTGATCTTCTCGCAATCCGGGCATCGCGCTAGTTAGGCTGGCTGGAACCCGTTCATATGGGTAAGCGGTAAGTACGTGGGGCCCAAAGAGTGGTTACCCCACTCGGTTTCAGACCGGGGTGAGCGTCATCGTCCCAAAGGCGTATCCTTCGAAGAAGAACGTAAGTCGCAGTACCCACTATAGGTACCGCCACCAACTCCTATGCTCCTATCCATCCATGTACCCGCCACAAGTACGGCGTGGGACCCCCTCGAGAGCAGGGGTCTCCCGGCACCTCGGTCAAAGACCGAGTTGTTATAAAATGCTCACCCCCGCCAAGTATACCAAAAACACCTTCTCCTGTCGGTTTTATCCCCACACATGCCAAGAATCCTAATCCACATGATCCCAAGCACATGCAAGCAGCAGCATAGCAATATCGTATATAGAGTGGTAGGTAACAAGGCAATCATGGAATAAATCATGGCTATGCAAGGCTCAAGCATCATCCAATTGCAGTAAGTAAAGCGCTAGCTCATCTATTTGTAATGTATAATATGCATTCAAGAGAAGGGTTGGGCGTGAACCTGAGGGCAAGTTCTCTCTTCCTCCACGAAGTCTTCCGGGTAGTGCTCCTCTCCGGTTCCAGGCCGTCGGTAGGTCCTAACTACGTAGTTAAAGTAAATACCGGGGACCTAATAGCAATTAACTGTCACACCCTGAAATTCTCCAATTTCAGGATGTGAATTTTAAGAAAAATTAAACAATGATTTTCTCTCAATTTTAAAATTTTTCCAACATTTATTTATTTTACAGAGAATTTAGCTAGAAAGAAAATTAATTGTGTGTGTTTCTAAAAATAATTAATTGTTCTCTGTGTGTTGCATTCAGTGCCGAGTTGCATCTTGGTGTTTCATGAGTGCAAAGTTTTGAAAACACGTTTATCCTAACGTTTAGGTTCTTCTGAGAATTTTCTAGATTTTTCTGGAAATTATTCTCCTCTTCCTAGAGCTAAATCTATTTATTAGAAGGCTCTAAAATTCTCTTCACGAGCTCCAAATATTTATTTGGAATCATCGCGTCCCAAGCTACCTTTGAGCCATCGACAAGTTTTGTCGTCCAATTCGTCATCTCCGTCTACTTCTGGATCAAGCCGAGCACCGCCACCGGTCTTCGACACCCAGTTGCTCGTCGTCCTCGTTCTGTTGACAAGGGAGCGTCCATGTGCCTCGTGTCCCCTGCTGCCCTTGCCGCCTCGGCCTGCCTTGCGCAACACCGCCATGAACTTTGCGCCGTTGAGCTGCACGTGCCGCCGCAGGTGATCTTCTCTAACTCCAAGGATCGCTGTCGTGTATCAATGACCCGATTTGTCGCTGCCTCGAGTTAGTTCAAAGAAGCTCCTATTTTTTTCCTTTGTCCATCAGCGTGGTTAAAGACAGGCTAAATTTTCCCCCTACCGCACATGAGATCAGTGCCGCATCAATTCACTTGTAATGTTATTTTATTGCCTAAGTACCCTACATCATTCTTGAGCAATAATTATCCCGTTTCCTTTATCTACATGCACGCATGCACCACCAGCATGCAACGTGCTTAATTAGCTGCTATTCTCTGCATCACACAAGAGAGTTGAAGCCCTGGCCGTTTACGGGCTGCCAGACAGGGCCCTTACGTATCGCCGTACGCACATGAACTCAAATCCAGTTCGGTCACCTGGGCCATCTCCGAACCAACACGGGCAAGCCGAGCCTCGTTAACACGTACGCGGTGTATAAACTTGAAGCTACAGCCGCCGTACCCTCATTTTGTTCTGCATCGGTGCCCTGCGTGCCCTAGCTCTTTTGCAAGCCGCCGCCGCCGCCAACCTCGTCCAAGCGTTGCAGCCGCCGCTGCCGGTGACCTCTCGTCCAACTCCAAGCAACGCTGCTGAGTCCCAGCAACGCTACAATATGCCGCGGCCTCGAGTTCGTCGCTGAAGCTACGTCCGTCACGAAGCTCGCCTGCAGGATGTCGATCGCCGCGTGGATCCATCGATGCCGGCCAGCTATGCCGGTCGCCGGGGAAGAGGACGTCACCACGAGGAACGCCAGCGAGGTCATCCGGCCTGAAGTCGCTGCCGCTCGTGCCCTAGCGCCGCATGTACCGACCTGATGCGGAGCTCAACGCCAACGCCATGCCGAAGACCCGCGGCCAAGCCACGTCGCACACCCGCTGCCGGTCCTCGTCGCCTCGACCCCGTCGGAGCGCTGACGCTCGAGAAGCCGAGCGACCACCACGTAGATTGGCCGTGTCAAGGTGCCGCTGGAGGACGCCGTCGTCGCCAAGACCTTCGCCGCGGCTGCGCCGCAGCCGGCGAATGTCGTCCTGGCTCCTATCTTCACCACGCCATGGCGAAGCCCGACCGTTCCATCGTCGCTGTCACCCTGATCGAGCTGCAGTAGGAGGAGCTGAAGCATGTCGTCTCCGCTAAGGTTGAACCGTAGCCGTCGTCGACGCCGTCGAGTTCAATCTCCGCATGTCGCCGGTCATCATGCGTGAGTACTCCATCGGAATTCTGTTGCTTTTCTGCTCAATCGTGCCTCTTGATCGAGTGTCCCAATGCCATGGCCTCACGTATATAGTTTTCTAGTACACCGTCTGCAGATCGGCATGGACATCCTCAGCTGCTGCTGCCTGCGTGTCCAGCGAACCTACACGCTGGATGTTTCTTCCCAAGCCAGCCACCAGCCATGCAAGTCTACACATACACCATGGTGAGCAATGTTCTTAATAGCTACTCCATTGTATGCCCTTGGATGAGCTACGTGTGGCCATGCAATGCATACTTTTCTGTGCAGTGCACTTCCTGCCCAATACACACATGTTGATATCGTGCATAATTATGCAATAACCCTTGTTCTTTCCTTTGGCAAAATAATTAGGTTTTCTACTCTAAATTTCCAGCATGATCAAAGCTCTGAAGTCCTACTGTTATCATCAATGATTTGTAGTATATATCCTATTTCAAGTACTACAAAACTTGCCCACCGTTACTTTGCTAACTTCATAGCCTTGATGATTTACTTCATTTATTCTTTCTTTGTTTCTTGCGTCAATGACATATCCTGCGTACTAACACAATATGCTTATTCCTTGACAACTTTGCTTATCTCATATCTTTCCCATTTTAAATCCAATATCAACGCTTCTTGCACTCATGTGACCGTAGTAGCGAACTCCTTCGTTCAGTACGCTCTTTAAAAGCTTTTATTTTGATTGGTGTATTGTTCTTAGTTGTCTTTGTTTGCTTGGTCTAGATTGTTTGCTTTGCCTGGATGATTGCTGCGAGTAGATGGAACGCGGTTCAAGAGCTTGAAGAGTTGAAGAATATTCTGAGCAGCTATTCTCTGGATTTAAGGCAAGTGTGTTCTTGATATTTTTATCCCAATAACTATATTTAATCACCTTTGCATGTGCTTGCATTAAGTCTGATGGGTCCTATTAAGGTTTGCCTAGCCTTTCATGATTATTCCTTGTCTGCCTGGGTTTATCTTTATGTTGGGTAGCTATGCTAGTTGCTATATTTGGTTATGGTGGTTCTAATGAACATTAATGATAAACGTGCTTTACTTTATGTTATACCTCTGGTTAATATCAAGATCATATCATTTAATCGGAACATGGAGAACCACCCAGGGAAAACAGTACAACCATAAGACTAATGGGCTCTGGTCTTGGCTGAATAATTAGAGACTCTAGTTTGTGGTAGCTTTACTCGCAAGAGGCAAGAGGGGGAGACTGTAGTTGGTGTATAACCCGGCCCCTATTTGGGAGGAAGCCTTTGCTAAGGTGTGCCCATTGGAGAGGTTTATACATCACGCTGATTTGAATCCTTAGCGAGCTATCCTTACTAGGGAATCTTTGTAAAGGCCTCGTAGCGTCCCTATGCAATCACACCTCGGTAGTGTGATATGCGCCTGTGTGGTGCTGCATGGTTGGGTTTAAAGTTCTTTTGGACTTTTACGCGACTTATGGTGAAAGTGTACAACCTCTGCAGAGTGTAAAACTGTTATAACAGCCGTGCTCACGGTCAAGAGCGGTCTGGACACTCACATGATAATTGAACTTGAAGATGGACTTAAATCGTGGTTCTGGTTGTGCCATATTCTTGTGGCGGTCTGTTTTATTAATGTGGTTCGGTATATATTTATATCTTAGTAATCAGGTGCTAATAAAAGTTTGACCAACTAAAATTGCTTATCGCTTTAAACCTCAGCCTTTCCTTGATTCAGCCTTGCATTCATACTTTCCCCACACTTGCTGAGTACGACATGTGCTCACCCTTGCTATAAACAATGTTGCTCAGAAGAAGAAAGCTACTGTGGAGTTCACTGAAGACGTTGCTGAGTGCTAGGCGTACACAACCCCCGGTCGTCTGCTTGTGGAGTTGGAGCCTCCGTTTCCAGGATTTGAGCTGTGTAATACTCTGATCATTTTCTTTTACGTGATACTGTCTCTATTATACACCTTTTTGTTCGCCGTATGTGTGAAACTTGATCCTGGCACACATACGGTGTGCACTCGGTTTTGTTTTGCAGAACCGGGTGTGACAAAGTGGTATCAGAGCTGTATCGACCGTAGGACGTAAGCCTAGATAGCAATGGTCATTTTCTAAGGTCTATTTCACTACGAAACTTGTCCGTATCCGATCCTTGACCTTCTCCTTGTCTACTTGTCTAATCCTTGATAATTTAATTCATAAACGTAATCCTTAGCTGTTTATTACCTTTTCTTGTCTTAAATTTTAATTCTTATCTATCTGCTTTAATCTCTCCCTTGACCATTCATTCCCGTGTCAATGATTTTACCATTCTCAAATCTGTTCGCGTCACCGTCTGACCTTACTGTATTCTTTGAATTAATTCTGGAGCTACAGGTCTCGGTTTGAGGTGAAACCAATTTTGCTGGATTCAGATTTTGATGGGCTAGTTGCTGGCAATTTTTCACGATTTTTGGACTTTCGGACAGAGAGCTATGTGCCTGTCTTTCCAAATATCTGAATCTGCCATTATTGCCATCCTCCATCCAATTCATATAATCATTCTCATTTATTCCTTGATATTAAATGAGAGTATTAATTTTCTCTCATTCACCTATGATTGATCCTCTTTGAAATTCTCTCTTGACTTTTGGATTTCAAAGTTTGTTTTCTGCTTATTCAAAATATTTAGATCGTCCGTGTCACCTGTCCTAATTCCTGCCCCTCTCATCCGACGAATGAAGATGCTATCAATCACGAGAAGTTAAGCTTGAGCATTTGTTGCTTGACAAGCTGAAGGACGCTTGCACCAAGAGTATTGAAACAGAAGAGAAACCTCATGCTTAGGATAACCCTTTTTCCCATACTAACAACGTTTAGATCGTTCTTGTTATGCTGAGTGGTGGATTCCCGTGCTTTGAATGATGATGTTTGTTTTATGATCATGTTTGATTTGATTCTTTGTATTGATTGTTGGTGTATTGATGGGTCTTATACTTACAATAACATCAGTTGCCTAGTTGGGTTCTTCTTTTACCTTCCAACTCCTTGTCTTTCTCCTTTCTATCTGTTGTTTCGATGGAGATCATAGAGAAGCAAGCTGAAGGCAACACCAATGTAGACAAATAGAGATCATCATCGTCACCACCGGCCAGATGGAAGCAAGTTGAAGAAAACCAGAAAAGATGAAGAGTCAAGATTTTGCCTGGCTCGACGCTAATCCTGTTTATCTGTCTCTCCCTGGTTTCTTCTTTCTTCGAATCTCGGGGCGAGATTCCTTTTAAGGGGGGTAGTTTTGTCACACCCTGAAATTCTCCAATTTCAGGATGTGAATTTAAGGAAAATTAATACAATGATTTTCTCTCCATTTTAAAATTTTTCCAACATTTATTTATTTTACAAAGAATTTAGCGTAGAAATAAAACAATTTTGTGTTTTCTTAAAAATAAATTGCTATCTGCGTGTTGCATTCATGCCGAGTTGCATCTTCATGTTTCATGAGTGCAAAGTTTTGAAAACGCTTTTATCCAACGTTTAGGCGCTTCTGAGAATTTTCTAGATTTTTCTAGAAATTATTCTCCTCTTCCTAGAGCTAAATCTATTTATTAGAAGGCTCTAAAATTCTCTTCACGAGCTCCAAATATTCTATTTGGAATCATCGCGTCCCAAGCTACCTTTGAGCCATCGACAAGTTTTGTCGTCCAATTCGTCATCTCCGTCTACTTCTGGATCAAGCCGAGCACCGCCACCGGTCTTCGACACCCAGTTGCTCGTCGTCCTCGTTCTGTTGACAAGGGAGCGTCCATGTGCCTCGTGTCCCCTGCTGCCCTTGCCGCCTCGGCCTGCCTTGCGCAACACCGCCATGAACTTTGCGCCGTTGAGCTGCACGTGCCGCCGCAGGTGATCTTCTCTAACTCCAAGGATCGCTGTCGTGTATCAATGACCCGATTTGTCGCTGCCTCGAGTTAGTTCAAAGAAGCTCCTATTTTTTTCCTTTGTCCATCAGCGTGGTTAAAGACAGGCTAAATTTTCCCCCTACCGCACATGAGATCAGTGCCGCATCAATTCACTTGTAATGTTATTTTATTGCCTAAGTACCCTACATCATTCTTGAGCAATAATTATCCCGTTTCCTTTATCTACATGCACGCATGCACCACCAGCATGCAACGTGCTTAATTAGCTGCTATTCTCTGCATCACACAAGAGAGTTGAAGCCCTGGCCGTTTACGGGCTGCCAGACAGGGCCCTTACGTATCGCCGTACGCACATGAACTCAAATCCAGTTCGGTCACCTGGGCCATCTCCGAACCAACACGGGCAAGCCGAGCCTCGTTAACACGTACGCGGTGTATAAACTTGAAGCTACAGCCGCCGTACCCTCATTTTGTTCTGCATCGGTGCCCTGCGTGCCCTAGCTCTTTTGCAAGCCGCCGCCGCCGCCAACCTCGTCCAAGCGTTGCAGCCGCCGCTGCCGGTGACCTCTCGTCCAACTCCAAGCAACGCTGCTGAGTCCCAGCAACGCTACAATATGCCGCGGCCTCGAGTTCGTCGCTGAAGCTACGTCCGTCACGAAGCTCGCCTGCAGGATGTCGATCGCCGCGTGGATCCATCGATGCCGGCCAGCTATGCCGGTCGCCGGGGAAGAGGACGTCACCACGAGGAACGCCAGCGAGGTCATCCGGCCTGAAGTCGCTGCCGCTCGTGCCCTAGCGCCGCATGTACCGACCTGATGCGGAGCTCAACGCCAACGCCATGCCGAAGACCCGCGGCCAAGCCACGTCGCACACCCGCTGCCGGTCCTCGTCGCCTCGACCCCGTCGGAGCGCTGACGCTCGAGAAGCCGAGCGACCACCACGTAGATTGGCCGTGTCAAGGTGCCGCTGGAGGACGCCGTCGTCGCCAAGACCTTCGCCGCGGCTGCGCCGCAGCCGGCGAATGTCGTCCTGGCTCCTATCTTCACCACGCCATGGCGAAGCCCGACCGTTCCATCGTCGCTGTCACCCTGATCGAGCTGCAGTAGGAGGAGCTGAAGCATGTCGTCTCCGCTAAGGTTGAACCGTAGCCGTCGTCGACGCCGTCGAGTTCAATCTCCGCATGTCGCCGGTCATCATGCGTGAGTACTCCATCGGAATTCTGTTGCTTTTCTGCTCAATCGTGCCTCTTGATCGAGTGTCCCAATGCCATGGCCTCACGTATATAGTTTTCTAGTACACCGTCTGCAGATCGGCATGGACATCCTCAGCTGCTGCTGCCTGCGTGTCCAGCGAACCTACACGCTGGATGTTTCTTCCCAAGCCAGCCACCAGCCATGCAAGTCTACACATACACCATGGTGAGCAATGTTCTTAATAGCTACTCCATTGTATGCCCTTGGATGAGCTACGTGTGGCCATGCAATGCATACTTTTCTGTGCAGTGCACTTCCTGCCCAATACACACATGTTGATATCGTGCATAATTATGCAATAACCCTTGTTCTTTCCTTTGGCAAAATAATTAGGTTTTCTACTCTAAATTTCCAGCATGATCAAAGCTCTGAAGTCCTACTGTTATCATCAATGATTTGTAGTATATATCCTATTTCAAGTACTACAAAACTTGCCCACCGTTACTTTGCTAACTTCATAGCCTTGATGATTTACTTCATTTATTCTTTCTTTGTTTCTTGCGTCAATGACATATCCTGCGTACTAACACAATATGCTTATTCCTTGACAACTTTGCTTATCTCATATCTTTCCCATTTTAAATCCAATATCAACGCTTCTTGCACTCATGTGACCGTAGTAGCGAACTCCTTCGTTCAGTACGCTCTTTAAAAGCTTTTATTTTGATTGGTGTATTGTTCTTAGTTGTCTTTGTTTGCTTGGTCTAGATTGTTTGCTTTGCCTGGATGATTGCTGCGAGTAGATGGAACGCGGTTCAAGAGCTTGAAGAGTTGAAGAATATTCTGAGCAGCTATTCTCTGGATTTAAGGCAAGTGTGTTCTTGATATTTTTATCCCAATAACTATATTTAATCACCTTTGCATGTGCTTGCATTAAGTCTGATGGGTCCTATTAAGGTTTGCCTAGCCTTTCATGATTATTCCTTGTCTGCCTGGGTTTATCTTTATGTTGGGTAGCTATGCTAGTTGCTATATTTGGTTATGGTGGTTCTAATGAACATTAATGATAAACATGCTTTACTTTATGTTATACCTCTGGTTAATATCAAGATCATATCATTTAATCGGAACATGGAGAACCACCCAGGGAAAACAGTACAACCATAAGACTAATGGGCTCTGGTCTTGGCTGAATAATTAGAGACTCTAGTTTGTGGTAGCTTTACTCGCAAGAGGCAAGAGGGGGAGACTGTAGTTGGTGTATAACCCGGCCCCTATTTGGGAGGAAGCCTTTGCTAAGGTGTGCCCATTGGAGAGGTTTATACATCACGCTGATTTGAATCCTTAGCGAGCTATCCTTACTAGGGAATCTTTGTAAAGGCCTCGTAGCGTCCCTATGCAATCACACCTCGGTAGTGTGATATGCGCCTGTGTGGTGCTGCATGGTTGGGTTTAAAGTTCTTTTGGACTTTTACGCGACTTATGGTGAAAGTGTACAACCTCTGCAGAGTGTAAAACTGTTATAACAGCCGTGCTCACGGTCAAGAGCGGTCTGGACACTCACATGATAATTGAACTTGAAGATGGACTTAAATCGTGGTTCTGGTTGTGCCATATTCTTGTGGCGGTCTGTTTTTATTAATGTGGTTCGGTATATATTTATATCTTAGTAATCAGGTGCTAATAAAAGTTTGACCAACTAAAATTGCTTATCGCTTTAAACCTCAGCCTTTCCTTGATTCAGCCTTGCATTCATACTTTCCCCACACTTGCTGAGTACGACATGTGCTCACCCTTGCTATAAACAATGTTGCTCAGAAGAAGAAAGCTACTGTGGAGTTCACTGAAGACGTTGCTGAGTGCTAGGCGTACACAACCCCCGGTCGTCTGCTTGTGGAGTTGGAGCCTCCGTTTCCAGGATTTGAGCTGTGTAATACTCTGATTCATTTTCTTTTACGTGATACTGTCTCTATTATACACCTTTTTGTTCGCCGTATGTGTGAAACTTGATCCTGGCACATATACGGTGTGCACTCGGTTTTGTTTTGCAGAACCGGGTGTGACATTAACTCCCGATCCAAATGGACTCATACTTCACACCAAGGGCTTGGTCATGATTTTAGAAAAATATAGAAACTGGTTTCATATTTTTCGGAGTTAAAATGAATTAGTTATGGATTTTCTAAGTTTAAATCCTTTTCTGAATTTTAAAATAATTCCGAAAAAGAAATGAAAATGGGCCAGGGACCTATTTGTCAATAACCAGGGACCTATTTGTAATTTTGGAAAAGTTTAGGGTGTTTTCCATAAAAAGTCCAGGGTCGGTCGAAATGCTGACGTCAGCAGTGGGCCCTGCTGACGTCAGCGTTGACCGGTCAATGGTCAAAGCTGACAGGTGGGTCCGGATGATGACGTCATCAGTGGGCCCTGATGACGTCAGCAGAAGGGCCTAGATGTAAAATCTAAAAGGTCCAGGGGGTTTAGAGTAAAAGCAATAGGCCAGGGACTTAGTTGAAAGGATTTCGAAACTCCAGGGGTTAAAGTGTAAGATTCCAGGGGTCTGTTTGAAAAGGGGGCCGGCATAGATCTGGTGGTCGCGGTCCACCGTGCACCGTGTCTGCGGTTCATGTGAGCCGCGTCCACCGGATCTCGTGCGGCCCGGGCTGGATCTGGTGCGGCTGGTCCGTGTAACCTGGTGTGCGGCTCCACGGGAGCGCGACACATGGCGGCGGCAAAGGCAGCGCGCGCGGCGCTCGGCCGGCAGCCGAGTGCGTGCGCGCGGCGGCGAAGGCACGCCGGCGGCGACTCAACCATGGCCAAATCCGGCGACAAGGGCACGGATCGGCGCCAAATGACCCTGCACATGCGTTCATGGGTGAAACGTCTAGGGTTTCAATCCTAGGGCTAGCTACGGCGAGGTCATGGCGACGGGGTTCACGCGCGGGGAGCGCTCGACGAATTGCCGCAAAGGCAGCGTTCGTCGGGCGGCGGGGTTCTAGGCTTGGGCTTGGCTCGGTGCCGTCGGGATCCTGCACAAGAAGATGGTTGGCGCGAAGACCAACCCACAGACAAGAGAAAAAGGTCGGGCTTGGGTGGTTTGGCTATGCTACAGAGGCTCATCGGCGCCCATGGCGCCGGACAGCAGGGGAAAGGGGAGAGCGGCGGCGTCTAGCTCACCTAGGGGCTCGGCGAGGCTCGGCGAGGTGAAGGTGAAGACGTGGACGCCGTGTAGTAGTACGAAGAGCCACGACAGGGATCAGTACGGGGTCTTCTTGCTCCGGGTGGACGGCGGCGGCGTTCCAGCGGCGACGCTCCACGGACGGCTCCGGCTCCGGCGTTCCTCCTCCTCGCACTCGCCTTCTCCTTCTCCTCCTTCGCTTCCTGTCCTTCTTCTCCTCGTGTGGCGGCGGCTGGGTGAAGGGCAAGGAGCCCGAGGTGAATGAGGAACGGAGGAGGGGCGCTCCTCCGCTTTTATACTAGCGGCGCCAGGGGAGTGCGCGGCTAGGGTTGGAGCGGACGCGTGAGGGGGCGGTTCGTGAAGCGGGACACGTGGCGTGACGCGGGAGGCTGAGGCTAGGGTAGTGCGCGGCGGCGGCCTTGTCTTGGCGTGCGGGCCAGTGGGCGCGGCGAGAGGAGAAAGGGGGCGAGTGCGCGAGTCCAACTCGGCGCTCCCCGATCTAGGGTTGAGTGCGTGAGGTGGAGCGGGGTGTGCTGCGGAGCGCGGGCGCGTGCGAGATGATCTCACGGAGCGGCGACGCGAGAAGGCGGGCGGAGGCAGCGAGAGAGCGCGCGGCGAAGTAGGAGACTGGAGGGCGGAGGCGAGGTAAGGGAAAGCTGACATGTGGGTCCCACCTGTCAGTGAGAGAGAAGAGAGGGACGGCGCGCGGCGGGAGGAGTTGGGCCGTGGGGTTGACGGGCCGCGCTAGGCCTCGGGGGTTTAGGTTGATTCGGGCCGGGAGTAGGGGGGCCTGGATCGGACTTAGTTAGCGGGCTGGTTAGTGAAGTTAGGGCCAAGTTAGTTTAGGTTTTAAACTTTTATTTGATTTGGATTTGAATCATTTCAAATCCAAATCGCACTCAAATAAATCCAAATGTTCACACTAAGATATAGACACCTTAACAAAAATATTTTATTTATTATTTAATTCTAAGAATTTTGGGAAAGGTTCAATGAAGGCAACCTTATATTTTTCCTATCTAGCAATAAATCCACGAAAAATTTTTAAATCCACATTTGTTTTATATTCTAAACATTCCAGAAAAATCTGGGATGTTACAGCTGCAGCCTCTGGTAATTTAGCATGTAGTATAAGAAGATAACAGAACCAACTGCTATACTCGACCACAAACTAAAATTTTATCTATCTAACCTATCAACACTTACTGCAATGTGATTTATATACTGCAAAATAAGAGTCCTTATGCTTGAAGACGTCGTACATAACAACCACAAAATAAAGAGGAAGCCAAAGACATGATCTTGCGTTGAAAGATAAAGAGGAAATGCCACTTGAGCAGCACGGGTCCAAAGCCAAGCAGGTGAAACGAAATCCATAAAATAGGAAATAAAATCTCCTATACTATTTTCAGTATTGTTGCTAATTCTCTAAAATTGGAGCAGTGCCGGCCGAAACATCAAGCAGTAGTTGTAGGCAATAACAACAAAATCAGAGATTTCCAATGCTACTGCTCATCTGACAAATTGTAAATAAAACATCACTACTCACTACATCCAACCCTATTCTAATATGGATAGACAAAATATGCTGAATCTGAAAAAAAAACAACTCAGTGAGCATCTTACCCTATAGGCATTTTGTCGAGCAGCTGATGTGCGTTGAATACCCACTCCGGCTCTTGGGCGTAGGGAAGCTGTAATGCTCGAGGAGGCTAGCGGCAACCAGGAACACACGACATCAGGGAGCAGCATGGGTAAAAGGGCCAGGCACGCCCATGACGCGGCGGCCAGCGCCACAGCCGCCGCGCGCGCCGCCATGCATCCCGCGGCCTGCAGCGCCGTGACACCCGACCGGCCAAGCAACGGAGAGAGCTCGCCGACGACGATGGCAACTACCGGCATGGGACTGTGGGAGCAGCAGGGTCGTCGTCGTCGATCAGTCGAGGTGCAGCCATCCTGCAAAAGCGCAGATCAAAATCAAATGTAAAGAAGAGGAGGGAGAGAACCCTACCAAGGAAGGACTGAAGGAGACAGAGAGGGAGAGAGAAGGCCAACTGGGGCGAAGGGGGCAGGCAGCGCGTTGAGGCGCCGTTGCGTCGTTCGCTTGCTCAGGTACGACGGAGGAGAGATGGAGGAGTCGACAGGCAGTGGGGCGGGGTCGTCCGCCTTACCCGAACGCCCGCCGGTCGCGACTGGCCCCGAGCGTGAAACAGGGCCACCCGCGCCATGCCGGCTCTGGCCGTGCGCCACCCAGGCACGGAAGCCGCGCCCAGGCACGCCGTCATTGTGTACTTCATTAGGCCGGAGACCATCCCGCCAAACGCCCTTTCGTCGTCGTGCAGGCTTCCGGTCGGTGGTGGACCTGTCTGGCCGCCGGATCCGGCCATGACGGGATGGCAGGGTGCGGCCGTCGGGCACCTTGAAGCAGTGGCTGTCGGGCGTGCTAGCTTCCCCGCGTCGAAGGCCTCCTCAACCTTCGTGTCTCGCTCGCCAGGGGCGGCGCGCGCGACGGCCGTCCATCCACGGACAGCAGGGCGGCAGGGCATGGAAGCCAGCGCGGGGGCGGGCACCTCGTCGCCGCCGCCGCCTCCTCCGCCTCGCCAGCCGCCGACGGGGGTGAGGTGGGGAGGCCAGGGGGAGATATTTCGTGAAGGAGGACCGCGGTTGTAATTTCCAGAAAATATAAGGGTCTAAATGAATTTTTTGTGGTGGGGAGGGAGAGGGCAGATATTCCACGATGGAGGACCGCGGTCGTGATTTCCTAAAAACGTAGGGACGTAAATGCAAAATGTCACACGCAACTGTCCATTTGTAGCCGTCGGATCGGCGATCGGACGGCCAGAATCGTTTGCGATGACGTGGACCGCCTGGCTGGCCGCCGAGCCCGCCCGCCTCCTTTCATATATAGAGATGCCCACGGTTGCCTCTGTTGCCACTTGTGACAGGACAGTCCGTCGTCGCCAGGCCACGGAAAAGCTGGATTAGGCGAACGAGGTTGAAGACCATCACTTGCCGGAGCGCATGGATCTAGGAAGCGCCACCACGCCATGGAAGAAGAATCGACCCTGCCACCGCCCTCCTTGTCTCCCGTCGGACTTGCCTGGAGCTCCGGCGGCAGCAGATTCAGGAATCAGGAGGAGGAAGGTCGAGGGGCCCTGTCGGCCCTGGCACGGATTAACTGAAGGCTTACCTTGTACTAATCACTAGTACAAACGAAACAACAAAGAATTGCTAGACATTAGAGCTTGCAAAGGCCACAACTGTTGAGTACTGAATACCACGTAAGTCGGCACCCACATCAGTAACAACAAAGATGTCGTCTTCTTTCTATTGACGAGGCTTCTATTATATACTATTAGATATGGAGTAGATTCTTATTCTGCCCCAGGAGTTTTATAACCCCTTTCTTCTTGAGCCAGAAGGCCTATCCAAATATTATATACTGATAGTACCAACGATAAGAACCAAATACAGGTTTTCAAACCATGAGGCAGCGCGTTACATTATATTCTAATGAATCACAACATGCCCTCCCATAATCATAGGTGTCTCGTAAGGGCCACAGGCTTCATCGATCCAGAGTGTCTTATGCATCTATGCTATATATAATTACAACAAAGACAGATGAAGCTAAGAACACCGGTGTGCCTCGAGTCCAACTGGCCTTTCTTATGATGTCATATATCATGGAGCAGACGAGAGGATAACCTGGAAACCAGATGGACAACTTCACCAAATTAACCATTGTATGTACAAAAGGGTAGGTAAATGATCATGAAAGTAGGTAGAAGATCATGCACTATTCAAAACCAAAACAAACACTGCTTGTTGTTTAATTTAAAATCTGAATAGTGAATACAAGATTAGGTTTTATTCCAGTTCTACACATCTCAATTTTCAAGTACCAAAATTTCTATCAGCACAACTCTTAACCCATATGTTTGTTTTGACAGACTCCAAGAATCTGATCCCAAAGATGTTCTGGAGCAACAAGCCTATAATGTGCATGTCACACTGCTGCATCTACTCTATCATACATCACTAGATGTTGTTTCCACCCACCCTCACTGGTTACTTCCAACTCGCCATGTCAGGCCTGATTTTTTGTCACTGCTGAGCCTGAGTAACTGTGAGGCAAAAAGCATGGTTAGTGGGCTTTAGGAAGGTGGGTGCATCACTTGTGAGGTTGATCCACATCGACCTCACTTTTCCTCTTACACCTTGTTTTCGAAAAAAGTAACACCAAACGAGTCTTCAGTCATACTATGACAAACAAAGAAAAAGAACAAAAAAAGGTTGCGCATCGATGCGAACAGCATGTGCCTTCTTAGCAGACATCAACAAGAATAGCTACAAAAATTAAAATGTTTGAAAATTCTATGCTACTATGAAAAGAAACAAAATATCTGCCCAAAGTTGAAAACCAAAAGATTTGCTTTCAGAACTTACAATGGGCAAGAACTCAACAGATGTGGAAGCTAATTATTCACAGCACAACAAGTGGACGCTACTATTCTTGTAATCCACATTGACAGATACGAATATGAATTGAGCCGCTTATACAGCATCAGGAAAGCTCTCTCAGCATCCTAAATGGCTGAATGCAAGAACAGTATACTAGTCAGGCATCCAGAAGCTCAGAAAGCTGGCATGCTTGCTATGCCCCAAGACAAAGAATGAAGAAGCTGTTGATACTGTGGTCACTGCGAGATGTGTCGTGGTGTACTTTCTGTAGTAGACTAATAGTCCACACAGCTTGTATTGTTTCTGATACATGTTTATGTTTTGCTTTTTACGTTTTTTACATGTATACAGACTAAAAGCTAGGATCCTGCTGCCTAAAATCTAAGAACATGGGGCTAGGACATGGCTAAATAGGTAATAGGCTGTTGATATGACCCTATAATGTGTCCAAGCTGTGTGGTGAAGTACGATTTCTGTAATAGTCCATGCTGCTTGATTTGCTTTATTCTTTCTGTGCTGTGTATACCTATACTACTTCCTCCGTTCCAAATTATAAGTTGTTTTTTTTTCTAGTGCATTTTAGATATACAATATGTCTAGATACATAGCAAAAACTGCATCTAGAAAACCCACAACGACCTACAACTGGAACAGAGGGAGTATATGTTTTGCTTTCAGTTTTTTGGACGTGCATACTTTCAGTGCTGTAAAAAAAGGATTCTTGGTCCATTCTAACTTCTACTGAATGGGACTCAAGAGAATTGCTTTTGGAAATACGACAACAAGCAACTCTCAATGCAACCTTTCATTCAAGCAAGCACAAAAGCTCAGCTCATTGGAAACCAAGGGCCTTTTTTTTAAATTGAGGCCATCCCCATTGCTGTGCAGTAAAACCAAGGGTCAATTAGCATACAGGTCCAAAATCTAGAAATGCTTTGCACATGATTATTGTAACTTGTTCTTCTAACAAAAGGAAGGTAGAGAAAGCAGCCCCAATTTGCATAATAATTAAAAAAGAGTATAGTGTTTTACTGCACAGCAAACACTCGTGCATAGGTCATGATTGTTGTAACTTGTTCTTCCACAAACATTCATGAAAGACAACAAAAAAGGATGGTGACTAGACTAGCAAAGACCAAAGAGCATGAAATCCAAAGTGCCACCAAAACACAATGGAATCATTTTGGAGCAACTAAATGACACTAAACAGAAAAACGTCACCCAGGTGCCACATTTTTGCATATGGCAAGCTAGGTAGGCAAGCCTCCAACTCAGGCCTTACTCTTTGAACATTGCCACCATCCACCTTGTGCCGACCGGCAGCGCTAGGGAGCGCCGAGTGGCCGATCAGAGGCGCCTGGAGGTGGTGCTGAGTCGCCGAGCGGCGGCGCGGGGAGCGCCGAGAGGCCGATCGGAGGCACCAAGTGGTCAGCCGGAGGCGTCGGGTGGTCGTCCGGGGGCGCCGAGGGGCGGCGAGGTGGTGCAGGCGCCGCCGCTGCTGGAAGGCGGCGACACCGGCGGTAGAGGCTCGATCACGAGCGTCGTCACTGCAGCCTGAGAAGGCGCAGCAACAACCTCGTCCTTCGGGGGTGTCGACGATGATCGGCGATGAACGGCGATGACGACGACGAACGGCGGGGCGACGCAAACCGATCTTAGATCGGAAAAATAAAACACTGCAGTAGCAGCAAGACGAACCTCGGATACAATCTCGGGTGCCCCTAGCAACCAGTTCCTCTGTCCCTCCCTTATCTCATCCCCGTCGCACAGGAAAAAAAGAAATCAAAGAGAGCAGAGGGAACGGGTGGCCGAGCTCGCGCGTGGATCAGGCATCCGGCGGCGAGCGGCTAGGGGCGACGAGATGGGTGGATCCCCCGCTGCAGCGTGGCTCGCCGTCGACGGCGAGAGGCAGCGCGGTGGAGGGGTGGTGCCAGGCCGGGCGTCGCATCCCGGCGGCGATGGCAGCAGGCATCGAAGCCGGTCCGCCGCCCCGACGGCTCCAGCGACGGCCGTAGGCGGCGCGACTAGAGCGGCGGGTGAGGGGCGGCGCACGGCCACCGGACGCCCTAGTGTGCGGCGGCGGCTTGGCGCCCCCACAGTCCTCCTCTGCAGCCACGCGAGTAGTAGATGGGAGGCACACGGCTAGGCGCACGACAGGGGTGGAGCTCCGGCGGAGCTGGCGGCGGGTCCTGGCGGCGAGTCGAGGTAGATCTTCCTTCTCTGCGTGACGACCAAGACGGCGCGCGGATCAGGAGGATCGGCAGCGCATCCTACAGGGGCGCTGCCCCCGGCGGAGATCGATCTCCCCGGGGGCGGCGCGAGGGCAGCGGAAGCCGGAGGCCTAGGGTTAGAACCTAGACTCGTGATACCATGTAAGATTGGTGTATACTGCGTGGATTGATTGGTGTATTGCATTGAGCCCCTTGGGCGGTATATATGAGAGTACATGGCTTGGAGGGCAAGTAGCCTCTCCTAGAGATAAGGAAGGTTATCTCGGGATTACAGAAATCCTAATCTAACCATATCCAGAGTTGCCTAATACCCCATATACGCTAACACACCTCCTCATCCTCCCCTCACTGGCTTCTTCCAATCACATCTGACCATCATCATGGGAATACGAGCCAACTGCAAGTTTCAGATAGGTAGTGGAAAGTTGTTACAGAGGAGCGAGCAGTCACTTGTGTAGTTGTGTGCTGCCTTTCTTAACTAACTCAGGCTGTGAGAACTCTGACAGCTGTATATCAGTTGGCCACCTTGGCAATAGGTAAAGACATAAAGTCACAGCCCACCTAGCATCTAGTAACTGTGCCGGAGCAACCACCCATCTATCGCTGATTCACTAACTCGCGTTGAAATTGTCAGTTAGAAATAAAGATGAGTGTTGTTCTTGCCATGTCAGCCTTCTACTTGACGTGTAAACTAGTTGCACAATCACCACTTCGCTGTTGACTGTTCGTTGGCCAACATCTTCATGCGGATCATGAGTATTTTGTAATAGTGTAACGGATTTCATCTTTGTAACTAATAGTGTTGGTTTGACCGTTGGAAGTCTACTCAAGAGGAAACATGGGACATCATCGTCAAAGTGTTTCTAAGCTCTTTGTGAATGATACAATGATAATAGCTTTTCCTAAAAAAATCAATAGGTTGAAAACGAAAGTTTCCTGTTTTCATTTATAGTGTTCCTCTATCTCATACAGGTCATAGCAATAAGCAATCACAAAATAATCACAAAGCTTGGCATCCAGAAGTTGCAGTGGACAGTGAAAAGGCCTTGCAAAAGATATAGCGTTGATTCTACCCTTTTTTTTTTGGTAAAGCAGAGTAGCAGACTGATTCTTACTAAAATAGTAGCAGATTATACATCGAAGATTGGCCCTACATTTGAGCATTTGACCAAACTGGCTCTCTAGCAGCACCACCACTGGCAAAGTGTTTCAAAGCAAGTCAGCTTCCTGCAAAGTGCAGAGCTAACAATATGTATGCATTTCAGTGTACTTACATTTCTCCTGATACCAGTGAAGCATTGTAGTATGAAACATAGATGATCATGGAAACGTTGTTATCTAAGACAATGAAGCAGAGACCGATGTCCGATTCAAGGAATGAAGTACCGGTGCTGAGATATTTATCCTTTTAGGCTACTATATAGCAGCACAGGTCTTTTATACTTCCACCTAAAGTTTTACGGTTCACATATGAACTAGCAGTCTAGCACTAGCCACTAAGTACATAAGTACTATTTGTATTTGTTAGTTATTCTATTTCTTGCTCTCTTTTTTCCAACATGAGGTCATACTTCATTTCCATTATACGTCAAATGGAAATACAAGGAGTTTGAGGTCAGTGTCAGACAAAACTGACCGACCCCGTTTCTAACAGCATAGGAGAGAGGGGGAGGAGGCGATGACCAGAATGTAACATCCAAAGGCTACAGCAAACTAAGGTAGCCCAGAAAGGTCTGAGGTCGTTTTTGGATAATTATAATAAATAATCTCAGAAATATATATATCTTCTAAGTTCAATTCACTGCCGCAGTGCTATTAAACATTACAGAAAGTAGGCATCTGTAAGTACAAACCATTAAAGCCAAACCTTCTTATCTCTAGTAGCAAACTTTTGGTTGCCATGTTCTCCAGTAACAAAGTGTACCTCAGATCGCCGAGTTACATGTTCTTCCCCAAGTAATGAAAACAGAAACAATTCAAGCCTGCTATACTGAGAAATTAACATAAATACTGCAGATATCCTTGGTCATTTTGATGTACAAATGAGAAGGAACACTAATCAAAGATGTGTCATTAAATTCCATGAATCAATCCACATCCAAGCAGACAAACAGTACCAACAAAAAATCGAGTCTACTAGTGCTCACCTAGCTGTATCAGGAGTCGGCCTTGGCGGGGCACTCGAGGCTGGCGTTGAAGTCCCGGGCGGGGAACTTGGCGGAGACGGAGCCGACCTCGAAGACGAGCTGGTCCCCGTCGGCGCGGATCCCCGTGATGGACCACCAGCGGAAGAAGGCCCTGACGCGGATGCCGCTGAGGCCCGAGATGCGGCGGTCGCCGAGCTGCCCCGTGAGGCGGTCGTTGAAGGCGGCGAGGTAGCTCCCGGCGGGCAGCACGATGCGGCAGCTGGAGTGGAGGTCGACGGCGAAGTCCCCGGACCCGGCGTCGAGCGTGTACCCCCGCACGTTCGCCGGGAGCAGCCCCCGCGGGAAGCCCCGGAGGCGGAGCTCGTCGTACGCGGTGGTGTTGGTGGCGGGGGAGTCCGGGCGGGCGAGCGGGAGCAGGAGCGAAGCCGCGAGGACGGCGGCGAGGAGGCGGCGCGCCATCGGGGTCGCGATGGGGGGAGGAGGACTGGAGGAGGAGTCGACCGCGGGAGAGGGGAGGGAGGACCGAAGGGGGGAGGCGTGGAGCGGTGGAACAGTGTGAGGCAGTTGAGCGGGTTGGGAGTCTTGGGGATGATACTAGCAACGCCACGTTGGCGGCGAATTGTCAAACATGGTGGGCTGCTGCTTCAACCAACTCGCGATCGCGGGTTTGTTTCTTCTTTCGCTTGTGGGGCCTGGGCGGTTACACATCGGCCTTGTTTAGTTACTCCATTTAAAAAAAAAAAGAAAAACTTTTGATTTTTGTGTCCTTTCTCAGAATGCACGCCTTCCAATTCATATTTTTTCTTCATTCTTCACACTTTCTTCTGGAACTAAAAGGGCCGGATCGTCGCATTAGTATTACAATTTCAGGATCTTAAACATGCTACTAGGAGAAACGTGAATCGTATCCTGGAGAGCTCTTAGAGCAACTCTAAAAAATTCTCCAAATCATTTGCTAGTTTTAGAGATTTTAGTTAAAAAATATATCTTTCAATAGACTCTTTGTCTGGTTAAACATAGTCACTCTCTATTTTGAATTTCTCGTTAGTCAAATATAAAAAAAATGATAGCTCTCTAGAGTGTATGCAAGATATAAAAAGTTGTTAGAAAACGAAAAAATATAGAAAACATTTTTATGTAAATAACTCTCTAAATGATGATTTAAAGAGTAGCTCTGATATTTCATCTCCAGCATTGGGTGCGACATCGAAGGGTCGCTATCGTGATAAGTATAGGAGCAGTAAGTACACAAGGAAGTGGCCGGTACCGGTCACTTTCTAGCGAGCCCCTCGAATTTGGATAATTGACAAATGATATGGATTTTGGGGTTGATAATATATATTATCTTGCTGCTGGCTAGTAGTTGTGTCATAACTTGTTTTTATCAGGAACACACTTTCAGCTTTCATTGGTATGGTTTTATTTTATTTTATACAGGCCAGTTACATATAGGAACACATGCCATGCAATCTGCTAGTCGATGCAAACAAGACCGCGGATGTTCTTCAGGTTGATTTGTGTGTGTTCCTCCTATTAATGACAGTCTTGCTTTGATGTGGGGTGCACGAGTCTTTAATCTGTACCTTCGCACTCGTGGCCGCCGAAACACACAGTAGTAGTATGCGGACAGGGCCAGTGGCCCAGTGGCTAGCTCCCAAGGGTGCGATGCCACCGGGCGGGGGTTCGAGCCCCCGCTCCCGCACCTGCCTCCTGTGAAGGCCGCACCAAGGGTGGTGCTTAAAAAAACAGTAGTACGACGGAAAGATACGCAGGTTGCTGAGCAGATGATCTTCAGAACTATTTTTTCAAAAAAGAAAAAATAAAGAAAGAAAGATGATCTTCTTAACTACCGGGGTTTCACCCACACGCCAACCGCAGTGATTGTTGCTGAACTCTTCTCCTCTCTCAGTTTTTTTAAAACAGAAAAAAAATATACTGGTCAAAAGACTGATAAGACTATTCCAATTTGAGCAGTTAAATCACTACAAGCTTGTTCGGTTTCACCGAATTCATTCAGAGCTAGAAACAACAAGATATCGATAGTATTTATTTCGGACCGAAAACCAAATTACTCATTATATATACAATAAAAGATTCGGATTGGTTTCTCGGCTCCCGACCAGTGGATTATTTCCAATCTCTCATGTTCCTATCGTAAGTAAATTGGTTTCTGGTCCGAAATAAACTCCGGTCTCTTGAGATACCTATCATAAATTTGTTACTACAACTATCATTCCCGGTCCGTAATGAATCCGATGAAACCGAAAAAATGGCCGGCACACAGTATAGACGGTCCTGAGATAAAAGTTTGCCTCTCTTGCTGAAACGAGAGGATCACGGTACTTTCTCAACGGAACAACATTCACAAAAGTACTCTCCCAGAACCGGATGGGTCACCAAAAGCTAATTAAGCCACCAAAAGCTCCGCGTGCTTCATCACCTTGCATATGCTCTCCAGGACATCCGTGGGGCTAACGTCTCCGACGACGGTCACCTTCTTGCTCTCCAGGTCCACTTTGAAGGACAAAACTCCTGCGCAGCAGGCAGAGACAATTCGCATATCAGAAATGCTTGCTTGCAATTCTTCTCTAGTGCAAGACGAAGATAAGCTGCGAGGCCTGCCGTGCCCATCGCCTACCTTCCAGCTTGGAGACCTGCTTCTTGACCTTCTTTGCGCAGCCATGGCAGTGCATGGACACCTTCAGCGCTACGGTCTGGCCATTTCAGCAACCAGTGTTATCATGCGGGAGGAGAAGAACTGAATGAGATACACCTACACAACACCCCGAAAACTAAATGCTTGCAGTGATCGATCGGTCACCTTCGGCTCCACAAGCACAGCTACCGCCTTGGATGCGTCACCGGAATTCGTGGCCGGCACGATCTGATGATCCAGGTGGCTCCTCAGCAAGCCGCTCCTCTCGCTACTGTCCTCGTCTTCTTCCTGCAAACCACCTGCAGAGGAACGAAGGAACCAGCGCGAAACTCTCTTGAAAATGAAACCCCTTGCAGCCATTTGGGGCCTCTGTCTCTCTCTAGCTCTCCCGGGCTGAAACCGCAAGCAATTTAGCCAGAGGCGTCACGATAAAAGGTCACTAGTTTATATAGACAGCAAAGGAACAGCCAACCTACATTCACATTCACACAGCCAATGACAACAACACTGTCATTGTGTTGCTTTTCGTTTCAGAGCAATAGTGACAGTGTTCTAGATGCAGTCGGGTGATACGCCCCATCGCAAAGAATGTCAGGGAGGCCAACCACCAGAGAATACAGGAGTTTAGCTACAAGCTCAACGGCAGATCCATCTGCCCAACCACTTTGCTGCTTGCGACGACATGCTCTTCAGCAGCTTCTCCTGGATCTTTTCTGTGTCACTTGATCCATGTTGGATGAACAATACATGTACGGGAAGAAAGGTGGCACCAACACCATATGATGTGAAATTGCGTACCATAAGAAAAGATGAACACTGCACGAGTAATCATCATGAGGTGAGATGATTCCTCTGAACAACATTACAAATAATTGTGGCAAATTTTGATGATACAATTGCCTTAAAAATGATGATACAGTAGGACACATCTCTAAACTATTGCGATATACTTGGCATCCTTTAAAATGCATCAATGCTACATTATATTTTTTGTAGCCACAGCCAACGCCCAACAAACATGCCCAGTAAGAAACAAAGCCATCTTTCAGGTTTTGAATCAAACCAGTTAATTTCTGGCCCTCGCAAGGTGACATGAAGCTCATCCGATCCGACCATTACATAATAGCAGACTGGAAATTTCACCATGAAATCAAAAACCATATTCCCAGGAAAACAGAAGACAGGCAGGTATCTGGGTTGACTTTTAAAGCAAGGTAACCAAAAAAATCCATGCGAACACATGGAACCGGGCTAACTGGACGCTCATTAAAGCTGAAAATAGTTTCAAACCGCACCCACATTTCAACATAATCCAAAAGATACAAATTGTGGCATTAATGCCAGTCTTAACCACTATAAGAGGACCGGTACATCAGAGTAGACTGACCAACAGGAAGTCACTAACAAGATGTACTTTTTTAAAAAAACTCAATTTCACCAACCAACGCAAATCATTATTCCAAGCTCTCTTCAACAACCGCCCACATCTTCACAAATATGACATTTCCAGATGCATCACAACCGAGCAACACCTAAAATTTCATGATGCCATCAGTCGCATTGCTGTCGAAACTAAAATCACACTTAGTAGTGATCTTGGGGGGGAATGCTTACTACAGTTCCAAGTAACGAATGACACCCCTGCTCTGCTGTGAAGTGACCCCATCAGATAACTCCAGCACGAACAGGCTAGGACCTGGCAAATGAACAGCTAAGTTACGCACAAACCATATCCAACTGTTGAAAAATGAAATCATATCACAAATGCTAGTCCAAATTATACATCAGAATGTTTACAGCATATAGCAGCAGTGCAGTATAATTTAGATATAATCGTAGTAGAGTAGCTTCATTTGGAAAATACATATCATTTTTAAGCTTCTCTACATAACTTCTCCCCATCCAAATACTCTCTGCCTAAAATCCATTCTAGTCATTGATGCTTCAACAAAGTAGAAATACATCTAAAAATAGGTGATGATGTTGTATTTCAAATTAAGAGCAGTGAATCACAGACATCATATGCATTCCTCTCTTCGGCATTATGTACACTTGCTTGGGCATTCAAAGATGTCTAAAAGTAGACATTACCTAACATAATTTACGATACCAAACCCACCCAAAGTGCTCCAGATCAAAACTGGGGATCACAAAGGGCCAAAATAGGGCCTGTGGAACATGAAAGCAATAGATAAGTTTAAGCACAAGGAAAAAAGAAAGTTAAGTAGGTGATACTAGAAACAATATGTAACTAACCATAAGCAGCTTATTCAGATGCAGTTCACCTTACAAGGTGCATCACTGACTGAAGTTCATCTCTGAGTATCTGCAATACAATAGTACACAGCACACATAAGATTGTTGATGTAACAAACACCAATATGATTTGCACGTTAAAGAAAAAGGTCAGAGAATATCTTACCTTCTGGGCTTGTTCTGACGCTGATCAAGCTCCTCATTCCCAATATCTGCAGTTCAAGTTAGATAAATTTTAGCGAAGCAGCTTACAAATTGTAGCATGAGCTAGTGCTTTATTTCCAGTACATTACAAAGATCAAGCACAACTCACCATTTCGAGGAGGAGATTTAGACCCTCTACTAGCAGTAGGTTCCCTGTAAGAACAATAAAGACTTAGCACCCTTTATTAGAACATTTTATGAATGATGCAATAAAAACATAGACCAATGGGGGCAAATGTGTGAACACTACAAGCAGTTTTTGCTAAGGCATGTGCATTGCAACTGAACGATCTACTTTATACAAGAGAACATTTTTTGAGCTCCCATCAGGAATGAAAATGTATATACGTCGCCAAATGATTGTGTGAATGACCCCTTGACCACAATTGAAATGCTGATGCTAATAACCCGTTTAGTTTTACATAAGGTGGCATAATTTGTATGGTTCGGTTGCTGCATGTACAAGCAATTACATAATGTGTATGGGTAGTTGGGTCAAGCTTTAGCATTTCACCTGGACGGAACTGAAGACGATGTCTGCCCTGAAGGTCTGGAGTAAAAACTCGGATCAAGGGCTATATAAGGTGGATATGATCCTCCAAAAGCACCAGCTGCACCGGCCAATAATGGCAACCTGTACCAATTTTAATCATTGTGAAGGCAAGCAAAAAGATCATGCAGAAATACCAACATTAGTCACGGAAGAAAAATTCCTGTAGTTTAACAAATTAGAAGTACTGCAGAATACATGAGGTCAAATAACATCCTCTATAATGATGAAACATGGAATTGTATCCTTGTATTTACCAATAAGAAACTAATGATGTATATTAGGCAAAATGAAAAGGTAATGAGGAAGAAGACACGTGCATTCACAGAAGGCAAATACTGCTGTTGTCCTTTTGTTTTGTCTTACAAATCCATGCAGTTAATGATACCTTCAGTAATACACAATTACACAAAAAATATTTTTAGACACTACGGAGACACTAGCA
Source organism: Urochloa ruziziensis (assembly GCA_015476505.1). NCBI lineage: Eukaryota > Viridiplantae > Streptophyta > Magnoliopsida > Poales > Poaceae > Urochloa > Urochloa ruziziensis. Next base: position 40,492,174 of record CM027122.1, read on the forward strand.
AATCTAGAAAAGCATAATGAATACCATGTCATTTCATTGTTTCCCATCCCCATTTGCTGCTGAGCTACGTATCCAGGGAGGGCCATACCAATAGTAGGAACTCCCGGACCACCAGGATGCTGACCCCCAAATTGCATCACTGCATTACAGGAGGAAAAATAGGTTATGAATCAGTTCAGGTGATTTTCAGAAAACTGAAAATGATAATAAGGACACTAAAGAAAAATAAGGTTAACTTGAATGTTGAAGAAACAAACCTGGCAGCAGAGCTGGAGTGCCAGGAAAATTTTGATCACCCTGGGAAAGACCACCAGCCCCAATAACTTGGGCGCCACCATACATAAATGAACCCATTCCAGTTTCCTGGTTATTGGCTTTTACCACCGCTGAAGGCGCCTTCGAATTATTCTGACCAGGGTATGAACCATTCTCACCAGTTTCTATTGATTTAACAGGTTGATGCTGTGCAGGTGACGGATTGTTAGACCGATGGTTCAATGGCTGAGGTGGAGTCCTCACAGCGGATTGATTTGGCACTTGACCCGACTTCGGGTGCATGACTGGTGTATGACTTTGCATTTGTGTAGAAATCCTGGGCATTTGGTGAAATGATGAAGTGGGTTGATTATTTGAAGAAATTCCAGTGTTTGAACCGCCCCCTGAAGCCCTGACAATAGGTGATTGGCCAGGATTAACTGATGACGATGTAAATCCTGAATTCAATGATGTCGTTGGGGCCCTTCCAGGTGATGACTTAACAGGACCGTCAGCATGAAACCTATCACGTCCAGCATAATCCATGGATGTTCTCCCCTTGACCATTGGACCAGATTGTAGCTTCGAGTTATCATCCATCTTCATGGAAGAAGGAAGGACCTTATTGGAACCTCCTGTTTGTATGTCCCTTCTTTGAGCTGCTACAGGAAAATCTTGATTGGATGCACCAGATGGATAAAATGGTGGTGATGCAGAATTTAGGCTTGAATTGATGACATTCTTTTTAGGAGGGGCAACCTCTGGCTGCGTGTGTGAAACTTGACCAGAATCTCTGGCTGCTGCAGTATTTGGAGCGGGTTCTCGAAATCTTGCTGCCCTGAACAAGCAATGAGAAAACTGTATAAGAGAACTTCACAAGCAAAGGTGCAGTAGTGACCAGAAATATTTATGTCCCAAGTTATTTACTAGCACTCACTGTTTTCGTTGGGATCCAACAACCTCTCTGCTGTTCCTTGCAACAGCTTCATAACGGCGAGGTCCTCTCCCCCTAACTACCTTTGGGGGCCGGTTTTGGGTGTTACCATCTTCCTGGTAATTGCGGCTCTTCCCCCCTCTCGGAAAACCACGACCACCGCCTCTTGCTTTACCTCGACCACCACGACCTCTAAAACGGCCTCTTGACATTCGCTGATCCTGCAATACAAAGATTGTTGCATCCTTGAGATTTGTTTTAGTGGCAAAAGATGTGCTTGGTTTTGCACACAAAAAGTCAAAAGTAGTTACTTCATAGCGATCATCTTGCAAGTTCATCTCTTCAAATCTGTCATGCACCCAAGCTTGATCATCTTTAGCATCCCATAACTTCCTCCCACCAAACATTCGCCTGTTTATAGAGAAAAGGAAAAGAAAACAGTCAGCACATGGCAGGTCAATCTGAAGCATTAAATATTGCCAGTAATACCCACTGGCAGGTCGCATTATGACAAAAGGCAGCTTGCATAAGAAAATTGACCGAATAGAAACCACAGCACTAGATTTGCCACGAGCTTGAATGTCGTGGTAGACAATGCTATCACATGCAGTTGCTCATTGCACTGTAAGCCTGCAAACAATTCTTTTTTCTTAACTCCTTTAAGAATGTGTAATGATGTTTACAACTGAAAGGATTCCAGCATTCTATGAACCAATAGTCAACCCAATCTAGTGACAATAATGATTAACCGTCTGAATGTCCTTTCTTTGAAAATAAAACTATCTGATTATACCAAAATCTCATTGCCAGCCTGAATTGATGAAACTTTCCTTGAAAATAAAACTATCAGGTTATACCAAAATCCCATTGCCAGCCCGAATGGTGAAACTACCATAAGGCACAAACAAACTCAGAACTCCCCGCACGGTTTGTCGCTGTGGAACACCCTCTGATTGCATGAACTGAATATTCATAGCAGACATACTTAACATCTAAAATTAGCACCAATGACAAACGTATTCATTTCACTCATCAAACTATTATAGTATAGTCCCTGGTTTGCGATTCTCCATCCACTGGTAAATGTGTGACATTTTGGACACCAAGATGATCTCGATATGGAACTCTGACCGCTACTTAATATATGTTAAACAACAATCCAAGGATACTGTCTACATGAGACCAATTCAAGTGTTTTTTCTTAAATAAGTCAAAGTTAGATAGGCTTCGCTGCACACTTTCTAGATGGTCGCAAATTTATGAACAGAGAGTTTTTTTTGCTGGCCTTAGCTCTTTACCAATGTTCAAAAAGTGTTAAGCTAGAGTACGCATGGGGCTTGAGCGCTGCCTAGTAGACTCCATTTAGAACAATGCTACTTTGTATTATGACCCTGTTCAAGATGTAAGGACAAGTTTCAATAAGCACTTGCCTTAGGCAGACTCCGCCTAGCTCCTATATGCATTCCCGAGGCAGCGGTATTTTTCCAGCCAGCTAGAGTAGTGCCATGTTAAATAAAACAATTTTGGCATATTACAAAAAGAGTTTGACATTAACATGCATATGTTCCATGACCACGGTTCATCTTCCTCTGTCACCAATTTTCCCCATTTTCATACATAGATCAAGCCCTAAACATTCTAGGTAGGAAACACCTAGACAAAATGTAAGGTAGGCTAGGCACTGCAGCTACACCTAGCGCCTAGGCACCACCTTCTGAAATAGAAGTGCATAACAAGGCTGAGATTATGACGGACAATATTCGATATCCTCACCTTCTAGAATTCTGCTCTTCTACTCAACTGTGTCAAGAAAAGCTAAATCTTTTTTACAGAAAGCTTTTGTGCTCAGACAAAAATCTTGTTTTCAACTGCAAGATCATCAACCCGGTAGTATCCCCTGGCCCTAAGTTTACAGTAGTGTCCACCATCCAGGCCACATCCAATAGCATTCCCCCCTTAATCTTATTCCCATTTGCCTCGAAACCAAGTCACCAAAGTCTTTCCAACTTTGACTAAAATAATTATTCATCATGAGCTCAATGCCAAAATTTTGGTGAGGTTCTGTTCTGTTTAGCACAATCATCCATTTTAGGAGCTAGAGTTGACAAACGTTTGAGCAGACAATTTGGTTGCCTCGATTTTGACAATGCCTGACATATATCAATGAGGCACTATAGTCAAAACTACACAGTTGTGAATTGTGATTCTACAGAAAGGATGAACAAGAACTAGAACTGAATGTGTAGTTTTAAGGAAGCCAGACACACCTGCGCCGGCCGCGGTTCTCCTCTTGAAACCGGTCATCATGCATGTAGAAGGCACCAGAAGTGGGCACTGCGAAAGGCTCCTGCTCCTTCTCCTCACCCTCACCCTTGGCCTCCCCTTCCGCCAATCCCTCCTCCCCAGCCACGCCATCCGCCCCGCGTGACTCCTGGCCGCCGCCGCCGCCGCCATCCTCCATGGGCGGTGCCGCGCGACCATCGTACTCCTCGAACCCCTCTCCCACCTCCTCCTCTTCCTCGTCGTAATACTCCTCGTCCTCCTCGTCGTCGTACGCCTCGGGAGCCCCCTGGCCGTCGTCGTCCTGGTCCGGCCCGATCCGCGCCCTGGGCCTCCCGTCCTCGGACCCCTCGTCGTCGCTGGCCTCCCGGCGCCGCATCGTCGGGAGCGGCGCGTCGTCGGGGTCGCTCACGTACTCCTCATACTCATCCACTTCGCCCGCCCCATCCGCCCCCAGAGCTGTGTCCGGCTCCGGCGTTAGCGGCGCCGCCGGGGGCTTCTCAGCCGGGGCGGGGTCGGCGTTGGCAGCGGGAGCGGCGGAGGTGGAGGCGGCGGCGGCCGCGGGCGGCTGCTCCGGCTGCGCGTCCGGGGCCGGCGGGTCGGCCATGGCGAACCACAACCCTAGATTTGGCCGCGGTGCGGTATGGTGAGATTTTTTCCCCCCCGTGCGCTGCGGTTTTGGAGAGAGTTCGAATCGAAGGGTAGGGGAGAAGGGGGAGCAGGGGACAGCGGGGGCTCGTGGAACGGAACGGGATGGGGTGCGGTGGGGTTGAGCCGTTGAGGCGAACGGTAGCGTGGAACGGGGACGGCACGGGGACGCGCGCCGTGTGTACGGTTGGTTGTCGTCGATGGAGTGGAGTGGAGGGGAGTGGAGGTTCGGTTGGTTAGGTAGGAAACTCATATTCGGTGTATTTCGATCCTGGGTAGGGTTTTTCTGGAGACTTTTGCCACTTGTTGAAGCGAAGAAAAATATCAAATGAAAAAAATGCATGGACAAATATAATAATTGCTGAAGAGCAATAATAATCAGTAAGCTCCGTCTATCTTTTTCTCACCTCACATTCCGTCACCATCATCTCTCTAACGAGCATTCGGTGTTCTTCTTCTTTTTTGTGAGTTACTGCATATCATATATTACTATGCAGTTAGTGATATTTCACTGGTCATTACATATCTATTTTCAATTTTCCTCGTGCATAGCAACCATCACTTACACGTACCCGCTGTCACCAGTGACGGATGAGCCACTAGGGCCACCATGGCCACGGCTCTAGGCGTGGCCAATAAAACTTCTTATACCCTTCTATATTTTTCACGGTGCAACAAGCCTTTATGTAGACTGGCCCATGTCGTCCAATTAACCAGCATCCGCAGCTTAGCAAATCACCAATGATACAATGACGAGTCTAGCAAATCGACCTGTCGACTTCTCACTATGACGTCGCGTCCACACTCGCTTGTCAATCCGACCGCTTCTCCTCGTCATCTACTCAGCGCCTTGGCAACCCTAGCGATTGGCGGCACCAACGGCTTGGCTCGGTGCCTCCGGAGGCAGAAGGGCACACAACCTGCCAGGGCGACCATCTCCATTCTCCCTACCCGACGCCCCGACCTTCCCCTGGATCAACAAATCCCCAAGCAACCAAGCGCCCAAGCTGACTAAATGCAAGCACAAGCTAAACATGTATGTTTTTCCCCATCCACCATATTCACCTATCTATTTAAATCAAACATTATTATTTATGAGATTCTCAAGCACAACATAATCATGTCGAATAAGGAGGATAGAGTAATTGTTCGGGATCATTCAAGAGGGCGTGGAGGACAACTAATCACTTAAATGAATTATTGCTATTGTAGTTGTTGTACATGATAGCCTGAAAAAATTGGATAGTTTAGGCGCTTGCCAAAGTGGCCCTAGGTGTTCAAATCGCAAGCTCCGCCACTGGCTGCCACCATCATGCTGCACGCAGGTCCAAGGAATCCAAATGTCATTCCCAGCTTCAGTTTACGCATAGCTGATTATTTGCCTCACCATCATGTGTCATCTTGGGGGCTCAATGCACAAATGATATATATGATGTGGTCATGGTGGCCCTAAGTACAAGGCAGCGTGCATGTCCTCCCATGATAGAGAAAGAAGACTGGAGTGGAGAATTGGGACATTGGAAGAGGTTAGAACATTTAATATCCTTTTTTTTGTTCAGATGAAATATCGTTTCTTCGTATGCTATGGAACAATTTTTATAGACCGTGATGTACGAGGAGCAGCCCAGCAGGAAAATACAGTAGCCCGGAGCTCGTGGATCGGGCCGTGCATGGGCATAGAGATATTGCAGCCCATCAGCCCAAAATCCGATACGTTAGAGGGCTTCGCCGTCCGGCAGGCGTGGGGGCGGTGGGATCCCCGTAACGGACCCCCCTCGATCCGCCGCCCCTCGTTTGGTGCCGGCGCTGCCTTCACGTTCGGCAACAAACCGAGAGCGCGCCTGCATTGCAGGCTGGCACGTCTTCTCGCCAGGTTGCTGGAACGCGACGTACAACTGGGACGTCGAAATGAGGGTGCCCGAATCGACGATCACACCGGAACCATGAGCTGCCGCGCCCGGTCTCGTCACACGCCACCGTCGAAGCCTCTCATCACATCCGCATTTCTTTGGCCCCAGCCTCTCTTCTCAGACCGAGACACCACGGCTCCCAGTCCCTCCCATCTATCCCAGCGCCGCCGGGCAATATAAATCCATCACGCAGCTGCCACGCTCGGACGAAACGTGTGACTACGCGAGGTCTCGGTCGCTGCAAGCAATGGGGATCGGCGGAGGCACGGCCGCGCTCGTCGCCATCTCCGTCGTCGTCGTCGTGGTGTTCTTCACCTCGCCGGCGGCCGGAGCGGCGGATCAGGATGAGGGCGGCCTGCCCTGCTTCCACGCGTGCTTCGACCAGTGCGTGCCGCGCGACGAGTTCTGGTTCTGCCAGCTCACCTGCTACCACAGGTGCGCCGGCGGCGGCAGCCACAGGGCAGGCCATCGTCTGGGCTGCGAGGACTCGTGCGCGCAATCCCTGTGCGGCCGGCTCCGGCCCGGCAGCAAGGTGATGACCGCGTGCCTTGACACCTGCCGCAAGAGCTACGCGCTGGCGGCGTGCACCAGCAGCGCGGCCGCGTGAGCGTGACCACCGCCCTGTATCTGACACGATCACGCCGTATGCGCATGCAGCGCACGCCAGGATATACGATTCAGCGGAAGCAGAGTGCTCCAAACAAATCATGTGTACGGTTAGTTGACACGCGAGAGGGATGGTAACGCTCATATATGTAGCACCTGAATTGTAGTTTATATTGTCCTCTGATGACGCCATCCACCACACGTTCGCCTGATTTTTTTTCGAATCAGTTTGTTGGATTTAAGTTGATTAAAAGAATAAATTGAAAGATGTTGTTTCATAGTAATTGCACAAAGCACCGGGGTCGTTAAGGATTGACTAGAATCATTCTCTATGCTTTTTTTTAGGGGACTCAGGACTATGCTGATTTGAGAATTTCGTTTCATCGTGTAATTGCTATGAAGATCAATGACCCACTAGCCACTTGACAGTCGACACACGTGGTTTTTATTGTACCGTAAGACAAACAAAAAATAACTTAAAATTAGTAGGGCACATGTTCAACACTCCTATCAGACTCCCAAATAATGCTATCTATGCATATATACTAAACCTCCTAGATTTGGTGCAACCTTAGGTGTTAGTACTATTTACCCACCTGGGGCGCGTATGTGGGGCCCATATGGCCTGTTGTGCGTGGGACCGTCGATCTATTGTATGTGGGACCCACAACCCCCCTACATGTGGGACCCATCATAGTTTTTTTCAAAACGCTAATTTATGGTTTTTGAAAATTTTTGTGTGGCGCTTAATTAGAGAACCAATACCACAACGTAATAGAATTTATATTCAATATTGACCAATTAAAATGTTTAATTTATTTTAGTCAGTTTCCTAATCCAGTAATGAATACAATATTATTTTCAACATAATAGAAGGAATCAATATTTTTTAGTCAGTTTTCTGATTCATCGACACTTCGGATCAATATTTTTTATACTAGCGCACATAGTGCGTTAATCTGAGTTTCTTAAGTTAGCCAATATTGTACCATGAAAGACATGACCATGCAAACATAAGATGTATGAGAGCACATGCCCCCCATTCAATTTGCATGATTCCTACCATTAAAAAGGAAAAGAATGGTTTGATCGTTCAGCTATCGACATAGTCTGATCTTTTAAAACGAACGTTGGCGCCCTAGCTATAACATGGTTATCTTAGATTTGAATTTTCCTCGCCACAACTAAGTAGAATATGTCCGCTTTGCTCTTTGATTTCGTGTTTGAAAAGTTCCATTCATCCTTGCTGCTAAAGATTGAATTTGTCCATAATGATTGCCAATGCAAATTCTTGGAGTTCTACGAATGATGGAGAAATCCACTCCTAACCTCATTTCTCGATGAATGCAAGGTGGTCACATAGCAATGCAACACTATCGAGAGCTTAAAAGATGCCGAGATGCTTTGTGCAATCTACCATGAGAAGATCATGATACTTCCACGGTAAATTTTATAGGCATGACATTCTCGAAAAAAAAATTATAGGCATGATTACTATGAGGATCAATGGCCCACTAGTCATTCTTCTTCAAAGTAGCCTGTTGATAATTGACAGCAGCTGACTTCCATTATACATGTTCGACTCTCCAGTCATTGTTTGAAATTGAAATAATGTTATTGTTCTTAAGTTGGTCGACATTATATCATGATGAAAGATAAGGCGGGACAAATATAAGGTGTACTGAGGGCATATGCTCCCACTTAGTTTTTCTTGTTTTAGTATTACCTAGTATTATTGACCGATATTCTTCATCAACCGTACTTGTAATCTGTGTGGGAAACAATAGCCCATGACTAAAAGAAGATTTCATCAACCGTACTTGTAATCTGTGTGGAAAACAATAGCCCATGACTAAAAGAAGATGGGCTTCATTATTCTCGGGCAAATTATGTGGGTGTTATGGAGTTAATGCATACCAACAAAAAAAAGCACGAATCCTCAAAAAAAAAAAAGCACGAACCTTGATCAAACGTGCAACGCATTCTAACGCCGAAGCTGCCAGTGCCATGATCAAGAAGAGCACAAACCTTGTAATCGTGGTTCGGTTGTTCTCCCTTGCGTAATAGCAATCATGTAATATATAGGATGTGTTCGGTGCCAGCCCTCTTGCGGTACATTGTACTATTTTAACTCCTCTATCTTTGCTATATATAAAAAAAATACACAACTCTTCTGTGTACTTTAGAGAGAAAAAAGAAGAGCATGAACCCGAGCCAACCCCTCTCGCTCGATCGGCTCAGCTCACTCCGCCGCGCTCGAGCCGATCAGGTTCTTATTTCCGTGCACGTAGGAGTATCCAGCAGCCCAGCCGGCAAGCCGCGCGGCCTCACGCGTCCGACGCGCACACATCACGCGTGCTCGTTTGCAGCACACCAGCGGCCGGGCGCTGTACTGTACATATAGAACCTGCCTGAACGCCATGCATCCCGATCCACCGAGCTCAGCAGTTCACCATTGGACCACCGGCCGATCGAGACCAGAGCCGGCGATGGGACGCTACAAAGCGGGGAGCACGGCCCTCGCGGTGCTCGTGGCCGCGGCCGCGCTGCTCGCCGCGGCGGACGGCGACCAGCCGTGGAAGTGCTTCCGGTCGTGCACCAAGGACTGCCACCGCCACGACTCCGCCGCTGCCACCAACAAGGACGGCTTCTCCTCCAGAGACGGCAACGTCTCCGCGGTCGTCGTCTCCGCCGTCTCCGGCGGCGAGTGCAAGAGCGGGTGCCACGACGACGACTGCTTCAAGGACCTGCCGGCCATCGGCTACCCGCAGTGCGTCTACACGGCCTGCCTCAGCTATCCGCATTGTACGTGCACAGTCAAGACGACCGTCAGACAATTTGCTCTGTTGCTCTGGTAATGTATTGCTTCTTGTGCCCATTTTGCAGATAAAAGACACAAAAGGGCGTGCTTGAAGAAGTGCTGCGAGAAGTGCTTCCGCCACAGCCCGCCTGCCCCTGCTCCCGCCCCGGAGCCGCCATCTCCTACTCCGCCCGGTCCGGCCCCCGAACCGCCATCTCCGACTCCGCCTGGTCCCGCCCCGGAGCCGGAGCCGGAGCCGCCATCTCCGACGCCGCCTGCGCCTGGTCCCACCCGGAGCCGCCATCTCCGCCAAATTAAGCCGAAGCCGTCTTGGATCTCGTACTTTGCTTAGTTCTAACTTCTAAGCTATGATAACACAAATGAAATGACGAGTAAATTCTCAGAGTCGCTGCCCGTTTGTAACAATATTCTTTTCTCCGGCCCCAACATTCTTATGCAAAAGAACCAACGTCACCTCATCGTGTGAGCACGATGGGACAGCGTGAGCGACCAAATTAGCTAAAAAAAGCCTGGAAAAGCTAAAAGATTATTTTGAACAAGTGTAAGCACAAAAATGCTAAAAGGTCAGAAATTATTTTGAAAGCAGAAATCAAAACATCACGTAAGCTTGACAAATACAACAATTCAAGGCTAAAGTTGGTACCTATATTTATTCTATGGCTGGAATTTATAAACGAACCTGAAATTTGTAGATCTCAAGCAATAATTATATATTTTCTAGTGACTTTTTGTAAAAGAAAATAAATGATTTAGCCTAAGGAATATTCCTTTTTGCTGTTTTTTATATGGAAAAGAACTAAGACATCTCTCTCAACTTTCACATTCTGATAACATGAAAAAGCCAATAAAATCAGCACTTGCATTTTGCGATGAACTACGAGATTCATGAATTACAAAAAAAAAAACATAAACGATACTTACATATGAGCTAAATGATTCGTCAACCAAACACTTTATTTTTTAGAACGATGCCATGAATCATACGAAACAGAAGTGGAGAACGATGCAGACCGAGGCTAACTGGCTCCAAGCCTCCAACGCAAGATTCCAACAACGGCGCAATGGATTAAAAAAAGAATGAAAAAGGGAAAGAATGCCTGCCAACCGGGATTGAAATGGTGTTGCATTTACATGGACTTAGTAGCACGAATAAACAACATGAAGAACATTCAGCCCACATACTGCGTAGAGAGAAAACATGGTGAAGGCAGAGCGGGAATCACAAAAGTTAGCACATCACATCGAGTATAGGTAATTAGACTGACAGGTCACAGGTGAGAAAAATGAAATAATTAGTGGGCTGGCATATAAAGATAATTAATTAATTTATAAAGCATTTGAAAATGTTAGGCATGTTCTTTTTTGATATATGTCGAGGGAGCCATCCCAAAATTAACAAACTAATTAACTTGTAACTCACGCAACTTGAAAGTGCTTTTAGCGGCTTATTAAATTGTGTTAACTTTGTGTGTGTGCTGTCGTCAGAGGTTGTCTATCTGAAGGCCATCGAAATTCTTCAACTTGATTCAAGCTGAGTTTCACCATTAGAAGTTGGAACCCACATTTGAAGTATGCATGTGGCTCATCTCAATGTTGAATCTTGATAAAGTTGAATTAGCTACTGAAAACAACGCGTGGAACTGAGGCAAGGCTGACACACCTCATCACTCGATTAGCACTATGGGTAAGCTAGTGATGGCAAACCACACGAACGCGCAAGGCATGCGAACGACGCACGAAGCTAACCGGCGCCCACGAACAAGAAAAGCATGAACCCGCGCGGATCTCGCACTCTCTCTGCGTCGATTCAGCTCGATCTCATCAGAGCTCACTCCGTTGGAACAGATTCAGTTCCTGGTTTCCGTGCGCGCATTATCAGCCCGCGAGCTGAGCCTCATACTTTCGGCATGCGCGCGAGACGCGTCGCGCTGTCGCTCGCTCCACCGGCCAGTGTGGCAGCTCCCACAGTACATATAGGACCTGCAGGAACGCCATGCAATCCCATCCGCCAATCGAGCTGCAGCTGCTCAGCTCAGCTCACCTTCAGACCACCGACCAATCGAGAGACCAGACAGGTAGCCGGCGAGCGATGGCGGGCTACGGGGCTCTCGGCGTCCTCCTGGCCGCGGCGGCGCTCCTCGCTGTGGCGGCGAGGGCGGCGGCGGACGACGACCACATGATCCACTGGAAGTGCTTCAAGTCGTGCACGACGAACTGCAACGAGGAGGACGCCCCCGGCGACGCCGACTTCGCCATGGACGACGGCGCCGCACCCGGCTACGGCGGCCGCCCCAACGCCTCCGGCCCCGGCGCCGGCGGCGTGTCCCGCAGGTGCAAGACGGGGTGCCTGCACGAGTGCTTCGAGGACCTGCCGGCCCTCTGCTACCAGCAGTGCGTCGTCAGCACCTGCCTCTGCCTCCCACCCTGTACGTTGTTGCACAACCAAGACTACTTCATCCCAAAGACAATTGATTAAGCCGCAAGCAAGCAATCTAGCTCTGCTAATTCTTCTTCACGCGTGCTGCTTTTGTCTTGGTGTCCGTACGTTTCACAGATAGCAAGGAGAAGATGGAGTGCATGAAGAAGTGCTGCGACAAGTGCTTCCACCACGGGCCCGCCCCGAAGCCGCCCACGCCCAAGCCCGGCCCCACCCCGAAGCCGCCCACGCCCACGCCCAAGCCCGGGCCCACCCCGAAGCCGCCAATGCCGCCACCCGCGCCCAAGGCGCCAACGCCGAAGCCGCCAACGCCAAAGCCGAAGCCGCCGTGTCCCCCCACCCGCGAGACCGCCGTGGACGCCAACGCCAACTGATACGATGGATGGATCCGCCACCGCTAGCAAAGAATAACACTCACCGTGCCTGGCGTACGCGCGTGCGTACGTACATGCGTGCGATCAAGTAGAGGTCCCATACATGACGATATACGTACGTCGTCGTATAAATGTAAAGTTAATTAATCGCTGCTGCTAGTAAGGATGTTCGAAATGATGTCTCCGTTGCTGTAAACTGGGCATGGAACAATATGGATCATGATGTAATCAAATTTATCTCTTCTATACAGTGCACGCAGCATATATTCAACAAAGTCTTCTACCCTCCTGGTATCTCTGGACGAATGTACTAGCATGCTTCTGATTTAGGCTCACCGATCCGAATTTTTTTTATTTTTATATTTTTTATTTTTCGATTTTTCAAAAATAAATACCTACCCAAAAAATTAGCAGATTTGGTCTTATGTCGCCGGATGAAACGGCTATAGCCGTTTGAACCGGCGAAAGGTTGCTGCACAGGCCACGTGGCGGCGTTGCAGGGCTTTTCGCCGTTTCACACGGCGAAAGGTTGCTGCACAGGCCACGTGGCGGCGTTGCAGGGCTTTTCGCCGTTTCAAACGGCTATAGCCGTTTCAAACGGCGAAAAGCTCCTGGCCCCGCTTTTCGCCAGCGCTGGTCAGGTGGGTGGAAGCTATAGCCGTTTGAAACGGCTATATTTTTAAACTTTTTTTTTAATTTACGTTGAGGAATTATTCTGCAACTATTTTCTAATTTATGTTGAGAAATTATTATGCTATATTTGGTTTGATATCATGAAATGATTTAGATTTTTACGGTTTATTTTTTGGTTCGCCTATAATTGTTGTAATATTATATGTTTATAATTTATACGATTTGTGGGTGACCCGGCCGGAATGCAATTGTGGGTTTTTTTTTTACGAAATGCAGTTTGTGGAGTTTATGTGTGTAATGGTACACCTGCACAACCGCAGTACAACTACATTCTTTAAAAAAAGACTCACAACTGCATTCCGGCCTAAAGGGTCACCCACAAACCGTATAAAATTATAAACATATAATATTAAAACAATTATAGGTGCACCAAAAAATAAACCGTAAAAATCTAAATCATTTCATAATATCAAGCCAAATATAGCATAATAATTTCTCAACATAAATTAGAAAACAGTTGCAGAATAATTCCTCAACATAAATTAAAAAAAGTTTAAGAAATATAGTCGTTTCAAACGGCTATAGCTTCAGGCGAAAAGCGGGGCCAGGAGCTTTTCGCCGTGTGAAACGGCTATAGCCGTTTGAAACGGCGAAAAGCCCTGCAACGCCGCCACGTGGCATGTCCAGAAACCTTTCGCCGTATGAAACGGCTATAGCCGTTTGAAACGGCGAAAAGCCCTGCAACGCCGCCACGTGGCCTGTGCAGCAACCTTTCGCCGGTTCAGACGGCTATAGCCGTTTCATCCGGCGACATAAGACCAAATCTGCTAATTTTTGGGCCAGGTATTTATTTTTGAAAAATTAAAAATTAAAAAATATAAAAATATAAAAAATTCCACCGATCCACTACCATGGGCCCTCTCTCCTCCATATAGTCCATACGGCTGAATCCGGCCCAATATGATTTCTGGTTAAGGGCTTGATTGGTTTAGTCAATATTTGTCCTATCAAAATTAAGGCATGCCTAAAAATTTTGGCCATGACTGGGTTCGCTTCCAAAATTTGGGACTCCAACTTTTTAGCCAAAACTATGGCAAGTTTTTTAGAAACTTCTTGACCTCAAAAGAGAACTTTTCCATATTTTGGCTCCAAACCAAGTGAATGCCCAAAAATATTGCCTTAATTTTGGCATGCGCTGATCAGGGCCGTACCTGAGAATTTGGGGGCCCGGTTCAAAATTACGACGAGGCCCTGTATTTGAGAAATTGAATAATGTTTTTAAATCATTATATAACTACAGAATCGACATATGAAGTTTATTTTCACCGTGAAAGAAAAGAATTGCTTAAAACTTTGCCATGTGAACGCGCTGAATAATTTTGACCCAAACTCCAAAAGTCCCAAGCAGCCAAGCTCACGGTATTGTATTGAGATTAATCACAAACCCCATTCAACAAGTCAGGGAATTGTTTTGTCATGGTAATTGGAGAAGAAGTGGAAAGTAAAAAAAATGATTTGCTATCTAGAAACAGGACGCATAAATACTGTTGATTGTTCTGTAGTTTTCTCCTATCCAAGGTATTACGCGCACTTAAGCAAAATTTGGGGCCCCTAATTTTTTTGGGGCCCTGTTCCATCGTCCACCTCGTCCCTGCTAGTGTACGGGCCTGGCGCTGATTTTGGCAAGCCATGATTTTGGCTTGCCCTCATTTTGGTTTGGCACAAATTGGAAGCCAACCAATCAGACCCTAAAGATTTTTATGAGTTCTCAAGAGCAAACAAGAGGATAATGTTACGTACTCTATATCGAAGTATTTGGCATTGTTGTTTTTTAGTCATGATGTCTGACTATTCATCTTATTTAAAAAATATATGGGCATCATTTATTTTGTTTGCGACTTAACAATAAATTTTTAAATAAACAAATGGTCAAACATTGTGAAAAAAGGTCAATAATAACAAATATTTTGATAGAGGGAGTACGAGTTTAGGTGCAAGAGTCAATTTGAAAAAAAATAATAATTTGTTGCTATAGCGTTTTTATGTATGTGTCAACATGCGGCGATAACAAAGGTTACTTGGAATTTTGGCAGTCTGCAAATTTTGGCGGGCTACATACCGTTTTCAAATCTAACATTTAATTTGAAAAAAATCGTGTAAAATAATTAGATTCCAACTGTTATTGGTAGGTGTCCCGACTTGAATTGACTTGCGGAGGACTCGTGACTCGTGGATCGTCCGATTCAATTGTAACGTGAGATATTCCTCACTATTAGAAGCACTTCTTGCTTGGATTTTTCTCTTGTTTTCTTTTCTCTCAGTGTTTCCTTCTATTTTGCATAATCAATTTGTTTTGCTCCGTCCATTCTTGCTGTAATTCACTCTTGACTCGAGCCCCTTTTATGTCAGGGCCGGGTCTGAAGAAATTCGGGTGCTAGAGTGATGGTAGCTGTACACTTCTATTACTTGTCAAAATGAGTACACACGACGAAGCGTGCGTTTGTGCCAAAGTCCACATGGTTTAAGATGTTTTCAGTATGCACACTATGCATATAGGAGTAGATCAGATCCAATCTCTGTGTCCCCCGTCGCCGGTCAGCCATGACTCGGTGCTAAGTGGTACCGCTCCATCTAGCAGTTCAAGTGTTTCGATGCATACCAAATTACCAATTACGTAAGTTCCCAACGTATTATTGTTTATTTCTTCTCACTGAGTACATAGCAAGATCAAATATTTTCTTCTGATCTTTCAGAAAAAAGAGTTTTTTTTTGTTCTTCTGGAAGCGATGAACTAAAGTGCTATGAATTTCATTCAGTTGGCCGGCTGGTCTGCGGTCTCTGTTACGCAACTGCTCACACAGTTCACACACTCCCTGCACCCTGCAACACCGCAGCCTCATGCATTCCACACGCGCCCAAATGGCGCTGCGTGTCCAACAGCACAAGCTCACACACAGTTCGCTGTAGCTCTGGCCGGCGCAGCACATATATATTTACGACTAGCTGCGCGCCGACCCACGAACCCCCATCAACCCATCGAGCTTGACGACGACCGGGACCGGGGCCAGCAATGGCGGCTGGCAACAAGGCGGTGCTGTTGTTTGCCGGCCTCCTGGCCGTCGCGGCGCTCTCCTCCTCCGCCGTAGAGCTGGAGGACCGAGACCACCACTTGTACCACAAGTGCTACAGGTCTTGCATGAGGAGGTGTGATGACGACTACGACGACGACGATGACGATGCCTTGAAGAATAGCGTCCGCCCCCTCGCCGCCGTCATGTTCGATGCCTTGAAGAACAGCGTCCGGCCCCTCGCCTCCGTCTCCGTATCCGACGACCACGACGATCATGACGATCACGACCACGACGATCATGATGACCATGACCACGACGGTCATGACCACGATGATCACCACGATCATGACCACGACAATCACGGAGACAGCCACGACGACGACGACGACGAAGATGACGATGATGATGACGATGATGACGACGACGACTACGATGAGTGCAACGTGGAGTGCACGCAGGACTGCATCGACTACATCCCCGGCATCTGCTACCACCACTGCATTTCCCGGTCCTGCTACTTCCTGCCACCATGTACGTTCATCTATGCGCGCTTGCCTATTTTCATGAGTCCTAGCTCCGATCCTTCCCCTGAATTAATCTTGATGAAGCCGTTGGCTCTGCTGATGCATTTTGCTGCGTGCTGCGTTTCTATCCATCTACACAGATAGCTACAGAAAATCGGCTTGCGTGAGGGCATGCGGCCGCAGATGCTACTACCACCATGGCCACCACCACCACCACCACCACCACCACCACGATGATGACGATGACGACGACCACCACCACGATGGCCCGAAGCCGAAGCCTCCCAAACCTGGGCCAAAGCCGAAACCGCCCAAACCCGGGCCAACGCCCGAGCCGCCGAAACCGCCCACTGCCAGAGCCAACGCCCGAGCCGCCAAAGCCACCGGTGCAGGTTCCGAAGCCGAGGACGCCACCCATGAAGCATAAGCCGGCACCTAGGACGCCGAAGCCAACACCGAGCACGCCGAAGCCACCAGTGCCCAAGCCAGCACCAAGGACGCCAAAGCCACCAGTGCCCAAGCCAGCACCAGGGACACCGAAGCCGCCGCCGCCGCCGCGTACGGTCGGGCCCCCCGACAGCAATTGAAGGATAACTCATCCACCGTGACAGCACACATACAAATGATTAAGTAGAGGTGGCAAAAGAGATTACCGATGGATTGTTATATATGTTCGATAATAAGGTGGGAGGATAATTCTCTCGATTTGTAGATATATAGATTGGGCACACGCCTTACATGAGCCAAGTTGTATATGGGTTCATATGTCTGCAGGATGTGTACTGAAGATCGTGTCATATATCAGTGAACATTATTATTACACGCACTATCTTGTGCGGTTCGTTCAAAAATTATTACATTGTTCATGTTCAGCATGAGTCTGTGCCTGCAATATGGTGATGCACTTTATCTAGTGACTACTATCTTCTTGATCTTATTTGTTTTGGTGGAGATCAGAATGCAGAGGACGTAAATGGTATCTATTTGTGCCAACAGCAATCAATTTGACGCTTCCATAGCCCATGGGAGTATGATAGAACCAAAAGTGAGCCCCTCATCAATGACGCAATCAGAGATTTTGTGAAATGAATAGAAAAATGCATACTTCCTCCGTATAGAAAATAGATGATGTTTTGGACAATGACACGGTCTCCAAAACGTAACTTTGACTTCTTTTAAAAAAACATTTATTAAATAATATATGTATATTTTTCTAAAAGTATTTCTGAAGACAAATCTATTCATATGGTTTTCACATTTTCAAACTCAATGACTTAAAATTTATTTATAATTTGTATTCTCAATGTTTGACTAAAACATTGTCATAAACATCATCTAATACCAGTATGGAGGGAGTATAGTTTTTTTTGCGCTAATGTATAGGCGGTAAACGAGTTCTTTACATGGTTTTAATGCTCATTTGCAAAAAGAACTTGGAATAACATGCGTGTGCAAATGACAAACTTTTGTTTTTAAGAAAAAAATTGTTTGCACCTTATTTTCTTCGAAAGAACCATTTGTTACACTTCATTCTGCACCTGTTTGAATTCTAAATCAAACTTCAACATCAATTTAAGAAAATCTAATATATAATTAGATTTAGATATTTTAATCCGAATGATTAGGTTGAAGATATGGTGACCATCTGACATCACTAAATTGGATTGTTTTCAATCTTTGATCTCTGGTACTAATTATTGGTTAATTAATTGATTGATAACTTGTTTTACTGGGATGATGTAATCCCAAGTCACGTAAGGTATTATAAAACATACTAAGAAAGATGTAAAATGACCTTGATTGTCCTTATTTATTGGCCATATTTAGTGCTAATCGACTTGAAATTGAGTACAAAGCTTACCTGTCAAATTGAGTACAATAATTTTTTTGACAAATTTGTGAGTCACTAAATGACTTGTTTTTTTAGACGGAAGGAGTAGGTACTGAGCTCTAAAATTGTTGCATACAGCACCGCTCTTACAAACAGAGGCTAAGCGTTCAGGAGATGCAGCAACACACATAAATCTAAAGCAAGTAAATAGTAAACAGAATATAAATGGACAGAGTTTCCATACGCACTCGACCTGCAAGCCGCAACTCCCGAAGCAACAAAATTGCTAGTTTTGTTAGGTTGAATCATCGACATCCTACAACAATTGTTACTAAACTTCACCGAAGCAACTGTAAACATAATTGAGAAGAACACAAACAAAGTTATGCAAATTGTAAAGTTGACAGATATGTATGCCGTGGTGGAATCAATTCAAATTCATGCATGTACTCGATCACTCACCCGCTCCAGAATCCAAAACATTTTTTTGAAAACAGACCAGAGCAACTGGCAACGGCCAACGGGCATCCACCTAGACACGCGGATCCTCACCGGCGGGAAGTAGGAACGTTGC
Source organism: Urochloa ruziziensis (assembly GCA_015476505.1). Taxonomy (NCBI): domain Eukaryota; kingdom Viridiplantae; phylum Streptophyta; class Magnoliopsida; order Poales; family Poaceae; genus Urochloa; species Urochloa ruziziensis. Next base: position 40,511,072 of record CM027122.1, read on the forward strand.
GCTCGATCGGACGGCACCGCGCTCACACTTCCCACCCCTCCAACCGCTGCCGGCAACGGGCGGCGCCCAACGGGAGGCAACCGCACGCTAGCCGTTAGACACAACCAAGTGAACACCGTACCAACACGCCCCCTTCGCTTCGCTCACGCTTGCACTCCTCCCCTTCCTCTCACGCGTCCGGCGTGGCAGACGGCGGCGACACGACAGTGCCCGGCCGGCCGGCGGCTTATAAAGGGCGCGCCGCGCGTGCGTCTAGTTCATCGGAGACGCAGAGGCAGAGCAGTTTGTTAGAACTGAGCGATCCGAGCGAGAGATCGAGACGCGCGGCCGCGGCGGAGAGAAGGGATGGCGATCGCCCGGCTAGCGATTGCCGCGGTGGCATTGGTGCTGGTGGCGGCGGCGGCGCTGCCGCTGCTGGCGGCCGGCGCGTACGCGGACTGCTACGACTACTGCTTCAAGGACTGCATCTCCAAGGACAAGTCCATGAGGGACTACTGCAGCTACGCCTGCGACAAGACCTGCGCGCCCGACGCCGCCGCCGAGCCCCGGCGCCCCGCGGCCGGCGCCTACGCATGCCAGGTCGACTGCGTCAGGACGTCCTGCCACGGCGTCCGTGCAGGTATGGCAAATCTGGCACCCTGCTTATCTGAATTGAGTTTGAATTGGCATGAATTTTTGGGAGGTAACCGTGAGTGCGTGTCTATGGCATGGTTGATCTGCGTGCAGATGGTAAGGACATGGAGGAATGCTACGGGCAGTGCTACGACGGCTGCGAGACCAAGGCCGGCATCCCGAGGCCTCTCCGCGCAGGCGCTGTTCGGCCGGCGGCGTTGCCCGACCACCCCTTCCACGAGAAGCAGGACAACGCTGTCCAGCCGACAGGGGAACCGGACCCTGACGACGTCAGCCATCAAGCATGGGGCAACGCCCTCCCCTGATTGTCGTCGGAGAGCAATAATGCCACTCCGCCGCCTACGCTGCAGTATGTTAATTATGTGATGTGCAATGCAGATGTATATGCCTGCTGAATAATGTGCTGAGTGAAGAGATCAATTCATTAGTGTAGTATAAGTTCACCGTTATGCATGGGAGATATCATATCAGTGTAAATTATTAATGATTGGTGGTTGTCATGTTCGAACAAAAAGAGAAAGGCAGCAGAACTGTGTTCTTAACGTGCTCAAAATCTGGTTTCATTTGTCTTCTTTTTTTAGATTAAAGATACAATCCAGCCTACTACATCCACAAAGTGAATGTATACAACCAAAAATACATTGAGTACTTAGACTCCAATCCTCAACACAGAGGAACTCAAAACAAAAAGAATAAAAACTAAAGACTAATCGAGAAAACCAAAGCTAAGTTTTGATCTTCATCGGCGTCTTGCTCCAAACTTGTACCTTTCACGCTCCGCAACAAACCTTCACCTTTCTCGTCCACTTAGAGACATTTGATGGCGAAATAGTTACTGTCACAATATACGCGATCTTGACAACGGCAGAGCAGGCTCAATCTAATTTACAAAGATATTTAACACTCCCCCTCAATCCAAACTACTCAAGTTGAGATTGCCTTTGAAGATCTCCAATGATCGTACTCCAAGAGGCTTGTGAATCCATCCGCAATCTGATCCTTGGTAGAAATATGTTCAATCTCAAGATGTTTGAGAGAAACTCTCTCTCGAACCAAATGATAATCAACTTCTATATGCTTAGTGCGTGCATGAAAAACAGGATTTACAGAAAGATACTTAGCTCCCATATTATCACACCAAAATTTGGCTGATCTTACTATTATAACACCAAGTTCCTGAAACAAAGTTTGTATCCACATGATTTCTGCCAGTAGCATTAGCAAGAGCTTTGTATTCTGCTTCGGTACTTGACCGTGACACTGTTGCCTGTTTTCTTGCACTCCATGAAATAAGATTCGGTCCTAGAAAAATGGCAAAGCCTCCAGTCGATCATCTAAGCAACCTGCCCAATCTGCATCAGAAAATCCAGTGATAACTAATGAACTTGACCGAGTTATCTTTATGCCCAGTTTCATTGTATGCTTAAGATATCTTAAAATCCTCTTGATTGCAGCCCAATGAAGCGTTGTAGGAGCATGCAAAAACTGACAAACTTTATTAACAGAGAAAGAAATATTAGGCCTAGTTAATGTAAGATACGGTAGAGCTCCAACAATGCTTCTGTAATGTGTCGCATCATCCTGTCCAAGAGGATCTCCTTCATGTACTGAAAGTTTTTCTGATGTAGACAAAGGTGTGCTGACCAGTTTGCAATCAGCCATCCCAACTCTTCTCAATATATCAGATGCATATTTCTCTTGAGTCAATAATAAACCACCAGATACTTTCCTCACCTCAATACCAAGAAAGAAGTGCAAATCACCTAAATCCTTTAATGCAAAAACCTTATTTAAATCTTCCAACAAGGCCTTGGTCGCACTTTGAGTTGAACTAGCCACAATTATGTCATCAACATAAATAAGAACAAATATAGTTATTCCCCCTTTACTATAGAAGAAGAGAGATGTATCAGCTTTTGAAAACTTAAAACCGAGTGCACATAACTTAGTGCTTAACCTGGAATACCAAGCTCTAGGCGCCTGTTTTAGTGCACATAACTTAAAGCTTTATCTAATTTGCAAATATAATTTGGCAAAGATTTGCTTTCATACCCTGGTGGTTATCTCATATAAACCTCCTCCTGTACTCCATGAAGAAAAGCATTTTGAACATATAATTGGCCAAGGCTCCATCCTTTAGAGACAACAAGAGACAATACAATTCTAATAGTAGCAGGTTTAACCACAGGACCGAAAGTATCCTCATAATCAATTCTATACCTCTGTTTAAAACCTTTAGCTACCAGACGAGCTTTGTACATGTCCAAGCTCCCATCTTGCTTTCTCTTAATCTTGTATACCCATTTGCAATCAATTATGTTCCTACCTTTCTGAGGAGGAACAAGATGCCAGGTATTATTCTTCATCAAGGCCGTGTACTCAGCATCCATAGCCTCTTTCCAATTTGTATCTCCCAAAGCTTCATTCAAATTTTGTGGTTCTCTTGAAGAAGTAAACAGACCATATTTAATAGTCCCATCAGTATATACCTTTTTCCTTGCAAATCCCACTCTGTAACCTTGTTCTTGGACGAGGAATTTCTTGAGACAATGAATCATCAGAGTTCATAGGCGCAGAAGATCCTGGGAGATCATCTTGGAGATCAAGACTGGCAGCAGCCGATGATTGCGGCAATGATTGTCGGTCTGTTCCTGTCCGCGCAAGATTCTACGCGGGAGCGGGAGAGACTCTGGCTGGCGAAGTGTCGGACTCGTGCTGATTGGTGGCGCCGCGCGCGCGTCATAGTGGGCGACGTGTCGCTCGCTGGCTGGCTTGTAGCAGCGCGGTTGTCTCCTGTCCACATGACGACGCCGAGGGAACAGACTGACCAGGAACTGATCCCGATGCAGATCTTCCTGGTACTACGACGAAAAATCTTCATCGGGTTCAGTGCTGGGTGTAGCGTTGGGTGCTCCTGCTAGATCCACACGGTCTCCTGCACTATCCAACACATTTCCTCCAACATTATCATTAGTTGTGTTAGTGAAATCAAGCATATGATCATCTATAAATTTGCCCCCATGATTAGATGATGAGAGGAGATGTGCAGGTAGAAGGGAGATTTCAGATCGGAGATGAGCACCCGCATTTGAATGAAGTTGTGAGAAGGGAAACACATTTTCATCGAACGTGACATCCGTAGAAATATACACTCGCCCAGAAGAAATATCAAGGCACTTAAAACCTTTATGCATATTGCTGTAACCAAGAAAGGCACATTGCTTAGATCGAAAGTTTAGCTTGTGATTGTTATAAGGGCGAATGTTTGGCCAACAAGCACACCCAAAAACATGTAAGGATGTGTAATCAGGTTTTTGGTGAAACAAGCGCTCTAAAGGTGTTTCAAAATTGATCACCTTGCTAGGAATACGATTGATAATGTATGTGGCCGCTAAAAAATCTTCATCCCAATATTTCAACGGCATAGAGGCATGAGCAAGAAGGGAGAGCTCAACTTCTACTATGTGGCAATGTTTTCTTTCCGCAGCGCCATTTTGTTGATGTGCATGAGGACATGATACATGATGTGAGATGCCGATCTTATCAAAAAAAGAGTGAAGTTTTTGATATTTCCCACCCCAGTCAGTTTGCATGGCAAGGATTTTTCGATCAAAGAGTCTTTCTACAAGATTTTGGAACTCAGTGAAATTTCTGAAAAACCTTGGATTTAAACGTAATAAGGTAAATCCAAGTAAATTTACTGAAATCATCAATAAAACTAACATAATATTTCCTTCCTCCAACAGAATCAGGTGCAGGACCCCATACATCTGAATAAACAAGTTCCAAGGGATGAATAGAGACACTGAAAGACTTAGGGTAGGGCAATTGATGACTTCTTGCCTTTTGACAAGCATCACAAACTGACTCTTTATTTGAATGATCTAAACAAGGTAAACTATTGCTACTTATAACTTTTGTCACAATAGGGACAGAAGGATGACCGAGACGATTATGCCACCTCTCAAAAGAAGGTTTCGACACTCCAAAAGCCTGCTTTATTGGTGTAGGAGGAAGAGGATAGAGACCCTTGTGGCAGCGTCCTCTAAGAATGGTCTTCTTCGTGGCCTAATCCTTAACCAAGAAATAATCAGGATGAAACTCAAGAAAAGTAGAGTTATCTTTGGTTAAGCGATGAACAGAAATAAGATTTTTTGAGGCCTTTGGAACGTGTAGAATATTGTTGAGATGTAAATCACGTTTTAGGGTTTGAATAATAGAATGACCAATATGCTTAATTTCCATACCTGCACCACTTGTCGTATGAATCTGATCGCTGCCCGTGTACTTCTCACGTGTAGACAACTTCTCCAAGTTGCTGGTGATGGAGTCTGTAGCTCCGGTGTCCATGTACCATCCTTGATCTGTAGCATAGGACATTGCTGCAGCGACGTGTCGCTCATCTGGCACATAGTTTTCATCAAACTTGTGCCAGCACTCGTTCACGACGTGCCCGATCTTGTAGCAGACCTAGCAGATGGGGCGCCCACTTGAATCTTGATTGGGGATGTTGCGGAGCTGCTGGCTTTGGTTGGATCACTGTTGTTGGCCGCCATAGCCACGACCGCGGCAACCAGTGTTGTTGCCGCGACCCTAAGTGAACCAGCCACCACATCCACGACCGGATCCTCGAGGAGCACTTCTACCTCCTCTCCCTGCAGCGTTCACCGACGATGTAGACCCACCGCCCTGCTGCAGTTCCAATCTGCTCTCAAAGCTTAAGAGTTGGGAAAATAACTCATTCATAGGGATGGGTTCTACCCTAGTTACAAGAGCATAGACTAATGGGTTGTACTCCTGATCAAGGCCATTAAGAATAAAAGCAACAAGCTCCTCATCATCAAGTGGTTTCCCTGATGTCGCCATCTCATCACCAAGACCCTCCATCTTACCGAAGTACTAGGTGATTGTCGAGCTCTCCTTCATGGTCGTCACCAGAGCAAGGCGAATGTTGATAGATCTTGCACGTGTGTGGGAGGCAAACGTATCTTCTATCGCCTTCCAAGCTTGCGCCGTTGTCCTTGCCGTGGCAACCTGGGACATCAGCTCTTTGGACAATGTCGCAAGAAGGAAACCTAGGACCTGTTGATCCGAGGTAACCCAATCTTCATAGAGAGGGTTTGAAACCTTCACCATCTGCTCTCCTTGCTTCTCGTCCACCTCTTCTGGTGGTGGCGGCCTCTTCTCATTGATGAATCCTTCTAGGTGCGTGCCACGGATGGTGGCGAGAACCTGAGCAGACCAGGGCAAAGTTCTACCGGGTCAACTTCTCTGAAAATTGAAGGCCGAGCAAGGGATTGGTGGAGTAGTTGGATGAACTAGCCATTGTAGATGGAATCTACTTCGAGGCTCTGATTACCATTTAAGAAATCAGAGGCGCTATGGATTGGCGTGGAACGTCGGCCTTCAATGAGGAGATCACGATGGTTTCGTGTTAACTTGGCGCATAGAAAGGTGCACGAGGTTTTACATATATAGGAGGATTAATTGGCCAAGACTCTACTAGATCCTATGGTTACAACAGATTATATCTACGATGTCTATCTTGTACAAACAACTAGATACCCGGAACAATCCTATAGAGTCCTGGCCATGTATATCTCTTATCTGATTTACAAAGATATTTAACACTCCCCCTCAATCTAAACTACTCAAGTTGAGATTGCCTTTGAAGATCTCCCGGGTCACACGCCACCGCAGTGGTGCACTAGGATCTGCCATAGGCATCCATCTCCCGGGTCACACGCCACCGCAACTACCAGCGATGCTGCCGCATCATGGGGATGCCGTCGTCAGCACTGTTGCCAGGGGCCCACCCCTGCCACGATCGGCACGATCGGCCACGGGCACGCTCCGAAACAACCAACCGCGCTCAACCAGGCCAGCCTAAGGGTGCTCTGCATTCCCGCTAGGCCCTCCGGCCGCTGCCGCCGCCGCAGCTGCCTCGTCGAGAATCACCATCCAGATCTAGAACATGCAAGGGGAGTGGGAAAGAGGGTGACGAAGCACCAGAAATTAGCAGGACAGGGGATGGAGCTAGCCATTGGCATCCTGCTTGTCGTTGCCGTCATGGTAGCCATGCCCTGCCCGCCATCCACCACGCCACGAGATGCCAGAGCCAGGTGTAGTAGAACCAGGTCCGCTAGCAGACCCAGGTCGGCCATCGCCGCCGCCGCCATGGCCCATCGGGGTAGGCCACTAGGTGTTGGAGCCAGGCGGGGAAGATCCACACCTGCCGCCCCTACCCTCGTCGTCGCCGCCGCCAAGGTTTGCTGGGCGAGGAAGCCTCGGCGTAGCCGAGCCTTACCGCCCTCCCGATGCCCGCTTGGTGACCTACCCGATTGGATCTAACAGCCGGCGGCGAGCTTCCCCACCCTAGCAATGAAGAGAAATGGAGCCCTCCTGCCGCCTTCCTCACGGCCGCTTGGGTTTCCAGGCGGCACGCTCGGGCGCGCGGCGAGGGAAGGAGAGGAGGGAGGTGGCTATCCGCCGGAGGCGGCTAGGGTTGCCGCCCTCATGGTCTCATTTTCCTATTAAAAACCTTAACGATTAACCAGAAATTAGCTGCATGTTCAGTGTGTTTGGTCCTTATATTTACTTAGCTGGTCCTCCTAATGTTTCCATCCTAACTTCGTTAACCGAGGTCAAATTTGTAAGCTTTTTTTATCTCCTTATTAAACTTCATCAACAAGTAAGATTGTCGATCAAGATCAAATTTCTTTCTTGGAAGTTGATTAGGCATAACTAAGATGTGGGCCATGACCCCCAATAACGTTTTCTACTAGTATTTATTGGCTAAATAGAGTAGATGTATATGTGTATTATCATGTTATATGCGTTTATCTATCATCTTGGCTGCAGCCCCCCTTACCCACAAGTCTAATTCTTAACCATATGTTAAGCTCACTAGAGAAAATGTGATGTGCAATGCAGATGTATATGCCTGCTGAATAATGTGCTGACTGAAGAGATTAATTCATCAGTGTAGTATAAGTTCACCGTTTATGCATGGGATATCACATCAGTGTAAATTATTGATTGGTGATTGTCAAGTCCGAACAAAAACTGGAATGCATAGTTGCATGCTATATTTTGTCTTCTAAATTTGAGCAAGAAAATGTAAAAAAAAGATATGTGTTACAAGTAATTATTATGTAGTTTTGTCGTGTTGTTATGAAGGAACACACCGATTTGGATATGCACAAGACACATACTCTCTCCGTTTTTTCATTAGATGTTGTATTTAGTTTTTGTGAATCGTAAAAAAACAATGTCACTTTTGTATCTTAAATTCGGTGGAAAACGAACGGACCACTTCTAAACAAGAATACGTGGTCCGTTCGTTTTCCTTTTCTCCTTCCTTTTTTCTTTCCCTACCACGGGACACGCAAGTCAGCAGTCAAAAAAGAGCAAGCAAGCAAGTGATCTCTTTCTCACTTACCTTTGCAGTTTTTACGGCAGTCAATTGCTCCGCTGACGCTGAATCAACTCACCCGTTCTATGCAAAGGCTCCCCAAGGCAAGGAGTGACGTCGCATCATTAGCCACGGCCCACGGCGACTAATCGGTCGCCCCTGGTCAAGAAATCATCTTTTTTGACACCCCCATTCCCATTAACTTTAGAAACACTCCGTACGTAGTCGGCACGAAGGAAGCTGCCTGCCGCCATCGTCATGCCGGCGCTTGCTCTCCGCCTCGCCATCTCCATTGCCGTTCTGCTGCAACAAGCTCGTTTGCTGCCGCGGCCGACGGCGGCGGCGCGGACCAACCTGACGGTGGGGGACACCCTGACGCCGCCCGACTACATCACGAGCCCGTCCGGGGGCTTCGCCTTCGGCTTCCGCGCCCACGACGCCGACCCCAACAAATTCCTCCTCGCCACATGGTTCCGCCTCGGCGGCGGCGGCGACGCGCAGCCACCACCGCCCGTGTCCGTGGTGTGGTTTGCCAAGGAGTTCCCCAAGGGCGCCACGCCCAACGCCACGGCGCGGTCCGTCCTGAGCATCCCGGCGGACGGCCAGCTCACGCTCACCGACGGCAGCAGGGAGCTGTGGCGGGCCTCGTCCCCCAGCACGCAGCGCGGGTCAGTCCTCGTGCTGCGGGACTCCGGGAACGCCCAATTCCTCAGCGACGGCGGCAATGGCGACGACGTGCTCTGGGAGAGCTTCGGGTACCCGACGGACACGCTCCTGCCGGGGCAGCATCTCAAGGGGTTCATCTTCTCCAAGCGCGCGGACGCGGAGTTCGCCACTGGCCGGTTCAGCCTGGCGGCCCAGGACGACGGCAACTGTCGTCCTCTGCGCCGACCTCTTCACCGGCGACATACTGCAGAACGCCTACTGGGCTACGGGCACCAACGGGCCCAACGGCAACACGACCATCTCTTTCGACGGCCGAGGCGGCCTCAGCTACACGCTCTACGACGGCACCGTCCATAGCTTGATCTCGCCGTCGACGAGCTCCAGCATCGCCGGCAGCAGCGGCTACTTGCAGTTCGCAAGGATGGACCCCGACGGCATCGTCCGTACCTACGCCCGTCCTAGAACTAACGACGGCGGCGAGAACACGTCTTGGGCCGTGACGGGCACGCTCCCCAGCCAAGGGGGCTGCGAGTTGAAGACCGCCAGGATGCAAGGCATGTGCGGCCCGGGGTCTTACTGCGTGGAGACCAAAGAGCGGCTCAGGTGCCTGCAGCGGCGGGCCCAGGAATTTTGGTTTGGGTATTCAAAATTTCCAAAGGTGAAAAAAAATTGACTGCACAAAGACTAGGCTGGGTGCGCGGGGGTGGATAGAACTCAAATTGGACCCGACATTGGCTATTTGGCACATTTTACAGAAGAAAGGTCGGCTGAAACATGGATTTTTACCTTTTTATCATTCTTTTGAATACACATACATAATATAGACTATATACTCGTTTTTTAAGTAAAAATAATGGGTATTCAATGAATACCCTTGAATACCAGGTGGGCCCGCCCCTGGGTGCCTGTGCCCGACCGGGTACGCCTACGTCGACGCGCAGCACGCCGACAGCGGCTGCACGCCGGCGTTCGAGCCGCAGAGCTGCGGCGGCGACACCTCCGGCGGCGGCGGCGAGTTCTCGCTCGTGGAGATGCCCAACACCGCCTGCGAGATCTCGATATACTACAAGAAGTTCCCGGCGGTCACGAAGCAGCAGTGCCGGGATTACTGCCTCAACGACTGCTTCTGCGCCGCCGCGCTCATGATCGGCGGATCCGATTGCGCGGAGGTGGGGGCGCTCGCTTTCGGACGGCAGGGAAGCGACGTCGCCACGACGGCGCTGATCAAGGTGCGTAATAACCAGCAGGGGAATAATACTACTTCTTCTCACACGGCATCGGCAAGGACGAGAAAGACGACACCACGTCTGCACATGATGATCGTCACCATTTGCTTGGCCTCTCTCTTAGCGATCACCGTCGGCGGCGGCCTCGTGGCACAGCATTATTACCGTGCCAGGAACAGAGTTATTAGCCAGCAGCAGCAGCCATTGAGCTCGAGTGTGAGAGCGTTCAGCTGGAAGGAGCTTTACCAAGCCACCGACGGCTTCAAGGAACTTCTGGGTAAAGGGAGCTTCGGGGAGGTCTACAAAGGAACGCTAAGACGACGATCACCGCAGCCACATCTCATCGCGGTGAAGAAGCTCATCGACTCAAACGAGTACAGCGAGCAGGAGTTCACCAACGAAGTGCAGTCCATCGGGCAGATCCACCACCGGAACCTGGTCCGCATGATCGGCTACTGCAAACAAGGCAAGCACCGGATGCTGGTGTTTGAGTTCATGCCTGGCGGGTCTCTCCGTGGCTACCTCTTCAACCCGGACAAGCGGCCTCAATGGCGCTGGCGCGCCGAGGCGGCGCTCGCCATTGCTCGAGGTCTCGAGTACCTCCACGACGGCTGCAGCGCCCCGATCATCCACTGCGACATCAAGCCCGACAACATCCTGCTAGACGGCCGTGGCGTCCCGAGGATCACCGACTTCGGGATCTCCAAGCTTCTGGGGAACCAGCAGGTGCACACCACGGTGACCCACGTTAGGGGCACCAGAGGGTACATCGCGCCGGAGTGGCTCCGCGGCGACGCGCGCGTGGACACCAAGGCGGACGTGTACAGCTTCGGCGTCGTTCTGCTGGAGATGATCTCTTGCCGGAGATGCCAAGAGCCGGTGGTGGTGGGCGGCCTGTCGCAGGGCGGCGGCGACGACGACGACGAGACAGTCACGCTGTTCGGCTGGGCAGCACAGCTGGTGGGCATGCGGAGGGCCGAGGTGATGCTGCGCGGTGACGCAGGAGTCGACACCGTGGAGGACGTGGATGTTGATAGGGTCGATCGTTTTGCGCGTGTGGCGCTCTGGTGCATCGAGACCAACCCGCAGCTACGGCCGACTATGCACCAGGTGGTGCAGATGCTGGAGGGCAGTCAATAAAATGCAATAGCTAGCGGTCTTTAACTTAATTAATTTTGATCGGGCGTTGATGAGTTCTCGAATTGTTATTTTCCATATCTGGTACATCCCCAATAAAACTTGTTGATTTTGTCACTCTTGGTCAAATATATCAATAATATAATTACCATATACTTTTCCACTGTGGTGTGCCCATGGCTCAAAGTTTTCGCGAACTTTTTGAATTTCGCATTTTTTAGCAATAATGAGCGAAAAATGATTTCGATAAAAATGTAGAAAAACATATGACTTACATTAATCTATTATCTTATTAAAACAGAAGCAAAATGAGTCACCAGATTCACCGAGTGGGCCTAGAAAATCCCACGTTAATCTAAAAAAGTGAAGAATATACATCGTTGGATTTTATGAAGATCTAACGGTCTAGAGTAGCTCAAAGAGTCCATGCCAAATACAACTAATAAATATATCTAATTTTAGAATTTAAAAACAAAAAAAGAATGCGAATCTCTATACTCCATTGTCTTTTTATTCACGTACAAAGTATAGAAAGTCCAAATAATAATAAAAAAGAAAAGTAGACACATGTCTGATTCTATTCAGATCCAAAATTAAAAAACAAAAGTCACGTGGTGGAAAAAATGTGAGTTTGACTTGACTGTTTCTTATTCACGTAGTGGAGTTGGACAAAATCATAAAATCCAAAAAGTGGACTACATAATGAATTTTTCCACGGTAAAAGCATATACTCCTCCCGGTTTAGTATTAGAATTCGTTTTGGATAAGGTTTGAGTCAAACATTGGGAATATAAATCATGAATAACGTTTAAATCGTTGAGTTTGGAAATGTAAAAATCATACAAATAGATTGGTCTTGAAAATTACTTTCATAAAAATATACATATATAATTTTTCAACAAATATTTTTATAGAAAAGAGAAGTCAAAGTTTTGCTTTGGTGACCGTGTCGCTGTTCTAAACGAGTTCTAAGGAGGGAGTATATCTGAACCGGAGGGAGTATATGTTTTAGTCATAATGGCAAGATGATTAGCACATACTCCCTCCGTTCCAAAATAGATGACGTTATGGGATGCGTGCCGGTCAAACTTTCTCAACTTTGACTAGATTTGTAGAAAAAACGTGCAACATTTTCATCTCCAAATAAATTTGTTAAAAAACTAGACTTAAAGATCTTTCCAATGATACTAATTACTTAGCATAAATATTTATATATTTTAATATATAATTACCGGTATTTTGAAAATGTTGACTTCTCGGGAAGCGAGAATGACATCTATTTTGGAACGGAGGGAGTATCATACATTTATATGCAAGAAGTCAAGAATGGAAATAATCCCAATGAGGTCGTGTAGCTGAGCTTAGAAAACTAAAATCTAATGCGCCATAATGTTTTTCCAAAAAAAAAAACTATACATGACCACAACACGTTCATGATTGCTTCCAACACCAAGCCCAGTTCAAGCGATTCCAAGCACAACTAGACTAACACAACTATCCTGCTACACTATAAATGGCTTAATTTAATTGGCAAAAAATTTGGTTATAAAAATTTTAATACAAGAGCATGTATGTTGGCAAAGACTACAAAGCAAACATTTTTCACCACCAAGCCCAATTCACACCATTCCAAGCACAACTGGACTAACACAATTATCCCACTACACCGTAAATGGCTTAATTTAATTCATAAAAAAATTAGCTATAAAAAATAGTTGGCAGAGACGACAAAGCAGATGCACTATCCGTATGCCATGGGAGATTTAGTTATAGTGAAAACATCATTTGTAGCGGGGGAGAGAGAGAGAAAATATGGAATCGTGAGTGTTGTTGGCTGTTGTTATCATCCACTGTTATTGGCAATTAGTAGAGTAAGCAATTGGAGTCAAATCAATTAAGAAAATATGTCCCCATTTCTATGGTCATGTGCCCTCTAAAAACCAAACCGGGGGACTAGCCAACAACGCGAGAAAGACATGGCGTTGATTGGATGGAGTAGTGCTTGGATCCGTAAAAGAGCAATCATTCTAGTTCGATGGAAAAGAACACCAACACAAGAGAATTTAGATTGGCAGAGATGATAAAGCAAACTCATGGTATCAGTTCTAGAAGAGGTAGTGGGAGAGAGTACAGAATTGTGGGTGTTGTTGTGTGTTTCTATCACCACTATTACTGGCAAGTATCATATTAGAACAAGCAATTGAAGCCAAACCAGATATAAAAATATGTATCCATCCCCAACATATGAAAATATGTGCCCGCCAAAAACAACATTAGGAGACTTGCCAACATCACGAGAAAGAGAGAGTGTTGATTGAACATAATAGCTCTTAGATCCCGCAACAGAGCAGTCATTCAAGTTAGTTCAAAAAGAATACTAACATTGGAGAATTTAAGTTGGTAGAGATAAAAAAGCAGACGCACTGCCCATATGCCATGAGAGATTTAGTTACAGTAAAAATGCCCGTTCTCAAAGAAATTAGGGAGGGAGCGAGAGAAAGGGAGGTATAGAGAGAGAGTACATAATTGAGTTTTACTCCCTGTAGTTTTTGCCACTGGCAAGTAGTATAGCAAGCAATTGGATCCAAACTAGACAAGTAGTAGACCAAGCAATCAGAGCTAAACTAGGGATGAAAATGTTTGCCTATTTGTTGGCGCTGTTAAATGACACCCTTTTACCCCTATTTAACTTCGATATTGCATGAATTTAAGTCTAAACTAATGAGCATACTCAATAATCGTGCCATATTCGTATATGCATGTGTTTTTGGAGTATTTTGGAGTATTTGGATGTATTCAAAAGCAGACCAAGTTATGAAGTTCTACGGTGGCTTGCAAGCGTCGTCACGCACAATCATGGATGCATCCCCCGGGTGTTCCGTCATCGACCTCACTCCCAGCGAGGCTTATGCATTATTCAAGAAGGTGGCCGATAACGACACTTGGGCATTGGTTGGACGCACTCAACTCATCCCGTCCATGGGCAAAGCAAGGAGCGTGCAAGAGGAGAAGCATATTGAAGACATGGAGGCCAAGATTAACTTCTTGATGAGACGAATTGAAGAGCTAGAGATGAGAAGCGAGCTACAAAGCTCGAAAGAGAACGCAAGCCTGTAGAAAAAGAAGAAGAGAAGACTGCAGCACCATCACGGGACGCTGGTTAGAGCAACAACCCGAAGGTCTAGCTATAGACGATAAACGAAGCGCTTTGCGGGAAGCAACCCGGATGTCGAGTCAGGTAATAAGCTTTTGGGAGGACAACCCATTTAATTTTCAGAGAGTCATTTGAGTCTTAGAGTTTTGCTACACAAGACACATCTTGATCTTTTGGATATTTTTGTTGAACACCTTTGATACATGATTCTTTGCTTGGTCGTTAACATTTTATGTTTCTTTTTGAACCCTTTAACCACGCCAGTACATATACCCACATTTTTTTATTTCTTTTACCCACCTGTGAAAAACCAGAACCAGAGGAGCCAAAAACCCCTCTGGCCAGCCGGCCACAACACCCTTAGGCCGGGCGGCCAGACCCCTTTTTTGCGCCATCCAGAGCCCATCTTCGAGTAGTGCCTACATTATATTTTTCAAGATTTTTCTTTATAATTTACCCATGCTAGGCTCGTGAAACATAAGGATAAAAATCTCTTTTGGTTCATGCTTATTGAAAATCCTAGTTTTTCTAGTTAGAGTTTTCTAAGCCTTTTTGTTTTATTTTCTTCAAAATTCTCTCTCTTTTTGGCCAAAACTAGAACCTAATCCCACACCCGCATGGTAAAGATCAAAGTTTATCTAGTCTAATTTAATAGACTAGGTGTCTTTGATTTAAACCTAAATTAATGTAGTCAAGAGTTCTTGACCTACATTGGTTTTTGACAATAAAATCCATCTCTGATTTACATAATGTCTTGGTGATCGCACTAAGCATGATTTAATTTCTGAAAAATCAGATTTGAATTTTGATGTTGAGAACATTGAAACCACGACCAAGCATCGATCATATTTTTTTTGAGCCATGGCTTTTGTGTTTTGTTTCGCTCCTTCGCGTCGGCAAGAAACCTGTTGGCGTTGCTAAATGACACACTTTTACCCCTGTTTAACTTCGATAATTGTATGAATTTAATGTCTAAACTAATGATCATACTCAATAATTGGGCCATATTCGTATATGCATGTGTTTTTGGAGTATTTTGATTTATGCAGGATAAATGATAAAATCAAGACGGATTTGGGCTAAATTGGAGACAAGCGTAAAGCGAAGGCCAGAAGCCCATGAGAAGAAGGCATAATGGGCCCAGGCGCCCAGGACATGGAATAGAAGCCCACTCATGCCCAGATCCAGCCCACCAACCTCCAAGATTGCTTAAGGACTAAGCAAATGAAGATAAGATCAAGTTACTTCGGGATGAAGGCAATTCAAATGGAAAGTCATCAAGAGGTAATTTTATCCTGAAGCAAACGACGTCCAGGGCCCACATGCATTGGAAAAAGACTCTAGAAGCACCAAGGAAGCTTGGGGAAAAAGTTGAGCACGAATGGGCCCAAAAATGGGCTTGGCCGCGCGACCTAGACGCCCTCTGGCCGCGTCGCCCAAGCCTTTCTTGCGCCGCCTCGCCTTCCCCTTTGACCTAGGGTTTCCCAGGACTATAAATATCTCACCTTTCGGCCGGCACCCCATCATTCGAAGCAGAAGCCGAGGAACTTGAGGGACATCCATCTACGGAGAGCTGAGGGCCGTGCAGTTGTCTAGAGGCTAGCTTAGGCTAGGCTCTAGCCGGCGGGATCACCCTGCGAGGAAGATCACGCCGGAGTTCTGGAGCTAGGAGTCACAAGAAGGTATGGCCACGGTTGTGATCTTGTGATGTACAATCATTCATGGTGAAGTAATAGATGTGTTCCGATTCATTTGCGATCCGTTTCCTCCTTCTATGATTTCATATTCTCTCGAGTTTGCTTATTCCAATCTATGGCGCGCATAGATTGAATAGGGTGTTCTTGTAGCCAAGGTGGCTAGAGATGCATATCGGATCTATCGAGTAGTATGACACGAACTTGTGTTCGTGCCCTTGTTTTCATTACGCTGATAGGGAGCATCGTGACAGGGTGTGCCCCGAGTAAGGTGGTGATCCTCGGGAGTTGGACCGGAGGGTAGAGATTTAAAGATGCATTGAATGAGAGCCATGTTTTGCTTACCGATCTAGCTAGAACTACAACATATGCATAGGCTAGGCTTTATCCTAGATGAGTTACCTCTTGTTCATAAATGTTTATGCTTGATCATATATTCACAATCATCTTGCAACTAGATCAATGCTTTCCGATGCATAGTTAATCTAGGGTTTGTGACCTTGTTTCCACGGATTGATAAACCTTGGGAGAATACTCTCTTGAGGGAAGAGCTACAATGATCCGTGCGCTTGCGGTGGATCTTGGTATGCGTTTGCGCCGCCAACAAAACCCCGACGTGTTCTTTTGTCTATGCTCTCATGCAGGAACGATGAAAAAGATGATAAATAAAGCAAGGAGCAAGTTCAAGAGCACGTCAAGGAAGTCCTCAAGAGGAGGACGAGCACTGATCACTCTTCATGTTGATGCAAAGATGCAAGGAAAAACAAGAGCCAGACAACGAACAAGACGACCATGGAGGGAAGAAGAAGGAGGAGGAGGAGAAATAAATAAAGAAAGAAAAATCACTCATGGTTTGAATCTCTTCCTCCCCTGATTTTCATGTGAATAAGTTTTGTCATGTGTAGCATGTTTTATATTTTATTTTTTAGTGTGAGTCGAATAAAATGATCATCACAAGGAGCTTAATTTCATATGGTCAATGTTTATGATGTTGTTCTTGCAAATTGAAATATGATGATCGTTGCCGCTTTGTACTTTCTATGCACTTGATTATCCATGATTAAACTAATGCTCTCCCTAAATGATCTAAAAATTGATATTAAATACTGGCTCAATCTTTTTGTGGAGGTTATGATAATATAAAAACCCATATTTATTATTCTTGCTCTCTCTTTTAAATAATTCAAAGGTCGTTTTAATACCGATGCAAATGGGCGGTCTTCTCTTGCACTTCTTTTGAAATTCATTAATGCTGACCTTGTCATTAATACCTTTGCAAATGCTCTACCTATCCAAAGCCTAAATATCATATTATGAATCATAGTTATGCTAGAATTATTTTTGAGTGAATTGATTCAGGATTTGTTTCTTCGGTACGAGACTAAGAAGCTGGCCATTCCGTTTTCGCGTACCTTTCTTATTGCTAGCCTTTTCTATCCATGCATTGCTTGTTTTCACATTGAGAACTTAGCAAACCTCGCTGGATATCCACCCAAAAACCCAAATTATCTTTTTGTGATTACCTCCTTGACCACAACCCATTTGTTGAGTATGGAACAATTATTTCGACGGAGTTTCAGAAGGATCAAAGCCATCATTGAAGAAATATAGTTTTGGAAGACATCTGCAAGTGCGCAGGAGAAAAATCAGAAGAAACAGAGGGAAGAAGAGGCTAGGCGGCGCGACCAGAACCACTCTAGGCCGCGCGGCCAGGGGCATTCTTGCCTCTGGTGGCCTCAAAAATTTTGTGGAAGCCTCTCCTGAAGATTCAAGCTATTCTCTGCGAGATTGGAAGATTTCATACTCTGCTGAGCGATCATTTTATTTCTCACTCCATTGCTCGAGGACGAGCAATCGTTTAAGCATGGGGGAGAGTCATCGCATTATCTCTGACCACCGCTAAGTAGATATTGTGTTGCAAAAGGTTCTAAGGAGCATAAATAAAAAAAATGTGTGAAGAAAGAAAGAAAGAAAAGAAAGAAAAGAAAGAAAAATGAAGAAAGAAAGAAATAAAATAAATGCTCCTTAGTTTTTTTTGTTTCATTTCATTCTTGGTGCCTAAAAGACTTACTCCATACTCAATCATTCCAACCATGTGCAATCTTACATAGAGGACTTCATTTGTGCCTCATTGTCATCCTTTGCCATTTGCACATGTCCACCATCTAAAAAGTGTGTGTCCATTCTCTCCCTCTCCACAAAGACATTACTTTCTCATGGTCTTTTTGACGAGTCTCGGTAAATCCGTAAGATACTTTTCTTGTATTGATAATATCTTGATTATAATATCTTTGCTAGGACTAACCTTTCCAAGCTCCAGATAAGCCTTACACTTATATACATGAGAGAAAGAAAGGTTGAGAGTGATTAGCAGGTTTTGAGAGACAAGATGAGCTGAGAGTTCCCATGAGCAATTTGCAAGGTTTAAATTATTGATCTTGGTTTAGCTATTCTTTTTGAAATAAAATTCATTTACCTGAGACTTGTTTAAAATTGAGAGCATGTGGATTTAAATTCTTTGTGGGTTGCACTTAATTCATATCTACCCTCCATACTAGAAAGAGCTGGTTACAACTTGAACTTAATTGAAAAATCTTTAGAGAGCATTGTGTTTTCTCGTGTATGATCAAGTGCAGGGATTGGACATCGGAGGGCAACGCTGATTTCTATCGAAGACTTACTCGAGGACGAGCAAGGTTTAAGCATGGAGGGATTGTTGGCGCTGTTAAATGACATCCTTTTACCCCGTTTAACTTCGATAATTGCATGAATTTAATGTCTAAACTAATGATCATACTCAATAATCGGGCCATATTCGTATATGCATGTGTTTTTGGAGTATTTTGGTTTATGCAGGATAAATGATAAAATCAAGACGGATTTGGGCTAAATTGGAGACAAGCGTAAAGCGAAGGCCGGAAAACCGTGAGAAGAAGGCCTAATGGGCCCAGGCGCCCAGGACATGGACTAGAAGCCCACTCATGCCCAGATCCAGCCCACCAAACTCCAAGATTGCTTAAGGACTAAGCAAATGAAGATAAGATCAAGTTACTTCGGGATGAAGGCAATTCAAATGGAAAGTCATCAAGAGATAATTTTATCCCGAAGCAAACGACGTCCAGGGCCCACATGCATAGAAAAGAAGACTCTAGAACCTCTGAGGAAGCTTGGGGAAAAAGATGAGCATGAGAGGGCCAAGGAAAGGCCCAGGCCGCGCGGCCCAGGCCCCCTCTGGCCGCCTGCCTAGGGCTTTCTTGCGCCGCCTCTGCTTCCCCTTTGACCTAGGGTTTCCCAGGACTATAAATATCTCACCTTTCGGTCGACACCCCAATCATTCGAAGTAGAAGCTGAGGAACTTGAGGGACATCCATCTACGGAGAGCTGAGGGCCGTGCAGTTGTCTAGAGGCCAGCCTAGGCTAGGCTCTAGCCGGCGGGATCACCCTGCGAGGTAGATCACGCCGGAGTTCTGGAGCTAGGAGTCACAAGAAGGTATGGCCACGGTTGTGATCTTGCGATGTACAATCATTCATGGTGAAGTAATAGATGTGTTCCGATTCATTTGCGATCCGTTTCCTCCTTCTATGATTTCATATTCTCTTGAGTTTGCTTATTCCAATCTATGGCGCGCATAGATTGAATAGGGTGTTCTTGTAGCCATGGTGGCTAGAGGTGCATACCGATCTATCGAGTAGTATGACACGAACTTGTGTTCGTGCCCTTGTTTTCATTACGTTGATAGGGAGCATCGTGACAGGATGTGCCCCGTGTAAGGTGGTGATCCTCGGGAGTTGGACCGGAAGGTAGAGATTTAAAGATGCATTGAATGAGAACCATGTTTTGCTTACCGATCTAGCTAGAACTACAACATATGCATAGGCTAGGCTTTATCCTAGATGAGTTACCTCTTGTTCATAAGTGTTTATGCTTGATCATATATTCACAATCATCTTGCAACTAGAACAATGCTTTCCGGTGCATAGTTAATCTAGGGTTTGTGACCTTGTTTCCACGGATTGATAAACCTTGGGGGAATACTCTCTTGAGGGAAGAGCTACAATGATCCATGCGCTTGCGGTGGATCTTGGCGTGCGTTTGGGCCGCCAACACTATTCCCCAGGTCATGTGTCATACATTGCCTGCATTCGCCGAGAGGGCTACAAAATACCTACGTTAATCAAAAAGAGAAGAACATAGATAGTTAGATTTTATGAAAATCTAATGGTTTAGGTTAAAGAGTCCACATGAAATAAAATTTATAACTATATTTAGATAACTAAGAAACTAAAACAAAAATTATGATGATATCTATATTCCCAATAATTCTAAAACATCTATATTGTAGATTGATCTTTAGGTACCAAATTACATTGCGTGGCATCCAAAGCGATTTCATTAATTTTCTTTATGTGTTCTACTGACTCTAATCCAACTTTGATAAGACATTGCATATTATTTATATATAATGTAAACATAGTCATGTTATGTTTCTCAACTAGAGGAAAAATATGCTATGACCAAGACTCGAGCCCTCACGATGAAATTGATCAGACTCTCGCCTTTACAATGAAATCGATTTGCTCCTCGGCATCATTGATGTAGACACTGATAGACTAAAAATAGAGAGAAGGATAACTAGCCATCAAAACCGATTGAAATGTTGCAAATCGCCCGTTGACCATGTCAAACTTCGAAGTAGAGATTGGCATGGAGCTAGAGAGGGCAGTAAAGCATAGCCATAACATTCCCATTGTTCTTTATGTCACCATGACACCCTCTATCTGGCACCGATCTTTAATCCTACCCAACATTATGCTTTTCAAGTGTTACTCAATCGAGGCATAGGCCACACTACAGACAAAAGGAGGGATAGTGAGCTACGAGAATGGATCAAAATGTTGTACCTCACCCTTTGACCATGTCAAACTTTCAAGTAGATATTAGTATGCAGCTAGGGATCACAGGGCAATGAAGCATAGCCATAACACATCTGTCATTCTTGAGATCACCTTGATGCCCTCTATCCGGCATGGATCTTAAATCCCGCCCAACACCCTGTCAAGTGTGACTCAAGCGAGGCATGAGCGGAGGAAGAGACATATTCTTACAGATGTGACCATGACAGGGAGCTCAGAAAAACAGCTAGCCATGTTGAGAGCTAGCATGGCAGGTAGAAACTCAGACATGGCTTCCATTTAGTAGTTAGCAAGGAGCAAATGCTAGGGAGAGAAAGTGAAGCAAGTACATAAGTTGACATTGAATGCTTATTTCTTGGTGTCAAGAGAATGCATTGGAGTAAATTGAAGATGGAAGGAGATATGAAGATAACATAAGTTACCAAATTGAATAATAGAAGACAAGTAGATAAGATCAAAAGAATTTGGCATCAAATGGTAGAGCAAAACATTTTTGCAAAGTTGTACTAATTCGTTTATGTCCAATTCATTTGAAACAATATTGATGAATATTTGTATAAAATGCAGTGAATGGCAAAGGAAGTAAGAAAGTAAGGAGGTGTTACTTTCTACCAGTATAGTAAACGTGCATCCCAACAACCCGTGGTGCTAATTTTGACTGAATTCATTACCAAATTTAATAAAAAACATTTTACTTTTAGTACGAGATCATGGCACTAAAAGTGGGTATAGTGTTGTTCTATATAGGACACATATAATGGGATCACAACAAACATTAACGTAAAGAATATTGATGAAGTTGTGGGGTCGTCAAATGTTATATGAAGGTTTTAGACAATTTCAAATATATAAAATTTTAGCTGATCTAGCCCACGCAAATTGCGCGGGTCACCTTGCTAGTATTATATTACCTGGTTAACATAATTAGCAACTCGTAGCGTAATGGTGTCTGTGGCACTTCTCATGCAAGCACCAGATAGATTAGATGAGGAAGATTGCAGTTGATATGATAGAACAAGTAGATTTGGTGAAGAAGATTGCAGTGGCTACTTTGCTGATGCTTGCAGTTGCAAGATTAAGAAAAAAAAGAAGATATGATAGAGCAAGTACCGTACCTGTTTGACATCCAGGGGTGGACCTAAGGAGGGGGGCTATGGGGCTCAACTATGCACAGGACGGACCACGTCGTGGCGTTGGGTGTGGCGCCCATGGTGGCGAACCACACCACGGGCACGGGCGGTGGTGGCTGCGGGTCGTTGCCGCTGAGGCGGAACCATATTGTGGTGAGGTGGAATTAGTTGGGACCAGCATTGTGGGCGCAGAAGCCAAAGACGAAGCCACCATACTGGCTGGCAGGGTTTTCAATTTCGGATTGAAAAAAATTTCGTTCCCCTCCGAAAAAACCGGAATTCCCGGAATTTGAGTAAATAAAAAAATATTTTGGCAGAAAAAAAATTCGTTCCCCTCCGAAAAAACCGGAATTCCCGGAATTTTGGTACATAAAAAATATTTTGGCAGAAAAAAAATTGAGAAAAATTTTTCCTAAGGAAGAAACGAACCAAAGACCTGTCTGTTGGGAAGAAACGCATCTACCACCACACTATTAGTAGCTTCTTTGTGTCAATTTTAGCGCATTAAGCCTATATGACCCTTTCAAATTTGAGTTCTTCCGAAATATTCGACCGAAATTATATTGTTCGCCCATCCTCGAAAAAACCGAAATTTCGGGTATTCTGGCGAAATTTCGCCGGAAATGTGAACCATGGAGTGGCTGGTGATGTAGTCGAGCAGTATCAAGGTGTCCCCCACCATCAGGTTGGTCCGCCCCACCACCGCCGGCGGCATCGAACCAGTTTGTTGCACTAGAACGGCAATGGAGAGGGCGAGGCGGAGGAGAGCAAGCACTGGCATGATGACAGGCAGCTTCCTTCGTGCAGAATAAGCAAAGTGTGTTACATTGTCGCCGTGTACTACGACGACTACGAGTTTTTTCTGAAGTTGATGGGAATGGGAGTGTCAACAAAATATGGTGTCGGGCCCGGGCCAACGAGGCGTCGCTGATGCGACGTCACTCCTCTAGGAGCCTTTGTATGGAACGGGTGAGTTGACTTGGTCACCCAGCGTCAGCAGAGGGATTCAGTGGCGTAAAAACTGGAAAGGTAACAGGAAAGAGATCACTTGCTTGCTCTTTTTTGACTGCCGACTTGCGTCCAACGAATTAAGGACGGAAATTTTCAATGGCGTTGCTAGCGTTCGAACGTCCGATAGAACTTTTTTCATCGAACGGTCGTTGCAACATCGAGAATGTACATTTGCAACATAACAAATGTATGTTTGAAGCATTAGAAACCACGTGCCGAAAATCCAGACGTGCTAGAGTAAAAAATTTTCGCCGCAACATCGGAGCCCCTTGGATCAACATCATGTGGCTCAGATTAGAAGTTTGTTTGATTGCACCTAGGGGTTGGTTTGGGAATTTAACGAATGGTTTAGTTTAAGGTCCCACATGACAAAGTGGCAATACTACATTGTGTTATCATCATGTTTTTCCATTTGTGGGCAATACTAATTTAACGATGTTGCATGACAGTGATGTTTCAGTAAGACTTTTTCAGTGTTGCAGTTGCATGACAGTGATTTTGTGCAACATTGGAACAGAACTATTACAACATCACTGTCATGCAACTGCAACACTGAAAGTCTTACTGAAACATAGCAAAACGTCTAGAAGCGATGGAGTAAGAATCCCCGCCGCAACATTGAGCGATGTTTCATGAAACATTTTCAGGACAGAACGCTACTGCATGAAAAATTAGCGAGTGAAACATTAAAAACCACCGGTTGCCACATCACACACGAGCATACGACGGAAAATCATCCATCGGACGTCTCTGATACAGAGCATTGCCGAATTTCCAAACAAGAATACGCCACAATTCGGTTTCGCAACAACAAACGTAACGATGAGGGTGAGAGCAACAGAGGTGAACATAATTGATGTTTGTCGGAGGCCTCGTGTGGAGGAATTGTGAGGGGCTCGAACATAATTGAGAGTTTATGGTACATCGGCCCATAATTCTGCAGGCGGAGCGAGCCAATTGAAAATACATTGAAAATTTTGGCCATGGCGTTTGAATGTATCCCTCTAGTTTGTTGTCGTTCCGGTGCATTTTTAAGTCCCGGTCGTTGACGAACAGTCGATGGAAGAAGACGACCAGAGAGCTCTTCAATGTATTTTGATTTTTGTTTCGTCGTTTGGTGTCAAGCTGTACCCTTTGTTCTTCCTGATATGAATCAAATATGAGACACATTTGTACGAACATTCGATACGGAAGAAAACGACCAAAGAGCTCTTCATTTGTACTTCTTATTCTCCTTAGTATGAATCAAATATGAGACACTTTTTCTGATGTCTTTCTAAAAGAAGGACCACCGGAGCAATTCTCTCACTCATACACCTATTCCACGCTCCTTACCGCAGAAGAAAAACGCTGCACTCGATCGGGCGGGCACCGCTCAGTAGATCACGCCTTGGACAAGATGGCAATGGCCGGCACGCTAGCCCTTTACATGGACAAGAGTACAAGACAGCACACGCCTCCCCTGCCGCGCGTGCACGCAGAACTCGCCCGCTCCGCTCGCTTGTGCGCGCACGCACGCGCCGCCACCTCCCATGCGCCCGGCGTGACAGACGACGCCAGCTCGTCGCCGGCTTATATATAAGTGAGCGCGCGTGCGGCGTTGTACGCAAAGAAGTCATCCGCGACAGCCAGAACGAAGTGCTACGAGCGAGTTGATCGAGCGGGAGAGGGATAGATGGCTGCCGGGCTACCGGTCGCTGCTGCCGCGGTTGCGGTGGCAATGGCGGTAGCGGCGACGCTGCCGCTGCTCGCGGCGGCCGGCGCCGCGCCGTCCGTCGACGACTGCTTCACAATATGCTTCAAGCACTGCATCGCCAACGACAAGTCCATGACCGACTACTGCAACTACGCCTGCGGCATGACCTGCGGCGGGTCCGGTGGCCCGCCCCACCGCCGGGCGTCGTCCGCCCTCGCCAGCAGCGGACTCCACATCCACATGAGCTGCCAACTCGCATGCGTCAGGGAGTCCTGCCGCCCTCTCCGAGCAGGTAATCTATAGCTAGCACCACCATGTGGGCACACGTTTTCACCGAGTTAATTAACGAGCTGAATCTGTGTGGCATTGATCATGGATGGCCTGCAGATGGCAAGGACGACATGGAGACCTGCTACGGGCAGTGCTACGACGGCTGCAACACCTAAGGCCGGCATGCCGAGGCCTCTCCGCGCAGGCGCTGGCGCTGTCCGGCCGGCGGCGTTGCCTGACCACCCCTTCCACAAGATGCAGGACGCCGTCCAGCCAACGTCGGAGCCGGACCCCGACGACGTAAGCCGTCGAGCACGCGGCCCCCTCCTCCACTGATTACTGTCATTGTCGGAAAGCGATATGCATGCCACTCCTCGGCCTATGCGGAAGTGCCGCAGTGATGTTTTACATTATCGGCGATATATCCGATATGATATTTCGTGCGTCCCAGTGACCCTAATAAAAAAATATAAATCGTTTACATCAATATTTAGTTTGAATTCTTTCGAGTGGGTTTGAAATACTTCTAAATTAATTGGAAGTTGATCCAGTGTATCATATATAAATCTTGTTAACCAGTGAAATTTGTGTTGATTTTCTTTTATTGGTAATATAAACCCTTTCCTCACTAGAGAGACGTGATCCGCACACGAAGAGTCCCCCGCGTCGATTCTCTCAGGCGACACGGGTGGAACCCTAGCCGCCGCCGCCACTAACCTCCGTCCATCCTCCCTACGGCCACGCCGCTGCTAGAGCCGGCCGCCGGAAGCCCGAGCGGCGGCAAGGCAATATCGGCGAGTTCTTTCCATCTGGCATCGGTGTGGGTAGTGGACTGCCGGGTTGGTTCGGCTCCCTGATGGGCGGCAGCGCGTTGATCCATCTCGAGGGCGGCCGGATCTCCACCTTCCCCGACTAGATTCGAACCTCCTCGCCCGGTCCAAAGCTTCCCCGGTTGGATCTGGGGAACAGATCATGCGGTGGTGTGCCACCACGGCGGCGGCCGCGGTGCACACGGGCCATCAGGCTCCCTTCCGCGGGGGCATGGCATCAAGCTCGCCGGCGCTGCTGTTCAAGCGGAGGAGGACGTACTGCTGCTTGAGGTGGAGGAGAAGGCGGCGGTGCACCCGCACGAGGCTGCACCTGCACGACGGCGGACCAATGGTCGGGGTCGACCTGGGCCCTACCGCAGGCTTCACAATCCGTGCTGCGTTGTGCAGTGGCCAGCGATGCTTGTTGGTCTTCAGGCGTCCAGGTTCTCAGGCAAAAGTCTTGACCGGTCTTGACTGGTGCCGGCAATGACGGCGCCACAATGCATCGTTTCCTTGTTGAAGTCATTGTGTTGAGGATCCCAACCTCCAAGGGCATTTTTTAGGTGAAAACCGAAGAACCGACTTGCAGGTTCGAACGGCGGTGGCGTCTTTGGCGTTGCTTTCCTGTTGAGGGGCCATTTTAGAGTCCCTGGGTGGTTTCAGTGCACTAGATTGGGTCGTTGGAGTGTTTGGTAGAGATTGACTAAGTGCATTTTCTACGTGACAAGAGTGAACCAGGAAGCAAGTGGTCGTCAAGCAGGATGATCATTTCTTCTAAAGTTTCTAAATAATAGCAGATGGGAGGGATGAGTTTGCTGCATGAGGCCTATAATGCAAGGTTGAAGCAAGAACGTAGAAAAAGATTGAAGCTTAGTTTTTCTTTCTTTCTTAGTTTCTTTTTTGTTCTTTGTTCCTCGTTTTGAGGTGTGGAGTCTATGTACTCGTGTATCTCCTAGCTATATGCTCGGTTTGGTTCCTTTATGGTCATAGACATTCACATCACATGTGAATATTCAAGACCGGATATTTTCCTTAATCTAAAATACTAGAGAGACTTGATGTGCAATGCATATGTATGTTAGTGATGCTCTTGCGTGGGATTTCAGTATATCAGTGTATGTTGGTTTTCTTTTATTGGTAATATAAACCCTTTCCTCACTAGAGAGACGTGATGTGCAATGCATATGTATGTCACTGTATGCTCTTGCTTGGGATTTCAGTACATCAGTGTATGTTGTTGATTATCTTTTATTGGTAATATAAACCCTTTCCTCATTAGAGCGACGTGATGTGCAATGCATATGTATGTCAGTGTATGCTCTTGCATGGGATTTCAGTATACAGTGTATGCTTTTGCATGTGATTGTGACCGATGTTTGAACAAACCGAGGAATGCAGAGCTCCATTCATTGAATGGGTTATAAATCAAGAAGAATGTGGGTTTACCACTAACCCATGCTCTAATAATTCTCATGATCGCATATGTCTTCTAAATTCGAGCAACAAAATGAAGGGGCAGGTATTCGGAAGATATTAGTGTTTAAGAATTCATGTGCGCCCTGAAAGGAATCGATGCTCGTATAGCCTCAAATGGGAGGGGTGAATTAGGCAACTTGAAAACCTTAATAACCTATGGTTTTCACTATTTTGCACAAAACATAAACTATTAATTGAAATGCATGCTAGTTCAGTGTAGTAGCCTTTTGAAACAAATACTCCATCTGTCCTTAATTAAAAAAATAATAAGTTTGATCAAGTTTATAGAGAAGATTATGAACATAAGAGTAATTATTTTTATTGTACTAAATAGATGTCATTAGATTAGTCATGCGATATATTTCATGGTATATCTAATTTGTATTATAAACGTTAATAATAATACTATGAGCCATGATTTGGTCAAACTGCATGACAATAGTTTTACTTAGGACAAAACTATAGTTGCATTCGTTATCAAATGGAGAAAATAATTTTGGACTTTCATCCATACAATTTCTTACTTGGGATAGGACAACATGGGTTTATAGTATCGCAAATGAACTTTTTTTGTATATTTAAAATTAAATTTTCGCAAAAAAACAAATGCTAGAATCAAAAAAATATACTTCAGTAAAGTTTGAATTGGTCTTTTTTTGCAGAATAAGGAGAAAAAATCACAAATGGAAGGAGGGTTCGTGGTGTGCAATGCATATGTATGTCAGTGTATGGAGTTGATTTTCTTTTGTTGTACAATCGACTCCCATGGACCCGGCTGAGCGGGGTCGTGATGGAGCAGAATGACTTGTTGGGCCCTGGCCCTAGTTAGGATTAGCAACTACTAGAAGTGGCCCATAAAAGGGCTCACAGGTATAGGATTACCAAGAGCAGAATGACTGCGCACTTGGTATACTATATAGGAGTACAATACTCTCTCCCTCAAATGGAAAAACATGATGATAACACAATGTAGTATTGCCACTTTTTTTTTGGCAAATGTAGTATTGCCACTTTGCCACGCGAGACCTTAAACTAAACTATTCGTTAAATTCTCAAAGGAACATATCAGGTACAAACCAACCTCTCTGTACAATCATACAAACTTTTAATCTGAGTCACATGATGTTGACCCAAGGGGCGTAGAGGGATTGGGTAATTTACCTAACCTACCCTTCCTCTAATCACACTTTTGTAAATCCATCCTTCCACCTCCCCGTGATCCCTTTCGGATCAATATTATGTGGTTCAAATTAAAAGTTTGCATGATTATACGGACGTGCCTTTGGTATTTTACATATGTGCGTCCTCGATATAAATTTGCCTGATCGTACTGTTCTTTTTTTTTCAATGAAGCACATGATCGTACTGTTACTCAGTTCGGAGTAAGGGTTGATGGCCATGCATCCATGCATGTGAGATGTAACGCCGGTACACGGTGTACAAAGGGTCTGTCTTGGGCTCTGTAAATAGTACTCCGTACTCCGTATGCAATATGCATGCATGTGGTAAGACCATCACGGGTTTTGCATTTGACATACGGTGGTGCTAACGACATAGTACATGTAACGACCACTTTGGCACGAGCACATGGATGTGGTTACACGTTGACATTTTAGTAAAGTTCTTGGGAATGGGAACATATCTAAGTGCAAATTAATCTTTTCGTGTAATCATGCAAGTTCACTACATGATGTTGGTCCAAGGGGGTCACGGGGGAGGTGGGAGGGGGATTTACAAAAGTGTGATTGGGGAAGGGTTCGTTAGGTAAATTACACAATCCATCTGCGCATCTTGGATAAGCATCATGTGGCTCGTATTAGAAGTTTGTATGATTGTACGGAGGGTTGGTTTGCACCTGATATGTTAAAAAAATGATCTTTTTGAAAGAAAAAAAAAGAAAAGGCATGAGCCCGATGATCGCGCCGCGTGTGCATAAAGTCAGAGCGGATCGCAGTATAGAATCCAAGCGAACCGAACCCTGCACATGCGAAGCCGGCAATTGTCAGTCGCTACTCCTACCACCTGCTCCGTCACCGAATCACCTAATAATCGCAATTTGGCATTTGTGCCGCGTTCAATAAGTTTTTGTTTGTTTGTTTTTGAGAGAGGTGGTGCCCAATCAGTTGGCCGTGTATACATGCATCTTTTCTTCGGTTTGTGAGTTGTGACAGGAGTTCAATAGGACGGAGTCGGAGGCTACTTTGTACAGCGGATGACCGGACTAGCTAGCAGGATTGAGCTGAGGCTAGCAGAAGGTGCAGGATCCAACAAGTTGGTGGCGACTACCACTACCTGCAGCTGCAGTAGCGAGCTGGAGAAGGTTCCATACACGCCGTCGGCGGTCGTGCCACCATGTACTCCGCCGCAAGACGTGGGTTAAGTCAAGGCCGACGGTTACATTTAATCATGTCGTGATTAAATCTTACTCCGTAAATAAATAGTATAAAGATTTGAATCCAGGCCGAGCTTGGACACGACCACTATAGGTGCATCACACGCTGAACAGGTGAAAATTAAAAAAGGAGGTCTATTTGATCTTGAGCTGGCCGTGGAAAGAATTCCCATTCCAATTCCATCCAGCTCGCAGCGAGATGCCCGGGCGGTGCGCGTTTCCAGGCAATCCTGCTGCTCGGCTGCTGACTGCCTGCGTGTGCTAGGAATATGTCAACCTCCCCCACACGTCCCAATGCAGCTCTGTGCTTGTGCGCTGCCGTAGCAGATGAATGTTGCCAACTCTTCAACAGTCGGTCCCTGCCCGTGCTGTCTCCAGCTGACTTCTTTTTTTTTTCCAGCTACTAGTTTTCGCAGATTGCCAGCCTCGAGATTCTGCCGTGTTCAAACCAATTTTTGCAGCCCTTTGTTTTGTTCGAACCAACTCGCTGTCCCAGTACCCATGAATCCTTCAGTTGGTACCTTAAATGAGCACATCACAAATTTTTTTTCTGTACTATATTCATTTGCGTGATCAAATCTCATTCCAAGGGTACTGAGTACTGACAAAGCGAGCTTGGGGTAAAAAATTTGAAAGATGAGATGGTAATTTGTGAAACCTATGTATGTATATAGGAGTATGTATATCTTAATACAACTGTGTACAGATTAATTACAGTCTCTCTCATCACTCTTTTCGAGTATTCGATCTTCTCTATAGTCATTCACTCACAACCAAGAACTTTGCAGTGGAACCAAACCAATCAGTATAGAGAAAACAAAAGGGAGAAAAAAAATAAAATGTACAAAATGATAGAGAAAATTATAGGAAATGGAACGAAAGATTAATAATTCAGCGACACTTTCTTTTTACCGAAACGAATGATTAACAATATACTGTAGTATGACCGATCACAAGGCATATGGAAAAAAAAATCCCCGGAAAGAATCTCAGTGTTTTTACGGCGTCGATCCGGCCGCCGGAGGAGGCGGCGATGAGTAGTCGTACACCGGCAGCTTGGGCAGCGCCCGTGGCGGCGGCGGCGACGGGTACCGCTCCTCGGGCGACACCTCCGAGTACGGCGGCGGGGGCGACGAGTAGTCGTACTTGGGGACGCTGGCCGGCGGTGGCGGCGAGAGGTACCGATCCTCCGGCGACACCTCGTAGTAAGGCGGCGGCGGCGATTCGTGCTGGACTGGAGGCGGTGGCGAATCGTAGTGGACTGGAGGCGGCGGCGATTCGTAGTGGACTGGAGGCGGCGGCGGCGACTCGTGGTGAGCTGGAGGCGGCGGTGAGAGGTACCGGTCGTCCGGCGACACCTCGTAGTATGGCGGCGGCGGGACCTCAGTGTAGGCTGGAGGCGGCGGTGAGAGGTACCGGTCCTCCGGCGAGACCTCGTAGTAGGGTGGCGGCGGTGATGAGTAGTAGACTGGAGACGGCGGTGGAGGGGAAGGTGGCGGTGGCGATGGCGATGGTGGTGGTGGAGATGGCGGCGGGGGAGAAGGAGGCGGAGGTGATGGGGATGGAGGTGGAGGAGATGGCGGTGGGGGAGAAGGCGGCGGCGGTGATGGGGATGGAGGTGGAGGAGACGGCGGAGGAGGTGAAGGCGGCGGGGGAGACGGCGATGGCGGCGGTGGAGATGGTGGAGGAGGTGACGGTGGGGGCGGGGATGGTGATGGCGGAGGAGGCGACGGCGGCGGCGGGGGTGGCGACGGCAGCACGAACTTCTTGCACATGAACGCGTCGCAGTTGACATGGTGGTGGTTGTTGAAGAAGCTGCATTGCTCCGGCGACCTCTGGTCCGGTCGTCCGGGGATGCAATTCCGGCGGTCGTCGACGTTCCCGACGTGGAGGCAAACCGGCGGCTCGCCGGTGATGAAGTTGTACGAGTATGTGAAGTTCTTTAGCCTTGGCAGGTGGCAGACCCCCTCCGGCACGTCCCCGACGAGTCGGTTATGTCCGAGGTCAAGCTGCTCGACGCTCTCGAGCCTGGCGAGCTCGGCGGGGATGGCGCCCATGAGCCTGTTAAAGCTGAGGTCAAGCACGGTGAGCCCGTGGAGCGCGCCGATCTCCGGGGGCACGCATGACTTGAGCCCCGTGTTCATGAGGATGATCTGGTCGAGCGTGCCCGACATGTTGGCGACGGATGCGGGCAGGCAGCCGCCGAAGTCGTTGTTGGCGAGGACGAGCACGGACGCCGGCGAGTTGCCGAAGTTGTCTGGGATGGCGAAGCGGAAGCGGTTGGAGTTGAGGAAGATGGCGTCGAGCGGGGCGTCGAAGAGCTGGGGCGGCACGGGGCCCTCGAAGTCGTTGAACCTGAGGTCGAGGTACCTGAGCGCCGGCATCTTGAGCACGGCGTCCGGGAAGGGACCCACGAGGCGGTTGTTGCTGAGGTCGAGCTCGTGGAGCGCGACGAGGTTGGAGAAGGAGCGGGGCACGAGGCCGCAGAAGCGGTTGGAGTTGAGGTGGAGCACGGCGAGGTCGGGGAGGAGGCGGCCGAGGGACTCCGGGAGGTGGCCGGCGATGTCGGCGTGGTTGAGGTCGATGGAGGCGACGACGGTGAGGTAAGGGTCGGCGGGGGACGGCGCGCAGAAGACGCCGGAGTAGGAGCAGACGTCCGGCCCGTGCCATGTGCCCGTCACGTTGTGCGGGTCCGAGAGGATGGCCTGCTTCCAGGACTGCAGCGCCACGTACGCGTCCCGGAGGCGCGGGTTCGGGAACGTGTAGGACGGGTCGACGGGGACGGCGGCGTCGCTGCTGCCATGGTCGCCGCCGGCGGAGTTGTACTGGAGGAGCTGGCGGCGACGGATGTGAGCCTCGTCGGACGCGCTCAGGCCGCGGCTCACGAAGGCGGCGGAGGCGGGGGCGATCGCGAGGAGGAGGAAGAGGAGGAGGAGCGCTGTGTTGGGTGGTGGCTGCGACTTCATTGCGGCGGCGCGCGCATCGGCCGCCGTGGCGTGGGAGGAGATCGTTGGGAGCGGGTAGCGGGAGGGGGTGTGCTGGTCAGGCGGGGATGATGGATTGGGAAGCAATGGGGGGATTGATATCGCTGCGCGCGGCGGCGCGGGAATAGAATATTGCGGGGGACGGACGGCTGGGATGGGGAGCTGGGTGGTTGCGTGTCCGCGTGATCGGGGGAGGGCAAACGTTCGAACAGGGCAGGAGGAGTTGGCTTCCATGACTGTCTAGTACCGGGATTGCAGGGTTGGTTGTGGACTGGCTGGAGCGAGTTGGATAGATGATTTGAACGAATGATTGGGCGAATGCTTTTTGCACCGTCGTTTGCAATGAACCAAGGTCTACAGGGAAGGCAAATCTTTGTTCGGCGGGGATGATTGTGCCAACCAGTGACAATATTATTAACTCCAAAACAACAACAAACGCGTCACAAAAGGCATTCATTCCGTTGCTAACGATGTCATTAATCATTATACAGCTCGTCTGCATTTGTCTCACGCTTAAATTGCACTGCCGTTTTTTTTTCTTTCTTTTTATACAGATTTTTTTTTTTCAATCGATGGCTGGCTGCATAATTGGCCTCGTATATGTTCACCTTCTACAAATCTTGGTCAACGGTTTTGGTTGCACTCAACAGCAGCATGAAAAGGCAAAAGCCATTACACAATCCTATCCAATACTGTACGTTGGGGTGCCGATGCGGTCACCGGAGGAGCTCATCTCCCTCGATATAATTGTCTGTAAGATGATGCATTGCACTGCACCTTGCCAATTGCATCGGGAAGCATGAGAAGATGATGCATTTGCACTGGAAAGGAGCGGATTAGTTTGGTGGAGCTTGTCATCCTCTCAAGCCACCGAACCCAAAGCTGGCCGGCCGCGAGCGATCGCGACGACGTGGCGCGCGGCAACGTGCAGGCATCTATCAGGTGAGTGAGTCGTCTGTCCCCGGGGTTGGTCTCCAGCCCTCTAATCTGCCTGGCTACGCGCTTGCGCCTTCGTAGTGGGAATCCACCTCTCCCGCGCCGTCTCCCAATTATAATTTCTCTTCCGGTTTCAAATATAATAATTCCCGGAATTATTCAAGCTGGCAAGCAAACACTGAAAATGCTCTGTTTCGTCCCGCCGACCGGCTAATTAATCCGTTATTAGCTGCGGAATAATTGTTTTCTTCCTACTTTGACGATTTTGTTTGCTTGGCCTGGAGTAGTAGTATCTATCTACTAGGCCATTTGATTAACTGATTAGTACGAACTCAATTAATCCGACGCGTTGTTGAAGCCATTGTTGAGCCTGTCCCGCCTTGAAACACGGGAGTTGGAGGCGTTTGCATTGCATCCGATCCAAGCCAGCCTGTAGAGATTGCAGAGCTGCTGCAGTTGTGATAACCGAGTTGACAAACGCGTGACGGCGTAGTAGCGGCTCCCATGTTTTCATGGCTTTGGCTGTGTCTGCGCCACGCCGTCACGCACGGATTTACGGGGTGCTGCTGCTTCTGCTGGCCGCGCCGCGCTAGAGACACCACGCGGATTTGTTAATTGTTCCAAGTAGTATTTCCTAATCGCCGCCTCTCAACAATAGAAACACTCCCAAAATAAAAATGTTGCCGATCGATGAGGTGAGGAGCTAGCACACGGCAGATACCGAATACCAATACCATGCATTGCAGCCAGACGATATATAGCTAGCGCGTGTCTGCTGTTGCGGTTGCCGGTGATGATGATTGATTAGGGAATAACAACAAGGATTACGATGAGCTGGCTCGTCGGCCTGCATTGCATTGCATGTGAGTGGGGCCCCGCCGCGACGCGTCCGCCGCCGCCTAACACCGGCGGCCTCTGCCTCTGTGATCATCCATCCAGCATGCCGTTGTGGTGGCCCATGGCCGCCATGTGTTGTCTCCAGCGACCACCGGCCGGCGCAAACATTCCCCTCGTCCTCGCTGGCGATTCGTTTCGTTCTCGTTCCCGTCTCAGGTGCCCCTGCTCCATTGCAAGCAATTTCAGCCAGCGCGTATCTAGCCGAAACCCAACGTTTCTGGCAACAGCAACAGCAATACCCTCCGCATGTGTGTCTGTCACTGACAGTGCCATACTCCTGTTTTGGGCGCGCTTGCCTGACAGCACGCACGGAATTCAGACTGGCCATTTTCAGTCATCACAACGGTCACACATGTGCCATGTGCGAAACGCGTTTTTGACACGATTTCATTCGGCCTCCACGAGCAGGGGCGCCCCGTCTCCTCCTCCTCTTCACAGCGTAACTATTTAAAAAGGATAAATAGATAATACATAGTATATTTTAAAATTATAAATTTCAAAATATGTACCATTTGACCTTGTGGGTGCTATTAAAACGGAGTATTTACACCTCATACATTGTACATGCCAAATTTCGAGACATTTAAAATTTAAATACTATTTTATTAAGATAAGCTAAAGTGAGTAAGTTTAACTTGTGCCTGAAGAGAAATATAGGCATAATATATAGGCCACTTTGAAATTATATATTTCAAAATATATAGCACTTAGACTTGTGCTAGTTACTAAAATGGATCGTTTAGATCTTAAATATTGTGCACGCAAAGTTTCGTGATATTCGAAGATCAAACACTATTTTATTTAGATGATTCAAAGTGGATAAATAGGACGCGGAGTCTCCTGCCGCGCCAAGCGCGGAGGCGCCACGAGGCTCCTTTCCGCGCCACATGCAGTGGCGCGGCAAGGGACCTCCACGTCGTCTCGCCACGCCACGTTGGCAGGCCCGCCGCGCCGACGCATGCGGCGCGACAACGTTATCCACCGCGTGCGACCAAAAGGGTCATATCTAAAATATTGTTCTATAGAGGTTAGTATTAAAATAAAATTATAAAAAAGGTTAAAAATAAAAAAAATCTCACAGTGAGGGCGTGAGGCGAGGCCGCCCTGCGCTATGCCGCGCTAGCTGTTCGATTCTGATTTCTGAATCAACAGGGCAGGCCAAGCCAAGCTGAGTTTGCAGCTAATCACCTGCTCCTCACTTCCAATTTTCGGACCAACGCGCGCGGGACGAGAAAAAGGAACCAAAATAATACAAACAAGCAAGTACAGAGTGGGAGACGGACGTACTGTACTAGGAAATCACCTGCTTCCGCAACCTTGTCCTTTAAAAATCCCTGTGTTTCCTACTGATTTTTCCATTTGCCCTGGCGTGTAGCCTTTTGTTGCTTCTTCTGCCAGCTCACACCTCAATACGTACCTCATACTCCAGTACGTACATATGATTTTGTCTTTTTGGTGCAAGAAAGACAGGACTGAAGAGAGAAAAAGGAGCTTCCAAAGTTTCACCAGCCTCTCCTAAAGGTGTCATCCACAGGTTCAGCTGCTAATGGAAGTATGGAACGTTGCTATTGTTGTTTACCTCTGCGAAGCTGGATATCACTTTCAGCCGGGATTCGGACAGTGTCACGGTCTATGCATGCATTTCTACTCTAACAAGATACTGATAAGTGCGCATTAGGAGTAGGCGATAGCAACTGTAGCTTCTCCTCTTGTCCAAGTCAAAGCACCAGTTTCGTCTGCAGGTTCAAGTAGCAGGCTGGCGATGATGGCCGACGTGTCCCATAAACTTGGGTTGAAGACAGAACGACTGGAGAATCCTTGCAACTTGCAACCGATGCTACCTAATAACTGCACAAGAGCAAAAGCCATGTGCAGTTCAGCAGTTGTGTACAAATGGTACGCACTGGCAGAAAACGAGCAGTTGATGGCCCCAACCAATCCAAATCATCCATACGCCGTCTAACCATTGCTTACGTGCATAACTACCATTTCTCGTTTTCGAAAGCACTCGCCTCGCCAGTCGCCACCACAAAACACTGAACTCTGAACACACAAAATTTAGAGTTAGCTGGGCCTACATTTTGTGTCCAGTGTTTTGTTGTGCTCATGTCACTGTATGATCGACAGTCCAATGGGCTTTAGAAGTTGGAAAAAGTCTCTTTTACCTCCCTGGACATGAGGCCGAGTCCACGTTTCCTCCCTCAACCGTAAAACCAGACATCCAGCCTCCTTCAACTCTCAAAACTGTTCGTTTTACCCCCCTCGATGGTTTTGGCAGCGGTTTTTTCTGACGTGGCGGTGGGGCCCACATGTCAGCGTGGGCCCCACCCCTATCTCTTCTTCCTCTCCCCTCTTCTTCCTCTCTCTCCACCTCCTTTCCTCTGCTCCTCCGCCGGCCGCCGGCCTCCACCGTCCTCGAGCGCGATGGCGTCGTCCACGGCGTAGAGATAGTCGGCCATGCCGACCATTCCCGAGGACGAGGAAGACATGGAGTTGCATTGGAGGATGATCTCCTCTGCGGCGGCGATCTCTTCTTCCTCCTCCTCGTCGCGGGCGCCGCGGCGGCCGGAGTTGGACACCTCGTCGCCGGTGTCCGGCGAGGAGAGGGGGAGAAGGCGAGGGTCGAAGGTGGACAGGGCTGAGCAGCCGGTGGGGGAGGGGAGGCCGGCGGCCGGCGGAGGAGCAGAGGAAAGGAGGTGGAGAGAGAGGAAGAAGAGGGGAGAGGAAGAAGAGATAGGGGTGGGGCCCACGCTGACATGTGGGGCCCACCGCCACGTCAGCAAAAACCGCTGCCAAAACCACCGAGGGGGGTAAAACGAACGGTTTTGAGAGTTGAAGGAGGCTAGATGCCTGGTTTTACGGTTGAGGGAGGAAACGTGGACTCGGCCTCATGTCCAGGGAGGTCAAAGAGACTTTTTCCTTAGAAGTTTGGCTGCAGATGGGCCTTCTGGATACATGCAGAAAACACAGGGTATGTTCGACAGTCCAATGGGCTTTAGAAGCTTGGCTTTCCTAAGAATATAATTAAAGAAAGGAGCACAGCTCTCCTGTTATGAATGAACAACAGAAAACACTATATTATTTGCTAGATACATCTCAACAAAGAAACCGCTTGTGTCTGCATGTGTTATCAATCTCACTAACTGACAGATTTTCATATCCAGTCATACAAATTGTCTGGCAGCCATTTCTTTCCTCACCGTAGAAATACTGTCCGTAGACACTGGGAGGACCTGGATGCATGCTTTAGAAACTTGGAAGCCTACCAGTTTCAAGACTTTGCAGACCCCAGAACATTGCAAGTCTCTGTATTCCTAAAGAAACATATTAACGACCACCTCTTGGAGTAAACACTAACACCATTTGAAACCACCTATACTCTTGTGGCGTGTGAGGTTAAACACCTGAACAGAAAAACCAAACCAACCAGAAGATGAATAGGTCAAAATTCACAGAAATATTTTATTCCAACAAAGAAAACATGGGTGAGAGAAAGCAGCATGTTGTACTAGAGCCAATTTCTCAACTCCTAGCAAATTGTTTCACATCAATACCAATTTCATCCCAAACTTGCAGACCAAGTTAAAGATATAGTTCAACCACTAAACATATTCACATGATTTGCTAGGAGTTGAGAAATTTGCAGGGGCACATAATGAGAGAAACTATGACTGAAATAAGTGGGCTATTGAATTCCTCAACAGTTAAGTAGATAACTATGCTTAAACAGAGATAATATAACATTTCAGTATTATGTATGAGTAGAGCATTACATGTTTTACTATGAATAACTTTGCAGTGAAGAAAAGGTGGTAAATTATAGTCACAAAGTTCCCGGGTCGATGGGGTCGAGGAACGGGGTCGAGGGTCGACACTTTATAAAATCATGGTACGAAGGGGGTATACTTCTTTGGTACGATAAATCACTATGTGGAACTGTGACCCCGATTCATCCGGGTCGATGTCTCGGGGTCGATGGCTTGATATAAGACAAGCTATGTACAAGTGCTACTAATAAAGAACCTAATATGTTCGGCCACTATCTCTCTCGACTCCTGTGCAGTCGAGGAGTATATCCATAGCTAAACCCCACTAATACTCGGCAGCAGTAGCATCTTTTGACCCTTCATCTCACATGCGATCCATCCTGAATTGGAACGTGACCCAGTCTTGAATGGTACACTGACCCTGATCGACCCCGAACCCCGAACCGGAACGATGAACCCGGGTCGAGGGACGAGGCACTGACCCCGAATTCTGTGACTGTAAAACACTTGGGCACTTGAAAATTATGCATGTGCCCTTTTTTGGATCCATAAAATGCCGAAGCAGAAATGATGCATGGCAGCATTTTTCTCTGATTGAGTTATGCCAATTAGCATTGAAAATTTAAAGACAATCTGACTGCAAGCAGCATGTGTGTCAGTGTCATGGTGGCCAATTAAAATCCCAATTCTGAGATCTGGGGCTTATCCGAATATCAAACCAAGAATGCATGGCCATAGTTGTTCCCAATGTTCTTTTTAGCTGAGTCCCCAATGGGCATGTCAGCTTTGTACTCTTAAACCCGAAAAGCTTATCTCAATGCATGAATGTCACTGTGATAGTGAAAAAAGAAACAGTAAACCTGAGTGCATAATTTTTATCCAACCCCACCTCATTACACTCAGAACAGTTACTTGTGCTCTCTAGTTGGCGCAGCCTGATCTAAAGCAGTATTGTGTTTTATGAACAGAACAGGATTAACAATTGAGCCTTAATTGGCATGGGTAGCCAATGTGTAGAAACTAGACAGGATTGGCAAAAGGCTAGAAGCTACTTTTCCAAAGTCACCTATTCGGATCATATCATCAAAACTTTCAGGAGGACCGTTTATGGAAAGAACACTTGGGGAAAGGCTAGAAAATACTTATACCCCAAAGTGCAGACTAATTGAGAATTTCAGGAAGACTACTCAATGAAAGACCAAGTACTGTAACTAAGGAAATTTCAATGAAAATGCCATTTAAACTGAGCTTCAGCACATCTATGCTTTGACAAAGATCACTATTTTCGCCATAAATCAACAGAGTAAGAAGCAAAATGAACATTTAGCACCGAAAAACATGATTGTGCATCATATATTCCACAAAGGGAAGTTGGGAACAGCAAGATGCTGCAACCAGTGATTAAACAAGTTGGTCCAAATGAGAAAATTAGGTCCCTATAGCATGTTGCTGCTTCCAACTAAACTATCGTCCACACAGATGGCAAGTGGATTCATGAGACAATAAGTTGTCAGAACTGGAATTGATGTGCGATGTAATTCGAATTTGGCATACAGCCAAATTTAAACAATATTATGAAACATAGGAGTTGTGAAACACCAGAAATCCATAAGAAATTTATAACTTGTGTAAATAATTAGCCAAATAAACAAGCAACATCCAATGAGCCTGTCTGAGTATACACTTATCATGTCTCTCTACCTGAACTTTGTCCCTATCAGCCCTCTTCAGTGGACAGCACAGCATAACAAAACCAGAAATATTTTGAGATGTGCACATTACGCTAGTGACCCAATATGTCATTGGTGCTGAAGCTACTACGCTAGTATACCGTTAAGGCTCGTAGTGGCTGTTAGTACAAGTGCCTAGCAGTTCAAATACTTGAACACAAAGTTGCAATACAATATAAAGATTATTAGAAATTTGGCAATGTAAACTTATACAAAATATCAATGCACTATGTTCAATGCTACAGATGTGTTGACAACTTAGTCAGTATAAAAAATCTTGCTGGCACTAGACTAGTAAGAGACTAAATAAGAAAAAAAAATTGGGTGGTGACCATATGTAGAAAAGAAGCAAGGGAAAGAAATAAAAAAGATATTTGGTAGGATTGAATTTGCTTACTTGCACGAAGCCGTGATATTGGAATTTCTTTCAGCTCCCGCCGAATGCATAGGTATTCACCAAGAAGAGCCATGATTGCCAAACCAGTGATGTTGACAACCCACCATGTAACTGAAGCTGGCCAACCACCATAAACAATACAGATGAAGAGATGGATTATGTAGAGGGTTGCTGCAAAGTCCAGGCACTTCTTGGCTCTCTCAATCACATAAAGCATGAATCCAGCACTGCTCAAGCAAAGCATGGAAGCAGGATTAACATAAATCATTTCTTGCAAAAAAGAAGACGGAATCACAGAACTGAAAAAAATAAATAAATAAGACCAAACTGCAAAGCAAGAAGGACCAAAGTGATTACTTTGTCCTTTATATTGTTGCTTTGGTTTGTAAGATTATCCATAATAGTTGTAGCCTTTAAAAATTAATCTAAGCTAGAGTCAAAAGACACTTACTACACCAGTAATCGGCATCTTGTTATTTTGATGCTTGAGATGGTTCAATTCAAACTTGATAAGAGTCTAAAGACACTTACTACACCAGTAATTGGCATCTTATTATTTTTCTACTTGCTCAAGATGGTTCAATTCAAACTTGATAACGGAAGCATGGAAGAAAGTTAGCAATACATTCCTGCTAAAATGAACGAAGAGCAGAGGGGTTAATTAAAAAATTAACAAAAATGAAATATGCTGCCATGCTGGTGAAATGTATCTCCATTATAAGAAGTGTGGCTCAAGAATAAGTAATTAGCAAGAAGACTAAGATGTCACTTCCAAGCATAACAGAGCAACTAGATAAATGATACATTACTCCTATGTTACAGGAAAGGTTTGGGCCTGCAAGTCAAATACATTAGAGCTCTTGCGCTTAACTAGTGCCCCAAGAAATGTCTAGCAATTTACACAAATTAATACTACCAAGTTGTTGTGCCTGCCCTAAACGCACAGATGACAGATTTGGAAACAAACACGCCGCATAGCTTTCAATTTACAGCCATAGCTCTCGCAGCCAGACACAATTAGCCACAAAGCACACGCGCCCGACAGGTAATATATGGCATTCTATAAGTCTTGACAGAAGAACCCATTCCAATCTCAGATCAAGCAAGAGGAAGGGGAACAGGGGTAGGAAGATGCGGCGTACCCTGCGACCGCGGCGAGGAGGAACGAGGCGATGGCGCACCACCCGGTGGGGGTGCGCGGTGTCAGGGTGGCAAAGTCGAAGAAGTAGAGGAGGGTGAGGCGCGGGACGCGGGTGCCGACGAGCAGCGACATGGAGAGGCCAAGGGCCAGGTAGTAGAGGCACTGCAGGCACACGATCTGCGACACGATCAGCCACGGGTCCCACACCATCGCCCCGTAGAACATCTTCGCTCCCCGTCACCGGCCCCGCTCACCGGAGGTAAGGAGGAAGGGATGCGGCTTCTTCGCTCCCCGTCCCCGGCTTTTCTTCTCGCCGGAGGAAAGGAGGAAGGGATGCGGCTTCTTCTCTCCCCGTCCCCGGATTCTCTCACCGGAGGGAAGGAGCTTCTTCTCGCCGCGTCCTCGGCTCCTTCTCGCCGGAGGGAAGGAGCTTCTTCTCTCCCCGTCCCCGGCTTCTCTCGTCGGGAGGAAGGATGAAGGTATTCGGCTTGTTCTCTCCCCGTCCGCGGCCCCCGGCCCCCGCTCACCGGAGAAGAGAAGGAAGGTATTCGGCTTC
This sequence comes from Urochloa ruziziensis, assembly GCA_015476505.1. Lineage (NCBI taxonomy): Eukaryota > Viridiplantae > Streptophyta > Magnoliopsida > Poales > Poaceae > Urochloa > Urochloa ruziziensis. Next base: position 40,553,102 of record CM027122.1, read on the forward strand.
TTCTCTCCCCGTCTCCGGCCCCGCTCACCGGAGGAAAGGGGGAAGGTAGGCGGCGGCGGTGGGCGGTGGTTGGGCTCGGGATCTCTCTTGGCGGACTCGGGTGTTGTGGCCTCTCTCTGCTCTGGCGGAGGTTTGAGTTCCCTTCGATTGATTGCCACCTCTGCACTGCTGGATCAAGAATATGCTTCGTCCTTTTTTTTTTTTTTCCTTCTGGCATTTGCTGAGGTTTTTCACGTGAAAAAATGGGGACTTAAGCGTATTTCGTTTGGCAGAACTGGGCTGAAAAGTATATTGATTTGATTGATTTTGGACTGATTCAATAGTATTCTATGAGAAAATTAATCTGCTAGGTAGGGCTGATAAGCCAAACAAACAAAGCGTTAAACGGCATTATCATGTGTGACTTATATTATATAATAAAAAGGGCGTACCCAGTGTCGTAGGCTCCCGCACTACGCGGGGTCTGGGGGCAGGTTGTTTAGCACACAGCCTTTCCGCACATAAATGTGCAGAGGCTGGGGCTTGAACCCTGGACCTTCCGGTCACAGGCGGTGAAACTCTACCACTGCACCAAAGGCCGCCCTTTTTCTTATATTATATAATGCATATAAGAATAGTTAACGATGCTTAAAACACTTTATCTTCCATTCGAGCCTCGGTGCTTTTGCAATGCAATGAAAATTGCAGAATGACATGAAAGAATCGAAAATTCTGGCATAGATGAAATCAGATGCAAGGACTTACTTCAAAAGTGCATTGCCACACTTTACGGGTGACAAGGTGACATGGTGATAAGCTAATTAACATTTTACAGAAATCAGATATACATGTATAGTTGACTTGCTTCCTATCTTACTTTAACTATCCATCTAGTTTTGTACAATCTCAACACCTAGAACGTGTGCAAAATCTCACACAAGATGTATATGGATCCGGATTTTAGTTACAACATGCTGTCTGTCCATGGTCAACATATTTTTGGGCTGGCCTTTGGCGCAGATCCTATATAATTTCCGGAAGCCCAGTTCTTATTTTGTGTTTCAATATTTGGGGCAGCTGGTGGATGGCGTGGGAAAATCAAGTCGGCATTTATGGGCTCTAAACGAGCCTAAGCCAGCTTACCACCTTCATGGGCCTCATGGAGCCCACACACGACAACACCCAGAGCCCACACCCCACACACTCCCCCACTCGCCGCTAGACAGGCCAAGCCCTCGCCGCCGCCGCACTCGCGTCGTCCTCCCCGTCACCACCTCCCCCAAAACCCTACGCCGCTCAACCATGCTCCTCCGGCGACCGCTCCAAACCTTCACCCTCCCCCTCCTCCGCCGCCACCTCTCCGCCGCCGCCGCCGCCGCCGAGGCGGTCGTCTCCCCGGCAGACCACCACGGCGCCGACCCGCTATCCCCGCCGTACGACTACCTCCCGGGCCACCCGCGGCCGAACCCCAAGCACGACGAGGTGATCCTCGCCGTGCCGCGCGTCTCCTCGGGCCGCCATGTCGCCGCCAAGGAGCGCAAGGCTGGCCGCGTCCCCGCCATCGTCTTCGAGCAGGAGAACGGCCAGGAGGGCGGCAACAAGCGCCTCGTCTCCGTGCAGTCCAAGCAGATCCGCAAGCTCGTCGACCACCTCGGCCGCTCCTTCTTTCTCTCCAGGCTCTTCAGGCTCCAGGTCTGGTCTGAGCACGCCGGCCAGGGGGAACTCGTCGAGAGCGTCCGCGTCCTGCCGCGGAAGGTGGGTGGCTCTTCTTTTGCTAGTGTCAGATTTCTGTTTTATTTTTAGTTGAGCTTGCACAACTGAGATGCCCCGCTTGAAATGGGCCTTTCGTGACCCAGCGGCATTTTATAGGAGATTATATCGGTAGGAAACAGGGATATGTGTTTTGGATTGGAATAGTTATGTTGCTGTTATAGAATTTCTCCATTTCTAGGTGAACATGTAGGTTTATATACGGCAGTGTTGTCGACTTGATGAGGATTGAGGAAAGCAAGATCGAATGGTGGCTTTAGAAGGGTACATATAACATATGAATAAATGTGAAATGGTATTGCAGTTCAAATAGCTTGTATTACTTCAATCAACACTGGACCAGAGGTATCTGAGCATAAAAACTCTGTTATAATGTTTAAGGAACAAGACCATGATGTCATTTGGTTGAATCTTGTTCCTGTGGGTTAACTTGGATCTAGTTGTCGAAAAAAAAATGTGAAATTGACCAATAAGCTTTGAAGTGATCAGTGATTCTAGATTTAGTTTCTGTTCTGTTCTGCAATGCACTAGGACCTTTCCTCAAGGAGGGCACCGTTTGCATTACTTCCCTAAGAAATGTCTTATCTGCTGATCTTGTGTCCGTATTCAATTGTAAATTCTTGCAGTAAGTTATGCATCTTCATTTTTCTTATGCAAGAGAACTCATTTTTATTCACAACTGCAGATTTAATTGTTCCTTTCTTTTGGTTGGGGTATTTCTGATTTCCTCGGTATTAATTTTGAACTATTTAATTACCTATTTGGCCTTATACTAGATGATGGCTACTACCATGTACTCCCTCCGTCCCTAAAAGAGTGTCTTTCTCATTTCCCGAGAAATGACTTTGATTAATTTTATATTAAAAAATATTAATATTTATGGTGCATAATTAGTATCATTGAAAAGATCTTTTGGTCTAGTTTTTAACAAATTTATTTGGAGATGCAAATGTTGTACGTATTTTCTATAAATCGAGTCAAACTTGTGACACGCACACCCAAAACGACACTCTTTAAGGGACGGAGGGAGTATATCGCAGTATAAAACATTTTTCAATGGATGCTTAAGAGCAGATGACTACAATAAATGATGTTGATTGTTGAACAATAACATGAATATGTCTGTTCATTACCTTCTTTCTAGACTAACAGAATGTGGGATCTTTGCTTGAACATATTCAGGTACACCTGCATGCGGGAACTGATGAACCTCTGAATGTAACGTTTATGAGAGCCCCTTCTTCTGCGCTTCTCAAGATAGACTGTTCCTCTGATGTTCATTGGAGAGGATGCCTCACCTGGTCTCAGGAAAGGTATGTAGCATGTTTTGATGATTCACCACTTAACAGTTAACCCTAAACTAAACGTTATTAGAACTGTCTTTGTTTGGCCTTGTCGATATTGGGCTTAAGACTTTTGATGCTAGACGTGCACAAGTTCTATTTAAGTCCAATCTTAAATGGCACAGAGTTAATTATGAGAATGTTAGTTACTTGGGATCACTCATTTCTGTTGAACAAAAATGTTAGTTACTTGGGATCAAGAAGAGCCCATTTCTGTTGAACAATGCTAAAGTAAGGAGCTCATTTCTATTGAACACTGCATAGCGATTCTGTTTCCTTAATGGTTCATTGCTATATACGATGTCCATTCATTTCCATGTAGATCAGTAATTCTGTGTACACTGAATTTCCCATTGCTATGTGCTACGCCACTTGCATCATGATACATGCCACTTTAGCTATAATTCCTGCATTATTCTTGAGGTATGCAATTCCTTTTTATGGGTACGGGGGAGTTGCATATTCATATATGTCTTTGTTTATCAGGTTAAAATCTGTGTAGTAATAATCCATACTAATGTGTTCTATTTGAAAATCCAGGAGCTTACTTCAACACCATAAAACGAACAGTCAAGTATCTCTGCCCTGCTGACATCGTACCGCCATACATTGAAGTGGATCTGAGCGAGTTGGATGTAGGACAAAAACTGTTGACGCGTGATCTGAAAGTTCACCCTGCGTTGAAGCTGCTCCTGTCACCAGATCAGCCCATTTGTAGCATTATAGGATCAAGGGCTCCTGAACAGAAGAAGGGAAAATAACTTATTTCAATTGTATGAACTATTTTGAGCACAATAATGTTCTTTTTTGTTTTTCTTGCTCGGGTTATTCAGGTCTTAATTCTCCTACTCTTGGGATGAATTGTAGCCACATACCACTATTTTTCCTCAAGAAGGAATGTTTCGAGCAGCCAGATGCTACAGCTATAAGTGTTAACAGAGTTGCCCAAATATGGTTTTGTAGTGTTCACATAAACTTAAAAGTGCGTCAAGCTTTCTTGAAAATGAAATTCTAAATGAGGTCTTGATGGCTTGAAATCTTGTTAAGCATTACATGATCTTGATAGCACAATTTTGAACTCACGGCTCTTGCTGAGTTCTGTATTTGTGTGAATTGTGATCACCCTGTTAACTGTGAAGCATATTCGTTTTTTTTTGCAGTAAGATTCGGAAGTCGAATGAACAATGTCCACGGCCATCGGCCATGCGAACTACCATCTTGCCAAATCAGGCTACTGCTTAATGATTTTTTTTTTCGACTGGGGATGCACTGCTGGTACATTGTAGTCACATGGCAACTGGCAGTGACAGCCACGATGGAGAGGTGAGGCCGTGAGGGGTTTTGGATAAAGCAGGATACCAGAGAAGGTGAGTACGTGAGAAACTGTATACAACCATAGTTTGGCTAAGTCCTGAAGGATTGTAGTGGTATTTTGGTAAGAACAGTCAACATAGACGGTATTCCGGAAGTGTCAATCTCCTAAGAACTTGTTCCTCTTAAAAATCAAAACTCTGGATCAGTATACCATGGACTGTGAACGTCATCTGACACTACCAGGCATCAAGCTAATGAGGTGCAGAGAAAAATACATCCCAACTCCCGAGTCTGCACACGCCAAAGACGACATCAGACCTGAGACCAACCTTAGCCCTCCTGTCACTTGCAACGACATCTGACCACTACTCCTAAACTGATGGAATACAAAGAGCTAAACCATGGAACAGTAACATGACCAATTTAGCAATCCTGAATGCAGTCTAATGAAGCTGCAAAGTGTTTGTGATTCATGCCGTTGTGCTCACGGTGATGTTACATTGCATGCTTGCATATAAATACACGTTTCCAGCCAACAGTCAGATATTGCTGGGCTTGTGACGAGGCCACAACTCCACATCATGGAATCAATTGAGAAAACATGTTAAGCAACAGAACATTTATTGATATTATATTTTTACCATTTCGCTTCCGAAATACATGCCGAAAACATAGGTTCAGATACATGATAGTAACAGAAGCGTCGAACATACGACAGCCACTGAAAATGAGGTCCAAACAACCAAACTCAAGTTCAGACTTCAGACACACACGCACACGCCCATCTCTGATCAAGATAATAATATGACCAGAGGTACAGTCATTCTTCGGACTCCTCCAAAAATTTGAGGATCCAAGTACGCAAAACAAAGAAATCAATAGGTGAGGTAAATTCATTAGCGCCGCAACAAACAAAATCTCCAAGCAACAACTCCGCAAGCATGATCATATCCATGGCTGCAACTTATTAACCTCAGACAGCACTTCAGATACGACCATATCAAGTTGTTGCTGATGTTCACTCAACGGATCAGTTGGAAAATAGGACCATTGTCCACAGGTGAGCTGCTAGGAGGTGGAGGATTATATATCATGGGTTCACCTTCTTCCATCTCATCTTCCATGAAATTCTCCCTGCACTCTGCGCTGCAAAAGGCTTTGTCACCCCTGCAATTGAAACACAAGATACCAAACATCAATCAACAATCAGAAGAACCACACGTCTGTTAATCAAACAAAAAAAACACCCATAACAGTGGTTCCTTTACTACATTTGATCACTTACTGGTAGATGTAGATGTCTTTCCCTTCTTTGAGCTTCTCACTGCAAAAACTACAGAAGCTCATGGCACCCTCTTTCACAAGAGGAGACATGTTCTCCTCATCCTTACTCTCACCATGCATCAGGTTCTCAACTTGAAGCTCAAAAACACGATCTCCAAAAATGTGGGTGGTTTTAGGGTTAGGGCCACGGGAAACAACACAGGTGTAATCCTCTGAATTGACAATGTCATCAAGGGACATGATACTACCCTCGAGTCCATCAGACATATTATCATCCTTCTGTTCAACCTCCCCAGCTTGAACAGGAGAAGTGGAGCTGTTCTTGCGGGATAGATTATCAGTAATCCTCATCTCAGATCCAAGAAGGACCTTCCTACCACCCAGGGAAGTGGGATTCTCATCAACAAGGGAATCGACAAGTCCAAGCCCAACCCTGTCACCAAGCAAGATCTTCTGGTTCTGGCAGGCATCAAGGGAAGATGATCTTGGTGATTTGGTACCAAGGCCTGTGAAGAACTTGAGGTCTAAGGGCGATGTTGGACTGCGGACCACATCCAATTCGCTCAAACTGGTGCTCAGTTTGATAAGGATGTCAGGGACTTTGAAGAACCCCATCTTTTGCGCAATCAACTCAGAGGAAGCTTGCAGAGCCGAGGAGTCAGTTTCCATTTGGTCGCCTCTAGCTTTCTTCGCACTGCAGTTTTTGGTTGTTAAGAAGTTGGGTTATCTGGCAGTGGCATCATCTTTTTAACACTAACAACTTAACAAAATTTGGCTCCTAGTTCAACTACAGCAATTTTACAGGAGTACTATCAGTTTCAGAAGATCACGGGGTCAGGAAAAAAAGTAGAATCAGCTGAGTCAAATTATTTTCTTATGGAAAAATCAATCCAAAAGCAATAGGAATGAGTACTCGTGCAATCAAAAAACTAGAAGGGTCTAATGAATTTGAGTGCAGTACAGCATCTTTTAATGAATTTGAGTGCAGTACAGCATCTTTTTTCTTTAATAGATACCTTCACTTGTAAGCAATACATATTGATCAGTGAATCAAAAGCATCAGGAGAGGAGTAACAGACAATCCAGATGGGCATCATCATTCAGAGAATCCAAGCAAAACAAAAGGGCAAGCTAGGCTTTACTGATTAATCAATCATCATCGTCTTACTCTCACCTTTGTCTCACCAGCAGTTCTCGCGTCGCGGAGTTGTTTCCTCACGGCAGCCTCCTCATCAAGTATACTGAAAAAAAAACATAAACAAAATCAAATCAAATTAGCACGATTTCTAATCCCTCAGACCAAAAAATAAAACAGCGGAGATTAAACCCCTCCAGAAAATATCTAATAACCCAAAAAATCCAGAAAAAAACACATCAACACCGAATAATCGAACGGAAACCCACGAGAGGATAAACAAAATCGAAGAGCTAGAAGCAGATTAAAACCCCTCGACCTCGCGAACGCGTCCGAAACAGTTCTCCCCGAAGGGGAATGCAGGTCCGAGTATCCCGAACGGGGGCAGGCGAAACGGAGAGGAATCAAACTAGAGGCGACTAACCGTCCGGCTCTCCCTGGTCTCCTCCGCCTGTGGAGCGCAGCACCTGGTCCGGGTGGGTGGGGGAGGAGGAGGGAAGACTTGGAGGTCCCGGAAAGATAAGGAAGAAATAGAGGCGAGACCGGGGAGGGGAGAGGGGGGGAGAGAGAGGAGAGAGGCAGAGAGAGAAAAGGTTTATGTGATGTGAGAACTTTAGGCTCTACTAGCAGTTGTTGGACCCTACTACACAACACTTGCTGGTGGCCCCCTTTTCCCACTTTCTCTCTCTACTTTCTCTTTCTAGGGGCCTGCTCCCCGCTGTACTTAACTCTGAGCAACAACCCGTTGTTTTGCTTGCTCAAAATACAAAACAAAAAACAACCTGTTGTTTTGTTTTTTTTCTAGAGAGAGAAAGATGGAGAAATATTCTCCTCTCTATCCTTGAAAAAAGAAAAGAGAATAAAATAATTCAGATGGGGAATGATGGAGATGTCATATGCAGACGCCGCAGGCCAAGTGGCCGTTGATTGAGATGATGGCTTGTAGCCTCATTGCCGCTTTTTCTAGAATGCTGTACTGTTTTTTTTTAAGAAAGAGCAGGAAAAGGTGTAAACAAAGTGGAATTAAAGATGCTTGGAGCTTGAGATTATGATGTCATGTGTGTGTCTTGATTTTGTTATGTTGCTGGTCAGCCAGAAGACTAGAGGAGAGAGGGAGTCATCGTTAAGGAAAAGGAGAGAGAGGGAGTTAGAGAGAGAGATAGAGAGTCTAGAATTTCTAATCCGTGAGGTGAAATTTTGATATTTCTGGTTGCTGTCATTCGTCGAGGGATGCAGGCGGTGGTGGAGTTGCCAAAGGAGTATGCTGTCAAAATCTGCTTTTTTGACTTGGTGTGGTGTTGGGGTCTCGTGCTTCAGGCCTTGTTTTCAGGGCTTGTTTAGTTCCAAAATTCAAAATCCAAAATTAATGTTTAGACACATGTATAGCGTACTAAATGTAGGTAAAAAACAAATCGCATTATATAGATGGACTGGAATTTGCGAGACGAATCCAATGAGTCTAATTAGGACGTGATTAAACACTAAATTGCTACAGTAATGCTACAGTAAACATGTGGTAATGACAGATTAATTAGGTTCGTCTCGCGAATTTCAAACGTAATCTGCAATTAGTTTTTTAATTAGTCTATGTTTAATACTTAAAATGTGAAAAGATTCCCTTTCAAAATCTTTTCACCGCGGAACTAAACATGGCCTCAGAATGGCCTCAGTGCTTCCCAGTCCACTTGCCAGACAAATCTCGTCCGCTTCCCGCTTTAAAGTTGAAAGAGCACATCCAGGATAATTTTGTTAAAAAACAGACAGATTTTGTCTCAAAAGAAAGAGCAGGAGATTGTGTTAGTAAAGACTGGGGACGTCTTAGCATTCGGTCATTACCGCCATTAACTGGTGAAACAAAACAAATAGTTCATGGATTATTTTATGTTAAATGATAAAAACAGGAGAGAGAGATAAAAAAATCCAGCAGCTACATGCTGAATATAACTCCATATTTTCCCAATCGAAGTGTGCTGCGCTCGAATGAAATACACTTATACGTACAATAATACAAGGTCTGATTAAATGAGGTGTTTTATTGAATTCCTATATATAGGGATTCACCGAATTCTTTTGCTCTAAAGAATTTATTGCAAAGATTATACTTTCTTGCAAAGAATCCCTATATGGTCTAAAGTTCTTTTAGTGGTACCTTTAATTGGCGCCTTAAAAACGGCTTAATCATCGATCAGACTTTTAAGGTTTTCCGCGTGGTGTGGTGTACTAGCATTCTTTTTCAAAAAGGCCTTTTGAATAACTGGTTGCTCAAGGCCGAAACAAACAACAGTCAAACGCTGGAGGACCGATCAAACAACAATTCTGAGACTGGTAAATAAAAGGTATCCTATGCTCGCTCATAGTTGTTCAAAGATGACTATAGATAGATCAGTAGGCCAAATCTACGAAGATTTGGTCAAATGGCCAAACATTTATGCCCGGTTGGTTGTGTGCGTTGATGCCTCCCTGTTCCGTGGCCGGGGTACGAATTCAAAGTCACGCCTGTGTTTATTGCGTTGGAGGCAGCTCGGCATTTACTTTGGAGTCACGAGATTTGGTTAATTCACAATTTACTACTCCAAAATGTACACGTACTACGGTTCTAGTAACTTGGGATCCATACAGACAAAAAAAGGGTTAGCAATTATTACTTTCTCCGTTTTAAAATATACTTTCTCCGGTTTTAGCATTAGGGGTCGTTTTGGACAGCATTGCGCATACCAAAAAGTCATTAATTAGAATAAATTTCGGTATACATCTAGACATACGTTATATCTAAATACATAATAAAATCTATGAACATAAAAATCTCAAAACGATCTATATTTTGAAACGCGTGCAGTGGTAAAGATATGGGCTTGCAACCGATGCCTCACCCACAGTTGTACTAGTAGAGGTATAAAGTTGAGGTAGTACTAGCGTAGCAGGAGTGGCAAGCTCCACTAGCTAGTGCTGTACTATACGTGCCCGTGACATGTCTGTGGCGGTCTTGGCCCCATGTTAGAATGAATCGGTGTACCGTGTACGCGTACACATGTCCCCGGGTCGTATTGGTATCGGGTATGGTCTCAGCAGAAAGCGCCGTGGCCGAGGGGCCACGGCCGCTGCCCACCACCACCACCGGCCTCGCCAGATCACGTTCCCAGCGCAGTGCCACTGCCCACAGGGGCCCACGCAAAACGGTGGCCGGCACGGCAGCCGCGAATCAACACGAGGTGCGAGCCATCCGGGCCGAACACCCTTCTCTTCCCCTTTGGACGAGAGAGGATAGCCGGAGAGGAAGCGTGCGTTCCAATCCACGAATACGCCTCCGGCCATTCCCCACCCTCTGATGGTTCGGGTTGGCTTAGCTTACCTTAGCTCGCTTCCAAGGCTATTTGGCGCTTGATTGATGCGGCTTCAACCGAGGAATCAATATCATCGTGCCAGGAGGCAAGAGGCAGATCGCCCTCGTCGTCCCATGCCAAAACGTCAATCAGTCGGCCAATCAATCAGGATTGTTCGCTTAATTATCCTGATGGGTATTAGTTCCCTGGTGCGACAGATGCACACCCCGTAATTCATTGCGGTGGATTGATTGGAGAGTACTCTGGCGAATATGTTTTCTTTCCTTTTCTCCAATGAGAAAGAAGAAGCTCTGGATCTTGTGCGTACAGCTGTGGACAAGCAAATCAAAGCAACTCCCGATTACGCTTAACAATTAGCAACGACGATAAAATAAAATTAAGCTGATGGAGTGACTTGGCGTGGTTTCCTCTGGGCTCTGGCAGACTGGCAGCATCCCACAAAGCAAATCCAGAAAATAAATAAATAAATAAAAGCAGGAGCAGCTGTGCTCCTCTCGCGACGGAGAAAGAAAGAAAGAAAGGAAAAAGGGAGATTTGGTGGGGGCCGGCCGTGGCCCATGCGGCCAGGCCAAGCGGTGGCGAGGCAGAGACAGATCGCAGCGCTCGGCGGTGGGTGATGTGATGTGATCTTGTGATGTGACGCGGCGCGATGGCGACCGGCGGCCGGTTTGCGCGTCCGCTAGTGCTGCCTGCCGGGCGCCGCTCCACGCCTCCACCCCACCAACCTTCTTCCCGTCCCCCCCGGCCTCTCTCGCTCGCGTCCCCTCCGAAAGCAACGCCACTGCCCAGGCGCAGTGTGCCGTTGCGTGCGCGCACTGCACCCAGACACACACGCACACACCAGTGGCCGCCGCGTCCCTGTCGCGCAGGCGCTCGTGACCGACCCGTGACCGCGCGCCGAAACCCAACCGAACCAGCGGCAACCCAACGTCCGAAAAAATGCGCCGCACCGCACCGCAACCCGGCCGCGGCCGGGAGCAGCACTACGCCCACTACGCCACGCGTCCGTCGCCTGCCACTGTCGGTGGTCTGCGCGCGAAGCCTTTTTTCTCTCTCTCCCGTTGCTTCAGCAGTTTTCTCCCATGCCTTTTCCTTTTTCCTTTCTCCCATGTCCTGACTCGTGACGAACGGCTTCTTTGATTTGATTTTAAACTGGTAGTTGGTTCGGGTTCCGGCCGATCGCGTGCCGGTAGTTCGCGTGTTGGCGTCTGTCGGCGTGCGCACGCTGCTGTAATCGTCACGATAATACAGTACTGTACCTTTCTCAAGGAGCACTTCACGGGGGCTGAGGCTGATGGTAGCGGTAGCCGGTAGGTGTACAGTACAGATCGTAGTGCACGCCAACGATGGGTCCGTTTGCAGGTACCGTAGACGCGATATGCAAAATGGATGGCAGGCAGCCCTGAAGCAGCGTGTTAATCCCTCGCAATGAAAAAACTGAAGTAAAAAAAATGGACATTGAACCTAAAAAGCATGTGACTTGACAGAAAAAAAATTGAAGTGGATGACAGTTTGGGTAGCATATATCGGCGCTCCTATACGGTCAAAACCGGAAGGGGCGGTGGAGGAGCAGGCGCGCCGGGGCAGCACCGCACGTCAGCCAACACCAACAGCTACTGCTGCGTACGCTGCCGCCCCGTCGCTTCCACCGACCTCACGTGTTTCTGGTGCGACGCAGCTGCTCGGTGCGGTGCGGCCGAATCCGGTTCAGTCGCTTGGGGATTTATGGAAACTTGGCCTTTTTACACGCACCATCAAATACGGCCGGGGCTCAGTCTGAAAGCTTCTTCTTTAAGACTTTTTTTATTACACGCGCAAGAAAACGGCTTTCACCGACGGAAAAGTGGGCGGGTGATAGGTGTAAAATGTAAGAAATATCTGGACATTGATTTGTGTTATATACAAGAAGTTTCTGAAGACTATTGTCTTTTTGTGGTTAGTATGCCAAAGTAGCATTCTTTGTAGGACAAATTTCAAATGCTAGGATTGCATTTATTTTGGAACGGAGAGAGAGTACGCAAGAAAACGGCAGGGCGCGAGGAGAGGCAACGCAAAAATAACTTTGCGATTCACCACACCGCCATGATTCGGCCCACCACCACCGCGCCGGTTCGCCGCCAGCGCGGCACTACCACGGCAAATCCAAATCCCGAACCACGCGCCACCCAACAGCAGAATCGCGGCGCGCCGCTCGCGGAGTTGCTGACTTGCTGCGTGCGTGTGGAGTCGTGGGTTTTTGCACCTGCTAATCTCACCCTTACATCGGATCTGCAAGCTGTGATTCAAAAAGTGAATTATCCTGCTGTGGGTTTTGCCAGCGAGCAGAGTTGGTGCTCAAGATGCGCACATTGAAGGTAATACCTGAATTTGCATTCAGATTCAGTTAGCTGAGAGCTCGCATTATTTATCTTCGGAAATGTGAGAACAATTTGTTCTTTTCTAGTTGAGGTTTGAGGGTCACGCTGTCACTAATGTTGTAGCGTGTTCCTTCCCCATAAAGTTCAAAGTGTCGAATGCAAAATTGTGCCTCTACAAGGAAGTTTTTAAACTAATCAACTCAGACCCTGTTTGGAACACATGAATGTTATAGGGAACCTACCATTTTCCTTCAGGAATTGGGAAATTCCCCATAATAAATGGGGCAACATCTAACAATCAGTTTTCTGAAATGCACAGATTTTTGAAATGCTTTTTTATGTTGCCCAAGTATCAAAAACGTATATTCTTGAGCTTCCTTAGTTGACAACTGCAGCAGCAACTTCTACAACGCCTCCATTATCTATATTAAAAAGAGCGAAAGAATTTTGATGGTCAATCGTCAAAAGACACACTGATGTGATAGGTGGACCCACGGGTCATGTACGTGAGTAGTCATGACTCCTTCTCACGCTATATTGGTCATGTATGTGAGCAGTCAATACTCTTTCTAATGCTACACGTTAGCCACTAGGACTCTTTCTTACGGTATATTTTTCGGTATTTAAAAAAAAAACAATAGTACGTGGGTTAGCGACTTTGTGGGCTATATGGGTTACCCGCATTGACAAAGTGGGCTGAGTAGTGGGACTACGTGGGCTGGTGGCGCTGCTTGGCCCGGCTGGTTTGCGGCCTCGCATCCCCGCTTATAACCCTCTCGTCTCTCCCCATTCAGACTCCTCTCCCTGGCTTCCCTCCCCGACACCCGAACCCTAGAGGCGTCTGCCTCATCCCGCCGCCGCCGCCGCCGCAGGGAAAGGATGGAGGTCGAAAGGGCCACGACATCCGTCGCAGCGGGGAGTTCCTCAGCGGAGATGGCGGTGGACAACGCCGCGGGGCCGGGCGCCGTGGAGAAGCCGCGGTTTGATCCTCTGATGCCGAGCGAGATGAGCAGCGGGAAGCCTCAGTTCCGGAAGGTGCCCGTGCCGCCGCACCGCTTCTCGCCGCTCAAGCGCTGCTGGATGGAGATCTACACGCCCGTCTACGAGCACATGAAGGTCGACATCCGCATGAACATCAAGGTAAGGGATCACCATGCCTCGAATTCTTCACGCGGTGTCATAACTAGAAGAGTGGCGCGCTTCGCGTCTCACATGCTTGCTATACGTGCTAACATGTGACGATACTCTTGTGCAGACATGAGAGTGTTTGCTGTTTCTTATGTATGATCATTGGACTTGTTAAAAATACTTGTTGGATGTGTTCACAAATGGTTAAAACTTATAGCATCATAGCAATACATGACTTAAAGTTTCAATAAGTTATAGATGGTACATATAGTGAGGTTGAGCAAAACTGAACCAGTCCACAGAAGCAATTTTGTAAAATTTGCCATCTATTGTTCTTGAATCATACGTTCCTTTGTCTGGCACCAGGATCTGAATCACTTCTACCCTCACCTTTTGTCTTGAAGAAAAATTCCAAATAAATAAGGTGCCTGGAACACATTTGTAGTGCAAACTGAATGTGAAAAAAAAGTGTCATTTGAATCTTTACAGCTTATCTTTTTTATTGTGTTGCTGCCTAAACACCTAAGATGATTCTCAATTATAAATGGGATCTACATAGATTGCTGAATGCATCATGCTAGCACTACTCACAAGCTTTGAAAAAAAGGAAATAGAAGGCGATGTATCATGAAATTAACCCAAGGGCATACGCGTTGACGTGAATCTTTAAATAAATAATTTTATGCTATTCAGAAATTGAAGTCCAATTGTATGTTAAAATCTGGTCAACATAAATTCCAAATTTGGTAGCAACAGAATTGTGGATAGATACATATGCACATAAACTTAATTCTGTAGTTATCCAGAATCGCGGCCTTGTTAGAAGTTTATAATTTAACATGGTAACTGGTTTAACAATACTTCAGAAATCTGTCACCTGAGCAATTCCAAATTACAAATACCATATGGATTCTGTGACGAACTGAGTTGTAATTTGCTGAAGGCTTGTTTCATTCTGTGTTGCTATTTATATGTCTATAAAGCTTCAAAAACTGTTTACAGTAACAAAATTGGGATGGTTGATATCTTACTCCTCCAAAATTTACTGCTGTGCCTATTTCCATCGCGTGCATAATTTGTTTTTTTTTTCTTGTATTGATTTCATAAGCTCCTATCCCGCCAACTCATTTAATTTTTTTCCTGTTCCAGGCAAGAAGGGTGGAGCTGAAAACAAGGAAAGACACACCAGATGTTAGCAACCTTCAGAAATGCGCGGACTTTGTGCATGCATTTATGCTTGGATTTGACATTGCTGATGCCGTTGCCCTGCTCCGTCTTGATGACCTATATGTGGATTCCTTTGAGATCAAGGATGTGAAAACCCTTCGGGGGGAGCATCTGTCACGTGCTATTGGCCGCTTATCAGGGAAAGGAGGCAAGACCAAGTACGCCATCGAGAACTCTACCAGGACCCGCATCGTTATTGCTGATACAAAGATCCATATACTTGGATCCTTTGTTAACATCAAGGTTGCCCGGGACTCACTTTGCAGCCTCATCCTGGGTTCTCCTGCCGGCAAAGTGTATTCTAAGCTAAGGGCTGTATCTGCTAGGTTGGCGGAAAGGTATTGAGTCAAATGGGTGTAGCGTGCACCATGTGTGGTTGCAGTTTTGATCAACATAATATGTTGTTATAGTAGCTGATTCGTGTGCTTGTTCTGGGGCTATTTATTGTATCCTTCTGAATGTTATGCTTGTAATGCTAAAGTCATGTTTTAAATATATCGAGGCAATTGTGTGATATTAAAGTAGGTCTGTGTTTCTCTTTATATACTCATAATTGTTGATTGAAACTCATAATTTTTAATAAGTTGTTGATTGAACTATCTTTTGATGACTGGTGGGATCAGTCCGGTAAAAGATTGGAGGGGCAGAACCGGCAGGACTTAACTCTATCATAATCTCGGTGGCATGGTCGCCGTGGAACCATCGGAATGGCTGTTGGCTGTGTTTTTTACGGTCGACAGCCTAGTTTGAATGCCTTTACGTCTTCAGTTAAGGAGTAGCTTCACATGTGGGAACTGGCTAGGGCTAGAGGATTGGCTCACATCCTCGCCCAGCTGCCAGCAGGTTAAGCTTTGTGCTGGTTTAAAGTCAAGTAGCCGCCTTTTAGTTTCATGTGTAATGTAGTGTAGGTTACAGATGCGCAGCTCTCTTGTGTGTTCAAGAAAAAAATAATTTCTTACGGTAATGCTGGGAGTCGGGCGTCCGATGCGTCGGACGCCGATTCCCAGGCTCCGGAAGCCGCAGCCCGCAGTCCCGCCGCCACTGTTGTCCGTGCCGGCCATGCCTAACCTCGCCTGCTGCTGGCCGTCGTCGACGCCGCGTCGCCGTCCATGACACCATCTTCGTCCACGACACCAGCAACCCTCTTCCCCACAGCCGGCGGCCCTCTTCCTCTTCCCCCGGCCTGTCACAGCTCCCCTCCCTCTCCTTCCATGGCCAGCGACGCGAGTTCTTTCATGAAAAACGGAACGAGGTCATCTTCCTCGTAGAGATAGCGAGCTCATCTCTCTCCTCCCATGGCCGGCGGCGTGAGCTCCGTCTTCCCCATGGACGACGGCGAGATCCTCTTCCTCTCACCATGGTCAAGGCGACGCGAGCTCCCTCTCCCCCACGTCAAGAGCTCCTCTCCTTCTCCCCCATGGCCGGGGTCGAGGCCCCCCTCGCCATGGCCGGGGTCGAGCTCCCCTAGCCCCCATGGCGTGGCGAGACCCATGGTATTGGAATAGAACTTTTTCAATGTTGTAGTTATATGATAGTGATGTTGCAATAGCTTTGTTTCGATGTTGCATGAAACATAGCTCCAATGTTGTGACGGGAATTTTTTACTCCCCCGCATCCAGATGTTTCACTATGTTTCAGTAGAATTTTTGGATGTTGCAGTTGCATGATAGTGATGTTGCAATAGGTTTGTTTCAATGTTGCAAAAATCGAACGATGAATTAACAATGTTGCATGCAACATTGCACGATGTTGCGGCATGAATTTTACTCCCCGCACCCAGATGTTTCACTGTGTTTCAATATATAATTTATACATGTTGCAAACATGTATTCCCAATGTTGCAAAAATGTATTTTCAATGTTGTAACGACCGTCCGATTGGCGCCAGCAATTCCCTCGATCTTATGATACAGATGCACAGCTCTCCTTTTTTTTTTGGTAAACCATAAGAAAGCAACTAGGTTTTTCACACGGCTGGATTTTGGGCAGTGTAGGATTAATGTTGACAAATTATATTGTTATACTAACAATGCATATTAGTATTTCTTATGAAATGCAAGGCATGGATGTTGTCGTTCCCTTCATCTTATACCCAAACTTGATTTTTTTTTCAATATTTGGATTGTGCAGTTTGAATATTGTGTGGTAGGTAGGACTTGTGTGCGTGATGAGCTCCTTTAAAATTAATTATTGACTCCCACAATCTGCAACTATGCCTCTGCAAAATAATATTTTGAGGGCATGGTATGTTACCATTTTCATTTAAGTGTTTGATTGATTGCATTAACATTTTGCTGATACAATGAACAAATGCTTGTCACAGTCACGCGTTCGTCTAGCTGCAGCCTACACCGATAATATATATGATGCATTATATCAAAATTTAGAAACTATATCTAGTTCTGCCATTTCTCGTATCATGTGGATGTGTCGTGGGTGAGGTGTGTCCATGTGCGCGCGGGCGTGTCGGTGGGGGAATAAGCCCCTACCTCCACAAACACCATGAATACCTCCTATACCTCCCTCTATTTTTTTGAAAAGAAAGAAGGAAGAAGAAAATAAAGAAAGAGGAAGAAGAAGAGGACAAAGAGACATCCAGGTTCCTGCCGACATCATCAAGGGAGAAGGGTTTCTACAAACGGATATGAAAGGTGAAGCTTCCTTACTTTACCAATGGAGCCGACGCCAAGTACATGCGCCGGCTTGGTGTGACGACGGGTGCCGACCGCGCACTGAGATGGGTCGCCGACACCTGCCACAATGAATGGCCTAGGATCAAAGGTAGGTACACCTCCCAACACCTCAAGACAATGTCTCAAACATGTGCCCGCTACAGACAACAGTATAGGTTCTCCCCGAGAGACACCCCGACTAGGTACATGAACAGTATCAACTGGCATGCTCCCGCAAAAAAACCCGCCAAGGAGTATACACCAACTCACCCAAAACACACGCCAAGAATATCCCATCCCATCATAGCATCATGCATCTCATCGATAACTCAAAGGCAGTTATGATGATAAAGTGAACTAGCCGGTGTGGAGGGCTAGCTCACGCATAGGTCAGAAAGGAACAGGATATAAAGTAAGGCTATGCACGATTCATCAATAAAGCGTCAAAGCATCAAACAAGTGCACTAGCATCTATGCATGCAGGGATCTACACGATTGAGAGTTGACATGACACCTTATTTACTGTAGTTGTACTCATCGCAGAGGTCCATTCCGGTGTAGTCGAGGATGAAATAGTCCTCCGGATTGAAGAAGTCCTTCACGATCATAGCTTGAATCTAGCAAGAACGAGATACTATGCGAAAATAAATAACAAGCAGTACATCTAATGCAAAAACTCCAAGAACAGCAACAAGGAAGATCCAAATAACATCAAACTAACTACAAACAACACATGTTTGATTTTATAAATTTAATGCAATTGGTTTCATATTTTTCAGAGTTAAATTGAAATAGTTATGAATTATTGAAGTTAAAGTAGCCAAAAAAGCATTTATATAAAGGTTAAAGTAATTTATTAATATTTACACCCATTTCCGAAAACTAGAGGGGATTTTGCGTAACAGTTCCAAGGTAGGAGGACCGCCTTTGGATTTCTAGAAAGGTCAGGTATTTATTTGCAAAAAGCCAAGGACCTGTGTGTACCACTGTAGGATCTAGGATACCGACTAGAGGGGGTGAATAGGCGGTTTTATATAAAATCAAAGCACTAATAAAAATTTATTAGTAATACAAGAGAAATCTTATTTCTACTCAATTCTAGACTATGCAAAGGTTTGCAACCTAGGGTGACAAGTATGATTCAATCTCTAGAGATGTAAATGCTCAAGATAAATTACTCAAAAGTAAATGAGCTAAGGAATAACCAAACACACAAGAGACCGAATTTATCCCGTGGTGTCGATGACTTGCCGGTCACCCCTAATCCACATTGAGGTCAATCTCTAGAGATGTAAATGCTCAAGATAAATGCAGTCAATGGCCTTTCAAGGAAGTCTCTATCATTCCGTAATGGCTTGTACAGAAGATGCCTCTCATTGCACTGCCCTTTAAACTTGGTCTTTGTAAGGATGAGTGCCATGATGTAAGGAGCAAAGTACAAGTTATATTCAGTATTTGTCTTCTTTTCCAGAATTTGCCACATGATGAGGTTAACCACATCCATCTTTTCATTGCTCATGACATGATGTACGGTGTTTGGAGCCCATCCAATGAACTTTTCTTTGTACCCACTCTTTGGAAGGATGGTGGCACGAATGATCTTGTTGATGATTGCGGGATGGTGCCTCAACCCCGTGATAGTGGTGTACACTCTAGGAATCCCAATCCTATTTTGCTCATAGAACCCGATGATGTCATGGAGCTCAAAGAAGTTTTCCTCAACCACATCAAAGCTTGTATCATCAGTGAGAGAGGCATAGTTTAGCTCATTAGCATCTGCAAACTCTGCAAAAGTGGCTTGATACTTCCTTTTTACCGTCATCCACTCAAGAGTTTTCTCAACCATATCAATATCTACAGTGGCATAGAACTGTCTAATGATGGTGTCATTCCAATCACAATGATTTTCAAGAAATTCCCTCAGTTCTATAGCAGCAAAGTTCTCCACTACCCCACTCATGACAGGTTGGGTCGCCATATAGTAAAAATCAATCTTTTGATGCTTGAACACATTCTTCTTGAGTAGGTGACCATAAAATGCATCTTCTGGCACACATGTATGGAAGAAGAGGTTACCGGTGTCACGAGGTAGGCCATATTGATAGGGTGCACGTGCCGTTGCAAAATTTGCAGCATTCGACCTTCTCCCATGATGATTGATGGTCACATCAATAAGCTCATCTTCACTGTCTTCTTCCTCAGCCTCAGTGTCACTAGTTATTTGCACTGAATCACTAAGCTCAAAGTTGTCATCTGAATCAACAGCTCATGGCCTCTTAGATGTGCTAGCCTTGGAAGCTCCCTTCTTGGTACGAGTATTGCTGTCAAGAATAAATCATAGGTATAAGCAATGATAATTGATAATGCTGAGATTAATCCAACCAAAATAGGCTGCTGCCCTATCCAGAGGCGATAGTGTGTAGCGGACTGTCCGCCAGTAGGGGGCGGACGGTCCGCCTTTACACTACGCTCACGAACAGGAACAATAACCGCCCCTTAAATCCATCGATCGATCTCAGTTTTTAACCCATCAAACTGCGTCAAATCACTACAATATGTTGCTCTTGACTCTACCAACTCAATCCCATAAACATTTGCAAGAATCCATGGTTGAAATCGAAATCCCCATCTGAAACCCTAATCTAGTTCATGAGTGAAATCCAAGCAAATCTACGGATGAATCAATGAAATACCGAGATGACATGATGGAGGAGCTTGAGAGTAGTCCGGGGATGATCACGGACGGTCCAGGAGTCACCAAATCCTCCCCCTAGACAAGTGGCCTCTTCTTCTTCTTCCTTGAGAGAGAGAGAGAGAGCACTTGAGAGAGAGGAGGCGGCTGTACTGGTCGGGCGTGGGTGAGGGGGCTGGTCCCCTAAAAGATAAGATCCGAATCCATCCGGGCTCACTTTTTCTCGCCAGCCGCGGACGGTCCGCCATCTGGGCTTGGACGGTCCGCCAGGGACTTAATCAGTTTCTGAACTCAAACTGTCTCTGGACTCGTGGACGGTCAGGTTCTGCATTCATGGACAGTCGGCCACCCGCGGACGGTCCGCCTGTATAACCGTGGACGGTCCGCCATACCAAAAAATGTCTGTTGTCATTTTGGTTATTCTGAACTTCCTTCTTTGATGTCTGCACATATCTTTTAGCACTGACTCTTCTGGTAATTTTGGAACTTAGTAAATATCCTTGAGTGATCATAGAGTCAAGATCCATGGAAATGAATGCAATGATATGAACACGTGAAAATAAGCAAGTAAATGCACATAAAAAATAAATATGATATGTTAGCTAGGTTTCAAGCCACATTAGACAAGTCAATGACATTGAGTTCATTCCTTAGCTTGCAAAACCGTTGCTCATCTAATGGCTTGGCGAATATATCCGTCAATTGATCATTTGTACTAATTGCATCAATCTTGATATCACCCTTGCTCATATGATCTCTAAGAAAATGATGCCGAATATCAATATGTTTTGTTCTTGAATGTTGAACCGGATTATTTGCAATCTTTACGACACTTTCATTATCACATAAAAGTGGCTCTTCTTTGAAATTCACACCATAATCAAGAAGTGTTTGCTTCATCCATAATAATTGAGCACAACGACTTCCGGCCGAAATATATTCCGCCTCGGTGGCTGAAAGAGCCACCGAGTTTTGTTTCTTTGAAGACCATGAAACAAGTGACCTTCCAAAAAATTGACAACCACCGGAAGTGCTCTTCCTATCAACCCTGCAACCGGCATAATCCGAGTCCGAATAACCAACCAATTCAAATTGAGCACCCTTGGGATACCAAAGTCCAATATTGGGAGAATACTTCAAATATCTCAATATACGTTTGACGGCGGTCAAGTGACATTCTCTAGGTGAGGCTTGAAACCTTGCACACATGCATACACTAAACATGATATCCGGCCTAGATGTGGTAAGATAAAGCAAACTCCCTATCATAGATCTATAAAGCTTTAAATCTATCGGTTTACCTCCCTCATCAAGATCAAGATGTCCATTTGTAGCCATGGGGGTCTTGATTGGCTTTGCATCATCCATGCCAAACTTTTTCAATAAATCCTTCACATACTTAGATTGGCAAACAAATGTGCCTTCCTTAAGTTGCTTGATTTGTAGGCCGAGAAAGTAATTCAATTCACCAATCATAGAAATTTCAAACTCATTTGACATCATCTCCCCAAATTCTTCACAAAAATCTTGATTGGTTGATCCAAAGATGATATCATCAACATATATTTGGCATACAAATAATCATTGCCAATGCATTTAGTGAACAAAGTAGTATCAACTTTTCCAATCTTGAAGCCTTGAGAAATAATAAAATCCTTTAGCCTCTCATACCATGCTCGAGGGGCTTGCTTAAGACCATAGAGAGCCTTGGAGAGCTTGTATACATGATTTTACTTCATGGGATCCTCAAAACCAGGAGGTTGCTCAACATAAACGAGTTCACTAATCTTACCATTCAAGAAGGCACTCTTCACATCCATTTGATAGAGCTTTATATTGTGAGAGCAAACATATGCCAATAAGATTCTAATAGCTTCTAATCTTGCTACCGGGGCAAATGTTTCACCGAAATCCAATCCTTCAACTTGTGTATAGCCTTGTGCAACCAATCTAGCCTTGTTTCTTACCACAATTCCATCCTCATTTTGCTTGTTTCTAAAAACCCATTTAGTGCCTATCACATTGTAATTATTGGGCCTCTCAGCTAATTCCCATACTTCATTCCGGGTGAAATTATTCAATTCTTCATGCATAGCATTCACCCAATCCGGATCTTGTAGCGCCTCATCTATCCGGTTTGGCTCAAGAAAAGATACAAAGGAGTAGTGTTCACAAAAAGAAGCAACATGAGATCGAGTTTGAACACCTTTTCTAATATCTCCCACAATTTGATCAATGGGGTGATCTTTTGCAATAGCATGAGGAATTCTTGGTTCAACAACCGGCTCTTGAGTTGATGTAGACGGTGAAGTAGTTGGTTCCGGTTGCAATATCATTTGTTGCATCTTAATGGCTAGGGTCAATTGATTGTTCAACTTGATCATTTTGAATTGAGGTGGATGGATTTACTCTAATAGAAATATTTGGATCCTCATCCTCATCTTCCTCTCTTGGTCTTACATCACCAATTGATATATTCTTGATGGCATCTCTTACATCACTTGATTTGTCTAGTTCATCTTGACACCCATTGGATTCATCAAAGTTGACATCACATGTTTCCTTAACTATGCCATGGGTCTTGTTGTACACTCTATAAGCCTTGCTACAAGATGAATACCCGAGAAGAAATCCTTCATCACATTTAGTTTGAAACTTTGACAATCAAGAGTCTTTCATGAGAATATAGCATTTGCAACCAAAGACACGAAAATAGGAGATGTTTGGCTTTCTTCCAATAAGTAGCTCATATGGAGTCTTGTTCAAGAATCGATGTCAATAGAGTCTATTTGAAGCATGACAAGCAGTGTTAATGGCTTCGGCCCAAAATGAATCCGACACATTGTATTCCGAGAGCATTGACCTTGCCATATCAATCAAAGTTGTATTCTTTCTCTCCACAAGACAATTTTGTTCCAGAGTGTACTTGGATGAGAACTCGTGCTTGACACCTTTTTCATCACAATATCCATCAACTCTTGTATTTATAAATTCACCACCATTATCACTCCTCACTTTCTTCAATTTTAGCTCAAATTCATTTTCGGCCCTTGTCACAAATTCCGTGAAAATGTCATATGTGTCGGCCTTGTCAAGAAGAAAGAATACCCAAGTGTATCTTGTGAAGTCATCAACAATCACAAGACAATAGCAATTTCCACAATACTTCTATATGTGGTTGGTCCAAACAAATCAATATGTAATAATTCCAAAGCTCTTGAGGTAGACATGATGCTTTGGATGAGTGAGGACTAGCAACTTGTTTTCCGGCTTGACAAGCACTACACAATTTGTCCTTCTCAAATTTCACATCTTTCAACCCGACAACAAGATCATATTTCAATAGTCTATTTAGTTGTTTCATGCCAACATGAGCAAGTCTCCTATGCCACCACCATCCTTTTGATGACTTTGTAAATAAACAAGAGACTAGATTTGCATGACCTGATGAGAAATCCACAAGATATAAGTTTTCATGCCTAAAACCCTTGAAAATGCAATTCTCTCCATCAAGAGTGGTCAACTCAACACCATCACTAGTAAAGGTACATTTGTAGCCAAGATCACAAAGTTGAGTGATAGACAAGAGGTTGTACTTGAGAGAATTTACCAATAATACATTTGAAAGAGTGTAGTCATTTGATGTGAACATTATCACCAAATATAATGTTGTAATATCCGGCGGCTTCATCATCAAAGAGGTGAACATTTTTGCCTCGCCGGTTATATGTTGAGAACAACCACTATCAAGTACCCAATGTCTTCCTCCGGACTTGTAATCCACCTACATAAGAAGATTACTAGTTTTTAGGTACCCAAACTTGCTTGGGTCCTTGATGTTAGTAACCAAAACCTTAGGTACCCATATAGCTATCTTTCTAGTGTAGCTCTTGGAATTACGAACAAATTTAGCATACACTACACCCTTAGCATTTTTCTTAAGCATATATGAAGCATAAAAGGATACATTTTTCTTGCCCTTGCACTTGTGGTATGGCTCAACTCTACTCTTGCAAGTTTGACAAAACTTGAATGCATTTTCTTCTTCATATTGCACATTGGCCTTGCCAAAGGTAGAGTTGTTAGGAGTGAAAGCCTTTTTTCCTTTCTTAGGGGTATAATCAATCCCATTCTTGTTTATTGGAACCTTTTGGGTTTCCATACATTTAGTGAAATATGAATGACTCTCAAACCATTTAGTGAATTTCTTGGTCAACTTATCAACTTCCTTCTTGAGCAATTCATTTTCCATCATGAGGGAAGCATCACATGACAAACCATCATTCATGCACAATGTATCATTTGAGCTACAAGATGAGTTAGATGAACTAGGAGCACATGATCTATCATTCAAAATATCACAACCAACACCTATGCAAGAGAGATGTTGTGAGCTTCCTTAAGCTTCTGATGAGTTTCTTTTAGATTCTCATGAGTAGTCTTTAGCTCCTCATAGGAATCTTGAAGAGATGAGTATTTTCTCTCCAAGTTCTTCAACGTTTTCTTCTCCTTGCACATGTAGTCATTAGACTTGTAACAAGCGTTCTAATAAGATCATCATATGAAGGAATATCGTCTAGTTCATCATCATTAAGATCATCATCATATGATACCTTGGCTTCACCTTTTGCCATTAGACAAAAAGGAGAAGAGAAGAGTGATGGAGCCTTCTTGATGGCGATGCCCGCAACTCCCTTTGATGGCTTGTCGTCGTCGTCGTCGTCATCATCATCATCGGAGTCAGAACTAGTATCGGAGTCCCACTCAACATTGTAGGCTTGACCATTCTTCTTCTTCTTGAAGAACTTCTTCCTCTTCTTCTTCTTCTTCTTCTTGTACTTGTCTTTCTTGTTTGGGCAATTGATTATAATGTGACCCATTTCACCACACTCAAAGCACTTCTTGTCTTCGAATGGATTCTTGCTTGATGATTGCCCTTTCTTGCCAAAGTTATTGTTCTTCATGATTCGGTTTAGCTTTTTGACAATGAGGGCCATCTCCTCCATAGAACCTTTACCAACTTCATTCTCCTCATCACAATTGTCTTCCTTGGTAGACTTTGCCTTAAGGGATATGCTCTTCTTCTCATCATCATTAGTCAAACCACAAGCTTCTCTTTGTGACTTCTTGAATATGTCATGTGATTGTACTTCACCAAGAACTTCACTTGGAATGATCTTGCTAAGTCCTCCCTCACCAATAGAGTCACAATAGTTTCATATTTCTCTATGTTGATCCGGCACATCAAAGTTGAGAGACTTGAGCTCATTCACTATGTTGTTCAATCGGTCAAACATTTCATCTACACTTTCATCTTTCTTCATAGCAAACTCACTAAATTTTCCTTTGTATACAAAGAGCTTTGCTCCCTTCACGGTGGTAGTACCCTCATAAATTTCCTTGAACCTTTCCCAAACTTCAAAAGCCGTCTTGAGATTCTTGATTCGGTTGAATTCATTCACACTAAGACAACTATAAAGCAAATTTAAGGCTTGATCATTGAGATTTTCCTTCTCACTATCCGATGGGGAAGGATCCTTGGGATCAAGAATGACATATCCTTCCTCAATGATTTCCCACACCTTCTTGCTAGTTGACTTGATATAGACCATCATTCTAGTCTTCTAATAGTCATAATTGCTTCCATTAAAGAAGGATCCCCGCATGATTCTTGCCATCACTAGCCATTTATCATACTCCGGGATGATTAAATCATTGCAAAATGGAGACCACGGCTCTGATACCACTTGTAGGATCTAGGATACCGACTAGAGGGGGGTGAATAGGCGGGTTTAACTAAAATCAAAGCACTAATAAAAATTTATTAGTAACACAAGAGAAATCCTATTTCTACTCAATTCTAGACTATGTAAAGGTTTGCAACCTAGGGTGACAAGTATGATTCAATCTCTAGAGATGTAAATGCTCAAGACTAAATTACTCAAAAGTAAATGAGCTAAGGAATAACCAAACACACAAGAGACCGAATTTATCCCGTGGTGTTGATGACTTGCCCGTCACCCCTAATCCACGTTGAGGTGAATTTAAAGCTTCAACCGCTTCTCTATCAAGTCACACTTGATGTATAAGCCGGCTTGAATGCAATGAACCTCTCCAAACCTCGATTCCACTAGAGTTGCCCTTCACCGCTCCGGCGAGGTGAGCACAAGACATCTCACAATCTTCCAAGGCTTCTTCATAATCTTCTTGAAGAGCTCAATGGAATCTTCACACAGCAAGACGTCTAGGAGGCGGCAACATCCAAGAGTAACAAGCCAATCGACGCTTGCTTGATGTTCTCCTAGTGCCTCAATGCTCAATGCAATCCAAAGCAACGCATTAGGAAGCCTCACACTCACAAGAATACAATCCCTAAGCACTTGAGTGAGAGAGGAATGGAAGAGGAGACTCTTGGGTCAAATGAGCTTTCAGAATTGCCAAGAGAGCCTTTCCAAACCAGTGGAGAGAGTATATATACTCCCCCTTCAACTAACTAGCCGTTATGTGTAAAACTCGTGAAAAGAGGGTACTGGCGGACCGTCCGCCTCAGAGGTGATGGACCGTCCGCCCCAGCCCAATGGCTACTATTTCAAATAGTCAAACATGTCAGAAATGACCGTTACAGCATTGACGGACCGTCCGCCCAACAGGGGCACACCGTCCGCCTCATAGTTAGAAAAAGGTCACCATGCGACTAAGGACAACTTTTATCAAAGGCAGACTGTCCGCCTTAGGAAAGTGCCCTAGAACCCTCAAAACATGATTCTGTGTGAAGGGTCCGCCTGGTTAGAGAAATGCCTGCGGACCGTCCGCCAGTACCTGGCGGACCGTCCGCCTTAGAAAAGGCAGCCAGACCCAAAACCCAACACTTAGCCAATTTTTCATCCATAAAGACAGAGGCCGACCGTTCGCCATGCCTTAGGCGGACCGTCCGCCTAACCAAAATCAGCAAGGTTGGAAACCTTTCAACTTACTCGTTTTCTTATCAACTTTTCTGAAACGAAGTTAGCTCTCATGCATGCATTAAAACTATTTGAGCAGGTTGGCACTAGAATTTCATCATTCAAACACAATTGACCCCTCTTAATAGTACGACTATCTAGCCTATTAATCCGGTCAAATTTCTTCTCTAAAACTCCTTGAGACCGGTAAAAGAAACAACCTATCTTTTAACTTTTCCTCTGGCATCCATTTGCTTCAATACCCGATGATATATCGGAATCACTCATTGAAGCTCATCCATTCATCCGGAGTAATCTAATCTCATAATCTCAATAGAATTGTTAGTCCACGACGATTGTCATTAGTTACCAAAACACATTTAGGAGCCTAGATGCTCTTTCAAACACGGCTGATGCGGCCGTGTGGACCAGGTCCATGTGCTCCTCTTCCCTCCTAGTCTACCATGGACCAGCGTAGGGATTAACTGTGGTGAGTGGGATCCGTTGCGGCTGCGTGCATGTGTGTGGTTAGTGTGGTGGTCTGACGGGTGGCGTCGGGATCCTCTACGGCAGCGGGGATCCGGTGCAGCTGTAGCTAGGCATGCGTGCATGGGCTCGCATGCTACGTGCTCGACGGAATGCCAGGCATTGGTAGTGGCTCGTCGGCTTGGCCAAAGGCCAGCAGCGACACAATGGCATGCGCGGGCGATGGTGGCTACGCGAGACGACGGCGCTGGCGCTCAGCGGTGGCAGCTCGGGGTGGTGACATGCGTGGATGCGGAGGCAGGGTGCACGAACGCGGTGGCTGCGCGAAGCGACAACGACGACATGTGGCTGCGGTGGCCAAGCAGAGCAGTCGGCGTGGCGGCAGCTGGGTGTGTCGCGCGTGGCTATAGTTGGCCATTCGGGCCACCCGGCCCGGCCTTGGCACGGGCTCGCCCTAGCCCGCTCTTTCACGGGTCGTGCCTAGCCTGGCCTTATGCCCCTGCGGGCCGTGCCGGGCGCGCCCACGTGCTAGGGTGACGGCCCAAGCCTGGGCCCATCGTGCCGTTTTGGGCCGAGCTGGCCCGACATAGCCTAGCACTATGCCCTAGGCCAGGCCGCCCACGGCCCGTGAAGACATCGCCTCCGCCCCTGCTCCGGCACCCCGCGGCCAGCCCCACACGCCGTAGCCCGCCGTCGCAGGTCCTCTCGCACGAGGGAGAGCTGCACCGCCGGGAAGGAAGTAGGGGAGGGAAGGGAGTATCACGGCGATGCCGGAAGTGAAGGGTGGGTGGTGGCAGCGCCAGAGAGGGTCGGGGCAGGCCATGGCCGACGGGGCGACGGGGAGGGACGTCGCGAGTTGAGGCCGATGGAAGGGAGCGACGGCGCCGGGGCTAGCCATGGATGCTGGAGGGGAACGATGATGTCGGGGAAGGATAGGGCGTCGGGGATTGGCGAGAGAGAGAGAGAGAGCGCTAGGGTTGTCGAGCGAGAAAGGAGAGAGAGCAGGGGTCGAGCGGCGAGGGGGTTGGGGATGGGGATTAGGGTTAGCTGGTTGGTTAGGGAAGAATTTATACATGGGCTAGGGTTTATGCAGGCCGCTATTGGGCCGGCCTACTAACTTCGTGCCGGGCCGTGCCAGTGCACGAGTTGGGGTGGCAGCCCACGCCTGGGCACGAATGACGGGCCGGGCCAGCACGGGCACAGAGCCAGTCGTGCCGGGCCGTGCTTGGGCCAGGCCAAAATTGTCAGGCTTCGAGCGGGCCTTCGTGCCATGGGCTGCATGGCCATCTATACTCGTGGCTAAGGCAGGTGGTTGTGGCAGCACGCGCAAGGTGTTTGACGGCGCAGCGACTAGCACGTACACGGCAAGGCTGATAGGGTTAATCGGCATCTTAGCCAGACAACATGGAGGACGGAGGGAAGGAAGGCCATGGCGATGCTCACCTTGTGGCGGCGGTGTAGTCGTAGCCACGTGACGAGGACCGACTGTGGCTTGGTGGCGAGGAGGAGGATATGGTGGCGCTCCAGCTTCTCCTCCTCACGGGCGACAACGACTCCTTCCTCGGCACGGACGGCAGCGATGCTCCAGTGTAGAGGAAGCAGAGCTTCTTCCCTCCTCCTTCTTTTCCTTGCTTCCCCTTCCTCTTCTTCTTCTTGCCCTTCCTTCCTCTTCCTTTCTCCCTATCCCCCCTTCTCCTCTTCTCTGTGCTACTGGTGGCGGCGAGGGCAAGGCCTTGAGAGGTGATGGGAAGGAGAGGCCAAGGGCCCTCTCTTATGTAGGCGGCAATGGTCTAGGGTTAGCAACTGAGAGGTGGTTCGGGGAGCACGGGCGGCTGAGATGGGTGCAGGAGCATGCGGCGCCATCAGAACAGCGGGGAGCTAGGGTTGGGAGGCAGCGACACAGACGTCGAGGGTAGAGGAGGAATTTCCCTCCTTCGGGCACGACTGGGGAGTTGCCCTAGGGCGTGGGCTTCCTTGGTCGCTAAGGTTTCGCCGAGGTGGCTGCTTGGGTGGTGCTGGTGACGATGTGAACGAAGGTGGCACCGCGGGATTGATCGAGCGACGAGAGGCAAGGCTTAGCTGGATGGCGGGTACGGCTGGAGCTAGAAGAAGTATAGGAGCGACGCTGATGAGCAGGCCCCGCATGGCAGCGAGAAAGGAGTGGAGAGGACGCTGTGCGGTTGGGTCGTTCGATTGGGCCTTGGCACGCGTGCGGATCAGGGTGGACTCGAGCCGAAAGGAGCGACGGGCTGAATCCGAAGTTGGCAGCCTGGTAAGGGTTTTTCCTTTCTCTATTCCTTTCTTTTAGGTTAAAGTTTAAACTAGATTTGAACTAGATTTGAATGTTGAATTGAATCCAACATTCAAATTCCACTCAATTGAAGAGCCAAAAGAACTAAAAAAAATCCAAATCACAAGTGCATTTATGTTTTAATTTTAAACGCAAAATTTTAATTACTAGCTCTTGAATTTAGAGGAAAGAAATTGAGGGTTGACCTTAAATTTGACCGAGTTTTTATATGATCCACACAATCAATCAAAAAGTTTTAAAATTTTTGAAAACTCAGCACAATTTAAACAAGTCAAATTTCAAGGGTCGTTACACGACACATCTCCCAGAGTCCCACGGTGGCGAGTCAACAACGGCCACGACGCTTAACGACCACGAGGCAACGGCGAGCCACAAGGGGCGGCGGCACCACAACACGCAACCATGACAGTCGGCGACCGGCGGCACGCCGACACCAGCACCACGACGCGGTGCTCAGGTCTGAGGCGGTTGTAGGTTGCAGGCCGCGGGGACCATGAGATATGCTTGTGCTGCTTGCATTGTATGTTGTTAACATTTCTTAACGTTTACAGAAAATCTGCAAGTATCGAATTCAAGGAACGAGCGTGCACATTACCTGACTAGAGGATCCCAAGAATAACCAACCAAGAATATGAGAAGAGAGGATATTCTATGATCCTAGCAACGGGTAGCAAGCGTCTCTACTTTCTACTTAGCTTTGGGCACCGGCTTACACTACATCCACGGTGACTCCGGTTAGCAGCTCTACGACTTAACCGAACGTGGGGGATTTCGAAGAGTCCAACGGGTCTGTCACCACCCGCGGCCTACCCCGGCCAAACCGTGGGTTAAGATGCGCAAACGAAGTGTGATCTACGACTCAGGCACCACGCCTACGCTACAGATTACCATTGTGGTCCGTAAACACTTTCCGGCACGTAAACTCGCCACAACACTCCACAAGATGTGAAGCGACGAACCCACAAGTGAGAGCCTAAACTTGCTACTACTAACTATACTGAATCATAGAAGATCAAAGAGACTTACGTAGCACTTACTCTGATAAGAACAACGAAGCATCTCCAGGAAATACATGAACAGAGAGAGTGTTCATGATGAACATGAACACCTCTCCATCTCACTCTCTCCCTCTCTAACTTTCTACCCCTAGGCTAAACTAGTCTAAGCTATTCTCCTCCATGGAAACCTCCTCTTGAAGTGAGGGAAGAGGGTGAAGGTTGGGTTCTCTACAGGATCAAATGTTTTACTAGAATGAAAGGTGCTCCTTACCGGAAAAGAAGTGCATAAAGTGGAGTATTTGCTCAAGGTTGCTTACGAGACCAAATTAGTTCTTACTTTTGATGTATCTAATGGTAATCAGTGTCGATTTAAACCGAGATGATTTTTGTTCAGGTGTGATCTCTTAGTCGTAGCATTGTTAGTCAATTAATTTTGTTTTTATGTTGAGGACTTGATGTGGTGGTGACGTGGTGTGTGAGCCGGTAATCCCACCAACACTCATGTTAGTATGTTACCGTGTATGCATTTGCTCGGGCAGTAATTCGTTTCTTTTTGGTTGGTTGACTCAAATGGTGCGTGAGCGTGACTCAGTTGCTCCGTGAGTGAAGCCCTTGACTGGTGCGCGCTCGACCGTGCCTGACTACTGATTCAAAAATATAGCCAGGCATGGTGGCACACCGGACGTTACAGTGGCAGTGCAGAGGATGCTATGCGTCCTGGTCGATCGGGACGCACGCCGCGCGCGTCGTGCAGCACATAGGGATATTGGATTGCGAAATTACGCACGGTGATGGAAATGGTCCGGTGGCACATGCCTCCAGCCAGGTTGCCGGTCGTGATTTTTGACGCGGACACGGCAAGGCCGAACCCTGCCTGGCATAGTCGAAAACCCGTAGCCTATTCTGTAAACACCGGGTCTAGGTGAACTCTTGCATTGACCGGTGCGCGCGCGGCCGCGCCTGTCTACTGATCCGAAAGTACAGGCAGCCACTGCCTGATCCGCCCGGAGACCTTTCGCGCGCAGCAAATTAAACCAATTGGCCCTGCGAGTCTGCGACTGCGAATCCTTTTGCCAGTCGTCCTAATCGTGATCACTTGCACTTGCACCACGCGGCTTGGTTTCCACGCGACTCTGGATGTGCAATGAGTACGGTGTAGTTATATGAGGTTACATACCAATAAACTTCCAGTAAAGAAACTTAAAAAGTTTCATCTGCAGTGACCAGGCTAACAATTTTCATCTTGGTTAGGCTCTGCCTTTATTAGAATGGGAGATGCTAGCGCCCGGACGTCCGATGACGATAAAAATACCAGACGCTCATATGTGATGTTGTAACAGTTGGTTTTAATGTTTCACTTGCGATCTTTCATGTTGCGGCATTCTTTTCTGAGAATGTTTCATGAAACATCACTCAATGTTACGGCAGAAATTTTTACTCCATCGCATCTATACGTTTTGCCATGTTTTAGTAAGATCTTTTTAATGTTGCAGTTAAAGGATAACGATGTTGTAATAGTTTTGTTTTGATGTTGTAGGCTCAGAGCTAACTAATACTGGAAAGGTTGGGCACCTCGTGGAAAAGTCTGAATTCCTTCAGAGGGTGCCGGTATCTTGGAATCCTTGAAGGTGGATTAGAGTAAATTAAACCCGGTTGGGGCCATCCAAATCCAACTAGCAAGACAAGGTATGATTCGGCCCACCACCACCGCGCTGGTTCGCCGCTAGTGCGGCACTACCACGGCAAATCCAAATCCCAAACCACACGCCACCCAACAGCAGAATAGCGCGCTTGCAGCGGCGCGCAGCTCGCGGAGTTGCGTGCGTGTGGAGTCGTGGATTTTTGCACCTGCTAATCTCACTCTTACATTGCATACGCTGTTTTATCGAGGCCCGGCCACTTGTTGAAGGATCACCAAACGATAATGGCGCATGCCTAGTGGTTGATGGCTTGATGCAACCGCCGGGGCCAACGGCTACTAGAAAACTCGCAAAACCAAACCGAAAAAAACCGGGGGGGGGGGGGGGGGGGGGGGGGGGGGGGGGGGGGGGGGGGGGACAGAGCCATTATACATAGAAGATCCATATATCACCTATAAGTCTGTAATTATATTCACAATGGTATGCACTGTACACAAATGTTCTCTCAAGACGAGTACGAGACACCTGATTCAGGCATGCTATAACATCAATCCGTCAGAAACAGGACTATTGAGAGCGAGAGAGTAGGCCAAAATTTTCAGAAGGATCGATGGCAAGAGGAAAACTTGGGACTGGCTTCTTTATGGGCCAAGCCAACGCTCATAGCTGCTGCTGGATGGGGAAGCAATGCAAACATCTAGACAAAAGATGCAGCCCTTTCCCTGTGTGGGATAGGTGGAGTAGCTAACTCATGAGACCATGTATATACACAAGGACATGGTGCCGCTCAAATTGGTGAACGCATGTCAATTTGAGATTTTGAGGAATATGAATTGAACACCTTGGCACTTCAGGTGGTCGCACACCCAGAGACGATTTCGGTTCCTTGCTTCAATGGGTTTGTTCCTCTCTGTCTTCATTTGAAAACTCCCTCAGCATCCACACGGTGAAAGCAATTGGGATCACATGTACTGAGCCAGCCATTGCTTACACATATCAAGAACCGGTAATGCATTTGCATGTAATGCCTATCAAAAAGAGTAAGTAAGTCAAGAAATAGAACAAAATAAAATACTGAGGGGAAGATTTATAAGTAATGAGGACACTGTCACTCAACAATATATATCACCACGTTCACTTCTACTGACACTGAAGAAAACCAACCTGATGAGCAACATATTGAACATCAGCAACACTTCCACTTCGTGAAGCTATTTGGAATGCACTTTTTAGACGCCCACAGACAACACAGGCAAGTACTTTCCTGCATAGTTCAGAAATTATTTAGAAACCCACAGGTTCAGAAAACTAATGCATAAACATCAGCACTTACAAACAGTAAGTGTCCAGGCATGAAACCATGGGATCAGACAATAAACTGCTGCAGTCTAGTAGGTAATAAATTCACCCAAAATACACATTAGAAAATTTATGTCTATGTTAACAATGGATACCTGTGATTGCTGATTAGCATGTCAATAAGGCGATCTGGTCTTTCTTTATGCTTGTTCGCATAAACATTTATAGCAGCACCAAGAACCTAGTAAACACAAGTGAACAAAAATATCAGCAGAGAAATCCGCTAAACCATAGAACACCAAATATGGATATTATACTGAATATTTGACATAGTGTGCCAACAGTAAAACATGTTTCAAGCATTTCGATAAAGCTTGTATATTAACAAGCATAATTGAAAGTTCCAAATGAACCAGCCATGAACTAAATAATATAATACAAAGAATTTATATACTATTCCTCGGGTTCAAATCCTGCGAGGTAAACTGGAGAGTGGAGACTAAAAAAACACTTGTCACCTGATCCCATTCATCATCATCTATAGTTCCCCTGATGTTCTTCAAGAACTCCGTTAATTGGCCACCTTTTTTCCTTTCAGCGAGGGATGCAGCTACACCAGCATAAATATCAACAGCTGACCAAAACAAGCGGTAAGTTAATTTAACTATCAAGATTTATACTTCCAAATGTGTTTCAGAAAAGCATCAATGCTTAGTATCAAATCAACAGAATGAGGAAAGGTTGAATACAGTATTTGTACCTGGGAGGTCGAACTCATGAAGCATTCTGAAAGCTAAATCAAAATGCTTTTCAGCCAAAGTTTCAACAACCATGCACCTTCGCCTGCAATTAATGATTGCAAGTTTTTTTTAAAAGATTCATCAAGCAACAAAGAAAAAGATTAAATCGGCCAA
The DNA here is from genome assembly GCA_015476505.1 of Urochloa ruziziensis. Classification (NCBI taxonomy): domain Eukaryota; kingdom Viridiplantae; phylum Streptophyta; class Magnoliopsida; order Poales; family Poaceae; genus Urochloa; species Urochloa ruziziensis. The sequence goes on from CM027122.1 coordinate 40,587,932, forward strand.
GTGCATCGAAATGATATAAACCATAACATGACATTCGATTAAAAAAATAAAACAGTGAATCCGCATACAACAAAACTCCGTTCCAATAAATAAAGCTCATAAATAAAGGAACAGATAAAGCCAGAAGAATCTAAAGTACTTGGCCTAGTCTGAATGGGATCAATGAGGAGGCTGAACTAAATTCCAGAGGTGCAGCTTATGGCCACAGCGCCCAGAGGTGTTCAGCAAAGGCACATTAAAAACTCGGCCTGGTGGGGGAAAGACCGCCCCCACGGTATTTCACTAAGAGAGCTCAACCGGAGCCCGCCCGAGAAAAGTCACGAAAGCTGCCCCCCTCATACATGTGGATGCCGCCCCCTATGGTTCGGGCCTTTACCCATGCTTTGAGGCCCAACCCATACGACCAGCCCTTACACGAGGGCCCGGCCACCATAGGTCGGTTCACACATGCCGACCAAGGGAACCAGCGAGTGACTTTTTTTAACCTCAGTCTAAAATTCGCTCAGCAAAGGCACATTAAAGCTAAATCACTGAAAAATGTGAATCCAACTTTGGCACTGTAAGGTGTTGGGCTGTAGCCGCCCCTAGAGCAATTCAAAGGACTCAACCTTATAAGGTATATAGATGATACAAACCTTAGAGTTTCAGGGTCAGTTGGATTCCCGAAAAGGGAAGTCTTCCACTGAGGACCATCTGTACTGTTGAGGGCCTTCACTACATCCATCTACAATGCCAACATGTGCAATCAGGTTAGCTTTTGAACCGAAAATTGCAAAAACACATCAACCTAGGGCTAACACTATAGTTGCACTATATGCAAGACAGCTGGATACCTATCTCCAAGAGAACCAGTCTTGTGCATTGACAATTATTTCAATACATAAGAAAAAAGAAGTCAACAGTTCCCTCACCTGATAGGAAACACGAGTGGAATATTTCATTATTGTTTCTCTGGTCATTTTTCCGGGTGTGCTCTTATTCCGAGCAGACCGCAATACCAACTTTGTAGCCTCAATCGTTCTATCTCGTACAGATAAGGCTTCTTCAAAATGTGTCTGCAGTCATAAGAAGCCAAGGCATAAACACAACCAAATAGTTACTTTCATACTGCACCACGGTCTTTTTCCTTTACTCTTTTTAACTTTCCATTTCCTATCTATTCATCATTGTCAGATTTCTTTGGATATTCTAAACACAGGTGGCATTGGAAACTGAAATTATATGTAGGTAGATTGAATTGAGAAGACCCAAGCATTATGATAGTAACAATCATGAACCATAAGATGTAAATATACCTTGGCATGTCCCAAATGCCTCAATGCCTCCTCTTGAGACATTGAATTCATAAATAATTGGATACAACAAAGGCCAGAAGCAACATGGTCATCTTTTAGAACCTGACACATCATGTTCAATTTTAACTATTAATTGCCACGAAGTGATGAAAACTAATAGAATACAAAGGAGTGAATAAAATAGATATTGGCAGTACCAAAAAGTTGTAGAGATAATTAAAATGGCGATGTGTTTCACAATAGTTGCAAATGCGGGTGAGAACAGTGTTCATGTACTGGATCACAGGTGTCTCATGATATGTAGGTGATTGTGTTATTGCCCGTATTGTGTTCTCCAAAACAGCCATAGCACCATATCCAAGACAGAGATCGCACAAGTCATCAATTGTCCCATAGTCAGTTGTTAATGGATCACTCCATGGAATTGAAGACAAAGAAGTTTCCCCTTCAGTGGTTGGTTGGCTAAAAGGGAAGAACAGAGAGCATGCTTCGGCGTAATGGCCATGCCTGAACATGAAAGCAAGCATTTGTGGCCGAGAATACTGCAAGTATACAGAAGAAATAATTAGTTAATATTCAATATAAACTGATAAATTGTTGAACCAGAACCACTTTCTCAAAATGGATCCAAAGTTTTGGTTTAACATCTTGCAACCTTAATCTGTCTAGTCTGGTTCCTAACAGCCGGATCAGCTCTTTCTCAAAAAAAAAAAGAAAAAGAAAAGAAAAAAACAGTTCTCTGGTGAATGCGTGTTTTCAAAGGATCTGCTCCTAATGTCCAGAGAACCCTGCAGGATTTCAAGGACGAATCCCACCCAGCAGATGGCTGGAGCCAACTCTCAGCACTCAGCCAGGGTTGTGTGACTGGTTAGATTTCAGTGGTTTTGTTTCTTTTGGTCAGGTCTTATATATGTTTGTTCCTTTGTAAGAGCCGGTTTAGGTGAAACCTGTTATCCCCCACTCTAGCCCAAGCTGGGGTTATGTTGCTTTGTAACTTGGGCTTTTTTCCCTCTCTTAATACAAAGACACACAGCTCTCCTGCGTATTCGAGAAAAAAAAAATGGATCCAAAGAAGTAAAGCAGACAAAAGCTAAATAGGGTTCAAGACTGTGGCTATGACTGCTGAGATTCTGTAGGAACCAATCTAGAAGGTGAAAAGAGGACTCTAGGGTGACACAGTAGAACAAAGTTTGATCAAGTAAACAAAAAGAGATGTATATATTAATGGGTATAAATCTTACATCTTGCAAGTAGTGAACCTAGAAGGTGAAAAGAAACCCTCTAGGGTGACACTGTAGAACAGAATTTTATCAAGTAAACAAAAAGAGATGTACATATTAATAGGTATAAATCTTACATCTTGCAAGTAGTGAATACACTCAGCATACCGGACACTGTCAAGATTGCTGCGAGGACCATCTTCAAGGTATGAACTAGCAGAAGTGAATTGGTTGTCTATAGGATCTCTGGACTGTCGGGAACTCTCAGATCGTGGGAATGTGGATGGCATGTACAGAACATTAAGATAAGCATCAGCAGAAAGAGAATCATCAAAGATGGTTGCGGCGCTCTTTGCCAAATGCTCATACCTGTGTTTGCAAGTTCAATAGCAGAATCAGAAAATAAGAACAAAATGTATCATGTGTGCATTTAGGTTGCAAAAAATGTAAAGGCCATGTGTTGGATTTACTTCAAAAGGTACTTCAATAATATAATAATCTCACTGGATTCCTGTCAAAATTGCATTTTGGAGGCATTGTTGACATTCAAAACGACATTGTATTGCATTAGGAGGTGGTAAGCAGCAAAATCAAAGTGAACTATGAGTGCACATTTCATATCCACAGGTTAAAGTGTCACTGTTTCCAAATTCAGCATGTTGCGGTGTTTCCAATATTTGTCAAAAATTCATGCATGTAGCACACAAAAAGTTAAACCTGCAAAAAGTAGTAATTTTATCCTAGATATCAAGAGTCAAAATAAACAAGCTGTCAATTCACAGTATTGTTCATCAGGTGCTAACAATAGAACTTTCTGTAGGATTACTTTAGGTGTATGGAATTTTTTAAACATTGCAACATACATAATTAATCAAATTCTCAATAATGGGAATGCCAGTTCTACAGGGCACCAACAAATCGTACTAGGAACAGTAAACATGGAAACACTGATGCTGATGCCTTACATGGAACGGACAGAAGAAACATCAACCGGAGGCCCTCCTTCAATTGTGGTGATGATTTCAGTAACAACAGTAGCTGCATCACCTTTGTATTGTTGAAGTGCTTGCCTGCAAAGAAAATAAACAAATGCAAGTGTTACACATAAAAAAAATAATGAAAAGCGCGATCTTGGTTAAACAATTTAAGTGAAATGCTCAAGTTAACAAAGAGGTGAAAGTTGGTGTGCTTGAGATCAATTTTGCAACCCCATACCTTTGACAGTATGGATGCAAGTTATTCAAACAAAACTGCCCTCATTCTATCTGGATTGCAACATTTTTTAGCCATCTTAGCTCATTAAATTAAAGACATAAGCATTTCACCATCTTTCTGAATAAGGGGGGGGAGGGGGGAGGGGGGGGGGGGGGGGGGGGACACTAACAGATGAAAATTTATGTACACTTATGAATATACACAAAACACAACCAAGGAAACTGATACTTGGTTTTTGTCAACTCAGTGGGGAACAAATGATTGTGTACAATTATTAAGTTAATAGTTTGACTTGTGTCTCTTTTCTTCTAATAAATGGGCACATATTTTGTGGTTCCCCTCAATATATGTCCTTTCCTTTTTGAAACCAAGCAAAAAGGCAGACAAAAAAAAATCTCCCTTACTTGAACTTCACTCGGGCTTGAGCAAAGTGCTCCATTCGAACTAAAGCATGGCCCCATGCAACCCATACGGGAAAAGCGTCAATCTGCAATCAATAACAATATTACATTGCCTTATTATCCAGTATACAGTAAGAACGAGAAACAAGTTGTAAGATTCAATACCTTGCACTTTCTACAAGTGTATACAGCCATGCTGTACCGTTCATCACCGACCAATCTATCACGTAGTCTAGTTGAAGATTCTTTGTCAGCAATATCATCAAGCGAGGCAATAATACCTGATCCCAGCAGGCTTTGAAGAAGCTCTGCACGTCCTAACCACATGTCTGCTTGAGCCAGGAGATCAGGCAGTTCATCTTGATACTGGCTCCCAGCGCTTGAACTGCCAGTGTCCACAGAAATATCATCGACATCCCTACTTCTTTCAGAACCACTTGACAAATCACTACTTCCAAGGAGCTTCTTAAGTAGACTTTTTGCATAAGAGAGGGCCTGGAATATAAATTACCGAGTTACAATTAATCTAAAGTATGATACACAAAGTGTCATTTTGCTAGTCATTTTTCAAACCTGTACGTAAGTTTCTGTTGCATGATAAGCTCGAGCTATGTTATCCATAGAGGCATCAAGGGGCAACTGTTGTGAGCTCAGTACAACCTTCATCTGAGTCATACACAGTTCAAGCGCACCTTTTGCAGCCACTGACTCATCAGTGCACAAGGAAATTAATGCCTACAAATAGATATACAGAAAACAGATCAAAAGTTTTACTGTAAATTTTGAGTGTACAATTTAACTCTTCACACAGTCAAGAGAGTTGCGCCACATGTGAGTTAGCTAACCTAATCTGGATGGGCATACGGGCAAAGTTAGCTTTATCAGTAATATTAACAGACACTAACACTTATGTCCCAGTCATAAAATTAGACCAATTATAATATAGAGAGAAGGATTATAATCGAATGCCCTTTCCCTAGCTTTATCAATCTATTAGGGAAAAAATATTTATAGGAGCAGTTGCTCAATTATCTTGTCCGGAGAACAAAATCCACAATGTAAAGCCAGATATAAAAAACTATGGAGACGCATAAGGAAATAAAACGAAATCGTAACACAAACCGCTAGTCATTATCTTGCCCTGTCTGATGTTTGGTGACTTTCAGGAACAAAACAACTGCACTATGTAGATCCACTTTAAACCAATAGCCGTATTTGATCATCTTATAACAATTAGGCACAAGATATATGTCAATTTTATCCTATTTTATCATATATTTATCATATATTGTAAATCACAATCTACAAACAATTCATAATGGCGATTATTAGAGGAAAGATTGCTGTCTATTCCTCCAACCCTAGAAGGGTGGGCTATATACATGAGATACATGGGCCTCTAGATGGGCCTTTACACTATATACACTAACACTCCCCCGCAGTCTGTACTATCGGCGCAGCGAAGTACAAGACTGGACAACAAACACCATACATACAACACTCCCCCGCAGTCACAACTAGCCACTGACTACGTTGAGACTGGAGCGGAACTCAGAGAATGTCGTGGAGGGAAGTCCCTTGGTGAATATGTCCGCGAACTGCGAGGTGGTTGGGACATGGAGAACCCGAACCTGGCCGATGGCAACCCGATCTCTGACAAAGTGCAGGTCAATCTCCACATGTTTCGTCCGCTGATGCTGAACTGGGTTTGACGAGAGATACACGGCGCTGACATTGTCGCAGTAGACGAGCGTACTCTTGGCGAGTGGGCTGTGAAGCTCCGCCAAGAGCTGACGCAACCAGGACGCCTCTGCAACGCCGTTGGCAACAGCCCGGTACTCCGCCTCTGCACTGGAGCGGGAGACGACTGGCTGTCGCTTGGACGACCAGGAGACCAGGTTGCCACCGAGGAAGACGGCGTACCCAGAAGTGGAGCGACGTGTGTCAGGACAGCCAGCCCAGTCAGCGTCGGTGTAGACGACAAGCTCTGTGGTAGGAGATCGGTGAAGAGCAAGACCACAGTCAACTGTACCACGAATGTATCGGAGAAGCCGCTTCAGCGCGGCAAGGTGTGGCTCTCGAGGATCATGCATATGGAGGCAAACCTGCTGAACTGCATACGTGATATCCGGCCTGGTGAAGGTGAGGTAGAGCAACGCGCCAGCGATACGCTGGTAAGCAGTCGAGTCAGCAACAGGAGCACCCTCAGCGGCAGGAAGCTTGGCTTGTGTATCAACCGGAGTGGAGCAAGGCTTGCAGTCAGTCATACCTGCGCGCTCCAGAATCTCAAGTGCATACTGGCGCTGGTGAAGGAAGAGACCAGAGGGACGAGGCTCAACAGTGACACCCAAAAAGTGATGGAGCTCACCGAGATCCTTCATAGCAAACTCCTGCTGTAGTGACTGAATGATGCGCTGAAGCAGTGTCTGACTGGAAGCAACCAGGATGATATCATCAACATACAATAACAGATAAGCAGTCTCAGAGCCACGGCGGTAGACAAACAGAGAAGTGTCGGACTTGCACTCGGTGAACCCCAACGAGACCACAAAGGAGGTGAAGCGAGAGTACCATGCCCGTGGAGCCTGCTTCAGACCATAAAGTGACTTGTTGAGGCGACAGACAAGATCCGGACGACTGGAATCCGCAAAACCTGCCGGCTGGCTGCAATAGACTGTCTCTGTCAAAGTGCCATGAAGAAAAGCATTCTTCACATCCAGCTGATGTACGGGCCAAGACTGGGACAGAGCAATGGAGAGAACTGTGCGAACTGTCGCAGGCTTCACCACCGGACTGAAAGTCTCATCATAGTCCACACCAGGCCGCTGTGTGAATCCCCGGAGAACCCAGCGAGCCTTGTAGCGATCCAAGGAACCATCAGCCCGACGCTTATGCGTCCAGATCCACTTGCCGGTGACCACATTGCAACCAGACGGACGCGGCACGAGGTCCCACGTCTGGTTGGCAAGAAGAGCCGCGTACTCCTCCTCCATCGCCTGTCGCCAGTGAGGGTCAGCAAGAGCCTCACGGACAGAGGAGGGTACCGGAGAGATCCCTGGCTCTCCCCCGGAGGCGGAGAGAGCCGCAGACCGAAGAACACCCGCAGCCCGCCGTGTCACCATGGGATGGGAGTGACCAGGATCCCGATGGATGACAGGCGGGTGGTAGACCACCGGATCTAGACGCGCGAGGGCCCGAGGCGGGGCCGGCGGGTCTGGTGGAGACGGGGGCCGGGGCGACGGCCGCTGAGCCTGCACCGACCGTCGAGTGTAGACTCGAAGAGGCTGCGCGAAGCGCGCGGGAGGGGGCGCCGGGGCCGCGCGTGGCGCGGGAGGGGGCGCCGGGGCCGCGCGTGGCGCGGGAGTGGGCGACGGGGTCGGGGCCGCGCGTGGCGCGGGAGGGGGCGACGGGGCCGGGGGTGCCGGTGCCGCGCGTGGCGCGGGAGGGGGGCGACGGGGCCGGGGGCGCCGGTGCCGCGCATGGCGCGGGAGGGGGTGCCGGTGCCGCGCGAGGCGCGACAAAGGGCACCGGAAGCGGTGTCGGTGCACCAGGAGAACCTGCAGAAAAAGGATATACAGAAATAGGTGGCTGAACCACCGGGTCAGTCGAAAACATGGAATCCAACTGAGGATCAGGAGTCGGTGTGGAAGAGGTGGAGTAGGGGAAATCCAACTCGTCAAACACAACGTGTCGGGAGATAAGAACACGACGGGAGGTGAGGTCAAAGCAGCGATACCCCTTGTGGTCTGGGGAGTACCCAAGAAACACACAACGGGTGGAACGAGGAGCTAACTTATGAGGAGAAGTGGCAGAGGTGTTTGGATAGCACGCACACCCGAAGACACGAAGATGGTCATACCGGGGAGGGGTGCCGAAAAGAGCGTGGTGAGGGGTGGGAGCGGGACACGCAGTGGAGGGAAGACGGTCAAGGAGGTAGGTAGCAGTGTGTAGTGCCTCGGCCCAGAAGCGGGCCGGAAGAGAGGCCTGGAGGAGAAGAGTACGCACGACATCGTTCGTGGTCCGAATCATACGCTCAGCCTTGCCGTTCTGAGGAGAAGTGTACGGACAAGACATGCGTAGCTGAACGCCCCGAGATAGGAAGAAGTCCCGGGAGGCGCTGTTATCGAACTCACGACCGTTGTCGCACTGAACAGCCTTGACAGTGAGACCAAACTGCGTGGAAACCCAAGCAAAGAAGTGTAAGAGGGTGGGAAAAGTCTCAGACTTGGCACGTAAAGGAAAGGTCCAAGAGTAGTGAGAGAAATCATCCACAATCACCAGATAGTATTTATAACCAGAAATACTGAGTACAGGTGAAGTCCACAAATCACAGTGAATGAGATCAAAGGCATGACTCGCATGTGAAGAAGAAGAAGAAAAAGGAAGTCGAACATGACGACCTATCTGGCAAGCATGACAGAGGTGCTCATCAGTAGTCCTAGTACAAGGGACAGATGCACTACGACTAAGCTGATTCAAAACGTCGCGGCCGGGATGACCAAGGCGACGGTGCCAGGTAGTAGAAGAAGGAGCCATGACGAAAGCTGGTGAAGTAGTGGATGCCGATGAAGCAGCAGAAGACGGAAGGCGAAGGGTTGTAAAGGGGACCCGAGCTCTCACAGCGGAGAAGAGGACGTCGGGTAGCCAGATCCTTCACAGTAAGACCAAGAGAGTCAAATTCAACTGTACAAGAGTTGTCAGAAGTGAATTGGCGAATAGAAAGAAGATTATGAACCATTTGTGGGGCAACAAGAACATTAGGTAAAAGAAAAGATCCAGAAGCGTTGCCCATAGAAGTGACCGGAAGACAGGACCCATTCCCAACCATGATAGAAGAAGGGTAGGAAGGGTGAGGTGGGTAGACGGAAGAAAGAATACCAGCGTCCGGCGTGGTGTGGAACGAAGCACCCGAGTCAGCAATCCACTCGGCACTGACTGGCGGTGTCAGCCCCATGGTGCTGAAGGACTGAGCCAGAGAGGCGGCATCCCACCCGCCAGCCCAAGTAGGAGCCTGGTAGGGCTGAGCGGGGTGGCGTCCAGGTGGGTGGATACGGCGTAGCAGGTGGACACCAAGTGGTCAGGCCCGGTGGCGGAGGTGCGGTGAACATGGCTGTAGGAGGACGAGCCACCCCTCCCGGAGCCGAGAAGGGCCACATGGAGATGCGCCCTGACCATGGGTGGGTGAAGGATGGCCAGGGTGCCGCTCCCGAAGCCGTCGGAGGAGAGGAAGCCGGTGGTGCGCCACCACCACGGCCCCCGGCCCCACCACCACCACCACCACGGCCCCCACCACGCCCACCACGGCGACGACGCCCGCCACGGCCTCCGCCACCCCCGCTTGGCCCGGGGGGAGGAGCACCAAGAAGCGAGGGTGGCAGGCGGGGTGGCAGGCGGAGCTGGTGAAGCTGGCGGAGCAGTGACGAGCGCGGGTAGAGGTGGACGAGGAGGACGCGTCAGGTGTGAGGCCGCGGGAGATCTCGTCGAGAGCGAGGTCCTCCCACACCTCCTTGAACGTGGGGAACGGCCGCTGTCGTGGAATCCATGTCCGTAGGAGGGCATAGTTGTCGTTGAGCCCCCGCAGGACATGGAGGACCAGGTTCCGGTCGCTCACCGGGCAGTCGAGGTTGCGAAGATCGTCGGCCATGCCCTTCATCCTCCGGCAGTACTCGCTGACGGAGAGGTCCCCCTGCGTGAAGTTGCGGAACCTGGCGTCGATCCGGAGCGCCCGGTGCTCGGCGTTGCCGAGGAACTGCCCCTCGACAGCGAGCCAAGCCTCGCGTGCGGTGCCCCCGGTGGTGTGGGCCATGTCCTGGAGCTCTAGGGAGATCGTCCCAAAGATCCAAGACACGGCGACACTGTCCAGGCGAGCCCAAGCCTCGGTCCGAGCCTCAGGAGGGGTGTCGACGAGGACGTGGTCGTCCAAAGCGTAGCGGCGAAGAGCGAGGAGGACCTGGTCCCGCCAGCGTCCATAGGAGGTGGACGTGGGGTCGAGGACGACGGTGACCAAGGCCCGGATGTTCTGGACCCCGGCCGCCTGGAGGTGCAGCTGAGCGACCATCGGGTCGGTCGCGTCGTAGCGGGGAGCAGAGGCGGTCGCGGGTACAGGTGGCGCCTGGTGGGAGGAGGAGGCGCCCATGTCGGTGGCGAGAGCGACGGGCTGAGGGCCTGTGGTGACGAGGAGGTAGTGCTCGGCCTCCGCTACCTGGCGAGCGAGGGCATCCGCCGCGGTGCGCTCGCGCTCCCAGGCGAGAGCAGCGACGCGGACGCGCTCCTCAGCAGCCGCGGCCTCGGTCTTCGCCGCGAGGAGGGCAGATGCGAGGGCAGCCTGAACTGACGTCGTGACGGTGGCTGCGGATGGGTTGCCCTGACCCAGGCCCTGGCCCTGGCCCTGGCCCAGGCCCAGGCCCAGGCCCTGGCTGGCCGGCCCGGTCTGGCCCAGGCCAGGCCCGGCGACACCCAGGCCAGAGCCGCCTCCCCTGCTGTCGATAGATGGCGGAACAGCAGGGGAGCGCTCCTGGCGGTCGGGGGCCAGGGAGAGGGAAGGGGGCGGAGGGGAGGCGGCGACGGCGGCCGCCGGGGCCGGCGGCGGCAGCCCAAGTCCGGCGGCAGCCACGGCCGCGGCGGAGGGCAGCTGGAGGAGCGGCCCCTCCGGCCGCAGCAGCGGCGGCGCGCCCTGCGGCTGCGGCGCGGCCGCGCCCGGCGGCTGCTGCGCGCCCGCAGCCGGCGACGGGGGCGGAGCCGCGGCGACGGCGGCCCAGGCGGCGGCGGCAGGGGCGCCCGCGCCCGGCACGGCGCGAATCGAGCTCGATTCGGCGCGAATCGGGCGCGGATCGGAGCTAGCTTGATACCATATTAGAGGAAAGATTGCTGTCTATTCCTCCAACCCTAGAAGGGTGGGCTATATACATGAGATACATGGGCCTCTAGATGGGCCTTTACACTATATACACTAACAGCGATGACTATGGTAAGAAGCTTAAAAAAGGATTCATCTGCCGAAAATCATCTTCAATCCCACTTGTATTATATATAAGTAGTGGATGATTGGAAAGTGTATGAAAGGACATATACAAAATGTCAAACCTTCACATATTTAAATTAGGTAACATGATTTGTGTTTGTGGATCAGCAACATCAAACTGAACATCACTAAACCAGTAAATTGAGTTCAATTTTTTTTTTCTTAGTGTATATCATTGGTTCTTCTATCAGCATCACATCCATCAAATTCCCATTTCTAATCATGCCAAACCATACAAGAACAAGTGAAAATTGAAACAAAGAAAGCTGAGTTTTCTACAAGACTAAATAAGTAAAACCAAGTTCAATTTAACAAAACTCCAATGTAGATAGCACCAAAACCTATCAACTCCGACTAACACAAATTAAACTAATGAAGAATAGTAGCATTGGCAAAACATAAAAGCCTAAGACTTTGCAGATATGGAACAAAAGACGTACCTTGAACAGTGTGATGTCAGGAGAGGTTTCATATCTATGAGATGAACGAGTTGCGTCATCCTTGTCAGGGTCCCCCGTCAGCACCCACTCATCAGGAGCAGACACAAAAGGAAGTCTATCTTGCCCCTCAGAAGGATATACAGGAGTGCGCTCCTCCTGTAAACCAGGCATTGCATCCCAAGAGGATCTATCGCCTCCTGAACCTGAACTTTTTCTTTTCCGAGGAGTATCTTTTGGGGGTGTTTTAGTGCCACTGTCACGGGGGACCCACGAGAATGCTTTGCGTGCTTCTCTCTGGAAGTTGCCAAAACTCTGCACAAAATTTGTTTTAACTGGAGTGGTGGCCTTTTTTTGTTTTGCTCTTGATGCAGACAGTCGACGTTCCCTTGGAGTTGAACTGACATTAATGGAGATAGCTTTCTTGGCATAAGAAATAATTAACCTATCATCTCTCAGTGTGGGAAATTCTTTCAAAATCTGCAGCCCCAAAATATGGAATTTTCCATTAGCACAGTAGCACAGACAAAATACAAGTTAAGCAGCTGTACAGGGTTACTTAAGAAATAAGATAATATTTTTTTCCAATATTTAGTAGAGATGAGAACAAGAACAGAAATAGTCGAGATGGAATACCAAAGAAGCAGACTGGAATTGTTTCATCATCAATAGTACTTCTACAATCAACTGAGGGTGTTCATGCAGAGAAGAGCAACGCTGTTGTGATGGCAATGGCAATAAGGAAAGAACACGAAGACCTAATGCCCATGAATTAAGCTTTGCAATCTCAATATCTGACAGACTCCCAACTGTACGCTTGAGGAAAAAATGTACCTGAAACACAATTAATCAGTATGATACTAATATGATGCGCTTTAGTGCATTTAGCCTGTGTGATCAGATCTGGGAACATACAAGAAGCTGCTTTGAACGCAAGTCAGGTAATAGCTTCATAGCACCAATGGCTACAGGAAGAGCATCATTGGAATCTCTTAAGGTTGACAGAAATCTTGAAGCTGCGGCTGGACCTCCGCCACTAAGTGGGTCGGTGGTTAGCAGTTTGACAAGCTGGCGGCCTTGCAACTCTCTCCGCAAATCAATTGATAAAGAGGCACTTTCAGCAACCTCTAAAGCAGCAGGAAACAGCTCCTTTGGCAGCAAGACGTAGTGCCAAGCCCTCTGGGTCATCTTCACAATCGGCTTCAACCTAACAATAGTTAACATTTTCAAATGAGTAAAGTGTACGGCCTGTGCCCTAAACTATCGCGCGTGTCATCCCGGTCCATGAACTCTCAAATCGACCGTTTAGGTCCTCAAACTTGTTTGGCTATGTCATCTTGGTCCCTAAACTTGTTCCGTTGTGTCATCCCGGCCTTTAAACTTGCAAATCGCTCATTTAGATCCTCAAACTTGTTTTGTTGTGTCATCCCGATCCTAAAACTTGGTTTTAAGTCTCATCTAAGTCAAAACAGCACGATTAAAAACTTAATATCAAAAAATAATTCATAATTTTTTCATACAAACTCGAATGAAGACAAGCTTTATATCAAATTTGTATCCCTCGATGTGATCTACAACTTTGTAGTTGAAAACTTTTTGAATTAAAACTGTTCAGGGTCCCAAAATATTGTTGTGTGTTTACAGATTTTGAAATTTAAAATTTAAAATTATCAAACAATCTTGGTTATTAACATGGTCTGTATGGAAGTTATAGTGCTCAATACGATATACAACTTTATAGTGTAAAAGTTTTTTATTTGAAGCCGTTTTGTGTCCCAAAATTTAATTTAAATTTTTAAATTTCAAAAGCTATAAACATACAAAAATATTTTGGGACCCTAAACAGTTTTAATTCAAAAACTTTTCAACTACAAAGTTGTAAATCGCGTCAAGGGCTACAATTTTGATCTAAATTTATCTTCATTCGAGTTCGTATGAAAAAATTATGAATTATTTTTTCATATAAAGTTTTTAGATTGCCCTGTTTTCACCCATATGAGACTCAAAACCAAGTTTGGGACCGGAATGACACAAGTGAATAAGTTTGAGGACCTAAACGAATGATTTGCAAGTTTAGGGACCGGGATGACACAATCGAACAAGTTTGAGGACCTAAACAGTCGATTTGAGAGTTCATGGACCGGGATGACACACTCGTGATAGTTTAGGGACTGGCCATACACTATACTCTTTTCAAATTATAATAATAGCTTATGACAAGAAAAGGCAATTTATATTTTTCAAAACCAATCCCTGTAATGCAACAAAAGAATATACTGAGTTACCTCTTGCCATCTGGTGTAGTGATCATCGGCACTCATAATATGACCATACCGCTGTAAAGATTGCTTCATGTGCAGCACCTGTTACAAAATGGAGCAGCCGAAATTATCAAGAAAGAAATGCTAAAACCAGATTGATAAAGATTACATTGAAAAATAAAACGGTTGCCCCATGGCAACGCCTGCACACTAAATGCTAAACAGAGGGCCACATGTCGTTTAGCTATTTATTCAGACTAAGCGTCCCCCATTTAAATGGGTTAAACGGTCTAAATAACTGATGAAATGGACATGGCTAGCCACTGTGTAGCGTTTAAATGGCCTGTAAACGGGCTAAATGGCTGTGTAGGCAAACACTGCCACGGCATGATAGCCTACAGCACCCAAGCCCAGGTTGTTATGTGAAGCATTATAATGCTAGATAAGTCATTAAGCTATATGTATGGAAATTCTTTTGCTGGCATGTATAATCATGGTTCGATCAGACACAGTACGGTACAATTTTCAAGATACAAAGCGTTAATGAATAAAAGTCAAACTTACCTCACTCCGCATGGGATCATTCTCAGGTAAGTGGCACATGCACATAGTAAGGACATTAGAGGCAGCATCAAGGTCCCAACTGTGCAGGTATTTTAGAGCAAGCTGAGCTGCAAGTTTTTTGTCTCTTAGCCTCAAGCAGTACTGCCAAGTATCACTCCCAAGATTGTGAGATCCATAAGCACGAATTTGTCCTGTGCCTAGACTTCTTTCTTCCTCTTGTTGGATGAGCAATTGAAGCAATTTATCAGACGCTCCATTGCGCAAACAACGATCAGATACAGCAAGAGCATCGGTTAGTTTTCCTTCACTAATTAACCTGCAGGTACATGGTAATCCAATCATCACAAACAAATTAACATGGATAGCCTTTTAATAGCGCTAAATTTTGGACAAATAGAAATGGGATACAGCTCAAGTTGGTGGGAAGTGTGGATGTACACCCACACCACGAAGGTCTGATCCTCTTTGCCTCAAATTTTGGGTGCCAATTTCTTATTTGCAAGACTACCTAGTTCATTCTAGGAATCTAGGTTTGTTGAGGGGTTTTTTTTTGGAACAAATGGGTAGTTATCGTTCTTCAAATGCCACATTTTATATATGGATGGCCAGCTATGAAGAAACTGCATGATACCAAAATACTAGGCACAGCCTTGTTCCAAAGGCAAATTCACCAAAAGGATATTTTCAATATTGCAGCCAAAATAATTAATAATAATAGAGGTAGCACCCATAAAGAAAACATAGACCCTTATAAGTGGTACATCAATGCAAAATACGAAAGATTCATGAAGATGCACAACAATAGCAAGTAGCTGCCAAACAATTCTGTTACCTCTCAACAGCTTTTTCATATGGTCCTTCGTTCTCCCAATCAAATGAAATAAAAGCAGTTGGCTCTAGTCTAGGCTCTTCATGTTTAGGGGATTCTAGTGGACTTGAAGTAGTGTTCCCGCTTATTACAGTATCCTCGAGCTCTGATTCACCATCACTATCAGGTTCGCGGGCTCGCTTCATAGAAAACTTTCCCTTGGATTGATGCAAGGAGACTTCACTTTCAGATTTATCTGTCACGGATGACTCAGATACTCGATGAAGATTAGACTGCATCTGTATCCACCGGTTCAAGGTTGGATATCTACAAAGAACTTACATAATTAAAAGATGAAATAGGTTAGCGTGTGATAGGTTAGAATGACTAACCATTACCTCTCTGATTGCTCGAGAGCAAACTCAAAAAATGACCTCTCAATTTCAGGGGCTTGTGTTGTATCTTTCACATAAGTTGGAGATGATTCATTGTCACCAGATAGTATGCTACTTCCAAATACACATGCCAAAACTGCTCTTACTGATGATAACTGGGCTAAATGCTTCACTAAATTTAATTGAAGAGGATAGAGGGGTTCTTGATGAGAAGACAATGACGAATCATGTGCACTCCATCCTTGAGCAGGAGGAAGGGACTTTGGAATGGCCCAGGACCTGTTTTCTGAACTAATATTAGAAAGGATAGGTATAACAGGAATGCAAGCCCATCCATGTCCTGTTCGTGGAGGTAAAACAGGTGGCACACATGCTGATATAATCTCGTGCACAAAGTCAACGCCCATTGTGTCAGCTACCTTTGCAGCC
This sequence comes from Urochloa ruziziensis, assembly GCA_015476505.1. Classification (NCBI taxonomy): domain Eukaryota; kingdom Viridiplantae; phylum Streptophyta; class Magnoliopsida; order Poales; family Poaceae; genus Urochloa; species Urochloa ruziziensis. The sequence continues at coordinate 40,603,978 of CM027122.1, forward strand.
GCATCAGTGCTTCCACGCTCAAAAACTAGACGAGTTAAAAGCTGCATGCCAAAACAAATTTGTTAGGAGTCCTATCACTTGAGTGGCATTGGTATTAGCCAAGTAGTAATGTCAAGAATGGTATACAAAGAGATGATAATTTGGCTCTATCGGAATGACTATATTGTAGTCTTGACATTAAAACAGTGAAGAGTTCATCTTGTATAAAAATACTGATACATTTAATCTCTTCGAAATCGTATCTTCATTTAGGTGTGGTTTCTCAGTTAGCAAGTTTTCTTATATTTTTCAGATAATGGTTTACAGAATGCTGAATTAAACTGGCATACACCATGATAATTACTAGGTATTTCACTCAGATGCATAAATTGCCATTGCCATGTTCCATTAAATGCTATTTAGAGATTCACCCATATAAACCTTGTCACAGAAACCCTATCATTTGTTATGGTACAAAAAAGAAGATGGCTGAATCTGAGGTCCCAAATTCACTCAGGACAAAGAAGTATCTTAAATTCTCAATATCTGAAAGCCTAGAAAGTAATCCATCGAGACATGGACCACTATTGCTCCAATTTGTTAGCTATACAAAAAAATCCTTACTTGTATCTGCAATTAAAGGAGATAGAAGGCTAGTGTTTTATTACAATCGGCTAGGAACAAATAAAATATTCAATATCTGAAAACATAGAATCTTATACATCCCTTGAGAAATGGAACTCTACAAAAGCTCTGATTTGTTTGCTACAAAAAGTTCATCATTCTTTACTGCCAATAAATGAAAATAGAAGACAAGTGTTCCCATTACATACGAAGCCGATGCTCCTCTTATAAAAGAAAGTACTCATTGAATTACTTACCGAGTCTAGTAAGAGGCAGTCATACAAGTCATCCTCCATGTCTTCCTATTAGGAATACTAACCCCCTCTAGTATAAAATCACCCCCCCCCCCACCCCACCCCCCCCCCCCCCAACCGTCCCCTGCGAACTATCGAATACCATCTTAAAAATCCCCTCCTCGGGTGGTTTTGCTCGACCCCTCATGTCATCTTTCCTATCACTTCCCCTCTCTCAAATATGATTTCAAGTATGCATACGTTATAGACTGTCATTAAACACATGAAAGAAAGAAAAAACATTTAAAGAAGGGCCCAGATTTGAGCTTACATCTTTTGGCCATTCATAGACTAGTGAGAAGTAGTTGAAATCATGAGTCGTGTCAGTTCCATCAACTATGTCACCAATGGTTGCAATATATATTATGAAGTTTGATAAATATGTTGATGGCTTGGTAGATAGAGGACCCATGTATCTATTTGCAGAACCTTTGTGTTCTGAACTGCTTTCTGGAACATTTGAAGATGCAAGGTCACTCCTAGATGCTGGTTTCAGGATCCTAAGCCCATGACCAAGGACTACACCTTTCTCAGAACTCAAAACATCTTTCTTTTCTAAGGTGACACCTTCCTTTGCATAAACACTATCAAAGTCTTCATCAACAATAGCTCTGGCAACATTGTGAAGTTTACCTAAAACAGAAATGTCAAACGTGCTGCCAGAACATCAGAGCAAAATGATTTAACATTCAATTGAATCAACTGAGGGTCTGAGACATTACCACTCAAGAATTGTCGCTTTCCTTTGAAGGCATCATCAATCATTTGGTGCAGAAGCCCAAGAGGGCGTTGCTTTTGTCCAACTTTGCTAGATTCAGTCGACAAAGAGATACTCATCTCGGTAAAAAACACTTGAAGATATGGAAGTGCTTCCTAGATGAGAACAAAAGGTATGTCAATTTTTGGTATTTAAAAGCTAGTATATGGTTGTTTAGCTGTATCAGATGCTGAAATACAGAAATAAAAGCCACTAGCATAATCAATTTGTGCTGCTTTTTTATATAAACTGTCATTGGATTATGCTAATAAGTATGCAAAGAAGTTAAGCAGGGATGCTGAAATGTAACTGCCTTTTTCCAGAGGCACAATAGACAAAATTAAAGAGGGGGAAAGTCGAGCAAACGATCAAAGATCCAGTTGTTCATTGATCACTAGCAAATAAAAGCTTACCAGATCCAAGATATCATGCAGACGCTGTAGGATGCGCTTTATCACTGATATCGTAGCAAGTTCTTGGATCTGATCCCAGTAAGTCGCGCCTACTTTTGGGGAGCTCCCTGGAAATATTTCAGATAGCAAGCTTGTTGCCTGTAGGAGGAAAAAATGTCAATTTATGTACGTCATGCCAAAAGCAATGAAGCCGTCTAATTGAAACTGGGCAGATTGTACAATACTGCAATTGCAACCACTATTAATAGCAAAATTGTGTAAAAGGAATTCAGGCACCAACTGAAAAGGAAGTAGTTCAATGGATTTGTTAATTGATAGCTAGAGCATCATCAGAAAACGCTTGAAGTTGAGCACAGTAGGTTTCATTGCTAACAACTGTAACTATTCACAATCAGGAAATCTCCTTTGTGTAGGATTATGACTAGTGAAATCATATATCAATGAGGTAGGGTGTTAAACATAATCTTTTAGGTGACAAGTTTCATGAAAAAATCAAATGTACAAGCCAGATTGGGGAACTATTATTCTCAATTACTCCATATGCTCAACCTTCCAAGAAAAGGAAAATTAGTTATGGATGTACTACTGCACAAGCAAATGGATACACATGCATATTTAGTTTTTCATATTGTAAACTTATAGAAGACATCATGCATCAGTGACCTTTTGGATCATGTAGAACGGAGTACCTTGGTGTCAAGGGGGCAAAAAAAGATGAGGCACTACAGACTCCAAAGCAAGAGTGAAATTAGCAGCAAACTTAATCCATATCATTCTATAGTGATACAGTACAGACAAAAAAGAAGATACAGCAACAATCATTTCCAATACTATCTGCAAGAGTACGATGCAGAAATGTAGAGCCGATAATGCTTACCTCATCAAGAAGAAATCGGCACATATCACCTGACCTAGCAGATGTTGCAGCAACATCAGCACAAAGCAGAATCTGAAAGTTCAGCTACTATTTTTTAGGCCAAATATCATTAATAAGTGTCATGGATATTGCTCAATGCAGATAAAGGTGAAAAATTCCTAACCGTAGTTAGAGAACCAAGCTGAGCACGTAATGACAAAATATCCAATTCCTGTGCCGCGTTCGTGTTATCAGTAGCACGATTCACAGCATCTTCAACCTGAAAAAGACAAAAAAAAAGGGTAAGAAAATGAGATACATCTGACCTTAGATACAAAATTAACGATGTTTACTAACAATAAAGGCTTTCAGTCCCAAGCAAGACAAAATTCACAATGTTTGCTATGAAATAATCACATTCAGCTGTTTTACAGTTATTTTTGAAATATCAACTTTTTTTCGAAAACGCAGAACTGCGCTTCATTGCAATAGAGAGAGAAAATTGGTCCCCATACAGCAATCAACCTCTCATACGGGGACTTGAAGTATCAACAGATTACCTAAAACTTGAAATTCAAACATTCTAATGTAATATTCCAAAACCTCATGCCACATATCAATATTTTAGCTCAGCAAAAAAGCTAACGAAGGAATGTAATATGGAAAAAAGATTTACATGACATATTGACTGAAGAAGTACTGAACATGCCATGCATTGAATAGATGATATCAAGCTAGCGGTCACTTTTGTCAGTCTTAAAGATAAACAGGATGTGAATGCATTTTTTAAAGGAAACATAAAGAACATCATGGTATTTGGTATGCTGCAGTTTATAGGATACCTCAATTTTAATACCATGGTATTATAGGCCCTTAATACATTTTAAATATACTATAATAGAGTTTAGTGGCCAAAGTGTGTACTATGGAGACCATGTAAATGTCACTTTTCTGTGAACAAAACCAAGGTAGCATATGGCACTCCGTAACTCTCAAGCTTTCCCTATTTCAGACTCATCTTCCCCATGCCTCTCATCGCACTGTTTGAGAGACTTCAGCACGAGAGGCAGAGTATGTGCAATGTACATCGAGAAAAGAGAAAATCAAGCACTTTGTATCTACAAAGCAACTAATAAAATGGCATGTGTAGCATACCAATGCTCTTTTATATGCGCCAGCTACCCATTCGGCTAGTTCAAGAGAAGCTTTATCCTCGGCAGGTAAAGAAAATCTCTGCACAGCTTCTTCTCCTATGTCATAGTTTTCCCTTTGCATGCATCTGCCACGAATTTGAATGGTGAGAAGTATAACAACACAACCATGTGTCCTAACATATTGATATATGCCATATAGATGCCCACACATGCACGTGCACACGTCCAGAGAGAACAGAACTTAGAAACAAGACAAATAAAATCTCACAAAAGTACAAGAGTACGTTAAATGATAGATTAAAGGAATATTAAAGGCACAAACATTTAATGACATCAAAGAAACGAGAGGAAACCTCACAGAATCTGGAGATCAAAATTATTCTTCCAGTATTTTTTTCAACATAATAATGCTTCTTTTCATATTAGTCCACAAACTATTCTTGACGCATTGAGAAAGGTTACAGCTCAGTTAGCCTTGGGCCAGCCCATGGAATGTAAGCTACTCCCAGGATTTGAGCACTATAGCCCATTATATAGGGCCCAAATGAGCAAACGTGCTAAATTGGAGATTGTTAGAGGAGGAAAGATTGCTGTCTATTCCTCCAACCCTAGAAGGGTGGGCTATATACATGAAGTACATGGGCCTCTAGATGGGCCTTTACACTACATGGGCTCTATATCTCTATATACACTGACACTCCCCCGCAGTTTGTACTACCGGCGCAGCGAAGTACAAGACTGGACAACAAACAACACAAGAAATACTCCCCCGCAGTCTGTACTACCGGCGCAGCGACGTACAAGACTGGGCAAGAAACACCATACATACAACACTCCCCCGCAGTCACAACTAGCACTGACTACGTTGAGACTGGAGCGGAACTCAGAGAATGTCGTGGAGGGGAGTCCCTTGGTGAATATGTCCGCGAACTGCGAGGTGGTCGGGACATGGAGAACCCGAACCTGGCCGATGGCGACTCGATCTCTGACAAAGTGCGGGTTAATCTCCACATGCTTCGTCCGCTGATGCTGAACTGGGTTTGACGAGAGATACACGGTGCTGACATTGTCGCAGTAGACGAGCGTGCTCTTGGCGAGCGGGCTGTGAAGCTCCGCCAAGAGCTGACGCAACCAGGACGCCTCCGCAACGCCGTTAGCAACAGCCCGGTACTCCGCCTCTGCACTGGAGCGGGAGACGACCGGCTGGCGCTTGGACGACCAGGAGACCAGGTTGCCGCCGAGGAAGACGGCGTACCCAGAAGTGCAGCCCAGAAGTGGAGTGTCGTGTGTCAGGACAGCCAGCCCAGTCAGCGTCGGTGTAGACGACAAGCTCTGTGGTAGGGGATCGGTGAAGAGCAAGACCGCAGTCAACTGTACCACGAATGTAGCGAAGAAGCCGCGTCAGCGCGGCAAGGTGTGGCTCTCGAGGATCATGCATATTAAGGCAGACCTGCTGAACTGCATACGTGATATCCGGCCTGGTGAAAGTGAGGTAGAGCAACGCACCAACGATACGCTGGTAAGCAGTCGGGTCAGCAACAGGAGCACCCTCAGCTGCAGGAAGTTTGGCCTATGTATCGACCGGAGTGGAACAAGGCTTGCAGTCAGTCATACCTGCTCGCTCCAGAATCTCAAGTGCATACTGGCGCTGGTGAAGGAAGAGGCCAGAGGGACAAGGCTCAACAGTGACACCCAGAAAGTGATGGAGCTCACCGAGATCCTTCATAGCAAACTCCTGCTGTAGGGACTGAATGATGCGCTGAAGCAGTGTCTGACTGGAAGCAACCAGGATGATATCATCAACATAGAGTAGCAGATAAGCAGTCTCAGAGCCACGGCGGTAGACAAACAAAGAAGTGTCAGACTTGCACTCGGTGAACCCCAACGAGACCACAAAGGAGGTGAAGCGAGAGTACCATGCCCGTGGAGCCTACTTCAGACCATAAAGTGACTTGTTGAGGCGACAGACAAGATCCGGACGACTAGAATCCACAAAATCGGCCGGCTGGCTGCAATAGACTGTCTCTGTCAGGGTGCCATGAAGAAATGCATTCTTCACATCCAGCGGATGCACGGGCCAAGACTGAGAGAGAGCAATAGAGAGAACAGTACGCACTGTCGCAGGCTTCACCACCGGACTGAAAGTCTCATCATAGTCCACACCAGGGCGCTGAGTGAAACCCCGGAGAACCCAGCGAGCCTTGTATCGATCCAGAGAACCATCAGCCCAACGCTTATGCGTCCAAATCCACTTGCCAGTGACAACATTGCAACCAGACGGACGCAGGCACGAGGTCCCACGTCTGGTTGGCAAGAAGACCTGCGTACTCCTCCTCCATCGCCTGGCGCCAGTGAGGGTCGGCAAGGGCCTCACGGACGGAGGAGGGTACCAGAGAGATCCCCGGCTCTCCCCCGAAGGCGGAGAGAGCTGCAGGTTGAAGAACGCCCGCCGCCCGTCGTGTCACCATGGGATGAGTGTGACCGGGATCCCGATGGATGACAGGCGGGTGGTAGACCACCAGATCTAGACGTGCAAGGGCCCGAGCCGGGGCCGGCGGGTCCGGTGGAGGCAGAGAAGACGACTCTTGCGGCGGTGGAGGTAGAGACGGAGGCCGGTGCGGCTGCTGCTGAGCCTGCACCGACCGTCGGCTGTAGACCCGAACAGGCTGCGTGCTACGCGAAGCGTGCGGGAGGGGGCGTCGGGGCCGCGCGTAGCGCGGGAGGCGATGCCGTGGCTGCGCGTGGCGCGGGAGGGGACGCCGGGGCTGCGCGAGGCGCTGGCACAGGCAGCGGCGCCAGGCGGGGCAGAGCGGAGGGCACCGGGGCCACGCGTGGCACGGGAGAGGTCGCCGGGGCCGCGTGAGACGCCGGCACAGGCAGCGGCGCCAGGCGAGGCAGAGCGAAGGGCACGAGGCCGCACGTGGCGCGGGAGAGGTCGCCGGGGCCGCGCGAGGCGCTGGCACAGACAGCGGCGCCAGGCGGGGCAGAGCGGAGGGCACCGGGGCCGCGCATGGCACGGGAGAACCTGTCGGAAAAGGAGACATAGAAACAAGTGGCTGGACCACCGGGTCAGTCAAAAACATGGAGTCCAACTCCGGGTCAGGAGTCAGGGGGGAGGAGGTGGAGTAGGGGAAATCCGACTCGTCAAACACAACGTGTCGGGAGATAAGAACCCGACGAGAAGTGAGGTCGAAGCAGCGGTACCCCTTATGATCAGGGGAGTACCCGAGAAACACGCAACGAGTCGACCGAGGAGCCAACTTGTGCGGAGCAGCGGCAGAAATGTTAGGATAGCACGCACACCCAAAGACACGAAGATGGTCATACTAGGGCGTGGTGCCAAAGAGGGCGTGGTGAGGTGTAGGAGCTGGAAAGCTGTGGATGGAAGACGGTTAAGCAGATATGTGGCAGTGTGAAGCCCCTCAGCCCAGAAACGGGGAGGCAGGGAGGCCTGGAGGAGAAGCGTGCGAACGACATCGTTCGTGGTGCGAATCATCCGCTCAGCCTTACCGTATTGAGAAGAAGTATACGGACAAGACATGCGGAGCTGAACACCACGAGAGAGGAAGAAGTCACGAGAGGTGCGGTTGTCGAACTCACGGCCGTTGTCACACTGGACGGCCTTGACAGTGAGGCCGAACTGTGTAGACACCCAGGCAAAGAAGCGGAGGAGGGTAGGAAAAGTGTCAGACTTAGCGCGCAAAGGAAAAGTCCAAGAGTAATGGGAGAAATCATCAACTACCACAAGATAGTACTTACAGCCAGAGAGGCTGAGTACAGGTGATGTCCACAGATCACAATGGATAAGATCAAAAGCATGACTCGCATGCGAAGAAGAAAAAGGAAGTCGAACATGACGGCCTAACTGGCAAGCATGACAAAGGTGCTCATCAGTAGTCCTAGTACAAGGAACATCTACGACTAAGCTGAGCCAAAACGTCGCGGCCGGGATGACCGAGCCGGCGGTGCCAAGTAGCGGATGAAGGTGTCATGACGAAAGCAGCTGAAGGAGTGGAAGCAGTGGCAGCCGCAGGTGAAGCAGCGGAAGTAGGGAGCCGGATGCTATAAAGGGGCCCCGAACTATCACATCGGAGGAGTGGACGTCGGGAAGCCAGATCCTTCACAGTAAGACCAGAAGAGTCAAATTCAACAGAACAAGAGTTGTCAGTAGTAAACTGGCGAATAGAAAGAAGATTGCGGATCATCTGTGGAGCAACAAGAACATGAGGAGGTGCAGCGAACAAGGCTGCAGGTTGGCCGAATGGCCACATGGAGATGCGCCCTAACCATGGGTGGGTGTAGGATGGCCAGGGTGCACCACCAGAGACGGACGACGAAGCCGAAGATCCCGGTGCTCCGCCGGTGCCGGCTCCACCGGAGCCACCACCTCCGGAGCCACCACCACGGCCCTCGCGTCCACCACCGCCACCGGAGCCACCACCACGGCCCCCGCGGCGACGGCGGCCACCACCACCACCAGAACCACCACCACGACCCCCTCCACCCCCGCTCGGGCCGGGAGAAGCTGGCGGAGGAGTGCCCAGGAGGGAGGTGGCAGGTGGCGTCGAAGAAGTCGGTGGAGCGACCAGCGCGGTGGAGGTGGACGAGGAGAACAAGCCAGGCGCGAGACCGCGCGCGATCTCATCCAGCGAGAGGTCTTCACAGACCTGGTGGAAGGTAGGGAAGGGCCGCTGACGGGGAAGCCAAGACCGCATGAGCTCGTAGTTGTCGTTGAGGCCGCGCAGAGCGTGGAGCACCAGGGTCCGGTCGGGCACCGGGAACCCCAGGGCGTGAAGGTCGTCGGCCATGCCCTTCAGCCTGCGGCAGTACTCACCGACGGAGAGGTCGCTCTGAACGAAGTTACGGAGCGAAGTGTCGAGGCGGAGAATGCGGTGCTCGGCGTTGCCCAAGAACTGGCCCTCGAGGGTCAGCCAGGTCTGGCGAGCGGTGCCCCCGGGAATCCGAACGAGGTCCCGGAGATCCTAGGAGATGGTCCCAAAGATCCAGGACACGACGACGTTGTCGAGGCGCCTCCACGACACATCGCGCTCCTCAATAGGCGTGTCGAGGAGAACGTGGTCGTCGAATGCGTAGCGACTGAGGGCGAGGACCTAGGTCCCGCCGGCGTCCGTAGGCTGTGGACGCGGGGTCGAGGACGACGGTGACCATGGTGCGGATGCTCTGGACCCCGGCCGCCTGAAGGTGGAGGTGGGCGACGACCGGATCGGTCGGGTCAGGGCGGGAAGCAGAACCGACAGGCGGCGTGGAAGCAGCGGGCGGCGCCTGGTGGGAGGAAGTGGCGCCGGCGTCGATGACGACGGGCTGCTTCCCGACGGAGATGGTGGAGAGTTACTGCTCCGCCTCCGCGACCTGGCAAGCGAGAGCATCCGCCGTGGTGCGCTCGCGCTCCAAGGCGAGAGCGGCGGCGCGGACGCGCTCCTCAGCGGCGGCGGCCTCGGTCTTCGCCGCGAGGAGGGCGGAGGCGAGGGCAGACTGGACCGTGCTTGCGGTGGCGCCGGGCTGGGGCTGGGTCGGGTTCTGGACCGAGCCAGTTGGGCCCTGGCCCGGCCCAACCGGGCCCAGATCTGGCCCAGGCCCTCCCTGGCCAGATCCATCGCCCCTGCTCATGGGGAAGGCCGGAGCAGCAGGGGAGACGGGGTGGGGCGGCGGAGAGGGAGCCGCGACGGCTGGGGAAGGGGCGCCGGCGGCCACCGGCATGCCCAGGCCGGCGGCGATGGCGGCGGCCACAGCCGCGGCCGAGGGGGAGGCGAACGGTGGCGGTGGGGCTCCATCTTGCGACGGCGGCGGGGCGGTGACGACGACGGCCCAGGCCGCTGGCGCGCCTGTGCCATCACGCGCGCGAGTCGGGGCGCCGCGCGCCAGCTCGCCCGCACCCGCGCCCGTGCCTGCCAGAGCAGGGGCGGCGCGATTCGGGGCGGCGCGCGGCTGGAGGGAGGTGACGGCGGCTGAATAGGTGAGGGGAGGGAAGGAAGAGAGGGGAGGGAACCCAGGGCCCAGGGGATGGCTGCCGGCCGGCCATGACCGGCGGCGGCGAGGAGGGGCCGGCGGCGGCTGGGAGAGGGAAGGGAGAAAACCTAGGCTGCTGATAGAGGAGGAAAGATTGTTGTCTATTCCTCCAACCCTAGAAGGGTGGGCTATATACATGAAGTACATGGGCCTCTAGATGGGCCTTTACACTACATGGGCTCTATATCTCTATATACACTGACAGAGATGAATGAAGAAAAGTTCTAGTGTTTCGGATGAGATTGTACAGTCTGAGAAAATAAGCGTCATGTTTAATGCCAAGATACCACCAACCGTGCAGTGACAGGCATTCCCATGGTATTTCTATTAGGGATAATTGGTTATCCTAAAAGTACAAAACCTATGATGCAGTCATCGATGCAACATAAAATTAAAAAATATTTTGGAATGGTAAAAAGCTAGGACAGGGCCACAGAGACTAGACAGCTCCATGCAACTCACTGGCCTTAATATTTAAGATAAACATGTACATACTTCTAGCCCCACAAAAACTTCAGCTTAAAAATTACACTTGGAATTGTACAATGAGATTACACCAAAGCATAATCCTTTGGTAAAGAATAAAAATGTGAACACGACAATATAGAAAGAGAACACAGTATATCATAGAAACTCACACATTCAGTAACTTAGAAGGAGCAGCACGTAGAAGAACTAATGCCTCCTTCCAACTCCATTGCCGCTCAGACAGAGGTTGAAGACGTTTTAGAACGGATAAACGCCAATCCAAGTCTTCAATGGAATGTTTTGCATGTTTCAGCCTCCATTCCAATGCTTGCCTACCAGCAGGTGACAGACTAGTACTGGACAGGTGATCCATATCAGGGCCTTTCACTTGAAGATTATGACGAAGTATATCAAGTAGAAGCCCAACAAAATATACCACCATGTTCTTTCCTTCAGATTCGATATTACTATCATGGCATTCATGAGTAACGTAGCACTCAGAAGGGACTGCTTGGGACAGTTTGACACAGCCATCCATATGTAACAATGATAATATAATGCTGACCATGAAAATCTGCAAAAACAACATGGAAAAATGAAGCTTACAATAGCATAAGGAACCATACCTGTAAGATCTTCTTAAATGTTAGCATGAAGATAACATCATACAGCTACAGTTAAGTGATTGGTAACTTGCATACTTATTCCATCCACCGAGATGATTTAAACAGTGTAAAAAAGTTATAGAATTCTTGATAACATTAGAAGCTCAATCAGTTCAAACATAGCTGCCAATGAAGGGTATATAATCTTAAGATTTCATTATTTGTCTTTTGCAATTGCAAACAAGTAAATACTACCATACATTCTTAAATTTGTTAGCACCCAGATCTTTCATAAATGATAAATCTCACAGCATGCTACAAGCCTACAACTCATCACAAATTGAACTTTGTAGATCCACTGGTCGTTAAATAATGTAGGGATTCTCTTTGAGGAATAATGTAGGGGTCTACTTTGTTTGCATTTATTTGACTGTTACCATGCATAGCACTGGCTAGACTCCCTCATCAGGTGGAAAATACCAGGCTTAAACAAAATGTCCCTTGATGGCTATGCGCTCAATCAGGGTATAGACACATTAATAAGAGTAAATGACTTTGTGATAAGAGTACACATTACATTCACTTCGCTTACAGTTGCTGTCATGTGTGAATCCATAGTACATTTTAAGTAAAATGTGAACCATGTTCTGCTTTCCACACTCATATTAGTCTAATATACTGTCATTAAGAAATATGGATGCAGTTTGATTCATCATGATCTTCAAAACTGAACTTTTACCACCAAATTCCCATATAGCCTATTGTTCATATTGATAAAATCATGAAGGTAAGTGCTTTCAAATATGAGTTCAGTGATACAATGCGTCACAAAGTCAGCAAATTGTTAGATTAGTTATTGATCAAAAATCACGAAGTCTGAATCTTGAAAAGCATAAGCTCCTTGTAAAAACAATAGAATAAATATTAGGTTGCTCCTAAAGTATGTAGAACTGATAATTCCATGGCTTACTACTTTGAGGAATAAAAATATGCATTTGCCAAAAAAAAATGCACCTGAAGAAGAACATGTCATAGAAGACCCAACCTTTCTTGGAGTACTTTTGATAGCCTCCATGAAATTTTGCATCTCCCTCAGATATGACAACGCTTTGTCATAATAACACTCATTCCCATCACCTGCACACTTCTCCATCTCTCCTAGAGCAAGCACAACCGACTGAAGAGAATATCGCATGTGCATCAGTTCAATATCATGCATCCTGTCACATGAAACAGACCGCTCATCAGAAAAATAAAGTCAAACTAAGTGAAAAATACAGAAAAGTTATTTTCTTTCTTTCTTTTGGCGTAGTAATATTAAGAAAACTTCTAACATGGCTCAACTGCTTAAGGTATTAGCAATGTAGACAAAAGGAAATTCAACAAATACTCAAGGAGACTAAATATGGGAAAATATGCGTCAGGTTGGATGAAGCGTAATAGATTATAGTATTGATTCTATAAACCTCCAAATAAAGAAAATAAAACACAGCAGCTAACAGAATGTCGCAGCAGAGATGGTTATGAACCTCTTCCAAGCTGCAGTTGTTGAAGGAAGTGGCTGCATACCAACAAGCTCAATTGCATCTTGAAATTTTATTCCTGGGACTACATCAAATAGCACCTGTGTGATAGTTCAAAAAAAAGTAATTATCAACGAACATCAAAGCCATTAGCTAGGAATTTTGAGCCAAACGAGACACAGGAGGATAAATGATACAAAAGTAGAATTTGTAATATATGGAAATGTGTGCACAACATGTGACGCATATGTATGAGATAAGAAAAATCATATACAGGACAAACTGGAACTCACTCTCATGGGTGTCTGGACAGCTAGCCGCTCAAGTATCAAGTTCTCAACAAAAGGGTCCAATATTTCTGCGTTGTTAACATCTGAACCTTGATCTTGTTGGGAAAACAATAATGAATTCCTCAAATTCCACGGCCGACCAGAATTCACACTTGAAACAAAACATGCAAGATCCAGATGAAAGCATAAAAGATCACACAAGTACTCCTCGCAGGATGTCTGCAAAAAATAATTGTCATGATCCTAACATATTTTGCTGCACACCACCATAGAAGAAGAAAAAAATTCAGTGATAGAGGAAGTACCTCATCTGTCTGACTACGGTAACGGGAATATTCCTGTAATCGTAGAGCTTGGGATTTGCTTGTCCAAAACAGCTGCATTAGCTTTCTCCGTAGAGCTGTTTTACCCTTCAGAATATCCCACCCTAAGACAGCAACCAATGGCTGGAGAAGGGGGAATAACGAAACAACCTGCAGAAAGCCACTTGCCAAAAGATACTAATGAGGTGACTAACTGGTGGAATTTGTTATGAAATGCTCATAGCAGCAGGAAAAAACCATGTGGTTATCCTGTTGAAATTTGACATACATCAACTGCTTCTTGAAGCTGCTCCCTCTTAATTGATGACAAAGCAGTTTCCAAGACTACTTCAAGCATATGCTTTCCAGAGAGTCGACAGTAATGGTATAGATCTTTCTTGCAGGATGTTATAGCTGAATCCAACATGGTCCTGTCATCTGAGTCAGTACCCCTCTCCAATGACAATGTTTCCACAAATTTGGTGAAAGGAAGAGGCATCCCATTAGCATCAGAGACATTGTGATCTTCAATTTCTTCAGAAACAATGTCATCCAGAATGAGCTAGAGACAGTATGAACGAAAATTAGCATCATCCAGGAGTAAGCATGTAAAAAAATGCAATCTAAAGGTAATTATTGATATTATGTTAGGTGCAGTGGTTTTGGGTGACAAGGAACCTCAGATTTCAAGGAATAAATTCAAACTGTGGCCATCTACATCTAAAACTTTGGCCTAAAGTACAAATAGTATCATAAGAAAGAAACAAAGAAGCACTAAGGAGTCAAGATATGTGATATTCAAGGCCTAAAGTGCGTAAAATGTTAAAAGAGTAAAATTCGTGTTACGCTTATATGACATGCAATCAGGAAACGAAAACTGTAAGAAACTGAATAGACGGAGAGGTTCATAGTGAAGAATCCCAGCAAGAGATAATAGGAGAATTTTGTAATTACCTGAACGAGTTGCCCGAGCTGGGGACTAGTAGACTGAAGAGCTGCTCCGTACATTTTAGTTATTCTATCTCGCAACTGAGACCACCTTCCACCGTAATTGGATGCCTTTGCCCAACCCTTTCTGAGAAGCTCTGATATGACAACCCTGTGTGAGAAGAAGTTGATTTCAGTAATCTATTAGGTGTATCCATATTCCAGATCCATCACAAGTTCACAACACTGAGACCAATATACATGATATGTAATTAGATTTATCGTTTTCAGTTCTTAATCTGGAACCAATTTAACATAGCTGATCTACCGGAAACATGAATATGATGGTTCTTTCTCAAAAGCTACAAATGGTTATGGAAGTACCAGTTTACATATGCTTCTACTAATGGCTGTAAAACTATATTAAATCCTGGCCAACTCAACTATAAAACACTGACTGTAACTCAACGCTACTACTGGCCTTACTATTTTCACAGATGATTCTACACCTTTACTATCAGATGTTGAAATGTTACTTAAAAAGATATATAATCAATTAATAATGTTTAAAGATTACTTGTACTTATCCTCCTCCACACCATGATCAAGACAAAGAAACCGGAGATGGCCAGCAGCACCATCGAGATCATCCTCTGCGAGCAGTGTCTTCACGGAATCCAAGTGGGCAAGCTGCACGTTCTGCCGCAGCAACAGGAGCACATCCGCGCCAAAACCCCCATCCAAGCCGATCTGCTTCGAGACGCCCACGCACAATGCGTCAAAATAAGGGCGTTATCGAGGAACACCCCCCAGAGCCCCCTCAAATCCTCCTCGGAGACCGGGGCCTCCACGGCACCAGGGCCTGCCTCCCCTCCAGCTCCCTCGACCTCGCGCCTCAGCCTCACCACCCCCAAATCCAGTAGCCTCGTGAGGGTCTCCCCGGCCTCGGCACCAATGGTGGGGTCGTCGGCGATGGGCTGGAGGACGACGAGGAACTCGGCCTTGAGGCGCAGCGCCTCGGGGTTGGGGGTGGAGGGGAGGGCGGCGAGCTCGAGCGCGGCGAGCCAGGCGAGGTGGGACGGAGACGGGCAGGCGGGGGGCGCGGACCAGAGCACGCCCGGGACGCGGCCCCCCGCGGCGACGACCGCGCGGAGGAAGTCCGCGGCGAGCCCCGGGTCGGCGCGGCGGCGGAGGCTGAGGAGCGCCGCGCGCAGGGCCTCGAACTGCCCGAGGAAGAGGTGGTTCGCGGCCACGCGCGCGAGGAGCGCGGCCTCCCGCTCCGACGCGGCCATGGCGATGAACCTCAAAAGGGGGCTAGGGCGCTCGGGATCACGGTGCGGCGGCGAGCATGGCGGTGCGCCCGTGGGGTAGAAGAGGCAGTGGCTTCGCTGTGTTGAGGAGCACTAGTGGAGGGTTCGGGCTTGCTTGTGTCTGCGCGGTTTGGGTGGGGGGGGGGGGGAGGCAGGCGATGCGAGGGGACGGGAGCGAAACCGGGGGGGAGGCAGGCGATGCGAGGGGACGGGAGCGAAACTTGGCCAGAAGCCAAGGTCTCTGCGGTATGGGCAACGGATGGATCATCATCGATGGCCCTCTTTGGATCCATGGGTTAGAGTTTTATGGCCCGGTTTGGATCCATGGGATAGAGTTTTGAGCTTAGTTGGAGCTCAACTAACCCTAAGGGCTCGTTCGGTTTCATTGGAATGGTTCCACCCGGATTGAGATCAATATAGTACAAACTTTATGATACTTACAATGAGAGACCGGGATTTATTCCAGGTGAAGAACCAATTTACTCATGATATGGACAACAAAAGACCTGGATTAGTTCCCCACCTCTTGACTAGTGGATTAATTTCCGGTCTCTTCTTGTCCCTATCATGGGTAAATTGGTTCTTCACCTGGATTAAATCCCGGTCTCTCATTGCAACTATCATAAAGTTTGTACTATATTCATCTCAATCCGGGTGGAACCGTTCCAACGAAAGCGAACGAGCCCTAAAGGATCCAAACAGGAGGGTTAGAGTGGAGTGAGTTGTATCTAACTCACCCAAAAAACTATCCCAACCAATGGGTGCTAATTGGAGCTAGTTGAGGTGGGGCCCGCTGAAAAAATCCATCCGCACCGGTCCTCCCATCCATCCGCTCGACTCGTTTCGGGAAAAAAAAATCCATCTGCAGCTCTTGATGCTCCGCCGCCCCTAGCTTCCATGCGCCGCCGCGTCCTAGCCTCCATGCGTCGCCGCCTCCCCTAGCTCGGCCACCTAGCTCGGCCACCGCCGTCCACAGCTACGCTCGGGAGCTCTGGTCGCCATCCATCCACAGCTCGCCCACCGCCGTCCACTGGTCGCCATCCCCTAGCCGGAACTCTGGTCGCCGTCCACTGGTCGCCATCCCCTAGCCGCAGCTCAAGGCCATCGACTTCGGCCTCTCCATCTTCTTCAAGCCCGGTAAGCTCCCGCCACCGAGATCCGCCCCTGATTTGGGCGAACTCCCGGCCGCAATTTTGGACTTCTTTTCGTGGACTCCGGCTGGATCAGTGGGTTTGGTCGCCAGTAGTGGTCGTTGTTGTAGCTAATTGCTTTTCTCGTGCTTGCGTAATCTGAGGCGGAATTGGTGTTTCTCTTCTTCTGTAAGCCTGTAACGTTAGGACGTCTTTAGATTTACTTTTTCGAACAAGTTGTGATGTTGGACATGATAGCACTTAGCAGTTCAATGTAACCAGGTGATGTTGCTTCTGAAGGCATTCTTGATACCTTTATTGCAGACTGTGTGGTGAGCTCAGATATTCGAATCTTGGAGCTAGGTTGACCTGTTGGCTCAGTGCCTCACTGCTATTTTTAGAATTTGGAAACAATTAGCAGTTGCCCGACATAGCTGACTTGACCTTGTATGCTTATTCAGTTGCAAAACTAATTGAAGCAACAATAATACAATTTTAGAACTTAGCTGTTGTTTCATTTTGCATTTTCCATTTGTTCACTATCGATAATTCTGTATGTAATTTTCTATACGGATTTTCAGAAACTGATTGTCGAAGATATGTTGCTTCCATTAAACTTAGAAATACACATATGTAACTCAGTATCACCTAAACAAATGATCTGTTGCTTTGGCTGCAATGCAATCATCTTGGCAATTGTTCTAAATTAGCATCTTTGTTCTAAATTAGCAATCATCTTGGCAATTGTTCTAAATTGATTGTGGTTTTATGATCTAATTTACCTGCATTGTGATGTGTGCCTTTGTTAAATGTGTGTATGCTAAATTATCTCAATTCATAAAGGCATTGTCTTCCTTTTAGGTGCCTCCAGGGACGACCCACGCGCCCCAAGCAGATCGATGGACGGAGACGGATTCGGCGGCCCCTTCGATCTGAACTCGCAAGCGGTGTCGTCGGAGGGGTTCCCGGGTCTTGACCTCTACGGTGCCTACCTCCAGGGCGACGACGATCGGGCTCCTTCCTAGCCGCGGCAGGGGCTTTGGCCTCCCTCCGTATCGCCCACCGCGTGCCGAAGAAGGAGATGGATGGGCGACACCATTAGCCCGGCAACTGAACTTCGGCGGCTCCTCGTCGACGGCAGCCAGTCGCGGAGGAGGAAACGGTGGCGTGTTCCTCGGTGGGTCGTCGATGGGGGCAGGCGGCTCCTCGTTGGCGGCAGCCGATCGTGGAGGAGGAAATGGTGGCGTGTTCCTCGGTGGGTCGTCGATGCGGGCACGCGGCGGTGTTTGGCAGCGCGCCAACTCGGCTGCCGCGGCCCCTAGTCGCCGTAACCAGCGCACCAGCATGGCTGCCGCGTGGTGGCCAGCGCGTACCGTGTCCTTGGGCGCCGAGGGCACCGAGGGGTGCAGTTCCGCCAGTTCGTGGGCAACCATCCGTCTCTGCCGCTCCCTTCGACAATGGTGATGAAGAATTGGAGAATGATGTGGAGGAGTTAGCTAGCTCCGGAGGTCCCCCGGTGAGCCAAACCACTCGTGCCCAATGGAATGATGCTAACAATGCTTGCTTGTTAGAATTGTGCCTGGAACAACGTGCAACAGGAACATATAATGGTGCACAAATGAGTGGTGAAGGTTATCAAGTTGTTGTCGATGGCTTACTTGCTAGAAGGAGGTTGGTGTATAGCCGTTCACAGGTGAAGAACCAGATAGTTGTACTTAAAAACACCCACTTTTTCTGGCGATACGTGCAAGTACACACAGGGTTGGGAAGGAAAGCTGATGGAACAATTGATGCTGGGTCTGACTTCTGGATAACACATATAGAGGTTTATTTTCTTGTCGATCTACACTGATTATTTTCTTGCCCTGCTGCACATATGTTTTGCAACTCACAATCATTTTATTTATTGCCGCAGAAAAAACCATACCTAAAGAAGCTGCAGTGGGGTCCTCCAGCAAACGAGGACTTGCTTGACCAACTGTTTAGAGGCTCCACTGTGGATGGAAGCACAGCCTATGTGCCTAGAGATGACTATGGTGAGAATCATGATGAAGAGGAGTTTCAAACAACACCTGGAAGTACAAGCAATCAGAGAGGCAAAAGGTCATTAAGCAGTTCAAGCACTTTGACAAGTCCACTGAAAAAGAGCAAGAGCCCAATGTTGAAGGTTGTGAAGGACATAGCCAGTACCTTCAAAGAGTCTGTCACAATCAACACTAACCAAATGTTGAAACATGCAAGTGAGAAGGCTGCTTTTTCTGTCAAGAGGTGTCAGGAGCTGGCATTTGAGTGTGGCGTTGAGCGAACTGTTGAAGCTGTCTATGCAATGTCCAAGATGTTCGAAACACAGTACCAAAGGGAGTTCTTTTGTGGCCAATTAACTCCTGACCGTAGGTTGGGTTACTTCATGAAATGGTGCAGGGACAACTTGGAGTAGTTAGGATCTATTTGGAGCTTAAGTCCATGTGTTGCTCTGTTAAGATGTTAAACCTATCATTTTTATGTGATGTGTTGAACCTATCATCTTTATTTTTATCTATGGGCTGAATTAATTTCATTTGCTTATACTGTTTCAAGTTTGAAATATTATTTTTCACATTAAGCAAGTGTTGACCATATTATATGTGGGCTGAATTAATTTCTTACATGTGTTGAAGCAGGAAGAAGATCATGGCACCATGTTCGAGGAAGAAGAAGATGATGATGGAGGAAGTACAAGTGAGGATGAGATTATATCCATGTGCCGCAACAATGTGGTGCAGACCCAGAATTTGATGGTGCAATTGATTCCTATCTTGGGTATGTACTCTGATAACTACTTTGTGAAACTACCTAGGAGGGTCAATGGAGATTCTGGCTTGGATTGGGTCATGGAAACACTAGCTCGAGATAACCAATGCTACAACATGTTTAGGGTGGAGAGACCTTTATTTAACAGGCTACATAATACTTTGGTCCAGTCATATGGGTTGAAGTCCACTACAAAATTGTCATCTGTAGAGGCTCTTGCTATGTTTCTATGGATTGTTGGTTCATCAGAGTCAGTTAGACAGGCTGACAACCGTTTTAGGAGGTCTATGGAGACAATTAGCAGGACATTTTACAGAGTTTTGGGATGCATCCTTAGGTTAGCACATGACATAATTGTACCCAAGGACCCAACATTTTCATAGGTGCACCCAAACTTAGAAAATCCAGCATTTTGGCCACACTTCAACGACTGCATAGGAGCTATAGATGGGACACAAGTGAAGGTTGTGGTGGATAAGAGCAAGAGGATTCCATATTTGAACAGACACAATGAAACCAGTCAAATGTGCTTGCTGTTTGTGATTTCGACATGAGATTTACCTTTGTGTTGTCGGGATCGCCTGGTTCGGCACATGATATGAGAGTTTTCAAAGATGTTGTGAGCACTTATCAGCACAAATTTCCACATCCACCACCAGGTTTCCTACTTGAACTAACTTGCAACATTTTTTATCCAATAGGATTTGTTCATCTAAGTCTCATTGTGTGCTTGCCTTTCACAAATGCAGGGAAGTACTATGTGGTTGATGCGAGCTACCCAAATCGGCCGGGGTACCTTACACCATACAGATGTACAAGGTACCATGTAGAGCAATGGCACAATGGACCGCCGCCGCAAGGTATGAAAGAAACCTTCACCCATGCACATGCCAAAGTTAGAAATGTCATAGAGCGATCTTTTGGAGTGTTGAAGATGAAATTTAAGATTTTGTTGAACCTGCAAAGTTTTCTAGTAGAAAAGCAAACTAGAATTATTGCTGCTTGTATGGCACTTCATAATTTCATTCGAGGGAGCAGAATTGCAGATAGGGAACTTGATACTTGTGATGCAGATGAAAATTATAACCCAATGCCTAGTTCTTCTGCATCCGCATGGCCAGAAGATGAACCTCATGTTGAAGATGTCAACATGAATGCCTTCCGTGATGAGTTGGCTCATGCTTTGTTTCATGGAGTGTAACTTTTTTAAGCTTGATTGAGAACTTGTATGTTTAATTGGGACATCTCATTTGTATGGACAAAATTATGATATCTCCAATTGCACATTTTTGAATTTATTGGTCAAAATTATGTCGATCCTGCTCGTGAACTTGTTCCAATTGCACATTTTTGAATTTATTGGTCAGAATTTATTTTTCTTGTATCTCGGACTCCCTTTGGTACCCCGTACAAGGAGCACGGCGAGTGGAGGAGTGGAACTATTTGTCCAAGATGATCAAGATAAACAATCTAACCCTGTCATCCAAACACCTTTTGGCTAGAGTTAGTTTAGAGTTAGTCATGAGCTAGAAACTAACTCTAACCTTTAGCAGAGTTAGAGTATCCAAACAGGGCCTTTGTCTGGCCCATTCAGTCAGCTGGCTTTCCGTTTGGATTCTTCGGCCCATTCAGTTAGCTGGTTTTCGGATTCCGTGGCCCATTTCATCTTTAGGGTTCACTCTGTGGCCTGAGTTTATCTGTTCGACATCGATGGGATTTAATGGGGGGCGGCGTCGCGGCGACGAGATTTTCAAATCCATCTGTGCACTTGCGCTTGCTAGCGAGGGAGGTGGTAGCCTCGGGGCTGAGGCAGACCGGTGACATGACTTGATTTGGATCCGCAGGGGGCGGCTAATCAGGGCTCAGGGCAACGGTGTTGCCTGTTTAGGAAGAAAACTATAAATCTCAGGGCGCGGCGCTGCCGCGCTACCTTTGTGCTAACCACTGGGGATTTTTTTTTCCGAATCGCCAAGAGTTTCAGAGATTGATTGAGAAAGAATGTTTAAGTATTTTCATGTGATTGCCAGAAACGACGATTTCCTTGATCCTATAATCGTAGTGATATCCAGACTCTATTAACGATATATGCAAAATGACATTTAGAACTGCATTGAAAAAACAGAAAAATGTGCTGCAGATGGTAAGTTGAAAATGGAACATATCCATCCAAGCAAAACATAGAGATCTGAACGGAGAAGTCATTAGCTGTAGGACATGACCTGAGTACTGTACCTGACTAATTATTTCGTCTCAGTATTGACACTCTGCTCTTTGTGTCTCGATAACCATTGTTTCTCGCAAAATGGACAATCTGAACGGTTTCTACAGACTTTTTCTTCTCTTTTTCTCAATCATGCTTACCATGCATGCTGATACGGTTTCTAGTTTCCATCTCCTTTCTGTTAGCTACTGATCTCTGTGAAGGAACTGACAGCCAAAGCTGGCACCTTGATCTGTGCAGTGTCAAAGATGTTTCATTGCCTTTTGAGTTTTGAGTAACCGAAAGGAGACTACTGCCAGCTAAATTCACACACAAGGCTGCCTTCTGTTGCTATGTTATCAGCGACCTCTAATCTGATGAACATCACTACATCAGTTACCTCTGCCCAGTTAGCTTTGCACAAAAAATGAACCCCATCATGTTCACTGGAGACAAGCAGTCTCTGTTTTATTGACAAAGATTATCAGCTTCAATCGGCCCTTGGATGCACAAGTGTTGAGATGCATCAACGTCTGGGCTATCTTCTTCATTTTTTATCCTGACACGAGCGCACATCACAAATCGCAGCAAATGGAGGCTCGGCCAGCTGCTTAGGCCACTGTTTGAAGAGTGGCATTCAACATATCCTGAAAAGATCGGCAGCAGGCCTGCAGCAGACATAGCGACAGCCTAGAGCTCAACAGTGAAGATCCATCTGTCAGACATTTGATCGAGCAATTCGTGAGCACCAATTGCCGGAGTGCGATGGGCAAGCACAGCAGGAAAGGGAAGGGGAGGTGGCCAGATGGGTACGCGCACATATCCAGGCTGCGCTGTGCGTATCCTTCATCATCGCTGCCACGACTCATGGCTGAGCTCCGTCAGTGCCGCGCCGCGTCATGGTCCCTTCGCTCAATCGCTCCGCATCACTTCACACCTCGCCGCGCTGTCGCAATATCCGGGGAGACGAGAAGAGGCGGCCGTATATCGTGCTCGCTGTCCATGAGCGCCGCTCTCGCCGGAGCTTTGGCGGTGGGCGCTGCTCCGCTCAGACTTCAGTGCTCAGCGGGAGCGGGGAGAGGACGCAACGACCCCATTTCGAGGCGAAGAGACAGGCCGCGAAGCTGGATTCAGATCCCCTGCAGTCGGTTGCAGCGGCTGCCACGCGAGCCCCACGGGTGCCAGGGGCCACATGCAGTGACAAATGCACCCTGCAGTCAACTGCAGGGGAACCGATCCCCGCGAAGCTTCGGTTAGTTCGGGTCCACGATGAAACGGGCGAGAAACCAAAAGATCCGAATCGTACGGTTGAGACTGTGCGCTGTGCGGATCCGACTGTGAACGGGCTAACGGTTTAAGTGGTCAGATCCACCGCCCGAGTTTTCTGCCAGGATTCATCGATACTCCTCCTCAGTCCCAAAATAGATGTAATTTTAGGATTTGAAATTTGTCCTAAAAAATGTAACTTTTACCTATCAACCACAAAAGACTACAGGAGCTTCTCGTATATAAGACAAACCAATGTTTAGATATTTCTTAAAAAAACAAAGGGTAATTTGGTAATTTTACACCTAAGTATTGGTTGGAGGGTGTAGGAGGGGTAGGGTGGTCTTTTCACACGCTCTATCCATGTTGGCATGCAGCTGTGGCGTGCCACGTCAGCGAAATGATAATTTTGTTGCCTTAGCGTGTAGAGAGATGGCAAAAATATAAAATGCAAAATAAGAGTGGCAACCGAAAGAGCGACAAGTATGACAATAAATTAAATATCCCACCATCCAAACAATAGCCTACGGGTTATTCTCGGAGTAATTTTCACTTTTTGTCTGGCCCATTCAGTCAGCTGGCTTTCCGTTTGGATTCTTCGGCCCATTCAGTTAGCTGGTTTTCCTTAGGATTCCGTGGCCCATTTCATCTTTAGGGTTCACTCTGTGGCCTTGTCTCTGTACCTCAGTACCTCACCACTCCCATTCGCGAGGGGCCGGCCGCCGCCGCCACGAGTTCCTTGCCGATCCGATTCTTTGAGGAACCAGAACCAATCGTCCACACAGATTCCGATGAAGCGTATCCGGTGCAGATCTGGCGGTGGCGACCGCTACCTGTGCAGAAGCGGCAACAATGAATGGTCAATCCTAAGTTCCCCTGTTTCTTGGTCGCCATTTCCGATCCATTTTGTAAATTTATACGGCAGGAGAGATTGGCCCAATTTGCCATCGGAGCTTACCGAGCAGATCGCAAGCAGGCTGCTCCGGTACGACGTGGCCGAGTACCTGCGGCTCCGCGCCGCGTGCAAAGCGTGGAGGGAGTGCATCTGCTATTCGAGCGACCTGGACAGTCGCTTCCGGCCCCGGCAGTGGATAATGCTCTCGAAGGGCGACGGCACGCGGTGCCGCTTCCTCAATCTCGCCACTGGCGCTTGCGTGCAGATCGACCTCCCGGAGCTCTCTGGCCACCACATTGAAAGCAGCACTGAGGGTCTCCTCGTCCTGCGGGAAAAGACCAGCGATGACATTCGCTTACTCAATCCACTCACCAGGGCGCTCACTAACCTCCCACCTATCACCGCCGCGTTGAGAAGTGTGAGCCCTGATTGGAGCGAGGACTGGAAAACGGCTTGCCCCTCGCGCATTGTCTATGCCGGTATCTCCGATGAGACCTCGCCACCAACGGTTGCGCTTTTTATGAGGGGTCATCTGTGGAACATCGCATACGCCAAGCCCGGCGATCAGCGTTGGGCGCTCGTAGATGACAAAGGCTGGAGGACCTTTCCCAACCGGAGGGTCATCAGTGATGGAGAACTACTAAGGTACGTTTGGTACCTATCTGCTGTGACGCTGCGAGGGCGTATATACTTCGCGACATTCCAGGGGAACATATTGAAACTGATGCTTCATCCCAGGCCTCGGTTGGTGCCTGTGGTAAACGACCAATCCAGCCATATGATCTGGCACTGTGGTATTCTCAGGCACAACGTGGTCTCCTACCTTGTCCCTGCTAATGACAACCACCGCAGCTTGCTGATGGTGCGCTACTACAGCAGCCTTGACCACCTCAGCCCTGATGAGCAGAGGCGCATGAAGCGGAGGAAGAGGACCACATTGCTCAAACTACCTGGTGACAGGCCTGGCCAGTACAAGTGGCACCAGTTGGAAGTGTTCAAGGTAGACCTTGCAGGGAAGAAGCTGATTCCTGTGGAAAACATGGGCCATCGTGCGGTTTTTATTGGGGATGTGACATGCATTTCCTTCTCCATTCAGAGGTTCCCCTCTGTCTATGGCAATGCGGTGTATCTCGGGATGAACAGCCACTGCTCTATTGCTTGCGGCGTGCGCCACCTCAATGACAATAGGATTGAGCCGCGGCTTGAGCATGTCCTTGAAGGTGGGGGCAAAGCGCCTCTTGGTTTTGATAAGACCCTCCGTGGACCAGAAAGGATTGTGCCCCTCGCGCGCCCCTGTAGCCTTGAGGAGTACCTTGTCTGCCATGTTGGCTTCAAGTACGGGATCAAGGATTAGTGTTGACTTCCGGCATGGTTTGAATTTACCTGGTGTCACTTCCAGCATGGTTTGAATTTATCTGGTGGAAGGAAAGCACCAGAGTTTGTATTCACATGGTTGCTGCTGCAGAGTAAGCTGCTTACTGCTGATAACTTAATGAAGAGGAACTGGACGTGTGATCCGGATCTGCCGTCTGTGCGATCAAGTGGAGGAAACTGCCGAGCATACTTGCTTGCACTGTGTGTTTGCTCGGGAGGTATGGGTGTTGGTGGCAGGATGGACCATGGGTTTGATTCAGATACCGCAGCAAGGGTTTATGTTGGAAGATTGGTGGAATTCATCTCTGTAGGGCTGCACCAAGGAAAACTAGAAGCGTGTTGCATCTGTGTTGATATACACTTCCTGGAACATCTGGAAGGAGAGAAACAGACGAGTCTTTTACAGTGTCACAACCACACCGACAAGAGTGCTAGGTTTAATCAAGGAAGAGCTAAAGCTTAGGAGTTTGGCATGCGGAGAAGTTCTAGTTAATTGATGTATCGCCTTTATTGTTGTACATTTAGCCTTTTGTGCCTTGAGTTATTCCTTTTTATGTAATATCGCCCTTGTAAGAACCCGCATGCTTCTCCTTCTTACATGACATTCTTAGATGACAGAGCAATGCTCCTGCTAAGCTTAAAAAAAATTTACTTGGTGTCCTTGGTCTTCCCAATATCCTGTTATTGTGAGGGCATTCTGTCTGTTCTTTTGTT
The DNA here is from genome assembly GCA_015476505.1 of Urochloa ruziziensis. NCBI lineage: Eukaryota > Viridiplantae > Streptophyta > Magnoliopsida > Poales > Poaceae > Urochloa > Urochloa ruziziensis. The sequence continues at coordinate 40,629,875 of CM027122.1, forward strand.
TCAGATCCTAATCAGCCAAATGGTTTCAATATGCCATCTCTGCCACACAAGTCAGTGCAACCGTTCTTCTTGGTTAGGGCATGTACAACGGGCCGCTGTTTGCTGTCGGCATGCAATTTTTTTTCCTAAAAAAACCCCACGCGATCGGATCGAGGCGAGGCCGTCGTCTGGTTCATCTACAAGCCGAGCGCGTGCTCCCAGACGAAAGATGAGCCATTGTACGATCCGCTGCGGGTAGACGGTGAAAGCTCGAATCCATTGTGCGCGGGGGGTTCGTGTGCCGCGTTCGCACCACCACTACCGCCGAGCAGAGCTTCGGCCTCACACGGCCGACCCCTCCCTACCCCCTCTCCTCACCCAACCAACCATTAAAATTGGTCGTCCATATCCCGTGCATCGTGTTGGTAGCCTCATCTCGAGTTCTCGTGGCCCAGGCATGGAGATCAAGAGCTCCGGGCACCATGCCCCTTTCTTCCATGGCGTGTCCAGGAGGAAGACGACTGGGTGTTCTGAGGAGGAAGATGAATACGGTAGCTTCACTTTAGACTTTTGGGCCTTTAACAATTGGACCATCGCCCATCATTCACTACACCAGCCCACCACACTTGCAAGAGGAAAGTACAGCAGTACAGCCCATCGTTCACTACATCATCGTACAACCAACATGAATACTGTAACTTCCAAATAGTTAAAACGTTAAAGTCGCGTCGGATTAATCAGAGCGGCCATCCTCCTTTTCTTTCTTTCTTTTCTCTCGTGCATGCAACAAAGTCGCTACAAAGATCAACTGTACACTAGATCACCATGAGTTTGTTCATCAAATGATGAATTAATTACCATGCAGACAGCCAAACAGACAGCCCATTATACAAACTGTCTGTTTATGTCAAAATGACAGTAGCTGTGTCAGCTCTACCTCGCAGGTTTGGTATTTTTTAGAAACGGGAATATATTCAATATTCCAGCCGCTGCATCGACCAATGCATATAGCTGTTCATTATTACAAAGAGACACCAGAAGGCGATGAAATTCTTGCCGCCCAGCTGTTCTATTAGCAAAACAAAATTATGTGGAACCAATTCTATTACTAAAACACCATCCATTTGAGGCGAAAATTTCCATGACGGTGGTCTCAAGCACACGACACCCCGTAGTAACTTGGGGCCGCTCTTCCTCCTTCAGCAACAAAGACCAGAAGCGGATCCAGTACGTCCCTCTGTATATAACCTGCATAGGAGTAGGAGCTTTCGTGTTGTTAAAGATCATGTCATTTCTACTTAACCACATAGCCCAACATAAGGAGGCAGCTCCCACCAAGATCTTGTACATGAGTTTCTTATTAACCCCATGTAGCCATCCATTAAAAATGTGATGAACACTCGTAGGTGGTTTAATATTAAAAGAAACTTGTACTATTCTCCAAACCAACCTCGCAATATGACAGTCAAAGAAAAGGTGTTGAATAGACTCGTTTAGATTGCAGTAACAACACTTTAAACTTCCCTTCCAATGTCTTTTTGCTAAATTGTCTTTGGTCAGAACTACTCCTTTAATTAGATACCACAAAAAGATCTTAACTTTCAAAGGCAATTTCAATTTCCAGATTATGTTATTGTACGGTAGATTTATAGGCACAACTAGCAACTTATACATCGAACGGACAGTGAATTGGCCATTCTGCTGTAAGGACCAAACAAACGTATCTCTCCTGTTTGATAAATGGACATTCACTATCTTAGATACTAACTGTCGCCATGTCTGTAAGTTGTTTCCAACTAGAGACCTTCTAAAAGCGACGTTCAGAGGGTTCGATCTTAGAACCGTTGCCACAGTTGCACTCTTCATCCTAACAATGTTAAAGAGATCCGGATATTGCTCTTTAAAAGGTGTGTTATCCAACCAAGCATCCTCCCAAAATCTAACTTGAGATCCATCACCCAAATTAAATCTGCCCATTCTCAAAAAGTCATTTTTGACTTTCATCAAACTAGACCAAAAATGAGAATCCCCAGGCATATATTCAACTTGTGTGATGGTTTTGTGTCTCAAGTACTTGTTTATAAGGAGTCTCTGCCAGACCCCATCCTCATTAACCAACTTAAAAAGCCATTTGCTAAGAAGACACTTGTTTTGTAAATTTAGGTCTAAGATTCCTAAACCCCCGTGATCTTTGGGTGTACAGAGAATACCCCACCTCGTCAATCTATACTTTTTCTTGTGTCCATCGTTTTGCCAGAAGAATCTAGACCGATAATAGTCTAATCTTTTAAGGACACCCCGAGGAACTTCAAAGAAAGATAGCATAAACATAGACAAGTTGCTAAGAACAGAGTTAATAAGAACCAACCGACCACCAACAGAGAGCATTTTTCCTTTCCACCCACTTAGTTTCTTTTGAAACCTATCCTCTACTTCTTTCCAATCTGAGTTTCTAAGCTTTCTATGATGCATCGGGATACCTAGGTATCGAAAAGGGAGATCACCCATGTCACATCCAAAGATTTGTGAGTATTCATTCCCTAGATTCCTAGCTTCACCATAACAAAACATTTCACTCTTATGGAAATTAATCTTGAGGCCAGACAATTGCTCAAAAGCACATAGCAGGAGCTTCATATTCTTAGCCTCCTCTAGATCGTTTTCCATAAAGAGAATTGTGTCATCTGCATATTGCAAAATAGATAAGCCATCGTCCACCAAATTTGGAACCAATCCTCTTAAAGACCCATTTAACTTTGCACGTTCAATTAAGATTGCCAAAACATCTACCGCCAAATTAAATAAAATAGGTGACAGAGGGTCTCCTTGTCTGACTCCTTTCTTTGTTTGGAAGTAATGCCCTATGTGATCATTAACTTTAATCCCAACAGATCCTCTGGTTGTTATTTGATCTATCCAAGAATTCCACTTCGGTGAAAAACCTTTCAAACGCAACACTTGTTGCAAAAAAGGCCATTTTACCTTGTCATAAGCTTTCTCAAAATCTAATTTTAAAATGACGCCATTCTTTTTCTTTTTATGAAGTTCATGGATTGTCTCATGTAGAATCACTATTCCCTCCATAATATATCTCCCACGCATAAAGGCTGTTTGAGAGGGTCTAATTACTTTTTGGGCTACCAAATCTATCCTATTAGTGAGAACCTTAGTGAAAATCTTGAAACTAACATTGAGTAGACAGATGGGCCTATATTGTTGGATCTTGACTGCTTCAGCTCTTTTGGGAAGTAAAGTAATTACCCCAAAATTAAGACTATGAAGAGGTAAATTTCCTTGGTGGAATTCATTAAACAACTCCAAAAGGTCAGGCTTTATGATTTCCCAGAAGTTTTGATAAAATTCCGCTGGGAAACCATCTGGTCCAGGAGCTTTATTATGTTCCATTTGAAAAATCGCCTCTCTAATCTCTTTCTCGCTAAAGACATCAGTGAGTATCTCATTTTCTAGATTAGAGACTTGCGGAATATCTTGTGTACAAGCTTCATCTAGGAGAAAATGATTACTTTCTGGTGATCCAAAGAGACCTTTATAATAATCAGTAATGTAAGTTTTCAGATTTTCTTCGCCTATAATAACACCTTCATCTTGTTCTAATTGGTAAATCCTAGTTTTACGGTATCTACCATTTGCAAGTAGTTGAAAGTACTTTGTGTTATCATCTCCCTGCGTTAATCTAGTTGCTTTAGAGCGTTGCATCCAATACAACTCCTCCTCTCTAAGCAGCTTAGATAATTCAGTTGAGAGATAATTCTTATATTCTAGCTCTTGTGGTGATAAAAGTACCACTTCGGATTTCCTATCAAGATGATCTAGGTGTTCCAAAAGGAAAGATTTTTTCCTCTTGTTTTCACCTACTAGATTCTTAGCCCAACCTCTCAAATGCCTTCGAAGGGCCCATATTTTATTTTGCCATCTCTGCATAGGTGAATTTCCCCTGGTTTCCCTCTGCCACACCTCAGATATGATATCATGGAAGCCATCCTTAATCAGCCAACCCAATTCAAACTTAAATTGGTGATTGTTGCCTCTATGGACAGCCTCCCCGGTATCTAGTAATAAAGGTGTGTGATCCGAGAGTTCTCTTGTGAGCACCTCTACTGTAGAGATGTGGTATTTCTGTTCCCATTCCGTGCTTACTAAAATCCTATCCAGTTTCTCAAAAGTTGGTACCTCTGCTGAGCTTGTCCAAGTGAATTTCCGACCTGAGAGCGCAAGCTCTCTTAGGTTTAGGGATTCAATGCAAGCATTAAACAGTAAAGGCCACCGACTATCAAATCTATCGTTATTTTTCTCTGTTGGGTTTCTAATGATATTAAAATCACCACCAACCATTAGAGGGAGGGTTTCTATGCTGCAAGAATTAACAAACTCTGCAAGAAAGGCCTCTTTTTGTTCGGGTTGAGCAGCACCATACACCGCCATTAAAACCCAACGGAAGCTATCCCTTCTGAAAGTGCATCTAGGCCCCTAAATGTGTTTTGATAATTAATGACAATCATCATGGACTAACAATTCTATTGAGATGATGAGATTAGGTTAGTCCGGATGAATGGATGAGCTTCAATGATTGATTACGATATATCGCCGTATATTGAAGCAAGAGGATGCTAAAGGAAAAGGTAAAAGATAGGTTGTTTTCTTTTACCGGTCCTAAGGTGTTTTAGAGAAGAAAATTTGACCGGATTGATAGGCTAGATAGTCGTACTATTAATAGGGGTCAATTGTGGTTGCTTGTTATGATTCTAGTGCCAACTTGCTCAAATAGTATAAGTGCATGCATGAGAGCTAACTTCGTTTTCAAAAGTTGAAGGGAATTCAACCTTACTGATTTTAGTCAGGCGGACGGTCCGCCCTTGGGATGGCGGACGGTCTGCCTCACATCTGGTTGAAGGAAAATCGGCTAAGTGTTGGATAAAGGGGCCCTGCCGTTTTCTTAGGCGGACGGTCCGCCGGGTACAGGCGGACGGTCCGCAGGCTATTATTTGCATGAGGCGGACCCTTTCGCGGACCGTTCACGCAGATACGTTTTCTGGAGGTTCCAAGACACTTTTATAAGGCGGACGGTCTGCCTTTGTGAATCGTAGTCCTTAGTCGTGTGGTGATCATTTTCTAACTAAGAGGCGGACGGTCCGCCCCTGTTGGGCGGACGGTCCGCCAACCCCGTAACGGTCACTTCTGACACGTTTGACCTTTTGAAATAGTAGCCGTTGGGCTCGGGCGGACGGTCCGCCCCCTCTTAGGCGGACGGTCCGCCAGTGCTCTGTTTTCACGAGTTTTACACATAACGGCTAGTTGGAAAGGTGGGGAGTATATATACTTATCCCACAGGTTTGGGGAGACTCTCTTGGCCATTCTGAAAGCTCACTTGACCCAAGAGTCCCCTCTCTCATTCCTCTCATACTCATTTGCTAAGGGATTGCATTCTTGTGAGTGTGAGGAGTTCTAGTGCATTGCTTTGGATTGCATTGAGCATTGAGGCACTAGGAGAACATCAAGCAAGCGTCATTGGCTTGTTACTCTTGGAGGTTGCCGCCTCCTAGACGGCTTGGTGTGCGATTTCCATTGAGCTCTTCAAGAAGATTGTGAAGAAGCCTTGGAAGATTGTGAGAGGTCTTGTGCTCACCTCACCGGAGCGGTAAAGGGCAACTCTAGTGGAATCGAGGTTTGGAGAGGTTCATTGCATTCAAGCCGGCTTATACATCAAGTGTGACTTGATAGAGAAGCAGTTGAAGCTTTGAATCCACCTCAACGTGGATTAAGGGTGACCGGCAAGTCATCGACACCACGGGAAAAATTTCGGTCTCTCGTGTGATTGATCATTCCTTCACTCATTTACATTTTGCTATTTGTCTTGATCATTTACATTCATAGAGATTGAATCATACTTGTCACCCTAGGTTGCAAACCTTGACCTAGTTTAGAATCAAGTAGAAATAGGTTTTCTCTTGTGTTACTAATAATTTTTATTAGTGCTTTGATTTTAGTTAAAACCGCCTATTCACCCCCCCCTCTATTCGGTATCCTAGATCCTACAAGTGGTATCAGAGCCGTGGTCTCCAATTTGCAAGGATTTAATCATCCCGGAGTAGGATAAATGGCTAGTGATAGCAAGAATCATGCAGGTAACCACCCTTCTTTGATGGAAGCAATTATGACTATTGGAAGACTAGAATGATGGTCTATATCAAGTCAACTAGCAAGAAGGTGTGGGAAATCATAGAGGAAGGATATGTCATACTTGATCCCAAAGATCCTTCCCCATCGGATAGTGAAAAAGAAAATCTAAATGATCAAGCATTGAATTTGCTCTATAGTTGTCTTAGTGTGAATGAGTTCAATCGGATCAAGAAACTCAAGACGGCCTTTGAAGTTTGGGAAAGATTCAAGGAAATTTATGAGGGAACCACTACCGTGAAGGGAGCAAAACTCTTTGTATACAAAGGAAAATTTAGTGAGTTTGCTATGAAGAAAGATGAAAGTGTTGATGAAATGTTTGATCGATTGAACAACATTGTCAATGAGCTCAAGTCTCAGCTGATCCTGAGTTAGAGCCAAAAGGTTCAATAGCAAAACGAAGCTCAAAAAACCGTGTACCAATGACACAATCCATCTGGGTGGGTACAATAGCAGGGTTGAGCACAGCCACTTTGAATCTGCCAAAGTTACTCTTTCTTGTTGTAACCATATCAACCTTCACTGTAGCTCCAAACATAGTACCTATCGCCCACAGCACCTCATAAGTGCTAAGCACCTTATGCAAATTAACAGTCCTCATCCATATGGTCGGAAGCTCGTACCCAAAATATTCCTCTTCCTGCTCACATTTTTCAAAACTCAGCCGCATACCATTTTTGAGAACCGCCGACCTGAAATTGATAGCACGTGTGAAATCGGCCTTTGATGGAAAAGGTGCTACCCAAGCATTCGGTGCCTGTAGCTAAACATCCCACTCAAATTTTGCCGAGATCAACCGTTTGAGGTGTCCAATTAGTTCCTCTTCAGTCAAGCATCCTCATTCCACCTTTATTAAAACATTATTACTATCAACCTTTGAAATTTGGATTGGGCCATGTGGGATGTGATAGAAGCCCAACTCATCCACAGCATACCCAACAGCAACCGCAACTGGTCTCGGCTTCTTTTTCAAAGGACATTTTGCATCCACATGTTCATCACTCTCACAAATATTGCAAAACAACACTGTGGAGCGATCTGCTGAAATATGTCCTTTAGAACAACACTTGAAACACCACGCATCTTCCGGTTTACCTTTGCCTTTCTTTTTCTTCCTTTTCTCGCCAGTCAGCTTGCTCTCATTATTATCATTGGCCTCCACATCTTTTGCATCATTTTTCTGGACTTCCTGCTGCTGTAATGTAGTCTCGGCATGGCCGCCTTTTGGATTAGTGACCAATCCACTTGTTTGTTGCGTACTCGTATGTACTGATGCATCCACATTAGGAAAGCATTGGCTGCCATCAGAGAGTGGACGCACTTGACCCACCACCTGTTGGTGTTGCAGCCATTGCATATTGTCCCCCTTGGCATGAACCTCGTTTCCTCCACCTGTTACATGTGCACCCCCGAACTGAGACGCTGGAAACTGACCACCTTGCTGGTTCCCAATAAGAGGTCCACGACCCTCAAAACCGCGACCTGAATTATTCCTTCCTCTCCCCCTGTCGCGACCTCTTCCCCGCTGCCTTGGGTACCCCCTACCAGTCCCATAGCCTTGGTTGAAGTCACGAACAGGACCACCATGACCATGGCCGAAACCGCTGTCTTGATTAGAGGCTTGAGGTTGTTGATTAGGAGGGCCAACTGGTGTCGATCTTTGCACAAAGCTTTGCTGCTGAAAACCATTGCCTGGCACCATCCATTGTTGACCTCCCTGAAAACCACCTCCTCCTGAACTATTTGAACCAGCGATCCAATTTTGGCCTTGCTGAAACTGTGTACTGCCGACCCCCTGGAAACCTGCTTGAAACACTGGTCCATTGCCTCCATTACCTTGCAGACCTGAGCCACCCACGCCCCCGGCCATGGTGTTCACGCTGTGGAAACCGCCCTGGGGTTGGTTGATGAAGCCTCCCTGATGGCGGTCGTTGCCGTGGAACCCTCTGCCGTCCATCTCCACACACCCGTGCGTGAGCACGTCGGCGTAGGACGGAGTGTTGTGCGCTAGGGTTCCTGACCGCTCGCCGCCGCCTCCGACGTCACGAAAACAACTCGGTAGCGTTCCCTTGCGCGATAGCAACTGACCGACTGCAGATCGTAAAGCAACGTGGACCCAGGATGGGCCAGCCTTGAGCTATACCCCGCGTGTCCTTTCACGGCCCACCGAAACAACCGAATCTCGATCTGAGTCAGGATTCAAAATTTTTTGAACCGTTTCCCTGTCCTCCGATCGCCGGCGGCCGCTGGAACGCAGACGAGAATCCACGTTGATGGCAACATCCCCCAAGGTCCGCAATGGTGAAGCCCTCTTCGGTGGCAGCGGTCCCTGCCAGGTGCCGACAGGGCCACCGCCCTTCTTCAAAGTTTTGAAAACCTTCCTTGCCAGACAGGTAGGCCGATCCATGGAGGTTGGTGTTGTTTCTGCCAAAAGCTTTACCTGCACGGATGGACTATCCACAATTGACGCAGGCTCGGCTGTGGGGGATATAGTACCCGGGTACCTCACGAGCAAGCCTGGCAGCCCACCAAAAGGGGGCGGCCCAGCCCACTGTTCTGGACCTGAAGACGTGCGGGACAAGTCGGCGCACGGAGGAAGGATCTGGAAGGAAAAATCCTAGTTGAAATAGGAATTATTGTAAAGAAGGAAAGGATTCTTAGAGATAGGATCGGATACAAACCGACTTGTAACCCTGCCCCCCGATATATAAGGCGGGCAGGGACCCCCTCCAAAACATCTCGACTCAATCAGACAACAACTCAACCCATCGAAACTCATAATCTACGCAATACAACACCCCAAAACAGGACGTAGGGTATTACGTCGAGTCGACGGCCCGAACCTGTATAAACCCCTGTGTCTGTCCATCCTAACCATCCAGCTTCCGATCTTTGCGATCTTCCCTGCATTACAAATCACTTCCGTGGGCTACCCCGTGGAAGACTGCCGGAGATAATATCACCGACAGTGGCGCGCCAGGTAGGGGATATCGCCGAGATCAATCTGGTAAGCTCGATGGATCGCGTCAAGATCTTGGACAGCTGCAACCTCCCAGACGTCGACGAAGTCGAGATCCAGTTCGGGGATGTCATCACCGCCGCCTTAGGTACCCAAGCGGCAGGAGCTACGGTCGCCACGGAGGTCTCCTCTCTGGCGCCGACTTCGGCCATCACGGCCCAGTCCGGTCCGATCACGTCTGATCGTGCCGGATCTACCCCGCTGAGTCCATCGCAAAACGCGAGGCCAGACCAGTCGGGAACAGATCTACAATCACTCGGTTCCGATCCGACTCCTGAGAGTCGCGTCGCCGAGTCATCGCAGAGCGTAAACGCTCAACCAACACGCGTCCAGAGCCCTGAGGTCATTACTGTCCAGACCCCTGGCTTTTGCGCGCTTGCTCGGAAGCAGAAGATGAAGGACATCGTCCAGACAGATGATTACTTCTCTGGGAGCGACTCCTACGGGTTAGACCTACTGGGACCCTCAATCCTGGACGATCTGCCGGAAGGATACACAGTGTCCGATGCCTCTACAGAGCCAGAACTACTAGGATCACTCGGAGAATTGACTCCGAGTAGTTTGGAGCGTTATACGCCCACATCCGACTTCTCCGAGTCCGAGGAAGACTACCTCGCGCAAGAGGGAGTCGGATCATATTGCTACATGGTGGCGCCAGCAACGCCAACCAATCCTGTCTCAGAAGATGAGGTCACTCCAGCTGAGGAGACGACTGAAGCCAGGAACCAGCGTCGAGGACGCAACGCCAGTCGGGCGACTCGCAGAGCCACACGACCGCACGGAGCCACCGCGTCAGGATCTGGCACTGCTCGACTCCAGGAGCCTCACTCTGAAGGTCATCGTCGCCAACGGGATCAGCACGATCGGAGGAGCACCCGGAACTTGATGCGCGACGGCATGTTCGAGTTCAACGGATACGACGTCTACGAGACGCCGGTCCAGAACCTCGTTACTATCAACGAGGAAATCAATCGGCTGCCACCTAGCACTCTGGGCCTTGACAAGGTAAGAGCTCTCGTGCAGGCCGCCTCCGTCCAGGTTCACCAGATGCAGGGCAGAACGACCACGGACGCTCCTGAGCCCGGTCCGTCTCGACACCGGGCCAGCGGCAGATCGGGTCGTGATGAAGACCTCCGCACCACGATCAACAGAGATCGAGATGCGAGGGACGTCATCACCAACAGCACCGAAGAGCGCCACCGTGAGGAAATCCGACGGCGCGAAGAGTACGATCGGGATCATGGAAATCCCCGTCGTAACTCCAACAGAAGCGGCTACTCGACGGAGTCAGACTACTCTGACCTCTCCGGTAGCCCAAGGCACGGCAACAACGATGGTCGCACTCCGCCACGGGGACGAGTGCTTCCACCACCCAGGCGACCGACTCCTCCAAGAGATCGAACTCCACCGCGCAGCAGGACCTACCGACAGGACCGAATTCCACCCAGGACTCGGAACTATCGGAGGACCCGTTCCCCGCCTAGGGACCGGGATCGCAGGAGGGACAGCACACCCCCAAGAGCAGCCGACGGATCGGGTCCGAGCGATTCCCGCCCTAGAGGCCGGATCGGCGGATTCCAGTCGTTCACCGAGCGCTTAAGAAGCGTGACATGGCCCAGAGGCTTCAAGCTGTCGGATATCGACAAGTACGACGGGAAATCTGACCCATCTCAATGGCTTCAGATCTACTACACCGCCGTACAAGCGGCCGGCGGCGACGAGGACGTGATGGCAAACTATCTTCCCATCATGCTCACCAAGGACTGCCGCAACTGGCTGGCAGGACTCCCGCAGGACGCCATCGACAACTGGGAGCAGCTTACCGAACTCTTCATCGGTAACTATCTCGGTACCTGGGAAAGGCCCGGGAGCAAGCGGCTCCTCGGTCAGATCAGGCAGCGCAAGAACGAGACCCTGCACGACTTCGTGCGAAGGTTCTCAGAAAAGCGCAACTCCATCACGGACGTCACGGATCTGATGTCAGCTTTCCAGCGCGGCATCTCCGACGGGAGACTGATTCATAAGTGGACTCGGAAGCCACCCGCGACTGTCAATGACATGTTCCGGGTCGCTAGCACGTGGGCGGACGCAGAGATCGCGGAAAAGGAACAACTCAGCGAGATCAGGAGTCGCTGGGAAGAAGAGAACAAGACGACTCGCAAGCGCGACCGCCACGAGGACGAAGACCGACACGACGACCATCGACGCAATGACAGCCAACCTCGCAAGAAGAAGAGCGAGGGAGACATGGTCGCCGCCCTGGACCGGTCCAGAGGCCGGGTAACTCTAGAGGACTTCCAGCGCATGCTCGATGAGCAATGCCCTTAACACAAGCACAAGCACTCGGCGCGAGAGTGCTACGGGCTCAAGCGAGGCTTCACGGGGGGCAACAGAGGCCCTCCATACAGAAAGAGGAACGATGGTTCCCCGCGAGACGACAGGCGGAACGATGAGCCCGGCGACGACTTCCAGGAAGCCGACCGAGTGGTGCGCATGATCTATGGCGGACCAGAGTTCGAGTCGAAGCGCCAGCAGAAGCTCACCCATCGCCAGGTCATGCACGCGAGGGAGCCACCGGTACCTGAGTACCTCAAGTGGTCGGAAGTTCCGATCACCTTTACCCGGGAGGACCATCCAAACTTCATACCGAAGCCCGGGTCCCATGCCTTGGTAGTAGCCCCGACGATTCGCAACGTTCGGCTCACCAAGGTACTAGTCGACGGTGGCAGTGGCCTGAACATCCTCTTTGCTAACACATTGAAGGAGCTCGGCCTGACTACTCTCGACCTGAGTCCCCCCCAATCCGCATTCTACGGTTTGATACCGGGAGAGGGGGCTGAACCACTCGGGCACATCACATTGCCCGTTACCTTCGGAGACCGGAACAATTACCGGACCGAGCACATGCAGTTCACGGTGGCGAACTTTGAAACTGCATACCACGCCATCCTTGGGAGGCCGGCGCTCGCCAAGTTCATGGCGATTCCTCATTACGTCTACTTGCAGGTCAAGATGCCAGGACCTAAAGGCGTAATCACCGTCTTGGGAGACGTCCGAGTCGCATACACATGCGAGCAGGAAACTCTCAACGCGGCAGCCGCCCTGGACATGTCCAAGCGCATGGAACAAGTACTGGCTGCATCACAGGAGGTGGACAAGGACGCTCTAGAGATCCCCACCAAGAAGCCAGCGAGAGAAGCCATCGCGGCAAGCAAGGAGACGGAGCTGAAGAGGATCTCTCTGGACTTGGACGACCCAAAGAAGACGGCCATCATCGGGGCAGAGTTAGACCCCAAATAGGAAGAAGTGCTCGTCAAATTCCTAAGGGAAAACGCCGACATATTCGCGTGAAAACCATCCGATATGCCAGGCGTCCCAAGGGAACTTGCCGAGCACTCCTTGAAGGTCAATCCGACTGCCAAACCGATCAAGCAAAGGCTTCGTCGATTCGCGCAGGACCGCAAGGAGGCGATTAGGGCAGAAATTACAAAGCTGTTAGCGGCCGGGTTTATTCAGGAGGTGTTCCACCCCGACTGGTTAGCTAATCCAGTTCTGGTAAGGAAAAAGAATAATAATGATTGGAGAATGTGCGTTGATTATACAGATCTCAACAAAGTTTGCCCTAAAGACCCCTTCGTTCCCCCCCTCCGCATCGATCAAGTCGTTGACTCCACGGCAGGCTCCGCCCTGCTCTGCTTTCTCGATTGCTACTCAGGCTATCACCAGATAGGCCTGAAGCTGGAAGACCAGATAAAGACCGCGTTCATCACGCTGTTTGGTGCCTTTTGTTATAACACAATGGCCTTCGGTCTGAAGAACGCAGGCGCAACCTATCAGAGGACGATTCAAGCATGTCTGGATCAATTGATCCCAGACATAGTAGAAGCCTACATCGACGACATTGTGGTCAAGATCATGAACCCCGAGGACATGATAGGGAACCTGACAAAGGTCTTCGAACGCTTGCGCGTATTCCGGTGGAAGCTCAACCTGGAAAAGTGTGTCTTCGGAGTACCCTCAGGTAAACTACTCGGCTTCATGGTCAGCAACCGCGGGATCGAGGCAAATCGCGAGAAGATCACGGCCATCACCAAGATGCTACCACCAACCTGTCAAAAGGATGTGCAGAAGCTTACTGGATGCATGGCAGCGCTCGGTCGTTTCATATCACGACTCGGCGTTCGCGGATTGCCGTTTTTCAAACTGCTCAAGAAGCAGGACAAGTTCGTGTGGGATGACGAGGCGAAGCAATCTTTCCAGGAACTCAAAGACTACCTGCAAAGCCCTCCCATCCTCGTCCCACCTCAACCAAGAGAACAGCTCTACCTCTACATCTCTGCTACTCCCCGAGTGGTTAGCACGGTACTAGTGGTCGAGCGTCCTGAAGAAGGACACGCATATGGAGTTCAGCGACCAGTCTACTTCGTCAGCGAGGTCCTGACCGTATCTAAGGTACGCTACCCCCATGTGCAGAAATTGCTCTACGGAGTTCTCATCTCAGCAAGAAAGCTGAAGCACTACTTCGAGGCCCATCCAATCTCGGTTGTGAGCGAAAATCCTTTAGGGGAAATTCTCCATAACCGAGACGCCAGCGGCCGAATCGTCAAGTGGTCAATAGAATTGGCTGCCCACCACATAACCTTTGTTCCACGTACTGCTATCAAGTCTCAGGTCTTGGCCGACTTCGTAGCAGACTGGACAGAAAACCAAGCCCCGGCTGACGACGAGGTAGTTGAGTACTGGGAGATGTACTTTGATGGCTCCCTCCAGATAAAAGGAGGCGGCGCAGGCGTACTCCTGATCTCTCCAAGTGGACAGGAATTAAAATACGTCCTTCAAATTATGTTCCCAGTATCCAACAACGCAGCCGAGTACGAAGCAGCCTTGCACAGTCTTCGCATTGCAGTATCTTTGGGTATCAAACGCCTGATGGTACGCGGGGACTCTGCCCTGGTCATAAACCAGGTAAACAAGGACTGGTCCAGGACCCACGAGAAGATGGACGCATACTGCGAAGAAATCAGAAAGCTGGAAGGGAAATTCTATGGCTTAGAGTTCCATCACGTGGTGCGTGACCACAACAAGGCAGCAGATGAGCTCGCTAAGATGGGGTCCACCCGTGAAGGCGTCCCACCCGGAGTTTTCATACAAGATCTTATTAAACCATCTATCAAGATAAACCCGGATGGCACTGTCGCGGAGCAACAAGTCGGAGAATCCCCAGAGTCAGCCACATTAGTGGTAGACGAAGCGTTGGACTGGAGGACCCAGATCATCGATTATCTGGACAGCGGCATATTGCCCGCAGAGGTCGCGGAAGACAAAGATCTAAACTCGCTCCACGAACAAATCGTGCGGCGCAGCAAAAGCTACGTCATCATCGGAGACAAGTTGTATCGTCGATCTGGAGCTTCCCAAATCCTCCAAAAGTGCGTGAGCCGCGCTGAGGGTATTGAGCTCTTGACAGACATACATAAAGGAATCTGTGGCAATCACGCCGGGGCTAGAACCATTGTTGGTAAAGCTTTCCGGTCTGGTTTCTACTGGCCGACTGCTGTAGCAGACTCAGAAAACATCGTGCGGCGCTGCAAAGGGTGTCAGTATTTTGCAAGGCAAATACACGCACCCGCACAACAGCTGCAGACCATACCAGCGTCCTGGCCCTTCGCTTGTTGGTGCTTGGATATGATTGGTCCATTCAAGAAGGCTCCTGGTGGTTTTGACCATGTCCTTGTAGCTATTGACAAGTTCACCAAGTGGATTGAGGTGAAACCAGTCAGAAAGCACACGGCAGCCAAGACCATCGAGTTCTTCACCGACATCACCCACCGCTTCGGAGTCCCAAATCGTATCATCACAGATAATGGTACGAACTTCGTGGCGCAGGAGTTTAAAGACTGGTGCAGTGAGAGAAGCATCAAGCTATGCCCTGCATCAGTGGCGCACCCAAGGGCCAATGGCCAAGTCGAAAGAGCCAATGGCGAAATAATCAAGGCGCTCAGGGCCCGGATATTCAAGCAGCTAAAGCAACATGACGGACGATGGATCAAGGAGTTGCCAGCTGTAGTCTGGGGGCTGCGCACCCAGCCGAGTCGTGCCACGAAGCAAACCCCGTTCTTTCTGGTTTACGGCTCGGAAGCTATCCTACCAACGGACCTCGCATACGGCTCCCCCCGAGTGGAGTTCTATGATGAATACGACGCGCAAGTGGCGGCATTGAAGACCTCGATAGCATCGAGGAAAGAAGATTGGCTGCCCAGATCCAAGCCGCGCGTTACGCTCAGGTCCTGCGACGTTATCACGATCGATCAGTTAAGCAGAGGTCCTTTGAAGCAGGCGATTTGGTTCTGAGGAGGAAGCAAGACACCAAGGGCGCGCACAAGCTTGCGTCCCCTTGGGAAGGGCCATACATCATCAAGTCAGTGAGTCGCCCAGGCTCATACCGCCTCATGACGGAAGACGGCGTGGACATCCCAAATCCATGGAACATCGAGCACTTACAGCGTTTCTACGCCTGATTCAGTTATGTATTTATCTTTTTTATTTTAGATTTGTTTTTTCCGAGTGATTTTGGAGGGTAGTCACCCTCAGTTACGACTCGGCATGTTTATAATGAGTTATCAATAAAGTTGATTTCATCTTTCATCTATTTCTACTACTCGCATTTCCTCTTTCGCGTCACGCACATAAAGTATGAGTGGAACAAACCTTAAATCGAGAGGGAAAGTACTCGCCAAGTCAAAGCTCTAAACGTACGACAAAGACTCTGCGGCATGAGACTGAGACCAACGAGGCTAATCTACTCCGTAACAGGTCAACCACTCAGAAATTAAGGCCAGCGCAGAAAGAAAGGGAGTTGTAGACCAATAAAAACTTATATACAATAACGACAACTTAAACATTGTTCAAAAGATTCTAGTTCGACCAAATACTACAAATATTTTATTTACACTGCAGGGCTCACCAGCACCAGACGGGGCCGCTTCATCCGAGTCATCAACAACATCCTTGGACAGGACATTGGCAATGGGCTCGACTTCAAGGAGCAGTCTGCCCACGTCGTCTTCGGAGGTTCCGGCAGCATACCCGCGGCCGAGTGGCTCCAGGTCCGACGCCGGGAACAGCGACTTGAGCACCGCCAGGACATGGCCACAGCTGGCCTGGCTAATGGTGCAGAGTTGTCACCGGAAGAAGCGTGGGAGCGCCCGAACGCGGTCGAGGATGGAAGTCGAAGACGATGACGCCTCCGGCTCGATCTCCTCCGCCACCACTCGGATAGCGTCCTCCAGCGCAATCCTCTCGGTGCGCAGCGCCTCAGCCTCACCTTGCAGCCGGGCCACCTTGGCAGTGAGCTCTGCGAATTGGGACATAATCCGATACCGATAATCTACAGAAAGTCAGATCTGGATAATATATTCACGTCTGACAGAAAAACAAACAAGGAAGAACATACCTCTGAGCTCGTGCACGGCCTGGGCCTCGTTGAGCTTAGCCTGCTCTACCTCCCCGCGTAGACCGCGAGTGGTACGCTGGGCTTCTTCCAACTCAGCCTGGCGCTGGACCGCAGCAGCCTCGAGCTCAGCCACTCGGGCCACCAAGGAGTCGGCCTTAGCAACTGCAGAAGATAGTTCTTGAATAACCGAGGCTTTGGCCTCGGCATCAGCAGCTAAGTCCTGCAAAGACAAGTCAGATGACAATATGAATTGATGTACCACTCGGTACTTGATATCAACAAGATAAGTAGCTCAGGAAATACCTTGGCTATCTGGCCCATGCGAAGTTGGAGCGACATGAACTCCTCCAGAGGAGTCATGGGAGCACCACCACTCATAGCGCCGTCCACCGCAGAAGCAACCTCGACCGCCGCAGTCTGGGGCTCCTCCACTGCTGCAGTCGGTTCAACCGCAGGAGCAGGCTGGGGGCTGCCTTGAGGAACTGGCGGGGGGGTCGGCGATGCCGGTGTAGGACTCGGTGGAGGCGGGGTTGGTTCTCGCAGCGACTCTGGTGGCGGACCCACAGGCTGATCGCTGAGAAGATCAGCCGAGTGGATCGGCACCTCTGGACTTTGGATTGACGGGGCTTCGGTCTCAACAGCCGACTGAGGCGCAGGACCCGCAAAAGGGACCTCAGACGGCGTGCTACAGGATAAAGCATATATGGATCACTCATAGAAGAACATAAAGGAAAATCAAGAGATGATAAGGATACTTACAGAGTAGAAATGCGCATTCTCGGGCGCTTTCCTTTCCGAGTGGGGGAAGGGAGGTCCCTCGGACTTGCAGCACTCAGAGGCAATACTGCAAGGGGAGACTGCTCCGAGCTGGTGATTGGCGGTTGGATTGACGACTCGGCGACGCCAGCTTCATCTTCTTCCGAGTCAGACGACTCAGAGATAAGGAGTTGGCGACGGCTTGGCGCATCCCTAATCACGATCCCCGTCGAGATCTTCCGCTTCTTCGGGGCAGGAGCAGCCTTCCCACCACTCGGAGATAGCACGTCGGGCGAAGCAGAGGACGACAGAGTGATATCTGAGTCGCGCAGATCACTCTCACTTCCCCCGGCTGCTTCTTCAGATCCAACGGCCCTGCGCCGAGCCGGTTGATCCACTCCCTTTGGCATCTCAGGCAAAGGAGGGAGGGATACAAAGGCAGCTCGACCCTGCAAAAATTGGGTTCAGTTCTGAGATTACACCCAATGGGTGGAATTGAAATAAAAAACAACAACAGACTGACTAAATACCTCAGGGCGTGGATTTCCCAAGTTGAACGCCGGAGGACAGTCAGTGGTCCTCAGGGAGGTTCCGGTCGCGAAGAATTTACCAAGCCGAGCGGCGGCTTGGACTTTGTCGACGCGCTCGGGGGCTTCGCGCGTGTTGTCCCCCTCGGCGTAATACTCGTACGCCGGGTGAGCCCGCTGCTTGAGGGGCTGGACCCGGCGCAGAACGAAGTTGGCTGCCACTCCGACGGCAGACAACCCATTGTCCTTCAACTGGGTAATGAGACCCAGGAGTTCCCGAACCTGATCCATTTCACTCTCCTTGGGAAGAGCGGTCAGGATTGGGAGGGAACAGGACGAGAATCGATTTCTGGAGAGATGGCAGGCGAGTGGTTTCCTACGTAAAACCACTCGGACTGCCACCCCTTGTTGGAGGTAAGGAAAGGGATGTCAAAATACTCCCGAGTTCGACCCTCGCGGAGTTGGAATCTGGCGCCCCCGACTACTTGCGGGCACTCGGTTCTGGGATAAGGTTTAAGAAGAAAAAGATGAAGAAAAAGATTGAAGTGAGGCTCTATCCCAAGATAGGCCTCACAGAGGTTGATGAAGATGGCGATATGGAGAATGGAGTTGGGATTCAGTGCGCAGAGACTGATCCCATAAAAGTGAAGCAGCCCGCGGAGGAAAGGATGCGCGGGCACGCCAAAGCCACGAAGAAAGAAAGATTCGAACACCACCAAATCAGAGGAGTTTGGGGTGGGGAAAGACTCACCGGCGGCGGCGCGCCACTCGGCGGTTTGCTGGTCGGGGAGGATGCCGTCGATGACGTGTTGTTCGAGGCGCCTGGTGGTGGTGATGGACTCCCTCCACTCGGCGGCGCGATCAACGGCGACCTCGGCGGTGGCCTTTGCCTTGGACGACCGGGCCCTTGCCGGCGACCTCTCCTTCCGCTTCGGGCCTTCCTTCCTCTTGGGCGCCATGGCGACGAGCGGGGCTGAAGAGCGAGGAGGAGAGCTGCGGGAGCGGATCTAGGGTTTGCTCTTGCGCGAGGAGGAGAACTGGAGCGTCGGGGAGGCAAATGGCAAGTAAAGGAAGAAGATTGCGGCGGGGATGGCTTATAAAGGAATGAACCGTTCCTCCCGCGCGCGGCGCGATGCGTGTCTCGGGAACTCAACCGACGCAGGCACGTCCCGTCGCTTTGAATTCAAAGATGCGGTAAGGAGTCGCGATATCTCGCGATATTTCGCCTTCCGTAAAGCAACCGTTAGGGACGCAACGGACTTTGCGGAGTAGTGGGCCTAAATGGGCTGAAATATAGCACGACCTTTCGGTTCTGTTACGCTAATAAATTTGTGGGTTCCTGAGCTAGGGTTCAGGGGCAGAAACCACTCGGTCGTGAGGCTAAAATTAGTCGACGGCCAGACTTGATTTTGCAATTAATATTGCATCCTTGCAATTGATTTTTATGTAAGGCATGCGATACTATCGCTAAATTGACTCAGGAGTCTGGGTCAAATGCTGACAAGTATAAATCTTGCAAGAAGATGGCTTACCATATGGTCAAGCTGAGTCGTGGGACACGACTCGGAGGTCATGCCGAGTTCAAAGAACTTGAGGATAAAATCCTTATAAAGGGGAAACAAAAAAGCCCCTGAAGGAAAAGATTATCTAAAATCCATGTCCAGAGGCATGGGGGCTGAAAAAATCAGTCGGAATTCATGGCTTTCAGAGTCTTGACACGATCATGCTGAGTCGTAACAAGACTCGGGGGCTACACCCAATGGGTGCACCAGGAGGTGCACACCATTGATGGATTAAGTTTAAAAAGAGATTCATATTTTTGACCCTCGACCAGAATATTCTATTCTGCTCAAGGCTCGGGGGCTACACCCAATGGGTGCACCTAGAGGTGCACACCATTGAAGATTAAGATACAAATGGATAAAAAGTTGAAGACCTTTGGCCAATTTCATACTAAAATTGCCCAAAGCCCGGGGGCTAAGTGTATTCACTTCGCTGTCGCGTCGTGAAAAAGAGCACTCCTTCCCCTCACTATGGCCATAATTGAAGAATTGTTTTCAGGAACGTCTGAGCATGCACTCGGATCTTCCTCAAAATCACTCGGATCTTTTTCGAAACCACTCGGATGAGATCCTAAGACAGCTTGGGAGCACTCGGATCATGCATAAAAAGGCGGATCAATTACAGCCAACGGTCGGTCAAGAAGTGCTCGGGGGCTACTGTGGGGGATATAGTACCCGGGTACCTCACGAGCAAGCCTGGCAGCCCACCAAAAGGGGGCGGCCCAGCCCACTGTTCTGGACCTGAAGACGTGCGGGACAAGTCGGCGCACGGAGGAAGGATCTGGAAGGAAAAGTCCTAGTTGAAATAGGAATTATTGTAAAGAAGGAAAGGATTCTTAGAGATAGGATCGGATACAAACCGACTTGTAACCCTGCCCCCCGATATATAAGGCGGGCAGGGACCCCCTCCAAAACAACTCGACTCAATCAGACAACAACTCAACCCATCGAAACTCACAATCTACGCAATACAACACCCCAAAACAGGACGTAGGGTATTACGTCGAGTCGACGGCCCGAACCTGTATAAACCCCTGTGTCTGTCCATCCTAACCATCCTGCTTCCGATCTTTGCGATCTTCCCTGCATTACAAATCACTTCCGTGGGCTACCCCGTGGAAGACTGCCGGAGATAATATCACCGACATCGGCCATCTCATCTGTTGTGTACCCTGCTTGTCGCGCAACACGAACCAGAGACGATGTAGATGTTGATTTCGGCGTAGATGATGAGATGGGTAAGGCCTCATCACCGTTTCCCCAGAACTTGGATGACGATCCCAAGAGCCTTTGCCCAAAGAGTGGATCACCATTACCAGGTAAGGAATGTATCGGTGTTGCCCATCCATTCTCGTCATCAGCCTGCTCCTCCACATCGCCATGATCCCTTACCTCCGTCGCAGCTTGCACTTCCCTTTCTTCACTTTCTTCGGTAGCCAGGGCAGCCGCCCACCGGCGTCGAACTGTATAGACGGAAAAGAAAACACACGAGCTGCCGCAATGGGCGGAACCCAGCCACTGCCCCCAAGCCCCCTCCACCTCGAGCTCCGGCCGCCGCCTTCGCCGCCTTCGGCGGCGGCAGCCCGCGGTGGTACCGAAGCCGGACCCCGCGTTCCCGTCCCTTCATCCCCTCTTCCGTCCACTGTTAGCCTAACCCTAACCCTAGGTTGGGTCGTCATGGACGTCTTCCCTGCTGCCGTCGGAGGTTCGCCGCCGCTCCCTACCTCCTCTCCCTGCTGCCGTCGTGACAGTCGGGCTCACAGGTCGCCAGTCGGGCTCGTCGCTCGCTGTATCCGGCGCTCTCGGGCCCAGATCTGGGCCCTGATGGTTGCCATCACCACCCTGTCGTCGGGCGCTCAGGGCGTCGTTCCTCTGTGCGTGCGGCGGCTCCCCCTCTCCCTCGTGGGCCAGTGCTCCTGCCTTTTATTTAAAAAAGGAAGAGAGTAAAGAATAGAGTAAAAATAAGCATTGAAAGGCGTGCATTGTGAGAAAGGGCGCGAAAATCGATAGAATTTTTTTTGCAAAATGGAGAAAGATTTTGAGATGTTTATGGGAGCGCACGTTCTTGAACGGCTGTTGATGTGAGACTGATGCTCTTGACTTCCTTTCTTCGAGATCGAGATATAGATTTTATTCAAAAAAGAAAAGAGATCAGATATAGATGACGTTTGAATAGCTAGTGGGGAAAGGAAAAAAAGATAAATAGTAGGGATATTTTGAGTGGGTATGTAAATATGTAATATGGTTATAAGACTTTATTCTAAATTATTTGTTTGGTTTGCTATGGCATAAGGATAGGGAAAAGAAATACAAATTACGAGAATATACTTTAATTACAAAGAAGCAACCAATGAGGGATACTATAATAAAGAGCAAGTTCATAATTTCTTGAGCTTCTCACTCCTATCCCAACTACTTATATCACTTGTATTTAGAGTTTGAATTGGTGGGAAATATAGCATTTATATTCCATTCCTATTCCACCTTCTTTTGGTGCCTTTTGTTATAACACAATGGCCTTCGGTCTGAAGAACGCAGGCGCAACCTATCAGAGGACGATTCAAGCATGTCTGGATCAATTGATCCCAGACATAGTAGAAGCCTACATCGACGACATCGTGGTCAAGATCATGAACCCCGAGGACATGATAGGGAACCTGACAAAGGTCTTCGAACGCTTGTGCGTATTCCGGTGGAAGCTCAACCCGGAAAAGTGTGTCTTCGGAGTACCCTCAGGTAAACTACTCGGCTTCATGGTCAGCAACCGCGGGATCGAGGCAAATCGTGAGAAGATCACGGCCATCACCAAGATGCTACCACCAACCTGTCAAAAGGATGTGCAGAAGCTTACTGGATGCATGGCAGCGCTCGGTCGTTTCATATCACGACTCGGCGTTCGCGGATTGCCGTTTTTCAAACTGCTCAAGAAGCAGGACAAGTTCGTGTGGGATGATGAGGCGAAGCAATCTTTCCAGGAACTCAAAGACTACCTGCAAAGCCCTCCCATCCTCGTCCCACCTCAACCAAGAGAACAGCTCTACCTCTACATCTCTGCTACTCCCCGAGTGGTTAGCACGGTACTAGTGGTCGAGCGTCCTGAAGAAGGACACGCATATGGAGTTCAGCGACCAGTCTACTTCGTCAGCGAGGTCCAGACCGTATCTAAGGTACGCTACCCCCATGTGCAGAAATTGCTCTACGGAGTTCTCATCTCAGCAAGAAAGCTGAAGCACTACTTCGAGGCCCATCCAATCTCGGTTGTGAGCGAAAATCCTTTAGGGGAAATT